>JAUNZM010000582.1:0-1200000 GCA_033459285.1 Clamator glandarius
TATCATGGTGCTAAATCAAAATTCCATGTAACTTCAAATAACTTCAAGGAGGTAAACTTTGTATTAAGTGTTAAACCTGCATAGAATCATAGAATCATGTGCACAGAATGCATTTGCAAAATATCTGAAATTAGAGACTATTGGACCTTGACAACTAAGTACTGTATTTTGCAAAATGCTAAAGTAACCATAATGAAAGAATGAAATACTTCTACAACCTTGTCACATAATGGATGGAGTAATTCCCCAAATGATTATCTTTTTTTTTTTTACACATCTTCCATCTATTTATTCCAAGAATCAGTAAAATTAAATTACAGCAACTGCTATAATCACAGAATCATAGAATGGTTTGTGTTGCAAGAGACCTTAAGGATCATGTTGTTCTGATCCCCCTGCCACAGGCAAGGACATCTTCCAATAGATCAGGTTGCTCAAAGACTCAACCAACCTGACCTTGAACATTTCTAGGGATGCAGCGTCCACAACTTCTCTGGGCACCTGGAAAGCAGAGCCAAAATATGTGGTTTTACCTACTCTAGGACCCCATTTACCTAGCTGCATAATGGCCCTCAGAATACCATTCTTCTTCCCAGAGGAAGCCGAGGTAAATGTGATGGTGCAGCCCTAGGCACTGGAGACTTCCACTTGAAACACCACTTGCAGTAAAGAGCATTAACAAATGGAGCCATTGACTTTTGTTTATTTGTCTTAAGAGAAGTGTCTGCTGTTTCACAGAGCATTCACAACATTGACTATATGGTGCTATTCTGGGAACCAACCACAGAATGTAAATCAAAACATGGCACCTTTCATTTATTTGCAGTAGCAAAATGCATGTTGAAACCATATGGTTGACGTGATTCTTGTTTTCAAATAATGGGTACCTAAATGTTGCTTTAAGGCACCTCCCATCCCTCTTTATCCCTTTTTCCTTGGAGGAAAGCTGGTGTGATTGCACCAGTGTCTGCCATGCCTGTGAAAATTACCATCAGTCCAGCTGACTTTATCCACTCCCACAAGATGCCAGAACTGCAGAAATTTTGCAGTTCTTGTTGAAATCTTACTATTCAGCAGATTTGTGGGTTTCAATGCTTTTAAAATATTTCCATGCTTGCTTGTTTGTTCTGGGGTCAGCACAAGGTCTATGAACCATTGCTGACTGGTTTTACCTTCATTCAAATATCTCTTCACAGTTATTTAACTCCTTTTTTTTTAAATTCAGACAGTGGCATCACTTGAGTCTGAACCATAGATTTTATATCTTACATTGCCCAACACTGGGAATCTTTGAGCTTGTCATCTATCATTGCCAACTTTAAAAACTTCACTTGCTTGAGGCTTTAAAGGATCAATGTATTAAGGTAACTTCAGACATCTGTAGGCAGCTCCCTGCTCTGTCAAGGCTTTTTGTCTCTCTTTAAATAAAAAAGTCACGCGCTACGTCTGCAATACTGTTTTGGAAAAAGAGGGAATACTGCTTATTTTCATTGACCCTTTAATGTGCTTGTTTGCAGCGTCCTTCACCAGTGCTGCTCCAGTTTATGTACAGACAACATAAAAATTTCTGCCTCAATATAGGCTTCAAGCCACTGGCGTAATATAAATAAAAATTAAATGTGTAAGAAAAAATATTGGCTCAGGTATATTTACATGGTCAGGACTCCCAGAGGAATCAACCGAATGTGCAGAAAACACGATTCAACCCTAGTCCACTCTCAGATGGCCCATTACAGACAGGCTTTCAGAAATCAATTTTTGGGTTAGCATTTTGCTTTACACCCTGTGACAAAATTGTTGCAGACTTTCTGCTTCTTTTCTCATTGTGTATTTTTCTACTGACTTGAAGAATCTGTTCAGAAACTGTCCAGTTTTTCAAATATTACTTGGAGATGCCTCAGGACAGCACTATAAAAGGTAGGAAAGGCAAATTTTTTGATAGTTTTTCTGCCCCTTTCCAGTTTATACCCATTGCCCCTAGTCTTATCACTACAAGCCTTTGTAAAAAGTCCCTCCCCAGCTTTCTTGTAGCCCCTTCAGGTACTGGATGGTCACTATAAGGTCTCCTTGGATGGTCACTATAAGGTCTCCTTGGAGCCTTCTCTTTTCCAGGCTGAAAAACCCCAACTCTGTGGAGTAATTAACATTTACCATTGCTGAATAAAAAAATGATGGTGGTGGAAAACGTAAAGGAGAATATGTAAACTGTTTGAATGAGTTGTCTATCCCTAATTGGTGTAATTATATTTAGTACTGACTGAGGTGGGCAGCAGGGGAGAAATAGCTTACATAACTAATTTCTCTCAGCTGTATTTGCTTTTACTGTTTGTCATCATAAGACAGAAATCTAAACTGAGCTTTTACATGTTCAGCTTCACTGATTTTTGTCCTTTTCCTGTTTTCTCAACAAGGAAACATCCATGGCAGGATAATGTATTCCAGGAAGCATGTGCCAGTTTCACTACCTGTAGCTGGCAACTTGCCTCTATCACAGTAGTATCTGTCTCATTGATCTGTGTCTGTTCCCCACCGATAAAGTAAATTAAATTATGTTTTTTTTAAGGAATGTAAATTGTATGGACTGGTCACTTTACAGAACCTGCTTTACTACTTATGAAAAAAAAATTAAACATTCAAAAGTATTTCCTATTTAGCATTTCTGTGTTTGAGTACATCTCAAGCAGCAAATAATTTTGAAGGAGAGATAGGAAGACACTTTAAGAATTTCTGAAGCAAAATTTTCATTATTTCTTTACAGAAACAAGGAAATGTAATATCCTGTTTTATACTCTATCATGTTTTATCAACCAAGGCAATAGTTACTAACAATTGAATTATTTGATCTATTCCAAATCATAGAATCATAGAATCACCAGGTTGGAAGAGAGACAGCGGATCATAGAGTCCAACCATTCCTATACTAATGTTAAAAATTGCTGCTGAATTAGTGTAATTACTGAAAAGCTGCAGAATTTATGTTAAAAATCATGCAGCTTATTATATGTTTTTATTGCCTGTCTAGTAGTAGAAAGGCAATCTTTCTAGCAGACAAAAGGAAATTACTGCCAGTCTAAGTTATTGCAAAATAATCCAAAAGCGTGGTTTGCTTCTGCCCATTTCTTCCCACAACCTATGTCAATATTGAGAGACCACGTTTATATGAGGATACAGTTTCAGAGCCCACAGAAGGACAACAGATGGATAAACCACAGTGTTGAGGAGGAGAGAAAAAGTAGCCATCTAAGCATGTTTACTTTCAGGGACGAGGAAGTTCTAACTTGTCTCTAAGCAGTGACTCACTGGGTTGGGACTATAAAAGTAAAGGTAACTGTTCTCTAAAACATCAGGGCTTCAGACTTCACAAATCCAACATGACACAATCAAGATTTTCAGCTGCCTTCTTTTTCTTACTGGGTTTGTCATTCTGCCTGACAATCCCTATTCCTGTTGAAGATAGCCACGAATTCACGGAGAAAGACCTTCAGTTTGCAGAGGTACAGTAGAAAATAATCTCTTTGCCTGCTTTATATCCAGTAAGATGTGGAGATTAAACTGTTCAAAAACTAGGCTTATTACTTCTTTTCCCCTTCCTAGCGTTATCTCAGGACTCACTATGATCTCCGTCCAAATCCTGCTGGCATAATGAGGAAAAGTGCCAACACGGTAGCATCTAAACTTCGAGAAATGCAAGCTTTTTTTGGCTTGGAGGTGACAGGAAAATTGGATGAAGAAACATATGAGCTGATGCAAAAACCAAGATGTGGTGTTCCAGATGTGGGAGAATATAATTTTTTTCCTAGAAAACTCAAATGGTCAAAAACTAATTTGACATACAGGTAAATGGATGGCATTTTCCATGTTATTGTTCCTTCTTTCCAGGTACTTTGTCCAATAGTTTCCTCAGTATATCAGGGTGATGGGAGAACGATGCATTTGAATCTGAAAAAATTCACATTGTGGTTTAAAATCCTTAGAGGACCACTCCCATCTTACAGCCAAAATAAGTAAATATGATGATTTTTTCCATTGCATTTGATCACATAGGAAAGCTGGCGTGGTGTAAGCTTGTTACTTGTCATCTGGCCTCCATGTAGCCACTCTGGGCACATCCACGGTGCCAAATGAAAGAGCAATAGGGACTACGATCATGCACCTCTCCACTGACCCAGGCAGCTTTTAGTCTTTAGGTTATTCCTTAGCTCTATTTTGATCTTAATTTGGCGTCTGCTCACCTAGGTCTTGTCCTGGACAAATATGCTGGAAAGGGAATTATGTCAAAGCACACCAGCCTGTGCAATGTGACTGTAAGAACCCGAACTGATCCTTGTCCCTTTTCCATTTCACAGTCCAGATTTAGATATCTATGTGTGGTCAGATACAGAAGACCCATGACCTCAGGAAGTTGTCCTTGGGAAGCTATGGTGATGAAAAGTCACATGGTAGCTCCTCCTCCCTTAATAACACAGGGTCATCAACAGAGTTTTTGACCACCTGCAACGTGGGTTTCTTTAACAGGTTCTAAAACTGAAATCATTGGACTATTTCCAAGATATCAGTTCAGTACCTGGTGATAAATATTACTTTGATGTGGATAATTCTAGGCTACAAAAAGCTCCATGGTTCATGGTTTTCTCCTTCAGGAAGTGAGGGTCATGAGATATTTTTTATGGCATTAAAAAATTTTAAGTTACGAGTAGGATTTAACTTAATAGAGAATATATCTGTCATTTGCTAGATCTTCCAGAGCATATAAAAACAATTACAGAAAGCTGTTGGGTCATGTCAGATGCCTCTGAATCACTTAAAACAAAATGGAAATGGCTCTTTGTAGATTTTTAAATAATTTATGCAGCTACTCATCTATCTAAAAAGATAAGAACATAGGGAGGAAACAGGCAAAATCCTTTTAATGAGATGTACAGTTAGATAAGAGTATATTACATATTTTCTTCAATTCACACATTTTAATTGGAGCTATTAAACTGTTTGATAGAATTATGAACTACACTTCAGATCTGAGACGTGCTGAAGTAGACAGAGCTTTCAAAAAAGCATTCAAAGTTTGGTCTGATGTGACACCGCTGAACTTCACCAGAATACGAAGTGGCATAGCTGATATCATGATTTCCTTTGGAACTAAAGGTAATTCAAGAACCAATCATTTTTCTGTCACAATTCCATTGCCACTAATAAAATGAGATGATTTATCTCATTATTCTTAATATTGTTTTACAGAGCATGGTGACTTCTACCCCTTCGATGGACCCTCTGGATTACTGGCTCATGCTTTCCCTCCTGGTCCAGACTACGGAGGAGATGCCCATTTTGACGATGATGAAGCTTGGTCAGATGATTCTAGAGGTAACAGTAGTTCCTGAGATTATTTGAAATTATAGCAGATGGGCAATTTCATCTTGTTTGACAACAATTTTCTTTGACTGTTTATTAGTCATTATATTTACTGTCTACTCATAGGAAGCTGACTTTAATCTCCAGTCATAAATGGAAGTATAACATATACCCAGAATAAATTTTAAGTTGGACACTTCCTAAGTACAATGATTTAAAAATACAACAAACAAGGCATTTTGTCACCTTGGCATTCCTCTGAGCTCAAGGGCAGCCAGTTCCGATCACAGACTGATGGGAATTACCTTACTGAAGCCTATAGAGTATACATCTACTTAGCTGCAAATCAGCTACTTTGATCTAATCTGAAAATTCTTCATTTTGCCTACTCAGAAGAGAGCTTTAATAGAACAAAACACTATTTTTTTCAACACTGTGTTACTTCATACTCCTGGAATTCAAGTTAGTCTCTGCAATACTGGACACAGTACGAACTCTTTACCAGAGGTGAATTCCCAACAAAAATGTTCTTGGCTTCAGTAGGACTAAGACTTTACCCTAGAGATTTGCAGTATTAGCAAATCTACATCTGCCTAGAGAACAACACTGTAAAATACGATTTACATTGTACATCAGCTATGAGATATTTAATCAATTAGGCTCTCATTAAAACAAAAGCCTTGACAGTTTGATAAAGACAAGCAATTATACATAATTTTACTGTTTATCCATTTGTCTTCTTCATCATCCTGTATGTTAAAGCACAATGTTAAGGTTAGTTGATTAGTCCAAGCCCACTTAAGTGACACAAGGAGCTATGCACTCATTTTCATTGTGCTTTGTTATAGGATATAACTTGTTTCTTGTTGCTGCCCATGAATTTGGTCATTCACTGGGTCTCGAACACTCGAGAGACCCTGGAGCTCTGATGTTTCCAATTTACACATACACTGGAAAAACTGGTTTTGTGCTTCCTGATGATGATGTGCAAGGGATCCAAGAGCTCTATGGTAAGACTGCATAATATGTGATACAGATTTCCTGCGTCATTATAACCTGTTACAGATGCACTGCACGGTCACTAAAGAGCTGCAGATGTTCAGGAGCAATAGTCATGACAGATTAAGACCAATCACTAGATTCTTGGCAACCAGACTTCAGGAATGGAAGATGCTTAGATTTAATAGTTCAGAGGAAAAACAAGAAGGAATTAACACTGCAGAGGACAGTTGGTCACTGTGCTGTCTTTTTTGGTGATGGGGGTGGGTGACAAAGTCTTTATAATTTTGACCTGCCTCAAAAAAGATGGTAAAACAGAGTGTCTGCAGGGAGAAACAGAAATATCCATGTTTCACCATGGAAAGAATAAAACTTTTGGGGGAACTTCAAAATTTGGGATGAAGAAATAGCTGCATTTAAAATATTTGCAGCAGAACTGAACTGTAAAGTCCATGAATGTATTTGGCTAAAGGACAGAAAGAGAGAACAGACTTTCCCCAGTAATAGTTTGCCCATTATGCTTGTGTTCATCATGCTGTTTGGGGACTCTCCCATATCCTATTCAATATCAAGAAAGGAAATGAATGTTGTCAAATTTAGATCATATGATATGATTTCAGGTGCTGGAGGCAAAGATCCAAACCCAAAACATCCCAAAACACCAGAAAAATGTGATCCAGAATTATCACTTGATGCTATAACAGAACTTCGTGGAGAAATGCTGGTCTTCAAGGACAGGTAAAGAAAATGCCATATTATGGATGGTGGGTACTGGATAAAATTCGAGCAAGTGAAATCATTTTTTTACTGAAGATTTGAGTAATTCTAAGTTTACTAAATCACACTTCACACTAGATGCCTCTAAGAAACTACACAATATATCTTTTTAGGCAGGATTTGTAGTACAATTACAGACTTGACTATTGAGGAGTTTTAAATGAAGATGATGTGGCTGAAGACTAACATCATTTGCTGATATTCGTAATTTCATGCGGCTTTCTTAAACATACACAAACCTAGTAACATCTATTTGAATGAAATTTAATTACATTCGGAAGCCTTATCTGGGAAAGTAGAGTTTCTCTTATTCTGAATGAAAAAAAGATATTCCGGTGTGTTTTTGCATGAAATGATCACTGTGTGAGTGACAGAAATGGTCTGCAGCTAGGTGATATGAGAAAATTAAAGGTCCATAAAAGACTCTATATTGAAAATTCTGTGTTATGAAAAAAATTAATTCTCCATTGACTAATTTTTCCATATAACAAATCCAAGATATAGTTATCCTATTGCATGTCAAGAAAAATAGAATAAATTTTATTCTTCTGAACTAGGTTTTTCTGGCGACTGCATCCTCAGATGGTGGAGGCAGAACTGGTGTTACTTAAGTCCTTTTGGCCAGAGCTTCCAAATAAAATAGATGCGGCTTATGAAAACCCCATCAACGATCTTGTGTACATGTTCAAAGGTGAGTTTTCATTTTTGTTGTTTGGCATAAAGCATACATAATTTGTTTGGTGGGTGATGTAAAGGTAACCAATAGAAGAACAAAACACCCTATTTTTCTTCCTCAAAACCAAACTCTATTGGTTTCATCCCATGTAAATCTATACAATTTTCTGTGATTTATGTGACATACAATTAAGGTCTGATACTTTGGATCGTAGTTAGCATAAATATTTTAATACCTGCTGGGTATGCTACCTAAGAATTTGTCAGTTGTATGAAAATAGGGACCACGTCATCTTCATTTTATTCTGCTCTCAACATTGAGCCTTTGTAAAAAACTCATGCACGCTTTGTTTTTATTTTCAGGAAAGAAAGTCTGGGCTCTAAATGGCTATGACATAGTTGAAGACTTTCCTAAAAAGATATACGAAATGGGATTCCCAAAAGAAATGAAAAGAATAGATGCAGCTGTCCATATTAAAGACACTGGCAAGACTCTCTTTTTTAGTGGAAATAAGTACTGGAGGTAAGCTAGAGACAGGCTGGTGTGCCCCTAGTCATAACTCGTCCAGAAGTGTCAAAAGACCAGCAGGTTGTTTCAAACCAGGCACTCGATTGTGGCTCAAACATTTGCAATCTGTCATTTTCATTGGTGCTGTAGCTAAGCAGAATAAGTCATAAAGGTGAATGCAAGACCTTTATAAACATATGGGCAAAGCCTTTAGAAGCTGAAAGGGTGAAAGAAAGGAAAAGAGAAGAAAGTGTGTGAGAGATTGTAATATGGTTATGCCTCCTAGACAAAATACCCGTCCTGCTTCCTTGAGTTGCTTGAATGACACAAGATGGTCTCAGCGCTGTGATAATAAGAAATCTGCCCCATTCTGGGATGGCTGGGTTTTGCTGTCCATGAGTGGGGCTTACAACCAGGTCTGATGCACAATTAAGACATTATATATAGAATAGTGTGGTCAGCAGGACTAGGGAAGTGATTCTTCCATTGGACTCGGCACTGACGAGGCTGCACCTTGAATACTGTGTTCAGTTTTGGGCCCCTCACTACAAGAAGGACATTGAGGTCCTGTAACGTGTTCACAGAAGAGCAACAAAGCTGGTGAAGAGTTTAGAACACAAGCCTTATGAGGAGCAGCTGAGGGAGCTGGGGTTGTTTAGTCTGAAGAAAAGGAGACTGAGGGAAGACCTTATCAGTGTCTACAACTACCTAAAGGAAAGCTGTAGCGAGGTGGCTGCTGGTCGCTTCTCCCCAGTAGATAGTGACAGGCCAAGGGAAAATGGCTTCAAGATATGCCAGGGGAGATTTAGGTTGGATGTTAAGAGGAATTTCTCTACTGAGATTGTCAAGCATTGAAATAGGCTGCTGAGGGAAACAGTTGAGTTACCATACTCAGAAGTGTTTAAAAGACAAGTAGATGTCCTTCTTGGGGACTTGGTGGGCTTAGCAGGGCTGGATCAATGGTTGGACTAAATGATCTTAAAAGTCTTTTCCAATCAACACCATTCTGTCTGAGACTGGGTGATTGCTACCCCTTCCCAGTACCTCTGGGCCAACCAGTTGAAGGATAGGCTTGGAGTGCCAATACATCCAGGTATTTCACATAATACACATTTTGTAGATCAGTTCTGAAAATGTAGCTTTATTAGTTTTGTG
Source organism: Clamator glandarius (assembly GCA_033459285.1). Classification (NCBI taxonomy): domain Eukaryota; kingdom Metazoa; phylum Chordata; class Aves; order Cuculiformes; family Cuculidae; genus Clamator; species Clamator glandarius. Next base: position 9,464 of record JAUNZM010000582.1, read on the forward strand.
TTTATTGATCTTGTTCTTCTGGTAAAAGAGTATCCTGGTTATTGTCCTGAGTTTCTTTACTGCACTAAGAATAAATTACCCAAAAACTGCTGGCTACTTCTGACGTGGCTTATTTCAAAGCATATAAAGGACATAGACCAAACTCTAAGGCTGCTTAAATCCTCTGAATTTTTATTTTCTTTCATGTTTAATACAGTTATGATGAAGAGGCAGAGGTTATGGAAGCAGGCTACCCCAAATTCATAGAGGAAGAATTTGCAGGAATTGGTGACAGAGTGGATGCAGTCTACGAAAGAAATGGTACGTAGTCTGATAATTAAACTTCATTACAACTAATTGTTGTTGAAACTTGAGATTCGTGTCCTGTGGGAAATTCTGTCATTTGTAATTTTGATTTTTTTAAATAAACACATCTGTTATCAGCTGAATAAGGTTTCTGATCTAAATTATCCTCTGGCCAAGATGTTCTTATAAACTATGCACATACGTACTTGAGGAGCCAAGAAAGAGTTGCCTTCTTGCTTAGGGAACCTGAAGTGATTTGGTTAATATCGAAGCATTATTATATGTCCATTCCTTCAAATGGAACCCATTTCTATCCAGTTCTTCCAAGAGTGCTGCCAAGTCAGAGTCTTAAACTTTATCAAGAAAACCCTATATTCTCTAAGTAAATCCTGTCGAGTAATAAAATGCTGAACTTGACAGTAGATTAAAATATTATTTATTTTAAAATGCCAATCCAGGTCTGCTAAATGGAATGAGGGCCCTTGAAAATTTAGCTCAGAATTCTAAATACTAAAATATTGCATTTTAAAGAGTTTAAAATTTTTGTTTTAAATTTTCATTTAAAAAATGAAGAATAAAAAGTAATATGTATTTGAAGGTTCATTTTAATGTGATAACACAGTTTCCTCAGGGTTAATTCATTTTAACTTTCCTTTTCCTTAGGTTATCTCTACTTCTTCAATGGACCACTGCAATTTGAATATAGCATCTGGAGCAAAAGAATTGTCCGTGTCCTGCATACTAATTCCATATTTTGGTGCTAATTACAGTTGAGTGCCGTGTCATAGGCTGCAGAGCAGCCTATTATTTTTATGGAAATAATAAGATGGACATAGAGATTTATTAGACTACAGCAAGGTTCTGTAAACAAGCACCAGCCACTGACCACCAAATGTATACTGTATATATAGAACAATATAGCTGTACGTCAGTCTGGAACTGAATTAACTTAATAGGAAAGAGGAAGAGACATTGTTAGCATTTCACTGGGTATTGCACCATTTAAAGTTTATGCTGGGTGCATCCAAATGATCATGAGCACTTGGAATTCCCAGTAAACTGAGTATGTCTAACAACTTTCAGGGATCTCCTTGCACGCCCCAAGAAATAGAGCTGATATATGCAGGAGAGTTGTATTTTTAAACTGATCCTTCAGCTCCTTGTACATTTCCTGCTAATGTACTGGGGAATCAGGTGCGTGATGAATAAGTCAGGACTTCACAGTGACTCCCTGAGCAGGATAACACCAGGCTGTAACACTGAACGTAGAGAATTCAAAGGTATCTGAATGTATCCCAATTGGAATGGGATTGTCCCACTGGAAACAGATGCCCTGCCACCTCTGGAATATGCAGAAGCTATAGAAGCAGCAAGATGTCATTCCGAAGCAGATGAAAAAAGGCAAGAGAAGGGAAGAGCATTCCCTGCAGAAATGGTTAGCCTGTATGACACAGGGGAAACCAGAAACAAGTAGCAACAACAAGAGAATCACACAGGTTGAAACCTTGCGTAAAGCTACATCTGGTAACACAGCCCACGCTATCAGCTTGTGTAAACTGAATTAGTTCAAATGACATTTATAGAGATTTTGCATAGTTTTTCCAGAGAGAACCTGAACATTCAAATAAAAATATTCAAAATAATACCTTGTTTCCACGTTAGTCAGTCTTTTAATATCTATATCAGCTGTGTCAGTACCATGTAAGTTTTTGTTGTTTTTTTTTTAATCAATCAAAGCAAATGCTGCAGGACTGTGATTATTTTACAGTTAAAAAATAATGTTAAATAAACTGGAGGAATAAAATGACTTTGTGAAAACACTTAAAATTTCCTGTGTTGCCTGTAATAAAAGCAAGAGAGCTACCAGATAAAAGAAATCAAGAACCCTAACCTGTGCATTTAATTCATTAAAATTTTTACATCTATTAAAAATCTGTTCGGCTTTTCTTTTTCCTTCTGGGAAAATGTATTTTATAGAAAAGAGATAATGAGAGAAAGGCAGAGAGGATAAAGCAAAAAACCCTTAAGCCTGCAGAATAAGAATTCATTTGCAATTAGTCCTTATCATTATGTAAAGTATGAGAAATTATTAAGAAATACAGTGAAATTGGGTTCCATGATTACTTGAACACTAAACATTAATGACTAATTGAAACTGCACTGTCCTATTCTGCCTGCTCCAAACTAACTTCTAAGTCAATCAATTAGCCAGACCTGCCAAGAAAAGCCCGTCAGCAATTAATACCTTTTAACAGGAATAAAATGCCAGGCTTACCCACCAATGGGCAAGGTGAGATTAATTCTGTAATTTCCATGACACAGAGGGCCAGCCCAGTTCACTTAATGGATTTAGTGGTCTCTTCTGACTGTAAAACTGTGACTTAATGAATAGTGATAAAATTGTCAGGGGAAAAAAGTCAGTACAATTCCTGTGCATAGTACGTTAAAAAAACCTGGGTTTTTTATATACGAAAATCTTTTTTTTTTAACAGTCATAGTGTGCCTGAAAAAATAATTCTTGATATCGGGTTGCAGTTTAGCCTAATTATTCCAAATCACTGAATCACAGAATTAGGTTGGGAAAGACCTCCTTTAAGATCATCAAGTCCAGCCATAAACCTCACACTGCCTCTAAACCATGTCCCAAAGAACCATATCTACACATTTTTTAAATGTCTCCAGGAGCAGTGACTCAACTGCTTCCCTGGGCAGCCTCTTCTAGTGCTTCAAACCCTTTCAGTAAAGAAATATTTCCCAATATCTGGTTTAAAACTCCCCTGGCACAACTTGAGGCCATTTCCTCACATCCTATTGCTTATTGCCTGGGACAAGAGACCAACACCCACCTCACTATAACCTGCTGGCCACGCCGTTTCTGATACAAGCCAGGATGCTGTTGGCCTTCTTGGCCACCTGGGCACACTGCTGGCTCATGTTCACCCAGATATCAACCAACACCCCCAGGTCCTTCTTTGTGGGGTAGATTTCCAGCCATTTATCCCTGTTGTGCTGCATGGAGTTGTTGTTGCCCAAGTGCAGGACCCAGCACCAAGCCCTGTTGAACCCCACACAGTTCTCCTCGGCTCATCAATTCAGTCTGTTCAGATCCATCTGATTTGCTTGCCTTCTCTCAAGTAGATCATCCACTAGGTGGGTTACCTTGCCATAGAAGGAGAAATGGTCAGTGAAGGAGGACCTGCCTACCCTAAACCCATTCTGATTGAGTCTGATCACCCCTAAGTACACATTCTGCAATGAAATAATGGTCTGGAAATGTAACTGTAGCTGTCAGTATTCTAAATATAAAGAGCTGGAGAGGACTTAATGGTAGTTTCCGTAGTGTAGTGGTTATCACGTTCGCCTAACACGCGAAAGGTCCCCGGTTCGAAACCGGGCGGAAACACCTAGTGTTTGTTTTTCATAGAATCATAGATTAACCAGGTTGGAAGAGACCCACCGGATCATAGAGTACACAACCATTCCCACCAATCTCTAAACCATGTCCCTAAGTACCTCATCCACCCTCACCTTAAACACCTCCAGGGAAGGCGAGTCAACCACCTCCCTGGGCAGATTGTTCCAATGCCTAACCACCCTTTCCATGAAGAATTTTTTCCATATCTCAAGCCTGAATGGAGCTTGAGGCCATTCCCTCTTGTCTGTCCCTTGTCACTTGGCAGAAGGGGCCAGCTCCCTCCTCTCTACAACCTCCCTTCAGGTAGTTGTAGAGAGCAATGAGGTCTCCCCTGAGCCTCCTCTTCTCCAGGCTAAACACCCCCAGCTCTCTCAGCCGCTTCTCATCAGGCCTGTTCTCCAGCCCCTTCACCAGCGTCACTGCGCTTCTCTGGACTCGCTCCAGAGCCTCAACATCCTTCTTATGGTGAGGGGCCCAGAACTGAACACAGGATTCGAGGAGCGGTCTCACCAGTGCCCAGTACAGAGGGAGAAGAACCTCCCTGGACCTGCTGGTCACACCATTTCTGATAGAAGTCAAGATGCCATTGGCCTTCTTGGCCACCTGGGCACACTGATGGCTCATGTTCACTCGCTGCCAACCAACACCCCCAGGTCCTTCTCCTCCTGGCAGCTTTCCAGCCAGGTTTCTCCTAGTCTGTAGCTGCATAGGGTTGTTGTGCCCCAAGTGCAGGACCCGGCATTTGGCCTTGTTAAACCTCATGCCGTTGGTCTCAGCCCAGCAGTCCAGCCTGTTCAGGTCCCTTTGCAGAGCCTCCCGACCCTCCAGCAGATCCACACTTCCACCCAGCTTGGTGTCATCTGCAGACTTGCTAAGGGAGCACTCAATGCCTTCATCCAAGTCGTTGATAAAGACATTAAACAGGACTGGACCCAGGACTGAGCCCTGGGGAACCTCACTTGTCACTGGCCTCCAGCTGGATTTAACTCCATTTCCCACCACTCTCTGGGCCCGGTCGTTCAACCAGTTTTTCACCCAGGAGAGTGTGCGCCCGTCCAGGCCAGAGGCTGACAGTTTCCAAAGCAGAACGTTATGAGAAACTGTATCAAAGGCTTTACTAAAGTCCAGGAAGATCCATCCACAGCCTTTCCCTCGTCCAAGAGTCTAGTCACTTGGTCATAGAAGGTGATTACTCTGGCAAGACCTGCCTTTCATGAACCCGTGTTGACTGGGCCTGATCACCCGGTTCTCTTGCAAGTGCTTCTTGATAGCACTCAAGATCACTCGCTCCATGACTTTCCCCAGGTCAGACTGACAGGCCTGTAGTTCCCCGGATCCTCCCTGCGTTCCTTCTTATAGATGGGCATGACATCAGCCAGCCTCCAGTCCAGCAGAACCTCTCCAGTCATCTAGGACTGTTGGGGCACAACAACCCTGTGCAGCTACAGACTAGGAGAAGTCTGGCTAGAAAGCTGCCTGGAGGAGAGGGACCTGCAGGTGTTGGTTGACAGTGACTGAACATGAGCCAGCAGTGGCCCAGGTGGCCAAAAAGGCCAATGGCATCCTGGCTTGTATCAGAAATGGTGTAACCAGCAGGTCCAGGGAGTTTATTCTCCCTCTGTACTGGTGAGACCGCTCCTTGAATTCTGTGTTCAGTTCTGGGCCCCTCACCACAAGAAGGATGTTGAGGCCAGAGAGCAAGTCCAGAGAAGAACAATGAAGCTGGTGAAGGGACTGGAGAATGAGTCTTACAAGGAACAGCTGAGGGCGCTGGGGTGTTTAGCATTGAGAAGAGGAGGCTGAGGGGAGACCTTATTGCTCTCTACGACTATCTGAAAGGAGGTTGTGGAGAGGAGGGTGCTGGGCTCTTTTCCCAGTGGCAGGGGACAGGACAAGAGGGAATGGCCACAAGATCTGCCAGGGGAGGTTTAGGCTGAACATTAGGAAAAAATTTTTCACAGAAAGGGTCATTGGGCACCGTCAGAGGCTGCCCAGGGAGGTGGTTGATTCACCTTCCCTGAAGAGGTTTAAGGCACAGGTGGACTAGGTGCTGAGGGGCATGGTTTAGTGTTTGATAGGAATGGTTGGACTCAATGATCAGGTGGGTCTCTTCCAACCTAGTTATTCTATGATTCTATGATTCTATGTAATTGTGTCAAAATCATAGAATCATAGAATAGTTTATGTTGGAAAGGACCTTAACGAACATCCAGATCCAAACCCCATTCGATGGGCAGGGAATCCTCCCTCTAGATCAGGCTGCCCAGGGCCCCATCCATAATAAAGAGTCTTCTATAAGGGCTAGTTATTAAGTCTGAGTGCTCTGAATGTCACAGGTCTGATCCTCGCTAGAGCAGGGAACGCAAAGGTGCACAGGGAAGCAAGGAGACATCAATGATACCGCATAGGAAGCTGGATTTTCAAGAGGCTTCAGTGTGATCATATCCAGCTGTTCCCCAGCCCAAACAGTCAGAATCCTGTTTGCCGCTCGGCTGACTGGAAGCAGCCTTCGGCACAAGTCCAAGCATGGCTCCAGCTCATGCATTTGCATCTGCGGTTAACTCTACTTCAGGCGAGAAAAGTACCAGGCTGTCAGTTCCTGGCATTTTGTGAAGAGAAAAAGGAAAACAAAAATGATTGTGTTGCAGAAGTGGAAGGCTGAGGTCAGAGCCAGAAGGGCCCTGATGCTGCTGTCAATAAGAAAATCTGTCTGCACGATCCCATGTCCTGGAACCTGCTGCCTTATAAGAATAACATCATATGAGTCCCTGGTGGGGACCCATATACGATATTAACCAAGACTTTCAAGTATTGAAAAGAAACAAGTCATTTTCTTGAGACAGAGACTGAATTGACTGCTTTCCCTGAGATGTCAAGAGTGAGGAAAGGACCACAAAAGGTTGAGACAGCAGCGTCCCAGGATGTTATACAAGCAGAATTAATAATTCCCCATCAGGTTGCTAGTTTCTATGTGGAACTACAAAAATCCACCTAGTAGTACATGAACTGTTGTTGATTAATTTGCATATCCATTTTGATCTCTGCTAAGAGTGATCATTTGGAGGTGGAGAAAGGATAAGAGGAGAAATCTATCAGTTCCTCAGGACTAGTTTTTTTTGCTGGTTACATGATCTCAAACAAGTAGGACTTAGAGGATGGAGACATATATTCCCGGAGAGAGGGAAGTGAGTAAGCATCATTTGAACTTTCCAAAGTGAGAAATAGGACAGCTGTCCTCTAAATTCATTAATATATTGGAAAGGCAGCAAACATTGTAAGAGGTACCGTGAGCTAAATGAGATTTAGTACTAACTGAGAGACTGGAGAAGGAATTCAATCTTAGCATCAAACCATGTTTTTTCTCCAGAAAACTGCCCTGAGAACACTAGATGGCAGTGACCGCTTTTCTCCTTAGAGGAGAAGCACAAAACCGAAAATGATACAGTGGGTGAGGGACCTGTAGCTAATTCTATCAATTTCATTTAGTAAAGATAGAACAAAATCCAACACTAATAAGTAGAATTTAATTTTTAGATTCTGTTGAATTTCAGATCTCTGAGTAACAAGTTAGAGTATTAAAATGTGCAGGAAACTTCTCAATATATTCACCGGGCTACTAATTTTTTAACCTATTGATAGTCATCTTCTCAACATTAATACAATACTCTTAAAAGAACTTACTGTGTGGATATTCCTAGCAATACTGCAATCTCCTTCATTTATTGGAATATTACACAGACATGTTCCAGCTCCTCGGGATCATGTGTGCAATTTAGGATACAACTTCAGTGCTTAAAAAACAGCACTGCAGTAAATGTTTGTAAGGTAAAACCAGAGAAAAATATCAGCTGCAAAGAACCCAGATAAGACAGTACAAATATAACCAAAAGTGTCTGAAATATGAAGTATGCAATCACATCTGCTTGGAAGAAGTAAGGGCAACTTCTAAGACTTTCACAGTTCATTCTGAGTTAGTGTTTCCAGGCTGGTGAATATTTCACAGATGAAGAATATGGTCTTAATCTTTGAATCCCTAATACTGCCCGGATCAGTAAGACTAGTGAGTATTTTGGACTAGGCACAAATTGATTTTCCCATCCTGAAAATAATTTTGAGACTTCCCAACATCTTTACTGTTTGTAATAGAAAGAAACAAGGACTTGTGGAAATACTAGTGGAAAAATATTTGTCCTCTGGGATAGTCTGCAGCCATGTGGTCAATTAGCATAATTAGTGGGGAAGGCTGCTTTAAAAGAGGGTCTAGACTTCCATCTTCATTATTCTAGATGAAAGAATTGCACATTCACTTATATTGTGGTGAGTTTCTTTCCATTTTTCCTTCTGAAGATGTTTCCTCTTTACACAAACATAATGAAACAATTCTCTTTGGGAAGACTGACTATCCACTAGTAGGAAAGCTCATTTGGGACGTAGAATCAGGGTCTTCTGTCAATTATGTCTAGGGGGTTCTGTACAAAGTGAGTGTCTGCTCACACTGTGAGTCCACACCAACTTTTAGTTTAGATGGTTCTGCTGTTCCTGATGAAAAACAATGTTTTCAGAGAAAACCTCAACAGTTCTCACTGGCAAAGTGCAGGAGGTGCAAAGCCCATGGAGACTGTCTGGCCTGGGATCTTCCTCTTTCCTGCCTAATACAGTCTTCATGTGGTTGATACATCCTTTTTAGTCACAGCCTTTCCATTACATAATGCAGATTGAATGCCTGCTGCTCAGGCGTATTTCTAGCACTCACTTTACTTATCCCCTTCTATATTGTTATCTCCTACGCACTGTGCTACGAAGACTACCCTCTGCTCCCATCTTCCTCATAGAAAATGGATGAGGGAGCATCTACCTCTAAGAAAAATCTTTCTACACAGCAGAAACCAGGCTTCCTATTGCCATAATAATAAATGATGATGCAGCTCTGTGTGTATCTGACTGAGCCATCAAGTTGCAGCCTTAGTTTTCACATGGACTACACCAGGCAGTAGGAGGCTTAAGGAACAGTGTCCCAAGAATGCTCACATCCTTACTGCATAGCCTTTGCTGGACCTTGCCTGATCCTGCTCTGTTCTTCTTAATAGAGGCAGATGGACAATTTCCAGGGTCAAGTGCTATTTCCTCCAGCCCAAATGACATTATTATGGTGCTCTGTATCTTCATCATTACAGGGACTGCCAGCCTAAGAAGAAAGTAAGAAAAACTCCTTTTTATATCTGCATGACTTGTGTTGTCTGAACACATTCTTCATAGAAACATAAGATAATGTAGTTCTCCTCAGAGTCTGCCATCCTGAGAGGAACCGGGGGACTTTCTGGGGAACGAGCTGTGTCTAAAATGTCTGGAGTTCGCAGTGTCCTTCTCACTATCTCACAAACTTCCTTTTCAGACTCAGCCTGGGCTGTCTCCTAAGTCATGTCCCACATCGTGTCCCATACAGAGAGGGGTAAGTAGTTCAAGCACTGTAGAATCCTGCAACACATAAAACATTCCCACTCTAAACTAGCAAGGATTAGAGAGGGAAGAACATGGGAGTAAGTGTAGTTGGGAGGAGGGGTCCCCTTTAGGGCGTGTGGGAGGTTTATTTGCTGATTGATGGTGTCCTCTGGGCGGTCCATGAAAACAATTCACAGTTTCAGGCAGGATGGACATGGGTGATTGCAGCTTTGGCTGGTGGAGTCAGTGCTGTTGGTAGAAAGACCAAGATAATTTAGGTGGACTTGGTAGGTAACCACCATTTCAGGGCCCCAGCAATTAATATTAAATTAATGGTTCCAGGGTGTTTCCAGGTGAATCAGGAGATCAGGGTTTCCCTAACCATGTTCCCTGCTGCTGTCTAGAATGTGGAAGTGTCCCTTCTCAGAGCCTTCTGAGGGTTGTTAAAATAAAAATAGTATTTAAAATGGTTAGTGTTAAAAACAGTTACACTGGGACAGTTTTGTTATTGCAAGGCTGAAATTAATACCATTTCATGAGTTCTTCTTGCATTAGGAGCACTGATTCAAGGAACGGCTCATCTTCAAAAGTCTTCCCTTCTCCATTCACACTACCCAGAGAATTATCTCTCCCCTCACATTAACCGCTGGCTGTGGCTCTGGGTATTCTTGAGGTCAGTTGATTCTAGCCTGAGCCTATAGGGTACCTCAATAAAAGAAGGTATGTAGGCCTACGAGCAGGTATCACAGAAGCCTTAGGTTGTGGTGTGAAGCCTTGGCTACACCGTACTGGGGAAGAGTAGATGTCATCACTCACGGTGACTAAGCCCGAGAAGTTTGAAGCCAGATATCTAAACCTCCAAAGCTTTTCAGGTTCTGGTACAAAAATGTTTTAGACACAGAAAGTTGATAACTCATAAACCTTACTCCTGGTCCAAATTATGTGCTCTTTTACTGTAGCACACGGGTGGATAACAGCAAGTAAATAATCCAGAGCTGTATGATGGGGTTAAAAGACATCAGTGGTGCAGAGAAGTTAGGGTAAGACAAATACCATAAAAATTGGTCATGAAAAGCTGCAAGGACCCATGGCATAAGAGGTCATGTTTGGCATCTCCCTAGGCAAACTGCAGTGTGGTTACCTCAGGACAATTAGAAGATGCCTGTAGTGCCATGAAGTGCACCTTCAACAAGGGACGGCCTGATGAAGTGAGTCACCAGGATAGTGAGGAAGTGGCCAGTTGCACTAATAATTTAGTAGAGTGTTTTATTGAAAAATGCTTTGGGAACATTTTTGTAGTTCTAATATGGAGTTTCTGCCCCAAAACGAAGGCAAAGAAAGTCTAGTATGGTCATCAGTCCAAAAATGGGCTTGTATGTGAGAATATATTTCCCACTGACGTCAGTTCTGAATTAAGAGATGCAAAAATTAAACAAAGCTGCGAGTGACGCAGAAGTGTCCTGTCTACAATTCTGTTGGAAATCCTGGTGCAAATAAAATTCAGCCACAAGGAAATAATGGGATCTCAGCATTTCTTGTGAATAAAATGCACCCCGCTCCATCTACAGTAATAGAAACTAGTAGTAAAACAGGAGACATAGAGCCAACAGGAAACTCAAGATGCTGTGGGAAGGGTAACACAAGTGATGATAACATCAGTTATTTCCAATAACTTATTTTGTATTAGGTATGATGAGCATCTAAAATGTAAGAACTAAGAAATGATCAATAAGAAGACCTGCTAGGGTCTGAACAAAAATCCAGACAAAATAGAAATCTCAACATTGACTTCACTTGGCTTTGGTTCAGGATATAATTGCCAAGTTAACAACTGTTTTCCGGACTTGACTTGGGAAACTTATTCCTCCCATACAAGTTGTCTTAAGTTCAATAATAACTTGAGAGAAGTTGTTAACAATATACGTACACTGTTTTGAAAGAGAATCAGGATCTGATACCATTCGAGGGTTTTCTCCAATTGACAGAAGAAGCCTTTTGGCAGCCTTCTGCTTGGTGCCAAGCACACAGCTCATAGTTCTGCATTCGGGAATTTTCTGGGTTATGCTCATGAGACTTAGAGTATGAGTTAAATGCTGTGAAACTGAGTCACTTGATGCACAAAATAAATATCGGATGTGGGCTCACTCTCCCTGGTGAGGCTGCACAAGCATCAGCTCCAGAGGGAAAATGCTTCTTGAGAGTTCAGACTCAAACAAATGGGTACTATGCATGCAGCCTTAAATAAACACTGGAAATTTTAATTTGTACGGTTCCTCTTTCTCCATTTACAGTGCCCTGCATGGGGTTTTTCAAGGAATGGCTTCCGTCATATTGACATATCTTTAAAATGTGAAGTTCCTCCTTTGATCTAGTGATTACAGTTGCAGAACATTCCTATCTATCCTTAATGGAATAGAGAAGTGAATAAAATCCTGTTATGGAATATTTCCAGAGCTGCTCAATTTTAACTTGTTTTCTCTTTAGTTCTTTCTTGCATAGATACAAGCATTCCTAATATCCACATTCTCATTTGAATGTCAGGTTTAAAATAATATAGTATAATATAGTATACTCCAGAGATTTTTTTTTTGTACTTTCCTATTGTCTATTTTTAAACTTGTCCTGGTTCACTGAATATGTCATTGCTCTCATATCAAGAAACAGAATAAAGAAGAGCATCTACTTTCTGTAAATTGTTCACGTATCTTTAGCAGATCTCTTGTTTAACTTAAAAACTGAGATTACACTTTTTGCCCTTTGATGTAAGCAGTATTTTTTAATTCTGCTGCCAGCTTTCGCCCTCTCTTATTTTTGCTATTTGTTTTGTAAGTCTGTGTGACCAGAACTAGACACAATACTCAGGTCAGACTGAGCAAGTAATTATGTTTCTATAACTATCATCAATCTCTTTCACTATACTTTATAACAATAATTTTTATAAATGACAGCTGTATTGTAAGAAGTTTATTTTAACATCTGTTATCAGAAATACAATCTAATAAGAGAAGATAAGCCAAAGGAATACAAATGTAAGAATTCATCCAGAATTAAAGACATTTAAGCAGGAGCCAGATTCATCATTGGTATTACTTCAGTGATTTGTTATCTACAGTTTACAATTTTCTCTGTGTCTCTATGTTGAGGAAGGTGATTCTGCCCCTCTATTCCTCTCTCGTAAGACCTCATCTAGAGTATTGTGTCCGGTTCTGGAATCCTCAGCAGAAGGATATGGAGCTGTCAGGATGAGTCCAGAGGAGGTCTACAAAGATGATCCAAGGTCTGGAGCACCTCCCATATGAGGGCAGGCTGAGAGAGGTGGGGTCGTTCAGCCTCAAGAACAGAAGGCTCTAGGGAGACCTTATAGTGAACTTACAGTACCTGAAAGGGGCTACAAGAAAGCTGTGGAGGGACAGATTACAAAGGCTTGTAGTGATAGGATGAGGGGCAATGGTTATAAAGTGGAGAGGGACAGATTTAGACTAGACATAAGGAAGAGTTTCCTCACTATGAAGGTAGCGAGGCACTGGAACAAGCTGCCCGAGGAAGTTGTGGCTGCTCCATCCCTGGAGGAGTTCAAGGCCAGGTTGGATGTGATCTTGAGCAGCCTGATCTACTGGGATGTGTCCCTGCCCATTTAAGAGGGGTTGGAACTAGATGACCTTTAAGATTCCTTCTAACACCATCTATCCTATGATTCTATGGTTATATGATATGTTAGGGATTTACAAGTTCAATACACATCAATACTGTCAATACTGAATCACAAAAAAAAGCCCAGCTATTCCGTTACAATGGAACCACTCAGGACAAGTAATAGCTAGTATAATAGCATTAGCCAAAGACAAAGGGATACGTAAAACTATGTCTTGTTTTACTTCCTCTGATGTGTCTTACTACAGGGTACTTACTGCTCAATTTGCTATGCCAATGTTGTGCTGCCAAGTTTGAAAGAATAAGTTTTATAAAAACCCAGAAGGAAAGGAATCAGAACTAAAAATGTACTTCTCAGAAGTAAAGGATTTAGGAAAACACGTTACTTTATGACAGACTAGAACTTAAATGAATGTGTGGAATGCAAATTTTGGGAGGGCAGGATAGGAACAAACAGTAGTAACCAGAAAAGAGGCAAGGTTGTCACTATCGGTAAACTCTTCCAGTGATGTTATCCTTAAAAGGGAGGATTCGTAAAAGCAAAAATTCCAAAAGCAAGACATTTGAAGCCAAATGTGATGAATATGCAAGACCCACAGGTCTGATCCCATGTGGAAACAGATAAACAGACAAAATCACCCATCTTTGTAGATCAGGTTATAAGGTTACGGAGTTGTAATTCCACCACACTCCCCACACCTTACCACAACCACAGATGCGTAGGTAGCACAGATGTGTTTAGGCTTGGAATGAGTAGGGTAAATTTTGGTGAGATGATATAACCAAAACATTGCTTGATATTTCCAGCAACGCAGTTTGTTGCCGAAAATAGTGCAGATGGAAAACATCTATTTTAAAAAACATCACAGTGACATAATTAGCCTCACTTCCTCTGCGATTAATGACTAAACAACAATGAACTATATGTCTACATTGTCAAGACAGAAGCTGCAAGCTTATATGATGTAACAATTTCTGTATCATTAATGACTCACATTGAGAATGACCAGAAGAGGCTCTTGCTTCTTCTGAAGTATTGGGGCAGAAATAGAGGTTTTAGGGACCAAGCAACTCAAGGTAAAACACTCTCTGGTTTAGCACAGATATGCTATTTCTTGTGGACTAGATAAAAGCAGTCTTCATAATTCCAATCTGGGATGAGTCAATTACTCCTCCACAGAGGTTACGCTGCAGGTAGGTGTAACACATAGTGAGCTGGCAGGTATAACCACAGTTATCCATGAGCAGAGCGCCAGCCTGAAGGAGTTAGAGCCCATCCACAGTTTAATTTGTTCCCCTCATGCCTAGATGATATACTGTTGGATGGAGAAGCCGCTGAGCAGAATAACAAAGACAGAGAGAAGGACGACCATGAGATGGGCCTGGCAGAGAGCAGAGAAGGGGAGGAAGGGAGAGATGGACAGGAGAGATGAGAAATACAGGGTATTATCTCATTCTGCCTCCAGACTCATTCTGCACAGACTCAGAGGGCATATCGATGCTGTAATGCAGCCCACCCATAGTCAGCTGCAACAGGCAAACCCTGGAGCTAGTTCTTTTCTGTTCAGGTTTCCTTTCTGTAGGGGAGATAGTTTGTGCTTGATTTAACTCCAGAGGGAACTGAAGCATAGTCAGCGAACTGCAAGCTGGGAATTGCTGCTAAATCCCTTTGCTTAGAAGCGGGGAAGACTTTCTTACAGGACACATTAAATAGCACGATTCAACAGTGTACCTTCAAACTTTCGCATTAACTATGCTTGGTAACTGAGCTTTCTTGTGGTTTTTTTTTTTTTTAAAGTAACGTCTATGCTGGATCTTTTGCTAAGAAAACAGCAAGCTCATATGCAAAGCAAGAGAGAGAAAAGGTTTCCAAGTCCTCCTGTTTATTCTGTCAGGGCTGTATTCAAAGTCACGCTGAACTCTTCCTGTTTGAAGTTTCAGAGGAAGAAGGATGAGTTAGTTTTACGTAAACAATAAACATTTTCCATGAGCTGGTTAACCAGATGCTGCATTCCCTGTCTCAACAAAAGGAGAAATTTTCTGGTACTCGACATTGGAAATTATGTATCTTCCTCTACAAATTGTTGTCGCCACTCCACACAAATAATGTCACAGAATCACTAGGTTGGAATAGAACTTTGAGATCATTAAGTCCAACCATTCCTATCTGCCACTAAACCACAGCCCTGAGCACCTTGTCTACTCATCTGCTAAATACCTTCAGGAAAGGTGACTCAACCACCTTCCTGGGCAGCCTCTGACAGTGCCCAATGACCCTTTCTATGAAAAATTTTATCCTGATGTCCAGCCTAAACCTCTCATGGTGGAGCTTGTGGCCATTCCCTCTTGTCCTGTCCCCTGTCACTTGGGAGAAGAAGCCAGCACCCGCCTCTCCACAACCTTCTTTCAGATAGTCATAGAGAGCAATGAGGTCTCCCCTCAGCCTCCTCTTCTCAATGCTAAACAACCCCAGCGCCCACAGCTGTTCCTTGTAAGACTCGTTCTCCAGTCCCTTCAGCAGCTTCACTGCTCTTCTCTGGACTCGCTCCAGAGCCCCAACATCCTTCTTGTAGAGAGGGGCCCAGAACTGAACACAGTATTAGAGTTCACTTTCACCAGTGAAAGAAAGCCTTGCAACCCCATATGTGAGGTTAACTAAAAAAAACAGTTTTGGCTTGTCATCTTGTCTTCATTCCTTCCTGTAACAATGATAAAAAAGCAAAGAGCAAACATGCGAGTTGGTGGCAGAGTGATAAGGCAAAGAGATGTGCCATCACAGACAGAATCACAGTGGTCAGTCCCACAGCTTTTCCCAGAATCATAGAGTGGCTTGGGTTGGAAGGCACCTTAAAGATCATCCAGTTCCAACACCCTTGCCATGGGCAGGGACACCTCCCACTAGACCAGGCTGCCCAAGGCCCCATCCAACCTGGCCTTCAGCACTTCCACCAAGGCGGCATCCACAACTTCCCTGGGAAACCTTTGCCCGTGTCTCACCACCCTCATCATGAAGAAATTCTTCCTAATGTCTAGTCTAAATTTCCTCTCCTCTGACTTACAGCCATTCCCCTTCATCCTATTACTACATGCCCTTGTAACACAAAATGTCAAAATTTACTACATTTCTTAGGGACCTAGGACTACATTTAAGTGTCACTTGTACAGATAAAGATCTTTTTTCAGTGGATTAGTTGCACATTTGCAAAACCACCAGCTGATTCTTCAAGTCATCAAGGCACCTGACATTTCTGAGGCTGAGCAGAGCCAGAACTGCATAAAAGGACAGATACACAACTAGCTTGCAGCACAATACAAAGCACAGCAGCTGAACTACATGTTCTTCACCCTAATTGTCTCATCACCTTACTGGCTAGTTGTGGTCTAAGCTAGCCGGTCTCTTGAAGGCAGAGCCATTTGTCTCAGTTGATTTTTGTTAGATGACTTATGCAGAACATTAGACATCCAGGTTCAACACGCTAGTTTTCCTAAGAGATAAAAATACCTGCCACCTACTTCCTAGAGAGAGCTGTCATCACTGGATTACTGAGTTTCTCAAAAGCATTTTCTTGAGCCCCTCCACTGAAGTTGTTCTGACATAGAATCATAGAAAGTAGAATCATATAAACAACTGTATTAAGACAGCAAGAAGAGAGTGACGCTGGAGCTCAGGTTTAGAGAAACCACCTGGCACCAGGGCACTATGGTCTCATTTTTAGTTCCACTGAACTCATTCAAGCTCAAATAATTTTTCTGTTAAGGTCTGAGAAAATGACTCTGCTCCATCCTGCTCGGCAGTATTTTTGGTTATGTCTGATACTGGAGATCATCATAAACAACTCTTGAGTTTTTCCCTTGGAACATCCCAGATTGAATGTGTGGGTGTAGTACTTGTTGAGAACGGTTCAGTTGACTAGTCTGCTTCCTCGCTTTGAATCATGAGATTTCCATCAAGTAGCTTGCACGGATTTAACATTCTTTCAGATCTCAGGTGCAATGTATCTTTTCTTATATGCTGTGTCAGGCGTTCTTGCTTCAGATGGCATGGAGTAAATAGCAAAGACCCGGAGGGCCTTCCTGCACCCAGCAAAAGAACAAACACAGAAGGCTGTGGTGTATCATGTAACAGGAAATAATACTTGCTAGGGCTTGCATGAAGATTATTAGAGATTGAATTAGCATTGAACGACCATTGCCTATTAATGTGCTTATATGTGAATTCTGTGGCAGCATCTGCATTTGAATATCATCAAATCAAGCAGGACTCCCACCCTGATTGGATCGCCTGGGCCCTGCTGTCACATAGATGACAGGAATTAGGCATCTCATTAGGCATCCCCAGTGATGCCTTGAAATCTATCATGTCACTCAGTTTCCAAGGGTACAGAATTCAAATATCACCCAGCAGAAAACACCCTGCAGGTAAGGAGGTGTAATACATACGTGCTGGGACTATCAAACACTCCTCAGTTACAATCTTATCCCCAAGCCACCTGGAAGTAAACAGGTTATAACACATGATGGCGTATGATGGAATATAAGGAACTAATTTCTTAAAGTGAATTGTTGCAAAACAGAGTTATTCAATGAAGGAGGTTACGGGAGAACCTTTGGGGCTTTAAGATGAAATACGAACCCAGAAAACTACATGTGCTTGTATAAAGATTTGTTTCAGCAAATTAGATTAAATGCTTGAGGAGTGTTATGGGAAATGAAGAAAATAAACTAAGTATATAGCAGACAAAATCAAATAATTTTGTGCCACAGAACTACAGGATAAAGAGTGAAACTCCTTTTTTTTTATACTTAGCTATAGGACAGAAATGGCAGAGGCAGCACACTGGAGTAATTGCTTCTTTATTAACAGAGAATTCTTTGTATATCCATGTAATCTGTTCCAAGCTTCTTTTCCTTGCATTCATCAAACTATGGTTCATGCGAAGTTATGAAACTGAGACATCATGCACCTAATTTTGATTTGAGCTTAAGAAAGAGGTGATGTATCTTACAAGTAGAAATGATTGACCTCCTTTAATAAGTTCCTCCTTTGGAGAGAGACATACTATTTTGGTTAAAGGATGAGTTGGGTTTTAGTAATTCTCGATAGATCTGGGGCAAAAATCTAGTGGCTTTGCAATTACTTTCTGGGCATAAAGTTAGTTGGATTAGTGGGTTGTGTTCCACACATCACAGACATACGATTTTGAGTTCTGTGTATTTTCCTTATGAGAAGAGTTTGACTAGGAGTGTCGAATTGTCTGATATTTCTCTTCAATGGATAACGTGGAAAAGGGGCAATAAAATATATTTGATTCACAAATCATGGTTCTATGATAGTTTACACTAAATCTGTGAAATGCCAAGTTGACCAAGGCTCCAGTGATGTCCAGATTAGAAATGGATACACAATTGTATTTCTAGTGAATGAGACAGAGCCAAATATAAAGAATCTATTGTGGTCATTAGCTGGTCTATGTAGTCACCAGGAGAACAGAAAACAACAGTGCAGTTTGAAATCTGTCCACGCACTGTTAACCCATCAGAACTTTTGAATTAGTGGGAACTGATGAATACAGCTTCTTTCATTTTATAATCATAGAGTCTAGAGCTGGAAGGGACATAGAAGGATCATTGAGTCTAATTCCCTGCTCCTTGCAGGACTACCTAAAACTAAACCATATCACTAGAGAGTTGTCCAGACAGTCTCTGAACTCTGACAGAGTCAGTCCCTGGGAAGTGTATTCCAGTGACTAACCATTCTCTCAGTGAAGAACTTCTTCCTAAAGTCTAATCTGAACTTTCCTTGACACAGTTTTGTTCCACTTCCTCATGTCCTGTCACTGGACATAGTGGCGCCATGAGCTATTTAAATGAAATGATTTTCTCCTTTAGAAACAAACAAAGAAACAGCAAAATAATTGTGGCCAAACACATAAAGAAAGTAGAAAGCTTTATTTGTTACTAAAGGTGAATTAATGAACTAAATAAGGACAACACATGTAGGTACTTGCGTGTTATGCAAAATGCAGAACTGCTCCATTTCATAAGCTAAACCTGACTTATGTTACCTAAGGGATTACGATTATTTTTCAGTGTTAGTCTCTTTCTGCCTCATCCTGGTGTACCCCTGCAGTTGTACAATTTGCCAAATCATCTGCATTGATCAACAGATTTCTTCACCTTGGCTCCCTTTTCCATGTTTTTCTTTTGAGCAGACTGAGGATTGAGCCATAGCAGAGGTAAAATGCTGAAGCCGTAATGACCTATCAAAAATGGTATTAAGAAGAGGGATCTTCTTCATATCTTCTTTTTAATATCTTAGTGCCATAATAGTAGCTTACAAACACTGCTTTCAAAACCAAACTATTTTCCCATCTCTATTTGAGAGAATATTGTTCAGTCTAGTCCTGCTGATGTCAGTGTGATTTTTAACTTTGAAACTTGTCAATACTACCTTCTTCCATCATCAACAGACCAATAAAACATCTTTCTTTGCCATTAAATGCATCGTGTAATTTGTAATCAAAATAAACTGTGTGCAGAGCTGACATACAACTGAGTAGTTTGAGTAGTAGTAGCTGGGGCAACCAAGAATGCTGAATATGTTTCCTATATTTTGTATCAGCCATGGTAATGGACACTACACTCGTAAATCTTACTTTAGGTAAAATTTGATGGTTGCACTCAACAAATTTTTATGGGCAAAACTGGATCATATTTCCTATAAAGAGCTAATTATTTTTTGTTACTGCTCTTTGTTAGGAGAGGTATAAAATTCAGAACCATGATAGAAGTGAGTTTGCTGCAGGTCCATGCCCCCAGGTCCAACCAGTAGCAAGGCTGGGCATGTATTCTCAGTACGCACACAGCAGCCCTTGGCAGTTTATTCATGTTCCTGCAGCACTATGAAAGAAGCCAGGTCAGGGTGTTATTGGGATCCCCTCTACTGATCTTGGGGCTCCTCTGTGAAAGGGGACCAGCTTCTTACTACATCGAATCATAGAATCATAGGCTCATAGAATCATAGAGTCATGGAATGGTTTGGGTTGCAAGGGACATAAAAGGTCTTCCAGTTCCAACTCATCTGCCATGGGCAAGGACACCTCCCACCAGACCAGGTTGCTGAGGGCCCCATCCAATCTGGCCTTCAACACCTGCAGGGAGGGGGCAGCCATAAATTCCCTGGACAACCTGTTCTAGGATCTCATCGCCCTCATCGTGAAGAATTTCTTCCTAATGTCTAATCTAAATCTTCTCCCTTCTAATTTAAAGCCATCCCCCCTCCCCCCCATCCTATCACTCCATGTCCTTGTTAAAAGTCCCTCCCCAGCTTTCCTGGAGACCCCCTTCAGGTACTGGAAGGACAATCTAACATATTTGGCCTTGTACCAGTGTGACAGACACTACTTGCAGTAATTTTAACTCAAAGTCAAATTTAATACAAAACCCCTTGAACTGTACCATTGAAATTGTTACACTGAAAAACAACTTACTAAGCACCAACACCTTTTCTTTTGTGTTACAGTTTGGGACTTATGTTTGGTCTTTCCATTCTACACCTTAGTCTGCAGAGAATAAGAACTCAATGTTGCTACAAATGAAAGCTAAACTAAAACAAATTTAGGCAGGAACAGTTGTCTAGACAATTGCTATCATAGCTGAAACAAGGTAGAATCTGTTCAGGCTGAAACAAATCCAGAGAAATCCTGTCAGGTCAGTACAAATACGATGGACTTCTTCTAATGGCAAAAAATAATGATTTACTAACCTACAGAGTGCTAAGAATTTTTAGAGCAAAATAATTCAAGACATACCACTTTGGAAGCATTGATTATAAGGTATATTCACTTTATATAATCATAATTCTCTAGCAAAGTATTTATTTATGAAGCTTATTCAGAATAACTACGTGGGAGTCACAAAATGCTGTTGTACCAAAGTGGAAGACATAGTGTACAAAATAATAGGGAATTATTTTCATTTTAGTGATGCTTGTGGAGGTGTTTTCTGCAGCTGGATTTAATCAGAACTTCCTCTCTTGCCTGTGTAGAACAATGTAAGATGTCTGTTTATGAGATTTGTCCAGATGGATAACTCTTGTAGCATTAAAAAAAATGTTCTTTTTCCCTGTTTATTCTGATGTGGGAGAAGTGACTCAGCTGAAAAATTATTATTAGAGGTACACAGGTTAAATACATAGGTGTTTTTCTTTTCCTTACTGAAATCACTAACTGTAAGCTCCTACTCCATCTACATCAAGGTGACTTTTCATATCTTCATGTTCATGCCTGATAAGGGGCTTGCAGAGCCCTCGCATAGGATTTCATCCCTGACTGCTGTGGGTCACGCCTCAGGGCCCTTTTCAGCAGCCCATCTTGGTGACACCCTTCAGCTCTGTCCCCACTCTGCATCGTGAGTCCCATCCAGCTGGAATTATCATGCAGATCGGCCCTACGCCCCATCCTCTCTCTCCTGTGATCTGCTGATGAGAGGCTCGACATGAGCCAGCAGTGTGTGCTCACAGCCTAGAAGGTCAACTGCGTCCTGGGCTGCATTAAAAGAAGAGCAGCCAGCACACGAGGGAGTGCCTGAACTTTTTATTCCAGTTGATTTCTGATTGATTCCTTGATTTTGCCCAATGAAAGTCAAGATGCTATTACTACTTGGTCAATGTAATTAAGTATTTTGTAGTCAGCTCTTCTTTGATATTCTCAGTACTTAGCAAAGCCCAAGCCAGAAACACTTCATAATGGAGGCAATGATTACTGGTAACCACTGTGTTAACTCTCAAAACAATGTTCTTCTGAACCTTGTAGATGCTAATATTATATGTTTTGTCACTAGGGTGAGACATTTGTGGTGAAACACAACAGCTTAAACCCATACTAGTCTCCTTTTGTCTCATGTTATAGTTAAAGCAAAGAAATAGACTCTTGCTACAAAGCTCTGCTCCGGTATTTTGAGTGTTGACTTTATGGTAAGATGAATCACATTTCCAGTATGCGTAACTTTTGAAGAGAGAAATCAGACATTAAGGAAAATTAATTTAATTCCTGAAGATTACATTCATAGCTTTTATTTCTCTAAAACCATCCCAAACTGTATGTTCAGAATCTACCCAGAGATCTTGGAGACTCAACTGAACACGATTTTCATCTAGATAAATTTCTTTTTGTTTGAAATTATTTGTTTGTTTTTATTCTGTCACATCATAATGCTCAAGGCTAATTAATCTTCTTTTTCTTCCTTCTCCCCTCTGCCCACAATGTGCACACATCAGGTACCATGTTCCACTCATGCTTGTTGCTTTGTGTGTTGTTGCAAAATCTGTCCTTGGACAGGTATGGTTGGAGTTGATGATCTCAAAGGTCTTTTCCAACCTAATGATTCTATGATTCTATGATGCTATCTATCTACTATATTTGGAAGCCTCCGGCATTTAAATGTTTAGTATCTCTGTTTATAAATGCAAGCTGAGTTAAAAAAATCAGAGTTAAAATTTGGGCCTATTCTGCAAAAGGAAAACAAATATAAATATTGGCGAGAAAATATAAAATAAATGACATAAAACAATAAAGCGGAAGAAAATTATATATTTGTAAGTGATTGTGTTGAATAAGTGAATCTCCATTTCACACATGTTTTCAAACTGCACATGAGGATATAAAGAAACTGATGATACTGGGAGATTCAGGAAGCTCCTGTGGTCAATAACACGCTTGGATAGATAATGTAGAAGTGTGGGAAAAGACAGAAAGAAGCCCAATTCTTGCTACTGTTGACAACAAGGAAGGGAAGAAGGAAAGGCAGATCTTTCGAGGATTGCTAGATGCCACTTTTTTTCCAGTTTTCTGTCTTTTCTCTCATGGCTTTTGCATTTAGAAAGCAAAAAACCATCTCAGACTGATCAATATTGTACCAGTAATAAATTCAGATTTACAGGTGGGTAAATTTTTTTGTTACATCAGTCAGATTTAGGGTTGGAATTTCTTCTGCAGAAGTGTCTGGTAAATAAAAAGGTGCCCAAATCCACCAGCTGAATATTGTTAAGTGAGACATCAGGAAATTCCAGCTTACTTTCTGTCAGGGCCTGGGGAGAAGAGAAGGCAGTGGTGTCTCTGCCATCTCCAATGAGACCACGTGTGGATGGCAGTCATTCCATGGTCAGGCTTTCCTCCTGGGATGGGGACGAAGCTGCATGGCCTCCAGCACGGCACTGGGGAAAGGAGGGAAGGATCCTTTTTCTAACTTCAGTCGGTCCCCAGTCCTGGAAGACACTATGGTTTGCAGGGAAAATATTACCTATGACAGTCAGCAGAGACTTCACCGACATTGCTAACCTGATAGAGACAGGACTCATGTAGAGGTGAGTGACTGACCATGCTACTCAATTTTCAATCCATTCCCCATGCCAGTTAGCACCCTCTAAGCGATGTCTTTGCATGCATCCAGGCACCCCAGTTGACTGCATCAAGGAAAGGTGCCTGTTTTGGAGCAGGAAGAGCACGAGAGTTTGGCTGCAGGAGGATATAAGGTACGCTATCCTTTCCAGGACCAGTCTACGAACCTCTTTGTTTGGCTGGGTAGGTGTCACCAGGAGGCTGTCATCACCTTCTCCCCATAGCTACTTAGAGTTTACCTGCATGGGATAAAGTGTAGATTTCTGTAGTAAAGACCTGTGCTGCCTCACCAGCATTCATAGAATCATAGAATCATAGAATAACCAGGTTGGAAGAGACCCACCAGATCATCAAGTCCAATCATTCCTATCAAACACTACACCATGCCCCTCAGCACCTCGTCCACCCATGCCTTAAACACCTCCAGGGAAGGTGACTCAACTACCTCCCTGGGTAGCCTGTTCCAGTGCCCAATGACCCTTTCTGTGAATTTTTTTTTCCTAATGTTCAGCTTAAACCTCCCATGGCAGAGTTTGAGGCCATTCCCTCTTGTTCTGTCCCCTGTCACTTGGGAGAAGAGGCCAGCACCTTCCTCTCCACAACTTTTGATACCAATGTCACGACTTAAAGATGTAGGTGTGCTTTAGACTTGAGGAAGTACATTCAACTCTGTTATTGAATGTATTTTCTCAAGGAAATTCTCAGAACAACTATTGGTGTTGGCTACTTCTCAGGAAAGGTTAGTGCCTAGGCCTTCACTGAATCATTAAATTCATTAAAATGTGATTTTCGGAGTTTTCTCCTGTCCTAGTTGTGTTTCCTCATTCCTGTAGACCTGGGCATTTGTTCACATCAGAATAGTTCTGCCAGGTGTGGAAGTGGGTACGTGACTGCTGCAGAAACATGCAAACACTTTCCAGTAGTCTTTGCTCAAGAACAGAGCCTCAAGCAGATATTAATAACTGAATCACTCTGCTAAACAAATTGTGAGCACCTGAGTCATGCTTCATTTTAATGCTCTTAAGAAAGAATTATCTTCAAGAAAACTGACATGGATTACTGAGTAGAAATAATTTTTCAGCAATACAACTTAGGTTAAACACTTTTTTTTTCTGAAATGCCTGGTGGTATCATGTGAGATATATTGGCAAATTCTGCCTAATTCCACAACCGGAGTATGGTAGTAAAAATTGCAGTGAAGATTTTTCTCTAGAAAACTCTCCAGAGAAATTAACTAAATATGTTTATTTGTTTACCATGGGGTAAAATACTATAGGATCATGAAAATCCTGTTGCACTTTCCACATTATTCTTTCTTTAACAGCACACATGGTGTTTTTACCTTTTTTTGTCATCCTTTTTCTACCCATAACACTGTTATCATTAATTGACGAGATGGAGTCTCTTATGAGTTGCTTAAGAGCAGAACACATTCTTGTCCGTGTTTGCCTTTCTCTGTGCTAATGATTCAGTGGTTAACATGAGACCTAGCTGGTTTTGGCACTATCTTTTTCACTAAAAGCAAAAATACAGAATTATTTGTACAGCTGCACCAAACTTTGCAATGTCTCTTGTGGAAGGATTTATCTCACTGTTATAGAAGTCTTTTTATGGTCAATGGAGAAACAGAGGAAGCCCTTTAAGAGCTGGTTCAAACTATCCTAAAGGTTTAAACCATCCTATTTCGGGCAGTTACACAACCTTGAGGGTAATCGGAGCCACACTCAAACTGGATCCCTGACTTTACACAGACAGAAGTAGTTTCAGTGAATCCCATCCTTAATATGCTGTGGGTTTAGTACTAGCAAAGAGCTGCCATGATTTTCCCCAGTTCTCTAAATGCAGTTTGTCTGTGTGTACAAAGACCTTCCTTCATGTCCTTCCTCTGTCAGGCTCTACAAGTGCGGTGGAGGGATCTCCTCCTTCGAATCCTTTTGCCTATAAGTTATGTCCTCTCCGAGGTCAACTGTGCATCCAACAATATTATTAATATTTTTAAGAAATATTTAGGGTGGACAGTACAAGCCAAGGTATATAAGCAATTACCATAGTTGTCCAACTCCTCTTGCTTTCCATCTGTCTTTAGGTGTACAGATTGTGTTTAAGTTTTCCCTATTAGCTGTTACCGATGAAATCACAGGTACTGGTTTGAGCACTCTGCTCTGATGGATGTGTTTACTTCAGTCTGGAAGTTATAAGGTAGTTTTTGTCAAAGATGTCTGCTTTCATTTTCTTTTAATTAGAGCCATGTTTCAATCTTTGTGTGTGTGATTATTCATCTATCTTATGATCCTTTCATAGTAAGATGAAATGGAATATATCACTTAATACTCCATAGACTTTATCTGAATGAGTCTGAAGTTCAAATGAGTAGTTGAAAGGAAAGCGGATTTAATCTCACAAAACAGAGATTGGTGATAAGTAAAGGGAAGAGAAAAATGTAAAAGTTAATGAGTAAAGAGGAAGGAAGTAAACCTTTGATGCAGACTAGGGTAGAGTTGGCTTTCCGGGTTGTGAGCACACGTTGTCAGCTCATGTCTAGTTTTTCATCCACCAGTACCCACAAGTCCTTCTTGGCAGGGTAACTCTCAATCCCTTCATCTCCCAGCTAATATTAATACCAGAAGTTGCCCTGACCCAGGGACAGGTAAGAGTCTGTGAGACAGAAGTATCTATTTTTTTTTATTTTATTCTTTCATCATAGTTACCCATCTCTATGCCTGCGTTTACATTCACTGTATTGCTCTATGGATGAAGTAGGTTCATAGGTAAGGAGCATGGATGTATAACATCTATGGCAACACCATAAGTTTAACAGCTAGGTCTCTTGATTTCTGTGCACTCAGCTGAGCATTAGGTACTCTTTTATAGACTATGTTTTAAGAAAAAATATTAGAATCATAGACCTTAAAGATCGTCCCGTTCCAACTCCTCTGCCATGGGCACGGACATCTCCCACCAGACCAGGCTGCCCAAGGCCCCATCCAACCTGGCCTTCAACACCTCCAGGCATGGGGCAGCCACAGCCTCCAAAAGAAACTGTGCCAGTGTCTCTCCACTCTCATAGTGAAGAAATTCTTCCTTATCTCTAGTCTAAATGTGCCCCTCTCCAGCCTATAGACATTGCCTCTAATCCTATCACTACAACCCTTTGTAAACTGTCCCTCCCCAGCTTTCTTGGAGGCCAATGGAGGGACTGCAATATTAAAAATATTTTAGAATTTAAAAATATTTTTTAAAACTATTAAAGATATTTCTTCCCATAAAATACAAAATGTGCTTTACAGGCAGTATGTAGTTGGTTGGATTTCAAGTCTTAATTCTAGTAGTATTAAAAAAAATAAAATGTGTAAAACCAGAAATCAAAACTTGCCACGTTCAGGAGAAAAAGTAACTTCAAATGTTTTCAGTCCTCCTGGCACTCAACAATCTCTGAATTTAATGTGGCTTAAAAAAATGTTTCAAATAAGCTCTTTCCCTTTATTTGTCAGCTTTGCACAGGAAACTGTTTTTGAAATAGATGAAGTAATAGGTGGTGTAGAATTTTGGAAGAGCTTAAATATAATCCGGGAAATTTTGAGCGCATTTGACTAGTATATTTTCTGAAGAAAAGTGTAACTTTCTTGATGGAGGAAAGAAGACCACAGAATTTCCAAGAATTTTATGTTGAGAATTAATGAAAAATTCTCTCTTAACAATTTAATTGCCTTGCATGATTACTTTCAATTCATATTCATAGTTCATATGTTCATATTAAATGGAATTTCTCAAGTGTGTGGATATTTATTTCATTATCTGCCCAACTATGATTTTTATTAAAGCTATGTTTGAGCAATTATTGCACTACTAAAACTTAGAGGAGTTTTTCCACTTTTCCATCTGTGAAATTCCTAGTAACACCGAGTGGGATTCAGACTAGATTCTCACTCACTTTACACAAAATCATCAACCTTTCATGTCAATTCAACTTTTCTTAATTATAACCCCACAGTAATATGTGTATATATTATTCAGGCTGGAGAAGAGAAGGAGCCAAGGAGATAGTTGAGTGGTCTTCCCGTACCTGAATGGGGCCTACATGAAAGCTTTGGAGGCACTCTTTACAAAGGCTTGTAGTGATAGGACTAGGGGCAATGGCTATAAATTGGAGAGGGGCAGATTTAGACTAGACGTAAGGAAGAATTTCTTCACTATGAGAGTGGTGAGGCACTGGCACAGTTTCCCAGGGAAGCTGTGGCTGCCCCATGCCTGGAGGTGTTGAAGGCCAGGTTGGATGGGACCTTGAGCAGCCTGATCGAGTGAGAGGTGTCCCTGCCCATGGCAGGTGTGTTGAAACTGGATGATCTTTAAGGTTCCTTCCAACCCAAAGTATTCTATGATTATATGATTCTATGATTGTCAAATTTTCATCAAAGCAGAAAAGAAGTCCTTTCTGTGCAAGACTCAGGAACAAACAATACACGATACTAATTTTCAGGAGAAATAAACCACTAAAGTAGTTGCTACATATTTTATTAGAAGTTGGGTTTAGATGCATTGGCATGAACGTTCTTTGAATTAAATGGTTTCTTCCTCAACTTTATTTTCCAGAACATAAAGGAAGACACAACTGTTTCTTACAAGACTTTGGCAAAAGAAAGAGATTTTTTCAGATTAAAAGTAGAGGGAAATCAAACTTCTCTATTATTCTGCTCTCCTTTCACTGTGGGTTGTCATCTAACAATAATACTTGGACAACAAAGAAATTATTCACTTTACTCTTCTTGCATGTAGCATGTGATAGGAATGGTTGGACTGGATGATCCTGTGGGTCTTTTCCAGCCTAATGATTCTGTGATTCTGTGAATACAATAATAATACCTCTTTCTATCCTCTTACTTTTTTAATTGCTTCACAAGTGTTGTGTTCTCAGGTAGAATGAGGGGAGGATACATGGCAGAGCTGTTAGAGGAATGAACCAATGGACTTTCTTACACTGTGTCTTGGTTCTAACAGAAAAAAACATTTGGATCCTGCAAAGACAAAATTCCCACAATGTAGCTCCTTTGAGAATACCAGTGTCTGAAAGGATATTCATGTGTCACCCAAAGCAATTCTAACCCATTATTTTCCTGTGCAGGTCCAAATACTAATGACCACCTCAAGCTAGACTAAAATATAAAAATAATTATTCAAAATATATAAAAATCTCACATCTTATTCCCTGTGGCTTTTTGATAGTTTTGATCCTAATTAAACTTAATCTGGTTGTTATTCTTTAATGTTGTAGGTATCCATTTGCTAAAGAGTACAGATAAAAGAAGCTCTGTTATTAGATAGATACATTTTCACTCTAACAAACTTTTCTTTGAGTGTGAAATAGAAGCTCAAGGCTTCAGAATCTAATACAATATAAGATTATTTATTTAGAGTTTAATTACAGGTGTATCAAGTAATCATTACTGTAAGAAAAGATATTAGGCACACATGGGCCTCAGGAGTTCTTATTAAGAAACAGGTAAAAGTTAATCAAAATCTGCCTGGGGAAATAAATCTTCCCTAGATATCTCTGGGGGCAAAACAGGTTTTGACCTGTGGACAGTAGATGGATTGGTGTTGAGGAAGGACACCATAGAATCATAGAATAATTTGGGTTGGAAGGGGCCTTAAGGATCATCTAGTTCCAACCCCCCTGCCACGGGCAGGGACACCTCCCACCAGATCAGGTTGCCCAAGGACCCATCCAACCTGGCCTTGAACACCTCCAGGGATGGGGCAGCCACAACTTCCCTGGGCAACTTGTTCCAGTGTCTCACCGCCCTCATAGTGAAGAAATTCCTCCTTATTGTCTAGTCAAAACCTGTCCCTTTCCACTTTGTAGCCATTGTCCCTCATCCTATCACTACAAGCCTTTGTAAACAGTCCCTCCCCTTCTTTCTTGCAGGCCCCTTTCAGGTACTGGAAGACCACTCTAAGGTCTTGAAGACTTCCCCAGGCTGAACAAGCCCGACTCTCTCAGCCTGTCCTCATATGGGAGATGCTCCTGCCCTCTGACCATCTTTGTAGCCCTCCTCTGGACCCGTTCCAACAGCTCCATATCCTTCTTATGCTGAGGATTCCAGAACTGGACACAATACTCTAGTTGAGGTCTCACAAGAGAAGAATAGATGGGCAGAATCCCCTCCCCTGCCCTGCTCACCACGAGTCTTTTGATAGAGCCGAGGATACGTTTGGCCTTCTGGGCTGCAAGTGTACATTGCCAGCTCATGTCAAGCACCATAATGTACCATAATTGTGTATGTGTTGATGCTGAGGGTTTTGGTATTCAGCACAGCCATGTATTTTAGTTTCCATCTCATCTTTGAAAGGTTCTGGGTAACTCTCCCTTAGTTTGTAATTTGTTGCTACTGAGCGAGTATGTGGTACATTGGATGAAGTGTTTTCCATTGCAAGAAGCTCATGTCCAATCTGGAGATTTTAAGGGGTTTATGGTGAGATGTTCACAATTCAGAAGACATGCACTGACAAGATTTATGCATCTTGTATATTCATGATTTATGGAAAAATTAGTCATGAATTACACGGCTCCCTATCACTTCTTTCCTCAAACTCCATGGCAAAACACAGCCCCATCTACTCTTTGCATTCACCTAAACTACTCATGACTCTGAGAACACTTTACTGGGTATTTAGCACGTGAAACATTAACCTAAGGGATCTTGGACAGAAAAGACTGATCAAGTCTTACAAAACTATAGTGAAGCAACATCATGATGAGCCTGCCTTGTGCTTCCTTAATCACTTAGAGGCCACTAGATAATCATTTCCAACCAGGTCATGTGGGTCCAATTCCTTGAGAACATTGTGAGCGTGAAAAAATAATTTAATTTAACATCTGGAACCTAACTCGTGTCCTTGCTTATGACTCTACATACACGCTTGGCTCCTACTCCATCCTCAGCAGTGCCAGCTGGAGAAACTGCTTTCACCGGTCCCTCCCTCTGCTCTACAGCAGAGTTGATGTTTTTCTGACATGCTTAACTCAAATCACTTGAATTTTATTAAATGGTCAAAGTCATGCAGGTTTAGTAGTCCACCTAATCTTGGCTGAGGTAATGTGAACCCATTCTACTATCTCAGCTAGATGTTCTGGGAGGACAGTAACCTCCGGACAGACAGCTGGTGGTGAGCTGGAGGAAGTTACTGCCTGGAAGTGATGCATTCACAAGGTCTTTTTACCTTCTTGCTTTGGTCTGAGCCTGCATTCTTGAGATCACAGGTGGTTCACTGTTAACTACAAGAATCATATACTCAAAGCCATTTTTACATAAATTAAATAGATTATGAATTTAATATTTGCATCAAAATAATATTTATTAAAATTCTGTCTTTAGTTTAGTCAAGAAACATTGGAATTATGTTCTAAGGCAGTTTAACTTGTTAACTGATCTGAAAAGCTCAGCATTGCCACAAATACACAATAACAGTACCTACTGGTAGTGAGCACCTTTAAGTAAGTGGTTTGGTACCCTTGGCATGTTTGCAGATGACACTAAGCTGGGAACCCAAGTGACAGGTGGTAGGACAAGGGGAAATGGCCTCAAGCTGTGCCAGGGGAGGTTCAGGTTGGATATTAGGAAAAATTTTTTCACTGTAAGTGTCATTGGGCACTAGCAGAGGCTGCCCAGGGAGGTGGGTTGAGTTACCATGCCTAGAGGTACTTAAAATACTTTATTTAAAGGGATATTTGAGGTGCTTCAGCATATGGTTTAGTGGCAGACAGGTATGGTTGGACTCTATGCTCTCAGAGGTCTTTTCCAACCTTGTGATTCTATGGTTCTATGAACAATTGACTAGCCATTTTTCTTGTTTGTTTTTTACAAGAGTTTAAACTAAATCAATATTTTCGTTCTGTTAGGCCTATAACAAACCTTCAATTCTTTTGTCTGCCCTACTTATGTCTGGCAATTTTCATATGGTCTGTGGATTCATGTCAACAAGATGCACCTCTAAAACCATCTAATTGCTACTATTATTACAAAGCTGATAAATAATACCCTTAACTGCCTGTGGTAGCATCTAAAGATTTCTCTTTTTATCACTTTTGTTCAAAGACGTCTTTCTGGGTCTTTGTGGGTGCAGGGTTGCTTGGAGCAGGCAGGGCTCTAAGCTATTGGCATTTCTGAGCTGGTGAATGGCTCTGTAGAAGATACTACCTCCTTGTGATTTTTCTATCATCTGAAAGGCAAGAAGCCACATGACTTAGAAGTATGGACCATTTGAAAAATATATATTTTTCTCAGTCATGGAGTCACCAGAAATGTTGAACCAAATCACTGTGCCTTCCACTGTCTTTTGTGTTTCTCTACCACCTTCATCTCTCGTTGGTTAAGAGCTGTCTCTGAAGGTGGGGCATGAGGTGTGTATGATGCAGACCACATAAAAAAAAATGAGTGGCCATCACGTGCATACAAATAACTCCCAAAAGTCTCTAATGCTTCCAATGGCCACGGGTATTTGTTTTTACAGGGGGAGAGTTAAAATACTGTACATTTTCTAACAGAAATTCTTCAAAGAAAAGAAATAATTGATTGCACAAATGATGTCAATCTACAGCTAAAGATGACAATTAATGATGGTAAAAATTGTGTTTGGTATTTGTGGTCTACTGAACGCTATTTAATGATCATTGTAGACCACTATACAAAACAGTGATCATATCCAGTTCAAAAATAAGGATGAAAGATACAAGGATCATAGAGTCATAGAATAGTCTGGCCTGCAAGAGACCTTAGAGATCAACCAGTTCCAACTCCCCTGCCATGGGCAGGGACATATCCCACTAGATCAGGCTGCCAAGGGCCCTGTACAACCTGGCCTTGAACATCTCCAGGGGTGAGGATCTCACAGAATTCCAAGGTTATTAACATAAGAGACTCCTTCAAAAAATGAATCCCTACCAGCATGGTCACACAGAGCTAATGACTGCACCAATCGCCGTTTAAGTTCATTGTCAATATTTAAAATGTTTGGTTTAGTCTCTATACCTGACTAAGTAAATATATTGCATCTATCATAAACCATTTATTATTCAGAAGAATTTCTGCTTAAGAAGCACAAATGTAAGATAGTAGATACTGTGTGAGATTCCAGCATGAAATGAAGACCAAGATTGCCAGTAGCTGATTGCCTATGTTTTCCAATAATAGTAATTTCATATAACAGCAGCATGACACACAATTTCCCAGAGTACTTCCCTGTGCCCCCTGCTCATGGCCAAAATAATCAGAGAACTCGGGCTTCTTATGGAAGTAGCTTGAGTTTCAGGTAGTTAAAGCATCTTGGCTGAATATCTTAGTTGGGGCTTCAGTGTTGGAACCGGTCCAGAGGAGGACTACAAGGATGACTGGCAGGCAGGAGCATCTCCCATACGAGGACAGGCTGAGAGTTGGGCTTGTTCAGCCTGGAGAGGAGAAGGCTCTGAGGAGACCTTAGAGCAACCTTCTAGTACCTGAAGGGGGCTACAAGAAAGGAGGACTGTTTACAAAGGCTTGTAGTGATAGAACTGGGGGCAATGGTTTTAAATTGGAAGGAGCAGATTTAGACTAGACAATAAGGAGGAATTTCTTTATTGTGTGGGTGATGAGGCACTGGCACAGGTTTCCCAGGGAAGTTGTGGCTGCCCCATCCCTGGAAGTGTTGAAGGCCAGGTTGGATGGGCCCTGGGAAACCTGATGTAATGGGAGATATCCCTACCCATGACAGGGGGTTGGAATTGGATGATCTTTAAGGTTCTTCCAATCCAAACTATTCTATGATTCTGTGATTCTATGATTTTATGTCAAATTACTAAAACTGTAAGCTTTTTCCAGTCCACACCAAAAGATAGTCCAGAAAAGCTCAGAGACTCTCTAACTGACAAAGCTCCCTATTTCTTCCTAATACTAAGTCCAAAGCACTGCGATCAAGTTCACATGACATTAATATATAACAAGTTAATAGTACAGCTTACAGCAGGTCAAATGCTTAAGCACATGGGAAAACATTTTCTACGAAGGTATTTTCTACCCTACAAACCAAGAAAGTACACTAAGTGACCATGAACTTAACTACCAACCCAGAGACCTGAAAGGCTGTTGATACCCTTTATAGAAGAATACGAATCACAGAGGTTGAGGTCCTTGACCATTAAAGTCTATACATGGGAGGAAAGAGGGGGACAACATTTTACCTACCATTTTCTTTCAGAAGGAAAGGTGGGATCATGCTCACATTTCAGTTTCCTTGATGGTTTGGTGTCTGGGACAATGACATGATCTGAATCTAGTTGAAGCCAGTATGGTAAAGAGGAATTAGTGAATTCATTTTGCCTCATAACCACAGTGCTTCCTGCTTCATTCATTGCTCTGGGCTGTGCCTAAATTCAGAGTGTGACCCCAATAAACTGCCACTTGAGAAATAAGAAGTCATCTGTAGGGTGCCAAAATTTAAAAATTTTGTATTCCAGTTTAATTCCTGCAAATCTCAAAATTATTTGGCGTCTTTTTCTATGATGGATGACATAACACCACTGGATTGCAATTCCTTTATGACCATGAACGAAGCCATGAAGTCAGAACATTGCTGAGAGGAAATGACACTGAAGTTATGAAACTTGTTTATACACTAGATACAAGTGTGGAAGTGATTTCAGCTTTGTTGTTGTTGTTAATACTCAAGGGGAAGACACAGACATCAAAAGAATTCTGAATTCCTCTTTGATTAAAATCATCCATTGAGGTTATCTCTACATGCCATCTCTAAGTTTCCAATGGAACCCAGACAAAATGCTCAGATAAGTAGAAGTATTACTAACAATCATTAGCAGAAGCTTTATATTGTAAATCTAGGATGAAGAGATCTCACTGAAGAATGGAATACGTGATATACAGGCAAAATTGTCAAATTCCAATCTATACCTCTTTCAGGTACAATTTCAGTACCTTCAAAACACTGTCTCGCATAGATAAACTGAAAGCATTTCATTTTCACTAAGCATTCTTTGCTTTCTCGAAGTCTTTAATAGCAGACCTGCTTTTTTTTTCCCCATGTGGTGAGCATTCTACCTGCCCGCTTCCCCCGACCACTTATATGCTATCATCTAGCTGTTATCAAGCAAAGATTGATCCATATAATGTTGTAAAGGGCTTGTGTCTGTTTCTGTTCAGTGTTCCTCAAGTCCTAGAAGCTTCCTGTATGATTTTTTTCTTACAATATCATTCAAATGGAATAAAATCAGCAACTTCTTCCACATCTGGATATGTCTAAGACTTTCATGGCCCATCCTGCTTCTTTGACATGGGCAGGTCACAGGAGGGAGTGTTTAGAATCAATACAAGTAAAGAGAAGGTAGGAGAGAAGAAATCTGCAAATCTTTCTATAAATTCAAGAGGTTAAATCACAGTGTGTGTATGTTTAATTAATTCAATCTTCCTTTGCCCTAATTTGTAGTTGTTTATAGAGTTAATGACAGTTGTTTGTATGACTGTTAAGTATCCTTCCACTTCTTCTTTCCACAAGTCAAAACTGCGAAATGGAACTGGCGTGACATTTCTGGATGGAATTTCAACCATCTAAATCCCAGAAATGGCAAAATTCCCGGCTTGAATTTTAGCAAATCTGCCAAAGAGCCTGGCACTTTGGCTTGACCACACAGGATAATATGAATGACACTGTCAGAGGACAAACAGTTCTTGCTGGAGGTGTATTAGTCTGGATATTGGCAGGCTTTCAGTGAAATGCTTTGCTGGGCTGCAGAGGACTTCCTGGGAAAGCACCCACTCTCGTCCCTTAGTGTGGTGATTAAGGCGCTCACCAGTGATATGGGATGTATGAGTCTGAGTGCCAATGAGCGGGGGGAAGAAATGAGCAGTTTTCCTGAATCTCTTGAATCTCTTCTTGCTGCTTTGCTGCTGTATAAGATGACAAGAGTCACTACTGTGATCTGTCCAGTCTCCTATCCAGCTGAAGGGCAAGAGCAACTTCGGGGCATTTGGAGCACAGAGGGGAGCATCCTCCCAGGCTGATAGGAAGATCAGCACCTTGTGGGGGCTAACTGTGGGGCCAAGGTGCCAGCCTACTCAATCTTGTAAAGAATTGTTTCCAGGCACCCCTGAAGCAGAACTCATGAACCAGTAGACCTATAGGTAAGGCAAAAGTTGCACATGAGGTAATCTCTTCAGTTCAGTTCACCCCATTTAAATCAAAGCTAAGTGTTTGCTGACAAATCCTCACCATGTCCACTGACAATGTACTTTTCAAGCATTTTAAACATCTGATTAAAGCCATGACACAGTTCCTGTTTGCATCCAGTAGTGCCTAAACCCAGGACTGAGTAACCATATGAGAACCTAAAAGCTGATGATATCTTTGGAGTCAGCACAAAGCAGCAAGATCTTTCTCAGATTCACGTGCAAGGAAAAAGCACAGACTTTCTCACATGTCTCAGAGCTGTGCCGGCTGCCTCAGCTATGAATTTTCCCCATTCATGTTGCCAAATGCGTTCTCAAGGCAAGATCCAACTCTGCCACCAGCACTCATCAGCACTCCATAAATGTCATCTCTAGTATGCAGGCAACAGACACTGGAAAGGGAAGCCTTCTACAGCTGCGAAGAAGCTCTAACGTTCCTATCAGCAGCTGTGCAAAAGTCAGTGAGAAATAATAGCTTCCTAAACACTGAAAAGGGGCTGGCTAAAATGTTTGCCAGCTGGTTGTGCTGCATCTCACTGCTCCCAATGCTCCACCCTAGAAGCCCCGGACTCAGTGAACAGTGTTTTTACAAAACATTTAGCTGAAAGCAGAGGATAAGTGCTGTACAGTGCTGCCGCTCTGCGCAGAGATATGAACATAGTATTTAAAATGGCCCTGCTAGGTACAAACACAGTATTTAAAATAGCCTTGCTTCATGTTTGAATTTCTTTGTGGACATGCAGATCATAGAATCATAGAATAACCAGGTTGGAAGGGACCCACCGGATCATCAAGTCCAACCATTCCTATCAAACACTAGACCACGCCCCTCGAGTGCAGTTTGGGATGCTGTCCCATGACCAGCTGAGACACTGTTCTACTTTGCTGCTGCTCAAACGAGAGGCCCTAGCATTCCAGCCACATGTATTCCAGCCTCCCTGCATCCCTGTTCCCAAATGTGCCATCCCACTCCTCCTACCAGCTGGCTCAGGTGTTCTTCTCACCCCTTAAGAAGCCAGTGCAGTTGCTAACAAAAGCAGGAAGGTATCACTGGTGAGGTTGAGGTTGTTTTTCTGGGTTTCTTTTCCATAGCTTCATCACTCTGAATCAGTTCACTGAGAGCATACTTGGTACCAGAAGGGCACAGGGAAACAGGCCAGGAGCAGAAGAACCCCTTTACAGCAGCAGTGAGCTATTGTCAGAGCCGACCTCATCCCATTGCAGCCCTAGACATAAACATCTGTGCCACTTAACTCAGCAGTTCAGGGACTTGGGCTCTGACCTGGGTCATGCATGCAGTGTGACCCTATTCCAACCAGCCAGTTGAACTCCAGTTTCCTTTGGAAGGAGGCCATGCCTTCCCCAGGCCACCTCACAGACTGCAGAGCTCAGCTGCTGCGGTGCTGGGGTTGTTTTTTTGAAGTTTCCAACCTATTTTCTCTCACTGGAGAAGTGGTTTCGTTTCCTTCTTTTTCTCATCTTCAAAAAGAAGTAGATTATTTTTAGCTC
The DNA here is from genome assembly GCA_033459285.1 of Clamator glandarius. Lineage (NCBI taxonomy): Eukaryota > Metazoa > Chordata > Aves > Cuculiformes > Cuculidae > Clamator > Clamator glandarius. Next base: position 46,369 of record JAUNZM010000582.1, read on the forward strand.
ACATTTCTGCTTTTGAACTTGCACTTGGGTACTAAGTCAACACAGGAGAACTCTGCTTCAAAACACTGATGTCTCAGAAATGACAGGCGAGAAAGAGGGAACTGAGTGACAGTGGTTCTGTAACCCCTGCACAAAGTGCAATGCACGACGTTCAAAAAAGGACATAGGAACTGAAACAGGATTTATGGCAAATTGGGTAACCTGGAATCAACAGCTCGAATTCTTGTCATCTTCCATATGACTTTGAAGACATGTACTAAAAAGTCATTCTAAAGACTCCTGCACCTCCAAGGTGCCTTTAGTTCTCAGGGCAATTTCTGCCTTTTTTTCTTTAGCTATGAAAATGCCCTTAGCTGATAGGCTATGCAGACCTGGATGTGTGATCTGGAGTCCTCTACTGAGACCTTTTATTGGAGCGTAGAGGTTGCCAGGGGCAAGTATGAGAGAACAAGGGGATGCAGCTGTAAATCTGGGATTACATGGACCAGGTAGCAGAACATGCAATGGTTTGGTAACCACACTGGGATCCAAGAGAAGAGATAAAAGAGTCATTTGCATAATCGACTATGTCATTGAAACTATCAGGAGCAAGATGGGCTAAAGGAAGGGGTTCATCCCTGACATAGAATCATAGAATCATAGAATCATAGAATCATAGAATCATAGAATCATAGAATCATAGAAGACTTTGGGTTGGAAGTAACCTTAAAGATCATCCAGTTCCAATAACCTTGCCATGGGCAGCATCACCTCCCACCAGTCCAGGCTGCCCAAGGCCCATCCAATTTGGCCTTCAACATTTCCAGGGAGGGGGCCACCACAAGTTCCCTGGGCAACCTGTGCCATTGTCTCACCACCCTCATCGTGAAGAATTTCTTCCTAATGTCTAACCTAAATCTTCCCCTCTACAACTTAAAGCCATTCCCTTTCATCCTAACACTAAATGCCTTTGAAAAATATCCCTCCTCACTTCTTGCAGGCTCCCTTCAGGTACTGGAAGACTTGCTGAGGTCCTGCACAGATGCCACACTGAGAAAACCGAGGGGCATTTTCTGGAAGTCTCTTGTCATGAGCTTCAAGGAACTACAGATTGTTGCCCCTCACAAAGAGCCAGGTCCCTTTAGCACTTCTAAAAAATAAGGTCGTTTTTATGCAGGTGACCAATTACAGATTAAGGCACTTGTAAGTTTACAATACTGCTGCAATTTAGGAATGAAGAAAAAAAAAATACTGCCCAATAACATGATTGCGAAATCAGGGGCTTTTGGGCAAGGTAAACTGTCGTGTGTTAGCTTGCTTCTAAAACTAAATTTGTTTTCTGTGTTTCTGTGGGAAATCAGAGGATGTTATAAACTGAGTCATGCAGTTATTGACTTTAGCAAGCACTGAACTGATATAAATAGAGAAAAACCAGCAAGCCTGGGACAGAAGAAGAGATTGAGAGGTCTTCTACAAGGGCTGAGAGGAGCCCTTGTCTTCTACAAGGAGGCAAAGATGAAGACAAAGATTATTCCTTTCCTCGGGCTACTGTATGCTGCATGTTCTTGTGCTTTCCCAGTGGTACCAGAAAAAGAAAAAGAAGATACAGAGTTTGCTAAGGTAAGGACTACGGAAAGAACATAAGAAATAATTTAATGAGAAAATGAATGTGTCAGTAATGTAGAACATTCTGTTATTTCTCTGTTTATGTTCTGAGTTGTTACTTTTTCTTCCCCATCAGAAATATCTAGAAAACTTTTATGATTTTAAAGAAGAGAAAAGTTCTCTCTTTAAAGCAAAGAACCTCAATCAAATGACTGAAAAAATCCGAGAAATGCAGACATTCTTTGGGCTAGAGGTGACTGGCAAGCTGAATCGTAAGACACTGGACATGATGAAGCAGCCCAGATGCGGAATACCAGATGTCCGTTCATACAGCACCTTCCCACAGAGCCCTAAGTGGAAGAAAGAAGATGTGACATATCGGTAACATACGTTAAAGCATATTTCTCTGTACACCACTGGGAAGCCTTGTGAATGTTAGGCAGAAGTAATATCAATGGGTTCATTACTATTTGTTCCTTTATTTACTCATATAAAAGCCCCGTTCAAGATGAAAGGGCTACAAATGTGAGGAATATTCACATCCTTTGTTTTAAGCTCTTAAATAGCGATAAAACCAACAAAATAAGAGTTTACATTAGTTAATTAGCAGTCTGCTAAATAATATATTCAGTGGATAAAAGAGATACAACTGCAAGTACATACTTTAGGATTTCTGAGAGACATGAAGGAAAACCGTGATTTGTCTCTCTGTTATGTAAGCAAACAATTTGAAAATAAGCAACTCAAGACATATAAACAGTAATAATATTTGACCTTGATACTATGTGCCCCAGCCACATGTGATCTGATTGCTTTTAATTTCTTTCTTCTTATTTCACAGGATTTTGAACTACACTCCAGACATGCTACAAGCTGATGTAGAGGAAGCGATTGCAAAAGCCTTTCAGCTCTGGAGCAGTGTCACCCCCTTGAGATTCACCAGGCTCTACAGCGGACAAGCAGATATAATGATCTCCTTTGCATCAGGATGTAAGGGGACTCCCTTGCTTGAGATTTAGAAGTACTTGTCACTTTTTCTAATAGAGATGATGAAAAGCATCACTTTGTTTTGTCCCTGTTTTTTTTTTTTTTTAGTTCATGGTGACTTCTATTCCTTTGATGGTCCAGGAGGAACTCTAGCTCATGCCTACCCCCCTGGCAGTGGCATAGGTGGAGATGCTCACTTTGATGAAGATGAAAACTGGACAAAATTTACTACTTATAGTGGTAAGTATCTTTAAATCTTGGGTGGCTTGCTTTTTATTAGACAGTGTTGTTTTGAAGATACCATGAAGTCATGGATCCCATGGCAGTAGTTCTAGTATTTACTAAGATGTGAAATGTCAGTGCAATTTAGTAAAATTACTCTACATATTTTAATCAGGACTGAAGTCATGACAGTGCCCTGAAGTTAATGCACAAGCTGCAGTTGCAGGGCCAGTGAAGGAAATGAGATTAGTATGAAACAGCAATATTGGGTAATCATGACATTGTAGGGCAGGGATTTTTCACCCTTAGGTAATGACCTTAAAAGTTGTAATACTGAGCTGTCACTATTTTTTTTTTCTGATTTAAAATTAAGGAAATCTTTAACTTCTGCAAAGGAAAACAAATCTTGAGTTTGTTAGTAAATGTTATATAATTAAAAACACTAGTGAGATGTCTGATTTCCAACAAAGTCCAGGATGATGTTACTTGTTACTGGCCTTTGTGAAGTAGTTACCAGGTGAATTCCATGTCATTTATGATTCCCAAAATCTCATTAGGTGCCTAATATTCCCCCCAGTTTTCAGGCGTTTTTGAGATTAAAGAACCTTTAGTTCTTTTTTCACAGGAAAATCTCTGCAACATCTGCAAAACCCGTCCCCAGACTGGTTTCTCCACAAGACATAAATGCTTATAATTCAAAATCTGTTTCTCTTTCAGGATGCCAGAGAACATCTTACTTGGGACATAGTTAGATTTTCCCCTTTATTAAGACCATGAACTATACGTCATGCATGAAAGGATAGCATACATATCCCCATCACGCAAGAGAAATTATTTAGTGTTTGTTCTTTGTGCTGGATTTTTTTTAGGATACAACTTATTTCTTGTTGCTGCTCATGAACTGGGCCACTCCCTAGGTCTCGGTCATTCCAATGTCTTCGGTGCTTTGATGTATCCCATCTATATGGCACAGGATACAAGGAACTACAGGCTTCCTCAAGATGATATCGATGGCATTCAGGCCCTCTATGGTAAGCAAGAAGCATCATTTCCTCCTCACCAGGGGAGGTTCACATTGGACATTAGGAACAATTTCTCTACCAAATGGGTCCTCAGACACTATAAGAGCTGCCTAGGGAAGTGTTTGAGTCCCCATCCCTGGAGGTATTTAAAAGACAGGTAGATGAAGTACTTAGGGATCTGATTTAGTAGTGGATAGCTATGGCTGTGCTTGATGATCTCAGAGGTCTTTTCCAACCTAGTGATTCTATGATTTTTTTTTTGGTGGATGATGGATAAGTATTTATCATGAATTTTACCCAACACCTAAAATATACTAAAATTTCTAAAAGAGGTAGGATATTATGGTTCAGTTTCCTGATATTATTTTTGGCCAAAACTCTTGGTTTCTTTGTTGCTAAGAGACCATACCTGCAAAATGAAATCCGTGGGCTTTATCCATGCCAGTAAGTCAAAAGGTCCAAGAGCCTTTCTTCAAAGGTACCAGAGGAACAGCCCATGTCTGTACTATTAAACTCTCTTACCTTCCACAAAGGGCGGTCACATGTACAACTGCCCTATGGAAATAGTGTTTCCTCTACATGAACTCCTAAGCACAAACAGTTTAAGAGTCCAATGGCTTGTCGAAGCAAAACAATGCTCAAGATCATTTTAACATTCAGCAGCACAGAGCACTAAATTAAATTATCCAGGAACTTTCTGTGGCATTAATTTACTGGTTGAGTTCTAACCTTAAGAAATCTCTGCATTTATCTCCATATGGAGCTCTGCACATTCCAATTCCACTTATCTTTTCCTCAAAGGATCCCCCAGGGAATCTCCTGTACTTCCAACAAAAGCTCATTCCCCACAAGAGCCAACTGAAATGACACCTGCAGAAGCACCAACTGAAATGTCACCGCGGGAAGAACCAACAGAAATGACACCCTCCAAAACCCCCACAAGACCAAAAGATTGTGACCCTGATTTGACTTTTGATGCTATAACCACTCTCCGTGGGGAAACACTGTTCTTCAAAGACAGGTAAGTGCTTTCATTTTGAGAAACACTGTTCTGTGAGGCTGATAAAGGCAAAGCATAAAGTTCAGTTCAAGGCATTTATCTTCTCTTGGTCACAGAGGAAGATATTTCTTTCTGAAAGAAGTAAGGCAATTTTGTAAAATTTTACTGGCCTAGAAGGGCTGGGTGAGTAATACGGTTTACTGACAGGTGAGTAAAATTCCGTCACCCAGAATAACCCACGCCTCTTAAAATTATGCAAAGCTGAATAATCCCAGTATCATTCCTCAGCCTGCAGCTGCTTTGCGTGCAGTGCCATCCTAGACAAATCAACCCACATGTGAGATGAGACAGCTGGGGTTCAGCGTGGAGAAGGCTCCAAGGACACCTTAGACCAACCTTCCAGTACCTGAAGGGGGCCTACAAGAAAGCTGGGGAGGGACTGCTTGCAAAGGCTGGTAGTGATAAGACTATGGGCAATTGTTTTAAATTGGAAAGGGCAGATTTAGACTAGACAAGAGGAATTTCTTTGTGACAAGAGTGATGAGGCACTGGCACAGGTTACCCAGGGAAGTTGTGGCTATCCAATGCCTAGAGGTGTTGAAGGCCAGGCTGAATGGGGCCTTGGGCAGCCTGATCTAGTGGGAGGTGTCCCAGCCCATGGCAGGGAAGTTGGAACTGGATGATCCTTAAGGTCCATTCCAACCCAAACCATTCCATAATACTATGTAGATAATGTCAGCGGTGACTTTTGGTGGCTTTCCAACCTAGGAGGCTGCACTGGACGCTGCCCAGTACTCTCTGCAGGGAGCCCTTGCTGTTACACTTGTCCACTTTTTAAGCACATTCTTACACTGGGCACTGTAACAGGCTGTTGACTGGACGCATCTGCCCTGGTGAGGAAGAACAGCACACCAGGCCCAGAGTTTCACCTATGTCTTTGGTTGTTAATTGTGTTTTGATTGAACAAGTTTCTTTTGATGAATGGGGCCTGATTCCCCTTCTAAAACACATGATGAAGAATTGTAGCTTAAAAAATTCATAATTTTCAGGGAAGGAAAGGGAGGAGCAGTCCCTTTTTTAAACTGGGTTTTAATATATTTGTCAAGAATATTTAACAATCATTTGTAACCAAATTGAAATAAGAACGCAGCTATGCCTACCTGCACAGGACACAATGAAGAAAAATCTTCAATTGTCAGCACTACCACAGTCATCACAAGCTGTCTTGGGCAAGCTGTTAGGGTGCTAGTGGAGAGATCTACAGGGCCACCAGCTCTAGGTGCCCCTGCCTGAGCTGAGGATTTGGATAACGATTACCTCTAGAGTTCACTTCCAACCTCAGCTCTTCTGCAATCTCAGAGCAGTCTGTAGTAAAGGGCAAATATCCATGAGAGCAGGGTAAAGTGAAGCCCTTCATCCCAAGGAGGATGATATCTTTCCCTCATACGGATAATAGACACCCAGACAGTAGTATTTAAAGTATATTTCTGTGCTACTGATCTCCTGGTGAAATACAAACAATGCCCTGCTGTTTTCATTTCTATCAGCTATGTGTGGCGCAAAAGCCCATATTTCTCAGAAATTGAGCATGACATCATCTCCTCATTCTGGCCGTCACTGGAAGCTGGCTTTGATGCTGCTTACGAGATTGACAAGAAGGATCGAGTGTTATTTTTTAAAGGTATTTCTCTTAAATTTCCATCAGTCCTCTTTACAAATCAATAAAGTTGTAACAGTAGTAGTGTTAATGACATGTAATAATTAAGGAAGTAATACTAAAACTGATAAAATATTTTCTTAATATTTAAACCCATTTTTGTTGTGAATATGCTGTTATTGTTACTAACTAATGCTGCTTCACAATAACCTTGTAAAATATACTGCTCTTCTTTTGACAGTGAGAGCTGTTCACAGATGAGACAAAATTGATCACCTCAGTGATCTCAAGGTGAAGAAATTCCTCCTTCTGTCTAGTCTAAAACTGGAGAGGGGCACATTTAGACTAGACATAAGGAGGAATTTCTTCACAACAAGAGTGATGAGGCACTGGAAGAGGTTACCCAGAGAAGTTGTGGCTGCCCCATCCCTGGAGGTGTCGAAGGCCAGGTTGGATGTGGCCTTGGGCAGCCTAATCTAGTGGGAGATGCCCCTGCCAAAGGCAGGGGTGTTGTAACTGGATGATCTTTGAGGTCCCTTCCAACACAAACTGTTCTATGATTCTATGATTAAGTTATTTAAATACATTTTTGATGTGCCAAATACATCTAGAAAATAGGTTGAGTTTTAAATATCAAGCTAATACTCTAATGTCTATAAGAAGTGGAAAATCCAACAAATCTGAAATTCGAACTTGTGTGTGCCCTAAAGTGTTATGTTCTCAGCTAGCTATCTGTTCTGTTTGGTGCCATTTGCTTCACAGAAAGCTCTAGGTCTTTGATGAAAAGGAGCTCAGCATCTTCAAGAACCTCTACTAACTTTTCTTGGTTTCCCTTCAGGCAACCAGTACTGGGCTGTCAGTGGCTACAGTATAGAGTCAGGCTTCCCCAAGCCTATTCAGAACCTGGGCTTCCCCGCCAGTGTCAGGAAAATTGATGCAGCTGTTCATGATCAAAAGACCAAGACAACCTATTTCTTTGTAGGCAACGTGTACTGGAGGTAAGGTTCATTCCTCTTTTGCAGAGCAGATAACCTCAATAGTTTTTAAGATGTCAAGTTCTACTAAAATTTGTGCAGCATGTTTATGGCTTCTTTTTGCCAGTCTTCTCACCCAGTATAAAGCTGAATTTCAGAGGCAATTACTCATGTCTTTTTATAGAACAAAGTTTGTAACACCTGAAATGAAGACAACTTCTTTTACTATTACCAGTCTGTGATTAACAGACACAAGTGAATCAGCTGTGTTTACCTGTTAGGAAGCAGTATTACACGAAATTAGTATAAAAGTCTAATATGAGTAGACTCTATCATCATGTCATGTATTCACTCAATAGGCATTATGGGGAAGAAGTGGTCTCTGAAAATGATAAATGGCAAATCTATTGAGAAAGCTATGAAAGGAGATTAAATTATTTACTTTTTAAGAAACAGTTCAGCTAACACTAATGTTAACTCTAACAATTAAGCTGTAATATTATCTTTAAAGAGTATTGTTCCACCAGAAGTTTACATTACACTCATAGGGTCACTTCATAGGTTGGATGCTGTAAAACTAAAATAGCCCATTTGAATAATGATTTACATTTATTACTCAGTATAAGCTCAATCCAGCCTTGTTGTCAGTCTCAGGGAATGGAAGTAAATTCTTTAGTTTTATGTTGTGAAAACAGTCTTGCATAGACTACTAAAGGTATGAATATTCACACAGCTAGGATTTATACAGTTCTATGAGATCATAGATACTCACAGTTACTGGATTTTCAGCCTAGAGTAGGCTTATTTAGTAAAAATTTCACCTGGTTTTAATATTGAACATCACAGGCTTATTTCTTGTTTTCATGCAATTTCTTTATTTAGTTTCAATGAAAATACCCAGTCAATGGAAAGAGGATATCCAAGAAAAATAGCAGCTGACTTCCACGGAATTGGCCACAGAGTTGATGCTGCCCTTCAGAAAAATGGTAAATAAATTAAAATTTAATTAAAAACAAAAAAAAGACACCAGCCAAAGCAAAAAAAAGTATAAAAAGTATACATTTCAAATAAATATATATAAATATATATATATATATGAAATGTGAGTTCTAATTTTTTTAAATCAGCCAAGAAAGAGAGAGTCCAGAGAAGAGCGACAAAGCTGGTGAAGGGGCTGGAGAACAAGTCCTATGAGGAGCGACTGAGAGAGCTGGTTGTTCAGCCTGGAGAAGAGGAGGCTGAGGGGAGACCTTATTACTCTCTACAACTACCTAAGGGGAGGTTGTAGAGAAGAGGGAGCTGGGCTCTTCTCCCAAGTGACAGGGGACAGGATGAGAGGGAATGGCCTCAAGCTCTGCCAGGGAAGATTCAGGGTTGAGATAAGGAACAAATTCTTCACTGAAAGGGTGGTTAGGCATTAGAACAGACTGCCCAGGGAGGTGGTTGGCTTCCTTGGAGGTGTTTAAGGCGAAGGTGGATGAGGTACTTAGGGGCATGGTTTAGAGATTGGTGGGAATGGTTGGACTCAACGATCCGGTGGGTCTCTTCCAACCTGGTTATTCTATGATTCTATGATGAAATAACAGGTACATATCAATATATATACAGAAACAAAATAATGATTTGACAATATTTTGTCTTTCCAATTCCAGGACTTTTTTATTTTTTCCATGGATCAAAGCAGTATGAAGTTGACATCAAAACCAAGAAATTAATCCGTGTAATGAAGAGCAACAGCTGGTTTAATTGCTAGAAATATTAAGCGATTGTGCCGAGCTTTATTTGTATCAGAAATGTTTTTTCATGTTCCTTGGTTATAAAGAATGTCATTCAGCTTTTACCCTGCATCTGAGTCTGAAATGATAGCCTTTGCTAATTCTAATTTAAAACCTTAAAAGTGTAAACCTTAATGTACAGTTTTAATTTATTTTGTTTTCCAACTATTTATTAATCGAGTTGTTTTTGAGAAATAAAATATTTTGCTTGAGTACAGCATTTGCGTGTTCTGGTTCACTCTGCTGCAGACAAAGCATCTGATACAACCACACACAAGCCTGAACCAAACCATTATTTTTAGGAGGGCTCAGGTTCCCTAGGGGGAAAGTTAAAGAGAAGCAAAAGTGGGTGGGCAGTTTTGACAGGCAATAAGAAATTACCTGAGGGACAGAGGAGGAAAATGAAGACACTCAAAACCAATGTAGAAGACGCAGAAGAGTTAGAAGATCCTATGCAACAGAATGGGAAGGGATGTGGAGAGACTGGTGGCTGTGGCCTCACTTGCCATGACCCCACAGCATGGGGACAGCAGGGTCGGGGCAGGGATGGGTGTCTACTCATAGGTGGGGAACATGACAATGGGTTGAGAGGACACATGCTCCAGTGCCTCAGTGGCTGGTTTTGTTGGGCAGTCATTGGTACAGTAGGACATGAGCTGCCAGAAAGAAGGGTAGGTGTCTGATTTTTGTAGATGGAGGCAGCACGCAGGCCAAGAAGGCCAATGGCATCTTGGCTTCTATCAGAAACAGCGTGACCAGCAGGTCCAGGGAGGTTATTCTCCCTCTGTACTGGGCACTGGTGAGACCGCATCCTGAATCCTGTGTTCAGTTCTGGGCCCCTCACCACAAGAAGGATGTTGAGGCTCTGGAGCGAGTCCAGAGAAGAGCAACAAAGCTGGTGAAGGGGCTGGAGAACAGGCCTTATGAGGAGCGGCTGAGAGAGCTGGGGTTGTTTAGCCTGGAGAAGAGGAGACTGAGGGGAGACCTCATTGCTCTCTACAAATACCTGAAAGGAGGTTGTAGAGAGGAGGGTGCTGGCCTCTTCTCCCAAGTGACAGGGGACAGGACAAGAGGAAATGGCCTCAAGCTCTGCCAGGGGAGGTTTAGGCTGAACATTAGGAAAAAATTTTCACAGAAAGGGTCATTGGGCACTGGAACAGGATGGGAAGTGATGTAGATATAGAATAGGTCATAGATTTCTATAGGTCATAGAATCCCAGAAAGGCAGTTGATTACCTCTACTGAGTCATGACCATGTGCTATGGTAATGGAATCAAGGCTGGTAGTCCACTAGCAATGCTGGACAAGAAACCACTGACAAGAATCAATTCCCAGAGCAAACAGGCTGAAGGGATAAGAAAAAAATACCAGGATTTTCATATAACTACCATAGACTAATCCTCCAGAAGAGAAGTGGTGAGGCACAGACAAAAGCACACACGCTTCTTCCACCCACCTTGTTTAGGTCTCCCTAACAGAGCAAAATCTCAATGACTAAAGCACCTCTTAACTGTAAGAAAGCTTGACTGAAGTCCATCTTCTCCTTGAAGGGATTTGACCCCTTCTCTCATAGCACTGCTCTGATGATGTTATTGTGTAAAGAGGTTGATGAGTCCTTGCTATTTTTCTTCCTCTGGCAGAATTGACAAAGGCAGCAAGAAGGGTTGTGAATAGCTGAGGACAGTCTTCCAGTTACCACAGGTCAAGTCCCATCAGGCAGAGGTTAGATTTGCTCCCAGTCTTCTGCACAGGGCAGGTCACTCAGACAACTGGTCAGAAGACTTACTAACATCTATCACTTCATCCATCAGGGCCTGAGGAAGCTATGCGTCTCCCAGCGTGCACACAGACCAACTGTCCCGCTGTGCCAACAGATAAAAACAGGGACAGGCAGCAGAACTGCCATGTCTTGGCAAACCTATTCTCTTCCATGTTCTGCTTCTTATACGTGCCTTGCGTCACACTAGATATGCACTGAACACCACTAAACCAACGCCTAAAACTAGCAAAGGTGAGAAATTAAGCCATGAATCCCAGCAGGGCTTAAAAATCATGTAAGGACTGAACAACTCAACATTGCCACAAAGGCAGTGGTGAAGTCATGGACTGACAAATGGATGAGCTCACCTGGCGGTTATCCAGGCAGGACAGAGATACAGGGAAACTGGTGTTGCTCCAATATCTCCCAGTATCTTTCCCAATAGCTTGTGCTGTGCACACAGCTGCTCTAGAAAAAACTTCAGTCCAAAACCTTTAGATGCCTCCAGGCTTAGGCAGGGCACTTGTGAATACTACTTGTACATACAGGGTAGAGTTAATTCTCTTTGATTTTAAAAGTATCTACGTATTTTGATAATCTATCCAGATACATGCTTGTATGCGAAGGCTACCTTCAGAAATTAGGCCTTCAGGCTCTAGTTGTTGGCTGAGACTTGAGAGTGGTTAAGGAGGAACCAAAAAGACTATTTCAGCAGCAGTGGTTTTGCCCCATTCCTGGAAGTGTTCAAGGCCAGTTTGGATGGGACCTTGAGCAGTCTGATCTAGTGGGAGTTGTGGGTGCCCATGGCAAGGGAGTTGGAACTAGATGATCTTTAAGGTCCTTTCCAACCCAAACTATTCTATGATTCTATGAACAGTGAAACAGGACATTGAAGATGTTTATGATGATTCACCTTGGCCATTGTATTAACTTATTTCTTACATAAGGCTGATACTGTTCTTTAGTTATGACCTCAAGGAAGCAGTTAACTTAAAACACTCCCTTCATCCCCAGATATTAATTAGCTTAAATTACTAGTTTCTGAAAAAGTAATTATATTTATTGGGCTGTAAAGCAGAATCTTGAGTGTCCTGTATTTTTCTCTAACATGGATCATAAATGGAAGACGACGTGGTATGGGTTTCGCCTGGTCAAGGAGACTGGAGAGGTGTATTAGCATCAGATACAGACTTCTCAGCTCTATTTCTCCTTTGCTAATGACTTAAATTTTAACAACGAAAGAACATTACTTCCCATTGGGAAAAGCAATGAAGGTCCTGGCAAATGGTAAGATAACACATAATTCAGATGGGTTTGGAAATAGTAATTTTGGACCTGCCTGTCCACACTTAGTGGGCAAGAGAAGTTTTCTTGTAACCATGATTTTGTTATAACTCATAAATGATTTCTGGAATTAGAGGCCTCTTGGATACCAGCAGGGAAAATTTGTCTACAAACATAATTTCAAACATTCATCCTGTATGAATGTGAACTTTCCCTGGAGTCTGAGACCAGGCATGCAAAAAGAAGCATTAAAAAAACTCTGGTTGCGTCTGAAATTTTTGACTGCGCAACTCTTGTCCCAGACCCAACCTCTTGCACATGAAAGCTCAGGCAAAGATATCTTAACGATTTCACTGGTAGTTTAATATGGCCTTTATGGAGTGCTAGCTGTGTGAGCTTCTAACAGTACACACTAACATTATTCCTAGACATTTAGGAAGAAATTCTTCACGCTGACGGTAGTGAGGCACTGGCACAGGTTGCCCAGGGTGGGTTGTGGGTACCCCATCCCTGAAGGTGTTCAAGGCCAGGTGGGATGGAACATGATCTAGCGGGACATGTCCCTGGCCATGGCAGCGGGGCTGGAACTGGATGGGCTTTCGGGTCCCTTCCCCTCCAAGCCATTCTATGATTCTATGTTTCTATGATTCTAACGCAAAAATGTGAGGAGCACAGGAAGGAAAAAGATTCTGGGGAGTATGTGCTCTCCTAGCACTTCAGTCATATATGCTGGGGCACTTCTAAACGCTACAGCAAAGCAACAGGCTCCAGACCTGAATGTCTGACAGCTTAGTCACAAATGCTCTCTCTGAACCTGGAAGATTGCTTTAGTCCCCCTAGCAGCATCTGTCATGTGGCTTTTTGGGAAGGAGAACAAGTGTGTTACACAGAAGTCTTTTGAGATGTGACAAGGATCTTCTGGATTTCCTCCTCCTGGCCTGATTTTTGAGGCAGTTGCAAGGGCTGCAGAGGAAATTTGGAGGTATATCTATAAGGCGGATCCCTGTGCATGGGATCTAAGATCTTCCTGAACAGGTTTTGCGTGAAAAACAAGACTCCACTCACAGGTATGAAAATCACTGCCACAGGTAAGGAGAAAATGAAGAATGAAGCTGCCAGGAGGATCTGAGAACTCAGCACTGGAGACCAAGGGTGACCTGTGTGAGAGCTGACTGGAACAAGAGAGGCCCTGTCAGTGAATCAGCATTACTGTGCTGGTGACAGCTGACTGTTATATAAAAGCCAGAAGTAGGTCACACACTCGTGTTCGCCAGCAATGTGATATTTTTGAGGCTAGGTTTGTGCAGCCAGGTCTGAGGGCTTGCAGCACAGCCAGGAAGGATGTGCCGAAGGTGCTGAGTTAAGCACCATCCATCAGCAGCACTAGCTGAACCTGCAGTTTTGCAGGACAGAAGGTTCCTGGATATGGACCTGCTCTCCAAGGTATTGGCCAGAGGTCCTACACTGCTGCCAGAGTCCAACCTGGCCAGGACACTGAGAGTCCATTAGACAGCAGAGTGGGGCAGTTTCAAGTTCCATGTAATTAAGCCCTTGCCCCTTGCAGAACAAACCAACTTAATTATGACTCATTGAGGCTCCATGAGATTTTTATTCACTTTTCTTTTCTCTATACTGCAATATGTATTAGATTTTGAATATACAAACCGTGTAGTTGCAATAACCTTGCCAAAAAAGGAGCAAATTTTAACACGTCTTGCCAGCATTACATACCTTTCTCTGTTATAGAAAGCAGTGGCTGGGGCTACAGGAATGGATCCAAGGCAGAAGATTGACATCAGAAGGGGGAAAGACAAGAGGAAACTTAAGAGGCTGTCCAGGCTCTTTTAAAGGTTGAAATAAGGAGAACACAGCAATTTTCACACTCCTTTAAGTCAAAGCAAGAGATTGTCATTATATGTTGTTCTGCTTTTGGATGAAGTCACCTCAAATGACCATATCAAAGATCTCTATACTTAAGACATCTTCTTCATAAAGAATGCCCTTGGTGACTGAAAAATGCTTGAGGAGGTGATTGATCTCTTGAGGGTAATGCTGAATAGCATCAAGGAAAAGGAGAAGGAGATTGATGGCTATAGACTAGAGAGGGGCAGGCTTAGACTAGACATAAGGAGGAATTTCTTCACCATTAGAGTAGTGAGACACTGGCACAGGTTACCCAGGGAAGTTGCGGCTGCCCCATCCCTGGAGGTGTTCAAGGCCAGGTTGCATGGGGCCCTGGGCACCTGATCTAGTGGGAGGTGTCCCTGCCCATGGCAGAGGGGTTGGAACTGGATGATCGTTAAGGTCCCTTTCAACCCAAAGTATTCTATGATTCTATGGGTCTATGACTGACAGAATAGCAAAAGAATGTATTTAAGAAGGCTGTTAATTAGAAAACTATAAATTTCTCAAATAGCTTCCTAGATGGTTTTGATGGCTTCCAATGGCCCTTTCATTAGATAGATAAGTGAGGGAAATTTCTCGGTCCTACAGGCTGGAAAGCTAATTCTTTCCTCTAGAGTCATAGAGGTACTACACACATAGAGACACTGTGGGAAGAGAAAAATGTTGCAAATCAGTGGCGGGGCTCTAAGCAGCAGAAGCTATTTCTGTAGAGAGGTATCGAGGGTGTGTAAGCTGCCCAGGAGAACTCTGCACCCAATTTTTAGGTTCATCTCACCCACTTGATTAGAGACACCTAAAATAACTATGTGAGCACAATCATGATCAAACGCTCCCTCAGGGGATCTCTTCCCCTTGACTCAACTGCCACAGTTCTGAGGGATTCCCTGAATGTGCCCATCTCATTCCAGGACCAGAAAGGAGGTGTCTGTCCTAATATGAGCACCTCACTTAGATGTCTGCTCTCAGGGGAGGAATTCACCCTGACCAGACAACCCTTGGAGAACCCCACCAGCCTTTGCCAGGATCTGGCCCTGTTTCAGCTGCCCAGTTCTAACAGTGCCCTGTTTTCTGCTGCAGGTGGCATTTTATTAAGCTCCAGAAGTACATGTTCCTGTATGGACAACTACAAAAAACACTCTGTAAATTTTTATTCTGCTTGTAGGCTATAGTTCTGCAACATTCTGTGAATGTTTTTCCCTTTAGGTACTCCAACAACCCATTTGAAATCAATGAGAGCACTTTGAATGGAAAAAATGAGAGAGATGTGCTTTGAGGGTTTTTTGAGAGTAACTAAGAGGTTAACAAGCTTATTAAAAAGAACTACATGTCTTTTATCTCCTCATCAATTATATTTCCATATTGCAAGGGTGGAGCCCGGTGAAAGGCAGCACTGCTACTTTTTATGATAGAATCATTGTTTTGCATGTGTTCTGTAACAAACTAGAAATTGTAAGAATTGGTGATTCAGGGATTAGAAAGCTTTATAAAGTAAATCTACTGCATAAAGGTGAAGCAAGTGTGTGACAGACTATAAAGAAGACTTCTCTAACAGCAAGTGAAAATGAGAATGGTGAACCCCCCGTTTCTTCTGTTATTATGTGCAGCACTCTCTCATGCTCTTCCTGCAGGTACGAGGCAGAAGAAAGAAGAAGACATGCAGCTTATCCAGGTAAGGAACGCATACCTCTGGGGAGGAGACCTTTAGCAACTGTTGGGCATTCATTGCAGTCTCTAGATCTAGAACACAGGAGCTGAGGAGCCAATTCTGCAAATTTCAGTGGAATGAATAACACGGTTATGTATTTCCCAAAATAGGGGAGGCTGCATTCTGTACCACGACGACAAAGGCTTCTTTAGCTATGATTCATCCTTGTTTTATTTTTTTGTAGGGAAGAATTAAAACTAAGGGTGCATTCACTTATGTGTTGCTTCTACAGATAATTAAACATCTGAGTCAGTCTACGTTTGATTTGTAGTCAGATGGAAATGTGGCTGTGTTAGTGATTTCTGGTATCATGAGGCATAACTTTTTATAAAATAAGAATATTATTTTGTCTGGATTATTATTCTCAAAAAATGTAGGAAAATGAGATACTACTGCTGAAATTTTGTATTCAGTCACGTATTTCAAACAGTTTGTGCACTGCCTGATCTAAAGGACTCTAGACCACAGGGTAAGTGGAACGTATATTACCAGAAAATAATCAATTTTTTAGACAAATGTTAATTCTGAAAGTATTCTGAGTAAAATGTAAAACAACTACAGTGATAATATAATAAAAACTTCTGTCATGAAGAGAAAAATATTCATACAGGCTTAAACAAACTCCATTAATGATACTCCAAAGGAACAGAATGTAAAGTAATAAGGGTAAATGTCTGAGGTGCTATTAGTGTATTTTTTTATGAGTTTCAAAAGTAAGTATAATTGACTATCCTAAAATGCCTCTTCTTTTTCATTAGAAGTATCTGGAAAATTACTATGGCTTTAAGAAAGATGGCGAATCCTTCATTTGGAAAATTAATAGTTCAATGACCAAGAAAATAAAAGAAATGCAGGAATTCTTTGGTCTGGAGGTGACAGGGAAACTGGATTCTGGCACATTGCACCTAGTACAGAAACGCCGCTGCGGGTTCCCTGACGTTGCTGGGTTCTCCACATTTGCAGGAGAGCCAAAATGGGCAAAACAAGGTCTGACATACAGGTAATTATAGTGGAATCTTAATGTAAAGACAGTGTGCTAAGCAGCATCAGTTGTAAGAACATGACTCCTCGGCCTTGTATTTTAAAGGATACTAAACTACACACCAGACCTACGCCCAGCAGATGTCGATGCAGCAATCAAGAAAGCCTTAAATGTTTGGAGCAGTGTGACCCCACTTAAATTCACCAAGAAGTACAGAGGTGATGCAGACATAATGATCTCCTTCGCAGCCAGAGGTAAAACTCTATGCAGCCATTATGAATTACTGCCAACTCACTGCCAGAAATGCAAAGATGATTTTTTCTCTTGGGTAGCATGTGCAAAGTTTAGTGAAAGGTTGAACAAGCAGGCAGAAAAACATAGTTCCTACTCAAGATGCTATGGCTAGAGTTCTTGGCTATCTTCAGGGGAGGGTTTAGAGGCAGATGAGGAGAAGGAGGGAGAAAATAAATGCAATGAATAACAAAATGTAATGAAATAAATGTCATTCACTGATTCTGTAACCCATATATGATGCCCAATGTATGCACAAACAAGAGGATTAGGGCTTGTGGGATATACCCAAGCTCAGAGCGTTATGGAGTGGGTAGCGCTAATTGCACTCCTGGGATTAGTCACGTGCTTTGTGTGAGCTAAATAAGTTCTTGACAGACTCAAGGCTTATATTTTAGGCATTGCCCTCAGGGCAGACTTACCACAGCCTTCTCTTTCATTAACAGTCATGCACACTCGCACTCTTCTTGTCAATTCCTTTGTTTCCACCCAAACATCCCTAATCAAAGCAGAGCGTGCAGGCAGCACATGGTAACCACTATGTCCTTAAATCCCTTCCTTGAGACAACATTCAAGAGCTTACAGTCTTCCTAGTATCTTACGTCTGTCATCAACACTAAAATTACCAGCCAGGTTCAGGTAACCATCTAGTGGCTGCTGACACAGAGTTTATGAAAATTTTATCTTATGAGCAAAAAGGAAACATTTTTACACCTAAACCATGTCCTCCTCTTCCTTTGCAGCAGCAGTATTCAAATGTCTACCCATTTCTGGAGGAAACCAAGATTTAACTTCTGATGCATCAGTTCAAATTTTCCTATGTTTTTTTCCTGTGAAAAATAGAGCTGTCAGCAAATCTCTGTGGAAGGGGAACCTGAAAGTTTACAAAATTAATACAACAGGGACCTATGTGCATGGCTGAGATCTGTTAATTCTGTAACACCCAGTTAGCTGTGTATGGGACTTGTTTTCCTCAGACCACAACGACTTCATCCCCTTTGATGGCCCAGGAGGATCCATTGCTCATGCCTACGCACCCGGCAAGGACTTTGGTGGAGATGCTCACTTTGATGAGGACGAAACCTGGACTAAGAGCACAGAGGGTAGGAAATTAAGTTCTCCAAGTCCTCCCTAAAGCAGGACTTACATGAAATTGAGAGTTCAGTGTCTATCACCCCTCTTCCTTAGCAAGTGATTGAAAATGGAGCTTATTTGAAGGAGCATTGGGCAGTTGGTTTCCATAGCTACAAAAAGCCTCTGAGCCCTCTAGTTTAAAAAGCTAAGACCTCAGCTGAACTTCTGCCATAGACTGGGAGGGATCTGAGGGACCTGTCAAGACTCCTTCTCCCCACTCCTCCAACTTGCTTGTCTCTCCCTGTATTCTTATATCACCTGTGTTGATCCTTTGTCCTTCCCACACACTGACTTCTGCAGGACCTACAGATTATTTCCTTGTACTCTGCTGTAATTTCATTATGTTTCTTTATGACCAGAATTTCATCTCCAACTGAATCTCCTGTAGCAGCTTCACTTACTTAGGCAAGCAGTTCTGAAAGCTTCTGAGGTACCTTGTGTCCTTCAGTTTTTCAGGATGAGTGAAAAGACACAGTTCTCCTATTATGTGTTTTTTTGTTGTTTTTAGGTACAAACCTGTTTTATGTTGCTGCCCATGAGTTTGGCCATTCACTGGGGCTTTTCCATTCCAAAGATCCCAATGCACTGATGTACCCAGTTTATAGGAAATTTGACGCTTCTGTATTCCTTCTTCATCAAGATGATATTAATGGCATTCAGCACCTCTATGGTAATTGACAATTATTAATCAAGTAGTTCTTAGAATTTCCAAGACTTTGGAATACCTTTCAATGACATTTTTGTTTACTGGAGATACCTGAATTAGTTATCACTTTAATTCCCTCCATGAACTCATTATTTTAGGACCATCTTCTAACACCCACAACGACCAAAATGAATCTGCTGAGATAAAAGACCCAACTGAGGCAGAAGAGCCTGCACTGCCAAACACTTGTAGCCCTGATTTAACTTTTGATGCTGTCACCAGTTTCCGTGGAGAAATAATGTTCTTCAAAGACAAGTAGGTTAGGTTTCTGAGAGTCAAATGTCTGGTTAACATTTTAAATTCTGCCCCACAGCACGGAGAAATGACTTCACTCAGAATATCAGCCATTCTAGGTAGGAAGGTGAGACAGGGAATCAGGATACAAGGTGGGAGGCAAAAGAAGGAAGGTAGTAGAGAAAAGAAGAGAGATGAATATAAGGAGGATGATCAGCTTTGAAACAGGGAATGCTATGAACAGGATGGAGAAAGATGGCTCCTCTTAAAACACATACTTTAGGCTTTAAATAAATTCCAAGTGTTTGGCATATGAGAGGGTTCGTCTTTGGCAAAAGGTACTACCAGCCCTGGGACACTCAATACCTTTGAGACAGCTGAGGTTTTCATAGAATCATAGAATCATAGAATAAACAGGTTGGAAGAGACTCACCGGATCATCGAGTCCAACCATTCCTATCAAACACTAAACCATGCCCCTCAGCACCTTGTCCACCTGTCCCTTGAACACCTCTAGGGAAGGTGACTTAACCACCTCCCTGGGCAGCCTGTTCCAGTGTCTAATGACCCTCCTGGCAGAGCTTGAGGCCAGGTTTACAAATCCTGATACAATTTCTGCTCGAAAAACTCCTGCAGCAGTCATTTAGTATGATCAAAAAGGACAAGACACCTAATTTAGTGCTGAACTCAGACATTCAGGGCATGACAACTGAAAGACTTGAGGAGAAGGGATAAAAGACCTGATTCCCCTCCTTTCATGTGGTAGGGCTGCGATTCCCCTGCTTCAGACCCTCCTCAAAATCAACATGAAAATGAGGTTTGACCCCAGAGTCTGCAGTTCACAAATCCAGGTTATTTTGCTTATATCATTCATACTGACCATTTCTCTAAGTTGATGTTGGTAACCCCAGGGTGGAGCTTCATTCCCAAAATCTAACCTCGTACCAGTCATGTGCGTCAAGACTCTCTAAGCTCCTTTGCTGCGTAAGAGAAAATAAAAACTGTTTTGGTAAAACAGTTCATCTGACCTATTTTTCATGCCTACATCAGATCAGAGGAATCCCACCGTGGAAGTAACTTTCTTTCTGTGGACATCACAGGGAGCTTAGGGTGACCAACTCAGGGCACATGGCTGGGTTTAGTCCAATAAATCCTGCCCTAGTTGCCATGATGTGGTTTTGAATGTCTGATTTTATATAAAATCTGTTCTATATTTATGTAAGGCATTTTTGGCGCAAGCATCCCACAGTCAGAACAGTTGATCTGAATTTAATATCATCATTCTGGCCACGGCTGCCATCTGGTGTTGATGCTGCATATGAAATTCCTGAAAAAGACGAAACTGTAATTTTTAAAGGTAAAATGTTGTCTTTTTCTTTTTCTGTCTTGACTTTCCAAGTAGCCTTGAGTATTTGTGTCTGGCTTAAAAAAAAACTTAAATTCTTTCTGTAGGATTCCTCAAGCTTTAATTTAGACCAATAAATTGGTATATTTCAATCTATTGAATTTTAAAATGGTAACACATGCTCCTTCCTTGCTTGTGGTAAACTAATAAAGAATCATAGAATCATGAAATAATTTGGATTGGAGAGGACCTTAAAGATCATCCAGGTCCAATCCCCCTGCCAGGGGCAGGGACACCTCTCACCACATCAGGCTCTCCAAGGCCTCATCCAACCTGGCCTTCAACACCTCCAGGGATGGGGCAGCCACAACTTCCCTGGGCAACCTGTGCCAGTGTCTCACCACTGTCATCGTGAAGAAATTCCTCCTTATGTCTAGTCTAAATCTGCCCCTCTCCAGTTTATAGGTATTGCCCCTAGTCCTTTCACTACAGTCCCTCCTCAGATTTCTTGCAGACCCTTCAGGTACTGAGTATGAAAGACGATTGAAATTTCATGTTTGATAAGATATGGTGCAAAGAACTATTCTTGCATTTTTCTTGGCTTCTAGAAACATTCAAGTAACCAATATTTTCTCTCTGCATTCTTCCATTAAAAGATTAGCTTTCATGGATATGTCATTCTCAGAAGAAAATTCCAACATGTTTTCATCTACTTCTCTTCATAGGGAATGAATTCTGGATTGTGAGAGGAGATACCATACTTCTTGGATACCCCAAAAAGATCTACACCTTGGGCTTTTCAAAAGATGTTACCAAAATTGATGCTGCTTTTTATAATGGAAATGAGGGGAAAATATATTACTTCATAGGGGATAAATTTTTGAGGTAATATTTCCTGTGCTACCTTCCTAAATAGGAGCAAACAAAATCACATGATCAATATCCTGTCATGATTTAGGACGCATGAGTCACACACTTTGGGTAATTTCTTTCAGTGTCATAGTTATGGAAAAATATTTGAGAGGGAGGTGGACCAGTGCTTTTAGCTTTCCTTCTAAAAAACTTAGTTGTTTAATAATTCCCTTGGTTATCTACTTATTTTCATTTTACTTCACTGGGAAAGATAACATCCTACATCTCCACAAATCAGCTCAGGAAATCAGTCAGAATCTTACTATTTGTATCAAAAACATTTTTGTGGGGAAAGGAGGAGTATCGCACCTTTTTTCCAGTTTCTGAGAGATAGTTACATGAAGTTATAAATGTTATAGATTGTCGAGAAATGCCGTGTACTGCTAAGAATAATCAGCTGTGCATGGTTATTATTTCCTCTTTTCAATCCAGTATCTCCTGCTGATGTTTGTTTTAGAGAACATATATTTCTAACCACTGAAGGAAGATCTCCTATAAAAGGTGTAATAGGTAACCTGAACTTCTGTAGATGAACGGCACAACTTATCTCTATTGCTACCTCAGTGCCCAAGTCATTGTATATACAGAGATCATCCTGCATTATTTATTCAGCCACATATTCGTAGTTTAAGCAGAAGATGAGACTTCCACATTTTAGTTCAACCTCTCACAGCTTGAAGGGCTTCAGCTGAGTATTTTGTCTGATCATTAAATCTTTAAACATCAAAAGGGAAGTGCTTTCAAGTGCATTCTTATCCCAGCTCTAATAGAGAAACAGTAATTAGCTAAAAAATGTAACTTAAGTAACATAAAAACATAAAAATGTTACTTAAATAACTTGAATAAAATAACTTTAAACAACTTATGAAAAAAAAAGATGAACTTTTTTCCTGATAAATTTTTCTTACAGAGAGAGAACATGAAAACAATCTTTTTATAATCTTACAAATCTAATTTATGTTTCAGATAAGATTATCCACACACACCCTTAGGTACAGTCACTCAAGAAAAACAGCAGTTTTATGATGGTGGTTGAAATATTAGGTGTTCTTACATGTATCTTGAGCTGATGTCAACATAAGTATTTCTTCCAGTGCAGCTAATAGAGTAATATTTATGGCACATGACATCTGTCTCAGTGCTACCTGAATGGTACTGAAAGCCTTCAATGAACTTAATTACAGCTTGGTAGGTGGAAGGTATTGAAATCAGTTGAATTAGTCAGGAGTTATTTGCAGTTTTCATTGACACCAGCTTGTTTATCACTTTTCTTAGTTATGATGAAAGAAGTCAGACTATGGGCAGGGAGCTCATGTTGATAAGAGATGCATTTCCAGGAATTAATGGAAAGATTGACGCTACTTTTCAACACGAAAGTGAGTAACTGTTCTTACTGTATTTTATATACGTGTTAAATGCTCGGGGTTAAAGGGCTGAGAGGGTTTGGACAGAGACAGGCACTGCTCAATGCTGCTCATAGCCCTCAGGATGACCACCAAGACTGTTGAAATAGTCACTTAAGTCTCCCATGCTTCACTTTACACCCCTGAAAAATAATGAGGATATGCCTTTGGTTCAAGCTGGAAATCGCTTCAGAGCTGGGAAGGCCAGCTTTAGGATAGATTTATCTGCATTCATGTTGATGTGCATCTCACACCATGAAGAGAAACACTCAAGACAGTGATGTCTCAACAATATAATATCTACCTACTGTGAGCAAGGCTATTATAGCCTAGCCCTTTGACATGAAGTGGCACAGCTCTGAGAATAATCATTGGTACCAGCTTCTCCTGCATGAGAGACAACGTGATTTAGACAGGGAGATGCTGGAACAGAGACAAGGTTACATCTACACTGACAAATGGTACAGCTTCTCAGTTTTTTCTTGCCTCCTTGTCTCCTGATCACCAAAATCCATGCATGTTAGTTGTTTCCCAGCAAATTTATTGGCTTCCTCAGAAGAGTCTTATACATGGAGCTGTTGGAATGGGTCCAGAGGAAGGCTACAAAGATGGTCAGAGGGCTGGAGCATCTCCCATACGAGGACAGGCTGAGAGCTGGGCTTGTTCAGCCTGGAGAAAAGAAGGCTCCACAGAGAGCTGTGTGGACACAGCTGCCCCGTCCAGATCTCTCCTTTCTTGAACAGTGTCCTCTGGCATCCCAGCAAGCTTGTACCCACTCACATCTTGCTGTGCTCTGTGCCACACTCCAGGCTGTGCAACATCTACTCACAGTGACTAGAAATGCATCCTTCTGGAGGGTTTCAACCCAGTCACTGTAATATTTAAAGCTGCAGAAACATACTGGATAAATTTTTGGTAGGGTCACTTCATAAGATTCATTATGTATATCACACAATGCGTGTGGCTGGTTTGCTATGGAAGGCATCCTCGTGCCATTGTGCACCATTTTGCACAGGTTACATCTGGGAACAGATGCTGCTGGCAGTATCAGTGCATCCAAAGTGTTTTTAAGATCTTTCTGGATGTTGTTACAGCACACTGATCTTTATACATTCAATACCATAATTGATCTGGTTTGGGTTTTTTTTCCCCCCCCAGATTTCTTTTATTTCTTCCTTGGAAGAAAGCAATTTGAGTTCGACCGTGACAGCAAGAGATTTACGAGACTCCTAAAGACGAACTTCTGGTTTCCATGTTAAGAAAATAAAATCAGTAATAGTATTGGAAAGAATGTAGTGTGGTTGCATTAGAAATATTTTTTCTTTTGTAAATATATAGAATGTATGGGTATTTCAGCATTAGCCAATGAACCTCAGCCCCCATGCAATCTTTGCTTTTGTAAATAACAAAGTGGTATTTAGCATATTGATTCATACATATGCATGTAATTAATGTCAGGATTTCTAGATTACCAAATAATAATGCAGGTTGAACTTTTAATACAAAATTGTGTCTTGTTTTACTTTTCCCAACATCTTCTTTTCACTCTTCATGCTGCACATCAACCTGCACAGAGCCCTGCCAGCCAGGAGTTAATGAGGAAGAACATTTCTATTCCTAGCACTAGGACTGCTTTCAACCAGATTTAGAGATCTCTAAGTTAAGCAAGCAGGCTAACCAAAGCTACTGATCATAAATAAGAAGAGACAAACAGAAGTTCCAGCAATCCCTTCCAGCTTGAGTTGGAGATAGTAATTTTGAGCGCATCCAAAGAGGGAGATCTCATCACGTCAGCAGGCAAACTGCGACAATGCTCAATCACCCTCATAGTAAAAAATTATTTCCTGGTATTTAGAGGGAAGTTCCCGTGTTTCAGTTTGTGCCCATTGCCTCTGCTCCTGTCAGAACAAGGTAACTGTATTGTATTTATGCAATGAGATATTTCAACACATTTTATAGAACCTTTTTTCTGATGTGTTTTTAAAACCTTCAGAGGCAGGACTACTCAGGTGGGGGACTCCAGTGTGGATCTAGACACGGAGTAAATTTTATCTGAATTCTATGAAGGTTCAAACATATTATGGCATTCACAGTCTTGCAACACAAACACTGCTGCCACACCCTGCTGTGGAGGTGGCAAACAAGACTTCGCTGACCAAGCAGAACTCAAGTCCAAATGATTGGTTTTAATTACAGCACCTCCAGGAAAGGAAATGAGTAGCTCT
Organism: Clamator glandarius; assembly: GCA_033459285.1. Lineage (NCBI taxonomy): Eukaryota > Metazoa > Chordata > Aves > Cuculiformes > Cuculidae > Clamator > Clamator glandarius. Next base: position 71,475 of record JAUNZM010000582.1, read on the forward strand.
GATTGATTGGTCTCTGATACTGCCAAGATCAGGGAAGCAGGTTCAAGTCTTGTAACTTGAATGTTTGTATTGAGTTTAGGAGGAAATATTTCAGTGTTGATTGTTCCTTATTATTCACATCATGCTGTTCTTGTTTTCTAGTTCTGCTTTTCTTCATGTTTCTTGTATGGCTTTCTGAGCTGTCTCACAACTGCAAGACTGAATCAGTCCATAGTTTCAGGTATAACAGTAAAAACAAAAAAGATGCACGAAAAGTATAACTCATAGAATCTTAGAATGGTTTGGGTTGGAAGGGACCTTAAAGATTATCCAGTTCCAACCACTGCCATGGGCAGGGACACCTCCCACCAGATCTGGCTGCCCAAGGCCCCATACAACCTGTCCTTGAACACCTACAGGGATAGGGCAGCAACAACTTCCCTGGGCAAACTGTGCCAGTGCCTTCCCACCCTCATTGGGAAGTATTTCTTCCTAATGTTTAATCTGAATTTTCCCTCATCCCCCTTTTCCTATCACTACATGCCTTTGTAAAAGTCCCTTCCTCACACTTTATAGATGTTTGGTTCCTTAAGGAATCTTGGGTGGATTTCTTCGATTACAGAATCACAGAATCACAGAATAACCAGGTTGGAAGAGACCCACTGGATTGTCGAGTCCAACCATTCCCACCAATCTCTAAATCATACCCCTAAGTACCTCATCCACCCTCACCTTAAACACCTCCAGGGACGGTGACTCAACCACCTCCCTGAGCAGACTGTTCCAATGCCTAACCACCCTTTCTGTGAAGAATTTTTTCCATATCTCAAGCCTAAGTCTCCCCTGGCGAAGCTAGAGGCCATTCCTTCTTGTCCTGTCCCCTGTCACGTGGGAGAAGAGGCCAGCACCCTCCTCTCCACAACCTCCTTTCAGGCAGTTGTAGAGAGCAATGAGGTCTCCCCTCAGCCTCCTCTTCTCAAGGCTAAACAACTCCAGCTCTCTCAGTCGCTCCTCATAAGATTTGTTCTCCAGTCCCTTCACCAGCTTTTTTGCTCTTCTCTGGATTCACTCCAGAGCCACAACATCCTTCTTCTGGTGAAGGGCCCAGAACTGAACACAGGATTTGTGGAGTGGTCTCATTAGTGCCGAGTACAGAGGGAGAATAACCTTCCTGGACCTGCTGGTCACGCTGTTTCTGATACAAGCCAAGATGCCATTGGCCTTCTTGGCCACCTGGGCACACTGCTGGCTCATGTTCTGTCGATTGTCCCTTCTGCTGATTTTCCTTTGCGTTTTCTGCACCCTCCATAGCACTGACTTTGTTGTAAACTATACTAGACCACGTTATTTTAAATGGGATGACCTTTTCCATCTCTGATCTGTCCAATGTTTTTTTCTGAAATTTTCTCCTCTGATGGCATTATAGTTGTCAGAGTGGAGCTCTTTCCTTCTTAATTTCACTGACTGCACACACAGAAGATCATACTAATAGTTGAATATGAAGCCTTGGATCTGTAGAAGCAGAGCTTAACTGACTCTGGCACTATCTGTCTCAATATAATTTAGCTTGTTTAGTGATGGATGTTAGTGTCTTTTTTTTGCTTCACCAGTCTTATTTTGAAAATCTATGGCACTATTGAAAAGTTAGCTCATCATTTGAGTGAAAGCAGGATTCTGAACAGAAGATCGTTGACCAATCTTCAATATCCTGTGCTTTTCTGAGATACAATCTGTGTCCTGGACTCTGACTTGATATACCTTTGTCTGTGGTACACTCAATCCAAGCATTTCAGTTATGGTTTTCTCAGTCTTCTATACACACCAGATCTTTCCACGCTGTAGCAAATTTCTAGCATGTTTGCATGGAAAACTGGGTGAAGACAAAAGACTTTTCACAAGGAATGTGCTTATCTCATGCCTCTTTCTCCTCTATAATTCAGATCACAAAACAAGACTTAGTTTTCTTAAATGCCTTATTTACAACAGTCTCATTTGTTGTGGTTTCTTTCATCTTGCCTTGGAGGACATTTTGCCTGCATGGGAATTTATCTGCTTGACAATGATTCCCTTGTGTGTTAATCAGACACAACACAGGAGGTCCAACAGGGAAGGCCCAGGATAAACCATAGTTTATTTGAATGTTTTGAATGTTCTTTTTCTTACCATTTGCTGGTTTTCTTTGATTCACACACTCACCTTGCCTGGAAGGCAAATGCCCTTTGATATTTTTCTTGGCATGATTATGTATATATTATCATAATAGGTAGGGCTGTGGTAGTGAACTGAAAAGTCATTGTGCAGTGATTTGGACACCCAGAACTAAAAGCTCCAGAGAGTTTACCACAAAAGTAGAAAGACAAAGGTAACATACATTCTGGTAGAAAAGAAGAAAATGAAAATCATTTAATTTAACTACTGTTTGCAGGAAGTTGATCTTAGAGAATTGTTGACTTCTGTTTAAGGAAACGATGGCGGGAAAGGCCCTTCCACAGTGACAGAAGTAGGAAATTTCTGGGTTCTGAAACACTGAAGGTAACTCAGAACTCCAAGGACATATCTCTCAGCTGTCATTGACATTCTAGAGAGGAAATATTTAAGAGTTCTCAAAGTGCAGACTTCATTTCCAGATGATTCCCTGGCAGCCTCTGAACTGCCACCTGGCTGGTCTCCAACCAGTCCATTCATGTTTGCTCCCTGTCAATAACACAACAGCCCTTGCAGTCTCATGAGCAGTAGATGAGGGGAGACCTCATTGCTCTCTACAACTACCTGAAAGGAGATTGTGGAGAGGAGGGAGCTGGCCTCTTCTCCCAAGCAACAGCTGACAGGACAAAAGGGAATGGCCTCAAGCTCCACCAGGGAAGTTTCAGACTGGATATTAGGAAAAAACTTTTGCAGAAAGGATCATAAGGCACTGTCAGAGGCTGCCCAGGGAGGTGGTGGAGTCTCCATCCCTGGATGTATTTAAAAGATGAGTAGACAAGGTGCTCAGGGCCGTGGTTTAGTGGAAGATAGGAATGGTTGAACTTAATGATCTCAAAGGTCTGTTTTTCACAGAAAGGGTCATTGGGCACTGGAACAGGATGCCCAGGGAGGTGGTTGAGTCACCTTCCCTGGAGGGGTTTAAAGGACGGGTGGATGAGGTGCTGAGGGGCATGGTTTAGTGACTGATAGGAATAGTTGGACTCTATGATCCGGTGGGCCTTTTCCAACCTGTGGATTCTATGATTCTGTGATCCTATGTCTCCGGGGGTGCTTTGTTATTGGTGTCATGCATCCAACTGGGGATCTGTGAGCCTATAGTGATTCCAGCATGTCCCAAATCGTCCAGAGTTTCAGGGCATATTCAGATTTATTTTGCAGATCAGTGCAGAGACATTGCTCTCTTTTTGATGTCTCGTTCAGTGCAAGTTTTACATCTGCACAGCTGATGAGACAACTGCCAGATTTAGAGATAAAGGACTTCAAGTCTGATTCTGCAAGGCATCCCAGAGCCTGCCTGCCACCATGGAAATACTGCCCGGCATGCAACAAAGCAGGTTTCCAGCCCAGGCAACAGCTCCGCTTCAGGAACAAAGAATATGATTTGGTTACCTGTGTGTTTAGAAAACAGGTGCTTGGCATTGAAAGTGGCACTCCTTCCTTGCTCCTTTTACTGAAATCATTGATGACGCCATGTCTCAGACTATTCAAGTCACCGAGGTGTAACTCGGGCACTGCCCCAGTCTGTGACTTGTCACGTTGAATTGCTTTTTTACAATAGAATAGTCAGGACTGATTCAACACCTAACATCCTGAGCCCTATCAGAGTGGCCTTTGGACTTCAGTGTGGTTTGAACTATGCCATTGTGCTCCTATAACTGCCCAGCAAAGCACCCTGGTTTGTAAATGGAGTGACTGATCATTCTTTTGGAGCAGAATCAACAGCACTTCTCTAAAGGAAATGCTTATCATTGGGTGATGATAAATCACGAGGTTGTGCAAACTTTTGAACATCTGACTTGGAGGGTTGCCTTTGTCTTTTTCTTCTCAGTGTTAAAATGTACCTGGCTCATTAAGAGAAAATTCCTAATTAATTCTCTAACTTCATGCAAATATCCGTCAGCCAGCTGAATATTGCTGAGCAGTGACGTGATTCATATCTTTGACACTTCAGTCTTTGCATGGAAAGTGACATCCTTCAGGGAAAACAGATTGTTTCAGGATAACATTTTCTATTGATTTAATTTTTGAAAATAAGTTGGAATCAGATGAAGAGATCAGGATATGCAGAAGAGTACAAAATGGACATAAAAGCACTTCCTGCAAGAATGACAAATGTCCTTTTTAGGGCCACCTGCTACTGAGAAAGCAATTGCAGACATCATTGTGAGAAATTATAACAGTAAACAATTCTTAGAATTATGAAGCACCACTTTTAATTTTAGTAATATTAGAATTACAGAACTACCAATCAAAGTTCCCTTTTCTACAGTAATTCTGTTGTGAGAGACTTTGATTTAGGGAAATCCCACTGTGATTCACATGGTGAATTTATTTTTTCATTATTTAGTCAGAGGTGTGGGTGGAAGTTTCTCCTTAAGGAAAGAAAGACAAAACCCACTAGAACATTTTAAAATATTATCCGATACAACTAGTGGAAAAGAGAAGTTGTAGAGTCAAATGCAAGCCCTAGTTAACTGAGTTAGAAAGTAAATGAAAATAATTGAGACAGAAAATTGTTTGAGACTGGCAAACTCCTCTTGGAAAATGTTTCCTCTTATGCCTCTGCCTAAACCTCTGTTTCAGTCAAAGCTGAAAAGAGGAAACGTGCTGGATAAACATCTGGCAGTGATTTAATTTCTATGCAGACTTAATGAACAAGAAATGGTGAGTAGAATACCTGGAAAAGGGACAGCTTGAAGTCTCTTGCCTAAACATAAACAACAAGGGTGCAGTTTTGCTGAGGAAGAAGCCTGCAAATAAAGCTGGATTTTTGCTAATACAGTCTGTACTGCAAGGATATGGAATAACACTTACTCATAGAATTATTTGAGTTAGAAGGGACCTTAAAGACCAACCTGTTCCAGTGCCTCACCACTCTCATTGTGAAGAAATTCCTCCTTATATTTAGTCTAAGTCTACCCCTTTCCAGTTTACAGCTATTGCTGGGTATAGGAGAACAAACTTTAACTCTCTCCTTTGGTTACATGGAGGTTTTATGCAAACTTGAGGCAGGACCACAGTGTTAGGGGTTGTCCAAATCTATTACCCTGACAGAGATGAAGCTGCTGCAAGTCCATGTCCCCATGTCCAGACAGCAGTGAGGCTGACAATGTATTCCCAGGAGTTACATGCATATATATGTACACACACACACACAAGGACATTATGGATCTGCCAGAAGCTGGGCTTAGACACCCTATCCTTCCAGCAGCCACCCCTGGGGTGTTCCCTGCTATCTCCTGCACACACACACACAAACAGGTCCCTCCACTAACTCCCCACATTCTCCCCAGCTGCTGGTTTGGGTCCACAGTCCCTCCAGTAGCCAGTCCATAGAATCCTAATCTCTACAGTATCCAGCCCTGCTTCATGGCCACATTTACACCCAGGTTCCAACCTCTTATGCTACTCACTGGCTCACCTTACCGGTTCTTCGGTAGTGCTCACATGCGTACTAGATTTACATACATAGAATCATAGAATCATAGAATCATGAGGTTGGAAAGGACCCATAAGATCATCGAGTCCAACCATTCCTATCAAACACTAAACCATGCCCCTCAACACTTCGTCCACCCATCATTTTCTGGAGCGAGTCCAGAGAAGAGCAACAAAGCTGGTGAAGGGGCTGGAGAACAAATCTTATGAGGAGCGACTGAGAGAGCTGGGATTGTTTAGCCTGGAGAAGAGGAGGCTGAGGGGAGACCTTATTACTCTCTACAACTACCTGAAGGAGGTTGTGGAGAGGAGGGTGCTGGCCACTTCTCCCACGTGACAGGGGACAGGACGAGAGGGAATGGCCTCAAGCTCCACCAGGGGAGATTTAGGCTTGAGATTAGGAAAAAATTCTTCACGGAGAGGGTGGTTAGGCATTGGAACAGTCTGCCAAGGGAGGTGGTTGAGTCACCGTCCCTGGAGGTGTTTAAGGTGAGGGTGGATGAGGTACTTAGGGGCATGATTTAGGGATTGGTGGGAATGGTTGGACTTGACGATCCAGTGGGTCTCTTCCAACCTGGTTATTCTGTGATTCTGTGATCTCCAGGGAAGGTGATTCAACCACATAATGTTCAGCCTGAACCTCCCCTAGTGGAGCTTGAGGCCATCCCCTCTCATCCTGTCCCCTGTCACTTGGGAGAAGAGCCCAGCACCCTCCTCTCCACAACCTCCTTTCAGGTAGTTGTAGAGAGTAATAAGGTCTCCCCTCAGCCTCCTCTTCTCCAGGCTGAACAACCCCAGCTCTCCCAGTCGCTCCTCATAAGATTTGTTCTCCAGTCCCTTCACCAGCTTTGTTGCCCTTCTCTGCACTTGCTCCAGAGCCTCAACTTCCTTCTTGTGGTGAGGGGCCCAGAACTGAACACAGTACTCGAGGTGCGGTCTCACCAGTGCCGAGTACAGGGGGAGAATAACCTTCCTGGACCTGCCGGCCACGCCGTTCCTGATACAAGCCAAGATGTCACTGGTCCTCTTGGCCACCTGGGCACACTGCTGGCTCATGTTCACACGGCCGTCAACCAACAACCCAGGTCCCTCTCCTAACCCCAGTCTCTCCAGTATCCACATCCACCCCAGGGGCTGCCACCAAGACACCCTCACTCTACACTCCTGTATACATATTCCCTGGCCCAGGAAAGTGCTAGAAATGGGGTTTAGTCAGAGGTCAAAACAGCCTGTGCCTGTCAGGTATAGGTGCAACACAACAGTCCCACGAGCAAAGTGTGGGACTGTGTAGACTGAAAATTCTCCTGTGTTTTGAGAGGTTTCAGTTTCATTTTGGCATGTTTGTGTCTCCTTCTGTTGGGTTTTGAGTTTTTTGTCTGAAGGAAAGGTTGAGAAAGGAGAGGTTGGTAATGTACTAGCTGTCACACCATGGGAAGAGAAGATGATTGAAATGTCTCCTTCCCTCGTTTAAGACAGATGTGCCAAAGGACACGCAGAAGGAAACCAATGCAGACGGTGAAACGGGACATGACTTTGTAGCCCAGCACCATGGAAATTCCCAAGACGGAGGGAAGCCACTGCTTCTGCTTCCTCTTCCGGATTCTGTTTAAGGTTTTTCACTCGATGACTGTTCAAGTACATGAACAGCTCCCACATTTAGTGAGGGAATACAGAACACTAGTGTTCTAGTGCCATTGGCTGCTTTGGAAAGTTATTTATTTAAAGTTTCCTGGACAACAACCAGATATCCCCTCTCACCCTCTGCCTGACTCAGTATCGTCTTGGTTACATTAAAATTTGGCCAGAGACCTTTTGCAGAAATGTGCAAGGTGACAGAACCTCCCCTGAAAGCCACAACACATGATTTCCTAAAGTTCCTATCTCAGCCTCCAGAACCTTCTGATTAATCCACACCTCTTCTTTGCCTGTAGGTGTCTAAAAATGCTTATAATGCCTTCTGAAAATACAATAATGATAAAATAGAGTGATGGAGGAATAGAATTATGAGTAAAATCTTTAATTTAGAAGGGGGAAAATTTAGATAAAACATTACGAAGAAATTCATCACCCTGATGGTGGTGAGGCCTTGGCCCAGGTTACCCAGGGAAGTTGTGGCTGTCCCATCCCTGGAAGGGTTCAAGGCCAGGTTGGATGGGGCCTTGGGCAGCCTGGTCTGGTGGGAAGGGGATTGTAATTGGATGATCTTTGAGATTCTTTCTAACCCAAATCTTTCTATGACTCTATGATTCAATGAAAACGCATAAGGAATTAAATACTTCTTAGGATATAAAAGTAATAAGAAAGAAACACAAGCATTGAACCATGAACTATATAAACCAGCCTATAGAAACAAATGAAAGAGGAATATTTAAAGGGGAGGAACACTAGTTTAGAAAAAGAGAGAAATTAAAAAACATTTCACAATGATGTGAGTTGTAGCAAAGACTTTGGAAAAAGTATCCAATGAACAAAATTCTTTTTCTTTGTGTCTGAAAAAAATGAAAATTAGTTAAAAATCATCAAGTTTCCTTGGACTATGATCTAGGCTCTTCTGAGACCTCATCTGGAGTACTGTGCCCAGTTCTGGAATCCTCAACAGAAGAAGGATATGGAACTTTTGGAACAGGTCCAGAGGAGGGCTATAGAGATGATCAGAAGGCTGGAGCACCTTCCATACAAGGACAGGCTGAGAGACTTGATCTTGTTCAGCCTGGAGAAGAGAAGGCTCCGAGGAGACCTTATACAGACTTTTCAATACCTGAAGGGGACCTCCAAGAAAGCTGGGGAGGGACTGTTTAAAGGGCTTGTGGTGACAGGACTAGAGGCAATGGGTATAAACTGGAGAGGGGCAGATTTACACTAGATATAAGGAGGAAATTCTTCACAATCAGGTTGGTGAGGCACAGGCACAGGTTGCCCAGGGAAGCTGTGGCTGCCCCACCCCTTCAAGTGTTGAAGGCCAGGTTGGATGGGGCCTTGAGCAGCCTGATGTGCCGAGAGGTGTCCCTGCCCATGGCAGAGGAGTTGGAGCTAGATGACCTTTAAGATCCCTTCCAACCCAAACCATCTACAAGAATGCCCTTCAAGATACATTGTTCTTGTCATTTTGAATACCAGCATTGGACTGTTGGTTCTCCTTTTGAAATGCCCTGTGTTAGCTTTAGTCTATCACTCCAGACAAGCAATGTAACTCACATTGGAAGATATAAAGTGATTTGCTTTTCCAGGAAGGATGCCTACTCTGCTGCCCCTAGATATAATTGGGGCATGTTACAGTACAATGAATGTAGAATCATACACTAAATACAATGTTTTTCCTTATCATTTGGGAAACAAATCAAAATACTTCCCAGCACAACTAAAATTTCCACACTGTATTGTGCTCCTTCAGAGCAAAACTTGCTCATATATCAGAAAAAAAAATTAACGGTATACATTTGCACTTCTCCCTCTCATACTCACATTTACTGTTTCCATTGAAAGTTTTGAAGGAGGCTTTTTATGTCCAACAAGGACAGTAACACCAAAAACATTCTGAAAGATACCTAACCTGTACTTGGCAGCTTATAGAGATAGCAAACACAAAGCTAGTACAGGCCATCTACTCTGGTGCTTAGATGTCCTTGCAGTTAGAAATGTTTTCTTCGATTTAGGGGTCTACACTGTAGTTTCCCATGTTTCCTGGGTATTTATACTTCACAGAATCACAGAATAACCAGGTTGGAAGAGACCCACTGGATCGTCAAGTCCAACCATTCCCACCAATCCCTAAATCATGCCCCTAAGTACCTCATCCACCCTCACCTTAAACACCTCCAGGGAAGGCGAGTCAACCACCTCCCTTGGCAGACTGTTCCAATGCCTAACCACCCTTTCCATGAAGAATTTTTTCCTTATCTCAAGTCTAAATCTCCCCTGGTGGAGCTTGAGGCCATTACCTCTCGTCCTGTCCCCTGTCACTTGAGAGAAGAGGCCAGCACCCTCCTCTCCACAACCTCCTTTCAGGTAGTTGTAGAGAGTAATAAGGTCTCCCCTCAGCCTCCTCTTCTCCAGGCTGAACCATCCCAGCTCTCTCAGTCGCTCCTCATAAGATTTGTTCTCCAGTCCCTTCACCAGCTTTGTTGCCCTTCTCTGGACTCGCTACAGAGCCACAACATCCTTCTTGTGGTGAGGGGCCCAGAAATGAACACAGGATTCGAGGAGTGGTCTCACCAGTGCTGAGTACAGAGGGAGAATAACCTCCCTTGACCTGCTGGTCACACTGTTTCTGATACAGGCCAAGATGCCATTGGCCTTTTTGGCCACCTGGGCCACTGCTGGCTCATGGTCAGTCGCTGTCAACCAACACCTCAAGGTCCTTCTCCTCCTGGCAGCTTTCCAGCCAGGCTTCTCCTAGTCTGTAGCACTGCATAGGGTTGTTGTGCCCCAAGTGCAGGACTCGGCATTTGGCCTTGTTAAACCTCATGCCGCTGGTCTCAGCCCCGCAGTCCAGCCTGTTCAGATCCCTTTGCAGAGCCTCCCGACCCTCCAGCACATCGACACTTCCACCCAGCTTGGTGTCATCTGCAAACTTGCTAAGGGTGCACTCAATGCCTTCATCCAGGTCATTGATAAAGACATTAAACAGGACTGGACCCAGGACTGAGCCCTGGGTAACCCCACTTGTCACTGGACTCCAGCTGGATTTAACTCCATTTCCCACCACCCTCTGGGCCAGGTCATTCAACCAGTTTTTCACCCAGGAGAGTGTGTGCCCGTCCAGGCCAGAGGCCAACAGTTCTCTCACAATTGATAGAAATACTTCTCTCATAATTGATAGAGATAATTCTCTCATAATTGCTAGAGATATTTCTCTCATAATTGATAGAGACCTAGCCAATGCATTCAGTATAGAGTCATTCATCTTATCTTAAAATCCATGTCATATGGTCAGTTGAATCACTCCAGAATCCATTGTCCAAAATGGGAGCTTAAACACTTAAATAACTTGTGGATATCTACACCACAAAACACTTAAAGGTGATTCTACCTCATTACTCATTTGCCTGTACTTAAAATACTATAATCATAGAAAAGACCCTTGAGATCATCAACTCCAACTATGCCTGTCTACTATTAAACCGTGTCCACAAGCACCTTATCTACTCGCTCCCTCAACCACCTCCCCGGGCAGCCTGTTCCAGTGCTTGATAACCCTTTCAGTGAAGGAATTTTTCCTAACATCCAATAACCTCCTCTAATGCAGCTTGATGCCGTTGCCTCTTGTCCTATCACCTATCAACGGGGAGAAGAAACCAAAACCTCCTTTCAAGTAGCTGTAGAGAGCAATGAGCCTCTACAGCCTCCCCTTCTGCAGGCTAAACAACCCCAGGTACCTCAGCCAGTCCTCATAAGACTTGTTTTCCAGTCCCTTTATCATTTTTGTCGCCCTTGTCTGAACACGCTCCAGCACCTCAGTGTCCTTCTTATAGTGAGGGGCCCAGTATTCAAGATGTGGCCTCACCAGTGCAGAGTACAGAGGAGAGAAACTTCCCTAGTCCTGCTGGCTACACTGGGTTTGATACAAGCCAAGATGCTGTTGGCCTTCTTGGCCACCTGAGCACACTGGTGACTCATATTTACCCACCTGGGGCTGGCTGCTGTGACACAGGAGTTATGGAGACCTACATCCTTCCAAGGCAGCTGGATGTCTGATGGGATTCCCTAAAGTATCTCAAACAGCACAAATGTGCAGGCAGTTGAATCTCAAACTTCATGTCTAAGCTTAATCGCTGTTGTTTAAGATCATACTGGAGTCTTAGAGAACAGTCACTGCCTCCCTTTTAGGAACAATCTCACCTATTTAACAGAATTTATCACGGCTCCCCAGCAGTCTTCCCTTCATAAAACAGTGAACACAGAGTCACAAAATAGTTACTTCAGTCTTCCTTTTCCAGACTCACAAAAATCCCTGTTGAGATTCATGGAGTTCTTCCAGTCACTTCCGCGCTGCCAAGAGTAAAAACACTATTTTAGTTCCCATATATATGGTAACCCAGCTTGCGCATTCCAGTAACGCGACTGATTTTTGTTATTATCAGTCAAAATATGTTGAGTTATTTTAGCACTTGATTTTGCTAGCATCACAAGGTTATTCTAGATAGAACTTTTAGTTAGCTGATGGCAGCCCTTCTGAAGTCATGATGCTGCTTATTGCTAGACTGTTCATTTGTATTGCTTTTTGTTTTATTAGAAATGAAAACATATCTGTCATATACATAACATAATGTTATTTCTTACAATTCAACATGTTATTTTATGTTACTGTTATAGATTATTTCCTATTATTTCTTCAGATTCGCAAGACCTGGTTCCATAAGCAGTCTAAATCAGTGATTGAAAAGAAATTACAAAATTTAGCTCCATGTTTTGCCTGAAAGGTATTTCCTTATTTATTAAATACACAACAAAGCTGCTTTAAACAGAAGGCTCAGGCAAAACAAGGACACAAATATTAGTTAAACATATTGTGTCACTAGCTGATTATGAAACTGTTATGCATCATTTTTACTAATCAGAGGATGTTATACAGCATGAGTCAGACTGTCACTAATCTACAAATTAGCTATATAAACAGAGCTGAGAAACGTGTTCAGTATCTCAAGAGTGAATCTGAGGCAGAGAAACTTAGAGAAGGATGAAGACTCTTTCACTTCTCCTGCTGCTCTGTGCGGCTCTCTCCTCTGCTTTTCCTGTGGCTCCAGAAGCAGAAGATGAAAGAAAAACCCTAGAACTTGTAGAGGTAAATATTTTTTGGTGCATTTCTAGATGAAAAAGAAGGTAGCCTGAGAGATAACTAGAACTGCAATTATTTTCACATAATATAACATGAAATTAAAGATACATCATTTTGCATTAGTTTCAAAAGAAAGGTTTTCCTATCCATTTCTTTGTGGAAATTATGCGGAACTTATTTATCCAAAAGTCATCTGGATATTGCATAACTTCACTTTTGATGTTGTCTGTAAAGCAAGAATTAAACTACAAAGCATGACTTCTAGGAGCAAGGTTGTGTGGCTGTGCAGAAATAGTCAAACACAGCAACAATTTACATTTCAGAATGTGCTTTGAAACTCATGAAATGACTGATCTCACTAACATAAGAGAGGATGCTTTCTTGAACCAGACCTGTATTTCAATGTTTTGCTGAATGGATCTTTTATGGAATACTTAGGAAAAAAGGGACATCTGTAAGAAATACAACAATTACACAGACTATTTATTGAAAACAAAATTAGTGACATTTAGTAGGAAGACTTGAGTTCCTCATACCATATTTCATAGTCAAAAATCAATGCCATGATTTGCCAAGTGCTGACTCCCTAGTAGTAGTTACCTGCTTCATTGGGAGTCCTGGCTGTGTGGAGTTTCCCCAAGAATCTCTCTTTCCTTGAATGAGACTAATTATAAGTTTCCTCATAAATTTTGCCATTTGCGTAACTGGGCACCATAAATAAAGTGATTTTAATTATTAATAACAAATATTAGATTTTAAAGATGTTTCTTCATGTATTCCATTAGTGAAACATGAAATTCAGAAAACTATATGAAATTGTAAGTTATATTTTACTCTTCACACCAGTTTGTGGAGAAAATAGGCTGTTCTTGCTCCTGATAAACACAGGACATGTCGATAGGGGGGTAGTTCAGGATTACTTAGAATATACAAGTATGACTGTACTGATATTCCACAATGTTCTTTTTTTCAAACTCTGGTTTAGAGTTATTTACAGAATTTCTACGATCTTCAAAAGGATCACCATCCTCATTTAAGAACCATGGGTGAAAATCCCCTTGCTGAAAAGCTCAAGGAAATGCAGGCATTCTTTGGACTAGAAGTGACCGGGAAACCCAATCTTGACACTTTGGAGCTGATGAAAAAACCCAGATGTGGTGTACCTGATGTAGGGCAATATGTGTTCACAACTGGGAATCCCAAATGGAAAAAAAATAATCTGACATACAGGTAACCTTTCCTAATCTAGTTCAAAAAGATATAAATCTGAAATACATGCATTATGCCATTAACTGATTTCTGGAAGTAGACAGGCACTGTAGAAGGTGGTATCTAAAATAAAGTCATTCTTAATTTATTTTCATTCATTAAAGATCTGACTTCTGACTTCTGCACAAGTTATTGTTTTTCAGCTAATCTGCTGTGTTCTTCCTGATGCTTGTGCTATAACTGTTGGAAAGGGTCCAGAGGAGGGCTACACAGATGATCAGAGGGCTGGAGCACCTCCCATACAAGGACAGGCTGAGAGAGTTGGGCTTTTTCAGCCTGGAGAAGAGAAGGCTCCAAGGAGGTCATATAGCCATCTTCCAGTACCTGAAGGGGGCTAAAAGAAAGCTTAGGAGGGACTGTTAACAAAGGCTTCTAGTGATAGGACTAGGGGCAATGGGTTTAAAGCAGAGAGGGGCAGATTTATACTAGTCATAAAGAGGAATTTCTTTACTGTAAGAGTGATGAGGCACTGGCACAGGTTACCCAGAAAAACTGTGGTTGCCCCATCCTTGAAGGTGTTCAAGGCCAAGTTGGATGGGGCCTTGGGCAGCCTGATCTAGTGGGACATGTCCCTGCCCATGGCAAGGGACTTGGAACTGGATGATCTTTAAGGTTCCTTTCAACCCAAACTATTCTATAATTCTATGATTTGCTTAACAATATATTTTTTATATTTGCTTTGAAGGATTTTGAACTATACCCCAAAGATGAGACGAGCTGATGTAGAAAAAGCAATCCAAAAAGCTCTCAGCGTCTGGAGCAATGTGACACCACTGACATTTGAAAAGGTTGACAACAAAGAGGCAGATATAATGATCTCTTTTGCTTACAGAGGTAACATTGATATCTTTAAGTATTAAATAGCTGTCTGCAGTCATTGAAATAATTTAGGATTGTAAGTGATTTTTTCCCCTCTTCATTTTAGACCACTATGACAACTCTCCTTTTGATGGCCCCAATGGGCAACTGGCTCATGCTTTCCAGCCTGGTGAAGGTATTGGTGGAGACGTGCACCTTGATGAGGAGGAAGCCTGGTCAAAAGATGGAAGAGGTAAGGACCTGGATCCAGTTATACCTCATCCACTCTTTATTCATGTGATTCCTAGTCCATGAATCCATGACTACAGGCAAAAAGTGCTCAAAAGTGGCAGACTTGTCCTTTTAAATTGCTTTGCTCTGGGTTTTTTTTTGCCATTTGTAGGAATCAGTTGACAGAAAAGATATTTCAGTCATAGTGGTTTATAATGACAACTGAATCAGCACTTAAAATACTTTCTTTTGTTCGAGTGAAACATAAAACCTGGAAACATGAAGATCTGATGCTAAACTTCCCAAGTCAAATCCTTTCATTTTTTTTTATATCTGGCACTTTAAAATTTGATGCTAATTAAGCCCTTCAAGTATCACCAAAACTCTCATCTCAGGGTTTGTTTTGAAGGGTTTTTTTCTGTTGGATCACTGAACCTCCACTCACTGCTGGCATGATCCTTAAGCTGAGTAGTTTACGTGACAGCAGGAGGAAAAGGTTTTGTGTTGAAGACATGGGGACACTAGAAAAAAAGATAATGAGACCGCATTTAAGGCTAGATATTCTTTGTATATACTCTAATAGCTCTTGGGTTACATTATTTTCAGCTGTAATGTTGATAGCATTATCTATGGCCTGTCTTGTACCTATAGTGTGTTTTGGGAGGGTTCCCTTTTAGTCAACTACGCTGAGTACTGAAACAGATTTTACTTCATTTCTTATGATTTTTATCCTACAGGCTACAATTTATTCATTGTTATTGCCCATGAGCTTGGCCATTCGCTGGGTCTGTCTCATTCAAATGATCCTGGAGCACTAATGTATCCAACTTACTCCTACACGGACCCCAGCGAATTCCTTCTTCCTCAGGATGACATTGATGGCATTCAAGCTATCTACGGTAAAAAAAATATATTTTTAATATTTCTATTTAGGAGGCTGGTAAACATTAATAAGAATATATTTAAATTACGCTTATCCTACCATAATGAGAACTTTACTTACTACTGAACAATGCATGACAAAAGAAAGAAAATTCCTGGAAGCTAACTTCAGTTCTGAAGTCTAGTTTTGCAGAAACAATCATTTTGCAAAAGATAAACACAACTAGTTTTATCAATATTAAACATCACTTCTTAGTGACAGACTCAGTTTAAAACCATATGCCTTCTCATTCTCTGTAAAGAAGGTTCTTGGTGTCCGCAGAGATGTTCTGAACACTCTCTTTATATTGCTCCATACTAAAATTTAAAATATTTTTCCTACAGGACAGTCTAATACTGCTGTTCAGCCAACAGGACCTGTAACTCCACAACCTTGTGACCCAAATTTAACATTTGATGCTATCGTTACCCTACGTGGGGAAATAATGTTCTTCAAGGGCAGGTAACAACTGTATGCAATATAAATTCAGTACTTTTTTGAAAGCTCTGTAATTCATGAGAGGAAAGTCTCTTTTTGGAATGTTCTACAAAGAGAAGCACTAGAAAATCACCATGTAGTTACAGAAATAAGATTTCAGCCTGGAGAAGAGTAGGCTCTGAGGAGACCTTAAAGCGACCTTCCAGTACCTGAAGGGGGCTACAGGAAAGCTGGGGAGGGACTTTTTATAAAGGCATGTTGTGATAAGACTTGGGGCAATAGCTGTAAACTGGAGAGGGGCTCATTTAAGACGAGACATAAGGAGGAATTTCTTCATGATGGGAGTGATGAGACACTGGAAAAGTTTTCCCAGGGAAGTTGTGGCTGCCCCGTCCCTGGAAGGGTTCAGGGCCAGGTTGGATGGGGCCTTGGGCAGCCTCATCTAGTGGGAGGTGTCCCTGCCCATGGCAGGGGGGCTGGAACAAGACTATCTTTAAGGTCCATTCCAACTCAAGCTTCTATTCATCTCACTTGATTTTTCACTGAGGTGCTTAAGAGTGCAGTCAGTCTAGATTTCCTTTGCATTCAGTGGAAGGGGATATTCACACCCAGGTACCTATCTTCACACTGTTATTCTTCAGGAGCTATAATATTCATTTTGCACTTATGATAGGATTGAAACTATTTTATTACATATTTGTTTTGTTTTAAAAAACAGATATATGCTGCGCAAACACCCTGCGAGGGCAGAGACAGAGCTCAATTTTATCTCACTGTTCTGGCCAAAGTTACCATCAGGAATACAAGCTGCTTATGAAAACGTTGAGAGGGATGAAGTGTTACTTTTTAAAGGTAATGGAATCTGAAATTCTCTTTTTCTGACCAGTTACTCCCTGCTCCTTTGCAAACTATGGAATTACAGAAGTCAACGTGGTTTTTCGAGCAAGATCAGTGAAACAATCTTACAAATCCACAAATAATTAAGCAGAGGACCATAATTACACCACTGTGAGGGATCTTCAGAGTTAATAATCCTGAAAACTTGCCCCTCTGTTATAGCTATTCTTTAGAAAGAAATAAACAAAAAAAACAAGAAATGAAAATAACTTCAGGTTTAGGTTTCTTTGGGTAACAACGTTTTGTGTCACACAGAAAAGATTTTGCTGGATTCAACTGGAAAATCTAGGCGTCTGTACACTACTGCTACTGAGAGATTTGTTAGCATTTTTTGCTATTTTGGAAAGAAAAAAAACCAAAAATATTTGGTGAAAAAGCATACTGTGAGAGGAAAATTGTTCACTAAATAAAACAAACAGTCCTTTTCTTTAAAGGTCTCAAATATGCTTTAAATATCTCAAATAACTTCATTATGTACATATTACAGTACAAGAAATACAGCCATATATGATGAATAACTTTCTTTGCATCTAAAATTACCAAAGCATTTTGGTTAGACATATGCCCTTTTTAACAGTTTAATTTAACGTACATTGTCTAATTTTCAAAACATTATATAGCTCTATAATTAAACAGCATATAGTAGGAATTTAATAAACTCAACATCTCAATCCAGTATCAGTGGACTTACTCACTAACCTCCTGCTCTCCCCAAGCAGTCACTCAAAAAAATGTTTTATATTCATTTGAATAAATTCTGGGAAAAGTTTATACACCTTATGATTCTAATGTTTTCCTCCTAAAATCAAAAGACATTTCCACTGTCTTCATGATGTAGTCCCCACTGTAAGAATTAGAATGATTTTCTAAAGTAATAAACTGAGAAGAATAATACTGATACCTATGTAAATAGCAAAAACAAATGAAATGTGCTTCTATTTTTTTCAGAGGATAAATACTGGGTTCTCAGAGGATATGACATTGCACCTGGCTATCCTAAACCAATCTACCGCCTGGGGTTCCCAAAGACGATTAAAAGAGTTAATGCAGCTTACAGTGACGAAACCACAGGAAAAACATACTTCTTTGTAGCTGACAGATACTGGAG
This sequence comes from Clamator glandarius, assembly GCA_033459285.1. Taxonomy (NCBI): domain Eukaryota; kingdom Metazoa; phylum Chordata; class Aves; order Cuculiformes; family Cuculidae; genus Clamator; species Clamator glandarius. The sequence continues at coordinate 89,535 of JAUNZM010000582.1, forward strand.
GTAAGATTTAATGTTCATTTAGAAAGCATGGACAGGCCAGGAGGCCATTAATATATTCCTTGGCAACATTCTCAAGGTCCTTGACAGCCTTGTTTAAAACCTTACCAAAGGCAGGAATTTTGAATCTCAAGGCATTCATAATGCGATAACTTTAATATATGATAGGAATAATGAAAAAGCTATTCTTTATAAGAATTCTTAGTAAATGTAGAGTTGTGTATGTCTATGAATTTGCTTTGGACTTTCAAAATATTGTCTGCTGCCTCACAAATTTTAATGGTGTTTTTTTGATTTAAGATATGATGAAACAAAAAAATCCATGGACCACGGTTATCCCAGGAAAATTGTCAACGACTTTGGAAAAATTGGCAGAGTTGATGCTGCTTTCCAGAAAGATGGTAAGTAAAACCCTTTAATAAGGGTTTAGTTTAATACTTGGGCTTCTGTCTATAGAAGCATTTGTTTTCAAAACCTTATTATTAACCTTAACAAGACAGAAATGAAAAATAACAAATATACATGAACTGTTTATGTAGGGTTTTTTTCCAAGATGTTGAGAAGTCATCACTTCTGAAATATAATTGGATTCAATTTTATTTCTAGGCTATGTCTACTTCTTCCATGGAACAACTCAGTTCCAGTATGATCCTCGGGCCAAACGGATTGTAAGACAGATGAAGAGTATCAGCTGGTTTAATTGTTAATTGCAAAGTGTTTCCATATGCACACTATATGCTTTTATGTGCTGCATTTTTCAGCATTTCATGACTATCAGATCAAAATGGATTTCCACCCAAATTCTGTGGAAGTATAGTCTTAGTAATTATTTATTGTAAAAAAGGACTTTATATAATTTTTCACAGTTTACCCTGCAACGTTAAAGTTTCCTAATAAATTATGTTTGTCATATCATTGTGTCTTTGATGTCTTATTTGCACTAATACGTAAAAGCCAAGTCTATCCAAACCCTAAAAAATGTATTCTAGCATGAAACATTAGAACTTCTCCCCAGAATAAGAGAAAGGAGCAGCTAGCTGCCTCTGAAATCTATCACCCCACTCAAAGCCTGGTGAAAATCCTGTGGGTAATCGGGGTGGTTGAGGCTCATTAGCATGAGTCTACAAATCACAGTTTCACTTTCTGTTCCTCTTTCCCTAACTTCTACTCGTAGCCTCTTGTCCAGGGTGTCTGTCCAGGAACTGGGTTTAAGCCTAGAAATGCGGATTAGAAACGCAGACAACTCCTTTGCTATCACAGGTAGCCACATAGTAGAAAGGACAAGTAAACCTCCTCGCTCAAGGCTCTTCTTAGGGTTCATTACTCCAGCACTTAGCAAGTTTGTCCTAACTTCATTGGGTAAAGGATGGGGAAATTTGCTTAAAAATCAAAAAATTCTTATCCAAAAAAAATTTCTGATACAAAAAGGTCATGAAAAAAGGCAGTTGATTTTAAGCTTAGCTTCAAATTTTTCAAATATTCTCAATTAAAATGGTGTTTTAAAGGTCATCCACTTTCTCTTTAGTCTTAGTAGCTCAGCCATACAATCATAACAAAATGTATTATCTCAAACTTCAGAGAAACTTCTCAGGTTACTGTAATAGAAATAATTGCATTTTGAGAAAAGAATGTCTAACCTTATGAAAAATCTATCCATTCATTTTTGTTTTCATTAATTAGACATATGTATTAGAAGCCTATTACATTGTATCCATAAAGAATAGGCTTAGTAGTTCTTATGTTTTATTAAATTCAGGAGTGAAAATTAGTTGCAATGCTGTTCAAAGATAAGAAATCGTACAATTGAAAATTAACTTGAATGTATTTCATTCTTTATAAAACTTAAAAATATATTATAAAATACTAACAATAAAATTACATTACAATAAATCAAAAGGTTTAATGGAGAAGTTAATACGTGTGAATCCTGTTCTCACAAGGTGATTTAGGTACTGGTTCTTTAATTTGAAGCCTAGCAGCCATGCTATTCAGTTTTATTTTCTTGTGCAATCCAGTGCTACTGAACTACTAATGACAATTAGACAAAAAATTATTTTAGAAGTATATAAATCTAAATTGATTAAATTGTTTTAACAGAGGTGCTCTACAAACATAACTCAAGATTTATAGGGAAAGGTAATAATTCTTACTAGACCACTCATATATGAAATAATAAAAAAAGAAGGCACAGGTTTCCTTCAGATATAAAGTAGAAGCAGAAGATCTCAAGGCAATGCCATGCAGCTGCTTAGATTCAGATCAGAACATGTATCTCCCTCTAGAAGAAGAAAGTAGTGGATACTCATGGGGCAGAGAAAAGGTTAAATAGGAGACAAATGGTAGAGAGGTGGTGATGTCTTGGAAGAAAGATAGATAGAGAGCAATTTAGAAACATGGAAGATGAAGAAGTTAAAGAGATGATTAAATTTATAGTAGTATATTTTCAGTCTATGCCTTTTTTATTCTGTGAAGTTCTGATCTTCAGTTGAGAGGCATGTTTTGGGGGGAACTTGTTTTGTGGATTTCCCTTGAACAGGAAGACGGAGAGCTCAAAATGAGGTGATTTCTTTGTGAGAAATATTCCCTGTGCCTATGTGAGGGAATGTTTCCTTTGCCTGCATGAGCATGGCAATTGCTTCGTTCCAGCCCCACCATCAGTGCCAGCAGCTCTTGCCTGCAGGCACAAGCAACACTTTCAGTAATTTGGAATCTGGGTGTTGTTTGTGTTATTTCCAGTTCAGTCCACACAATCACCTGCCTTTTTCTTACTCCCTTTTAATAAGCTTATGGTCCTATTTGCTAATTACTGTACTATGATAGAGTAGCATGCCACTCCCTAGGGTCTGGTTACCAGTTTTGTGTGTAGTCATAGCCCATACAGTTATTAACTGAGACAAATTTATACAGGTGGGAATCCTTTCCCCTAAACTCATCTAGTTGATTTGAGATACTGTAGGGCATTCAAGTCACAAGTACAGGTATGAAGAAGGACTTCTGGGAGACCAGCTCTCCCTAAAGCCTCATAGAGCCTACACTGTCTCTAGGCAACTCTGTTCTGGTGGTTGAATTTTGCCCTCACAGGCTTCAGTCTTTGACAAAGGTTCACCAAGCATCAAATATGTTATTCAAACCACTTGTCATTGTCCCATGTTTTTTCACTTAAGCTGAACAATGACTCAGCTTTGTTGACTCTCTGGTAGGATTGAGCCAGCAAAGTAATAGCTTAGCTGCCTGAACAGGTATCTAGTGCCACTAGTACTCGGCACTGGTGAGACCACTCCTCGAATCCTGTGTTCAGTTCTGAGTCCCTCACCACAAGAAGGATGTTGAGGCTCTGGAGTGAGTCCAGAGAAGAGCAACAAAGCTGGTGAAGGGGCTGGAGAACAGGCCTTATGAGGAGCGGCTGAGAGAGCTGGGGGTGTTTAGCCTGGAGAAGAGGAGGCTGAGAGGAGACCTCATTGCTCTCTACAACTACCTGAAAGGAGGTTGTAGAGAGGAGGGAGCTGACCTCTTCTTCCAAGTGGCAGGGGACAGGACAAGAGGGAATGGCCTCAAGCTCTGCCAGGGGAGGTTCAGGCTGGACATTAGGAAAAATTACCTGGAAAGTGTCATTGGACACTGGAACAGGCTGCCCAGGAAGGTGGTTGATTCACCTTCCCTGCAGGTGTTTAAACGACAGGTGGGTGAGGTACTGAAGGGTATGGTTTAGTGATTGATAGGAATGGTTGGACTCAATGATCCAGTAGGTCTTTTCCAACCTGGTGATTCTATGATTCTAAGGCGCCTAGAGGTTTCCAGCTGACCTCCACCTACCAGTCTAGAGGCCGTGTGTCCTTTCTAGATGCTGCGCCACAGCCACCAGGCCTGTGTCAATGTCTCAGGTTCAGTAGACTGTCTCAAAGGGACAACAGACTGCCTAGACAACTCAATTCCAGACCAAGTGTTCAAGCATGATCTCAGGCTTAGGCTCTCATCATAGTCAGTGTTGTTGGACAAAACATTTGGTGAGCTCCGGAGAGCGGTACAAATCATTCAAAGCTTACCTCCTACATGTAATCAGATGAAAGGTTCCCTAGATGGTATCTGACTCAATTGATTACATTTATGTTAATCTAATGCAGGCTTAGACATTTAACTCACATGCAGGCACCCACATCATGAACACTTAGGAAAGAGGAAGCCCTGCTGGTATTGTGTTAACATTACCATGATGCTGCAGTATTGATTATTCTTATAATCCTCTGTGTAGCATCACTTGATGAGATGAGGGCAGGCAGTGACCTTTCTGGGTTAAAGCACAGGTCACATTACCGCAGTCTGGATAAAACCAATTCTAAGATGAGAAAAGAAGTCACAAAAGAAGACCAGCATCCACCAACTCTAACCAATGTCTAATATAAACATTAGGAAATCATAGCCAGCAGCTACTTTTACAGCTTCTTCTTTTCCCAGACGTCAAGGCTAGCTATAGGCATATTCATGAAACATTGCTTGCGAAAAAACATGCTCTAGCCTCTCTCCCATATGCACTGGGAAATGGCCGCTACATTGCGTAGGTGGTCAGGTTGCAAAACTCTGAAAGTACTTTGAGTGACATAACCGTTAGCTGAAAGTAGAAATGAAGTCTAAATAGGATTTTAAGCATCTCTTTGTTTAACAAAGACAGAGGGAGCACTTACAGAAGCCAGTTCATCCTCTTCTAAGCTGGTTGAATTGTTCTCCAGAGATAAGTATTTCTCCGTTTTCAATAGAAGAACTAATAAACCTAAGTATAAACTTAGGTTCAACTCATCTTAACCTACCAACTCTCATTGCCTCTGTCCTTCCACTTCTACGCAGCAAATAGCTGTAGGGATGCCATGGCCAACCACAGCAGGAAAAAAACATAATCACTTCTCCCAGTTCATTGCAAATCTGGTCATAGTGCTGGCTTGATTTTTTACAAAATTAAATTAATGCCAGCCAAAACATGCTTCCCAGAAAGATGTCCTAGTGCCATTGGAAAATATGCTTGGTATAAAAGCCACTGAACAGGAGTTTGTCTTTTGTGTCCTATGCCATGTACATAGTCAGTTGGTATCACCATGGTCATTCCTTCTGTTGGGGGGTTAGAACTAGATGATCTTTAAGGTCCCTTCCAAACTCAACTATTGTATGATTCTATGATTCTAGCTTTAAAACTCTTGAGACAAAAGAATATATTCATTTAAAAACATAAAACAGATCTCAAAAAAAAGACATTTTCTACTCCTGGATAAACACAAATGCCATTTCCAGTATCTCTTCAGTCAAGTTCCCCATCTCAGAATTTTTTTTGTCCCTGTTTATATCTCAGTTACAAAACAGAAGGAGCTCCAGGCCTCATGGGCCTTTTACCTTACAGTACAGTGATAATAAAAATGAATTAAGCAAAGGGTTGTTGGGTTTGTTTGTTGATTTTGCTTTTGGTTTTATTTTTTAATGGTAATAGGAAATGTTATTCAAAAACAAGTTTAACGAACAAGGCTACATTGTGAAACTGGGGCTAAAAAATTCGTCATCAATGCTTCTAGCTGGAGAAAACTTGGCTGCAAGTGACAGCAAAAAAGCCCAAAACACGAAAGCAAGGATTTCCTGAAAAAGCCGCAGTCCAACATGAGGATATTTCTCACATCTGTCTTGTAAATATTGAGTACATGCTGTCAGGGCTCCTCTGAGATGCTGAACACCTTCATCTCCCATTGCTACTAGTGGAAGAAGGAGGCTAGGACAGGGTGAAATCCCATAATTTGTCATAGCTTGTGTGACTCTTGAAACTTCCTTTATTCTGAATTACTTAACACAGGAAATAATCATGTGTCCTGTGGCTAATGTGGTTAAACTGAAGAAACTGATGGTGACCAGGAGGATAAACCCCCTCCCACTATAGACGAGGATCAGGTTTGTGACCACCTGAGGAACCTGAACATTTATAAGTCTATGGGACCTGATGAGATGCATCCCAGAGTCCTGAGGGAATTGGCTGATGTGGTTGCCAAGCCATTCTCCATGATATTTGAAAAGTTATGGCAATCAGGAGAAGCCCCTGGTGACTGGAAGAAGGGTAACGTTGTGCCCATTTTTAAAAAGGGTAGAAAAGACAACCCTGAGAACTACCGACCTGTCAGCCTCACCTCTGTGCCTGGGAAGATCATGGAACAGATCCTTCTAGAAGCTATGCTAAGCACATGGAGGGCATGAAGGTGATTAATGGCAGCCAGCACAGCTTCACCAGGGATAAACCCAGTATAACCAAGTTAGTGGCTTTCTGTGATGGGGTGACCACAGCAGTAGGCATGGGTAAACCAATGGATGTGATCTATCTAGACTTCTGTAAAGTCTTTGACGCAGTCCCCCACAACAATCTCCTTTCTAAATTGGAGAGATATGGATTTGATGAGTGAACGGTACGGTGGATAATGATCTTTAAGGTCCCTTCCAGCCCAAACTGTCCTATGATTTTGTGATTATTCACATCTTTTAGGCTGAATTTATGGAGTAAAATCTTTTTCATTTATGCATATCCTGAATTCCACTGGTATAAATTACAGGAAATGCGCCTTGGCAGAGAGTTGGAGGGAAGAGGTAAGGAGTGATTTGGGATTTTCACCTCTTTTCCAAAACACCCAATCTCACTTTATGGATCAATTTAAATATAAAACTTTCTGCTTACAGTAATTTCTCCCAAAGTTGTTTGTTTTTTTTTTTTTTTTGACGGGATTCATATCTAGTGCACGATTCCCATTTTCCCGGCTAAGAATTGTTAAGAGTCCCTGTATGTTTGGTGACCCCTTTTCATACAGCTGGGCTAGGACATTTTAAGAGTCTTTGTGTTCATCTACCATTTCATCTGGTATGAAACAGCTCAGGTTTGCTAAACTTCATCATAAACAGCTAAAATTGAGTGCTAGTTTTGAAATGGTAGCCAAACTTCTTCGGAGTATTCGAATACTAAATGACTTCATATGTCTGTGAAATCAGATGGATTTAATTAAGTTTTATTGTGTCAGCCAACACTGTGTTATAGGATTTATGGAGGTAATCAGAGTATGATAAACTCTGAGTCAGTCTACAACTGGCTCTACAAAGCACCCCATAACTGTGCGAACGAGGATGCTAGAGAGGATGCACAAGAAGCAGAAAGCAGACTGCTCTCCTACCAGGATACAGACGAGAGTAAAAATGATGGATCTTTTGCTTTTAACGTTTGCAGCTGTTTCTAATGCTCTTCCCATCCACCCAGAGAAATACAACAATGAAGAAGATGAGAAGCTTGTACAGGTAATTACATTGTCCATATATGAGACCTGTTGAGCCTTTCCTTTTGAGATTTAATCTCTATATTCCAGCTAAATAGTAGTTTGCTGTCTTTCTCAGACAATACTGTTACATATAACTCTGCTGCCCATACTCTCCTAAAGCAGGATAAATCTGATCAAACTGGAAATGTCATATAAATCTAAAGTAGAATAAATCTGATCGAACTGGAAATGTCATGTAAATTTAAAGTAGGATAAATCTGACAAAACAAGAGTAAACAAGAGTCAGGCATGATCTAGTCTGGTTTTGTTTAGCTGCAAACCTCAGGAAAATATCTGTCGTGCTCCAGAATCGCAGGCAGATGGTTTTGCTAGCAAAGTACATGAACAATATTAGTCCTACAGTATTAATTTAAGAAACAGATCAAAATGTGAGGTGAATTTGCTTTATTTTTTTGCTAGGACTATTTAAACCAATTCTATACTGTTGAGCCAGATCCAAAACAACTTGGATGGAAAGTAAATGATGAATCCACAGCTGAAAAGCTTCAGAAAATGCAACAATTTTTTGGGCTGAAAGTGACTGGAAAACCAGACCCTGCAACACTGGAAATGATGAAGAAACCCAGGTGTGGAGTTCCTGATGTGGGCCTCTATGGCGTTACTCTGCCAGGATGGAAAAAAAACAAGTTGACATACAGGTAATGTTTTGATAACTACCTTCTGAGTTTGATTTTTGGTTTTGTGGATATCCACCTTTCTTATAGCTAAATATAACTTCTATAGCAATTGTTTCCAGCTGGGAATGCAAAAATGTTTCTCTTTCCCCAGCTGTTGTCTATGCATATTCCTAAGAGGAATTTCTGAGAGTCAAGCTGGGTATTTTAGATTTTCTGAGTCAACCACAGTGTTTTGCCTGTCTTGCATCACTCCTGACAAGTACTCCATGAGCCAAACAGAAATATCAATTGCAACCTGTACAAGACCACTTATCTTCCAAATTTGCTAAGACCAATGATTTAGTAGTCACAGAAACCTAAGGAAACAATTTCCTTCATGCTTAAGAGACGATCTGGCTATGGGCCATTTCGAGAGAAACCGATACTGTATACACAATTATTATTATTAAAAAGATCTTTTGGACAGTTATCACATGCCTTAAACTCTCTCGGTCCAAGATGGGTCTTGAGAGTTATTTAATTACAAGTTAAATTTCTTCTTATACATCTCCGTTCATATTCTTAACAGAAATTTCTTCTTCAAATATTAAGTATTATTAATTGAACTCTCATAACTGTAGAATCGTGAACTACACACCAGATATGAGCAGAGAGGATGTGGATAAAGCGATCCAGAAGGCACTGAAAGTGTGGAGCACTGTGACCCCACTAATTTTCACTCGTATTCATGAGGGAGTAGCAGATATAATGATTGCATTTGGGACAAAAGGTAACATGCAAGCTGCATACTGATGGTAAGACTAAGCTAAAGATTTCCCAATAGTCATGAAAAAACATCAATGTTGTTCCAACATCGTATTATTTAGCTCATGGACATTGCCCTCGTTATTTTGATGGCCCACTTGGTGTCCTCGCTCATGCCTTTCCACCTGGCAGTGGTTTTGGTGGTGATGCGCACTTCGATGAGGATGAAGATTGGACCACAGGCTCAGCTGGTAGGTGAAAAAGAGTTTCTGAAGCATAATGCCGATAGGTAAATTCCTTTCTGGTTTTATTTAGGTGAGGGAATAGGCTGAGATGAAGCACAGCATTAAATAAACAGTTTGAGGATGTTAAACACAATCCTACAAATGGGATACTTACAATGACACTGAGGTAAAATCAGCCTCATCTACTCTAGATCCTATTTAAAACAAGTAAAGATATCAACGGGACAACTCTTTTCAGATAACAAATGCTACAGACACTGGCCACTCTTACCTGGGGGCTGATAGGGCCCATGCCCATCAAAGTTTCGTAGCCCTTGGTAAAAGCTTTCTGACTTTTTCCTTCCTGGTGCATACGCTGGCACCAAGCCTGGAACCAGTTCAAAGAACTTAAAGAACTTCTAGTTTAGAACTAGAAGTTCTTCAGGGAACTAGAGGATGACTCGAGGTCTTGCCATTATCCTCATGGGGGATGTCAATTTGCCAGATATCAACTGGGAGTGCCACAGAGCTGGTACAAAGAGGTTCAGAAGATTCCAAGGTACCAAGCCTGACAATGTTCTAGAAGAATTTGGACAACAACCTCAGATGCATGGTGTAAGTTTTGGGGTTGTCCTGTGCAGGGATAAGAGGTGAACATGCTGATCCTTGTGGGTCCATTCCAACTCAGGTCATTCATTCTATGATCCTATATTTCTACCATACGCTACAGAAGAAGCACGCTGTGTTTTGCAGCAGCCCTCAGTGGAAAAAACCCACCACCTAAAAAACATTACAGCCACCACTGATAAGGAAGAATTTTCATTTCTACTACCAGGATATCACAGAATCACAGAATCACTAGGTTGGAAAAGACCCACAGGATCATCGAGTCCAACCCAGATTGTTATATCTTTACTTTGCATTCAAGCTGTCATGGGCTTATAAATGAAAGTGTTCTCCAAGCTATTTCAGCTGCCTGCCAGCTACCAGGAGTCCGAACATGTTGTTCAGGCTGTTCACAGGCTGAGATGTACCATGTAGAGATGTACGGTGACAGGCATGTGTCACCAGGCCAGCGGAAAGAGGAACATCGAGTGCTTGATCATCTAGCTGGTACCTATCTGCTACCCCTCAGCCCCCAGGCTGTCCATGCAGCATGTTCTGCCTCTGACAGTCATGGGCACGTTACCCTGTTGTACTTTAGACCCTTCTACTCATCCAGTTTTGGGGATGGAAAACAACAGAGGTTAACTGCAGTAGGATAATTGAGGTCACACTGCAGGAAAACCATGGAGCAAACAAACAGAAGATGCTATAAGAGACTGCACTAGGAGAAGAGATGTGGATTTAATGTGATGAGACAGACATGTCATGCTTGTATAATGCTATGTTTCCCCCACAGTGGGAGTGAATGTGTCAACCTCAGTTTTGCTGGTGTTCTTCAAGAGCACAGCTCTGGTGGCCAGGCATTGCAGAACTAGTTGGAAAGCTCGGAGAGCTCGTGAGCAGGGAGGACAGGACTTACGGGTGGAAAAATTGAGGCTTTGTTTGTTATTTTGAGGAACGGAAATCTTGGCTCCAGCCGAGCTTTCTTGGGCAATCGATGACCAGACCTCAGTGCTGCCACAGGCTTGTGTTCTTCACTGATTTGCTGGCTTTGGTCTGCAGGGCAGATGAACGTTCTTCCCTAACTCAGAAAAGTGTGTCACTTGAGGGGGTGCAAGCAATTAAATGCATGTTGAAGGAAATCTCATTCTTATCTGTTTGCTGTGTTAACGTATTTCACTAGGAATATGTAGGCATAAACACAGTATTTTAAAAAGATATTTTATTTCACAAGGCCATAAAGAAAATGTACATTTTAAAGTCCTAATGATAAAAAGGTAAGTAGTTCTGCTAACATATTTTTCCTTTGCTATTCATGATCTCACCTTTCTCAGGTTTGTGGGAGGGAGGTGACACACAGAGTGACACTTTGGTACCTCAAGTGAGCACAGAGTGTATTGTTTTATCCTTGCCCTGGAGAGCTGTTAGTTTGATCTGACTCACTATCTAATCTGTTCTAGTTCAGCCAGAAAACCCTGCCAGGACATTCTTCAGAGCTGCACCCATGCTAACCTCCAGACATCTACTCATGCCACACACACATCTCAGTAGTTAAGAGAAAGAATAGCAGCAAAAAGGGCCAAAAGACACTCTTCTAGCAGAGGAAGAACACAGCTTTATCATATACAAAATACTAGTTTACATATATGCACACCCTAATGAATTTCAATAAATTATACGAAAACCTGAGCTATAGCCCTGCCGTGTTCACAGTGTATCAGCCATCTGAAGACCAAAATTACACCAATCTCTTCTTTCTATCTATTTTTTAAGGATTCAACTTGTTCCTCGTTGCTGCTCATGAGTTTGGTCATGCTCTGGGTCTCTCTCACTCTAATGACCAGAGGGCTTTGATGTTCCCCAATTATGCCTATGTCAGCCCCAGTGAATTTCCTCTCTCTCCAGATGATATACAAGGCATTCAGTCCATTTATGGTAAGTAAATCCATGGTTTAAAAAAATAAGTAAGCAGGAAAGAAACAAACTCTTTCACAAAGTTTCACCATAAAAGTCATAGTATACTCAGAAATACCAGAAATGTATTTACATATGAAAATCTTAAATTTTACACAAATTTGTTGTATCCATTATAAAATATCACCCTTAGGATCTCGACCAAATACCCCAGATAAAAGGCCAGCCACCCCTACCTCACCTAAAACCTGTGACTCCCAGATTTCCTTTGATGCTATAACTACACTCCGACGAGAAATCATTTTTCTAAAGGGCAGGTAAATATTCATATGATATTTGTCTCTGTGACGTTTGCCATTGTTTCTAGAAAGGTAGAATACTTTGCTTATTTGCATGGTTATGATTATGGGATTTATAATGAGACGAATGAGGGTGATAAGGCACTGGCACAGTGATATTAATAAATCACCAAGCCTTGATATTGATAAATTCTGGGACCACTTCCTAGAAATTAGTATTTTCTACCATATAGTTGGACCAATGTCTACTGCAGTCAACTTCTTGAGCCCAAAGTCATCAGAGTATACAGAGGATAAATTACAGCTAGGCTCATCTGGAACCCTGGAACTCTTTTATTATGCAGTACAGGAACAATCAGAATGTTTCAGCTGCTGGTAACCATTGATCAATCAGTGCCAATGACAAGGGTAATTCCAGAAAGAAACTAGAATATAAACAGGCCTCATTTCCCACTAAGGGGAGTGTTTTCCTTTGTGACACGTCAATGCAGGTAGCTCCACTGACAAGAAAGAACTTGTAAGTCTCAGCATTGTTCATATTCTTGTGCGTGTGTAGAAATGACTAGTGTTATATTATTTACCATAAAATTCCTTTATATTCAAATTAGACACTTGTGGCGAGTCTACCCTGATAACTCACAAGTTGAACTTGAATTAATTTCTGCCTTCTGGCCAACACTGCCACCAGGTATTCAAGCAGCGTATGAGAACACAAAAGATCAAATCCTATTTTTCAAAGGTGAAGTATGAGATTTTCTTTAATTTTTTCTTACCTTGCATTTTGTGGGAAGATAGGAGGGGGAAAGGTAGCTATATGTGTATAAAATAAATTTCTCATAAATAAAAAAGTACAACTTAAGAGATTTCATCTAACTTTCTCAGACTCTACACTAAGAGAGCGTGATTTTTTCTGTTAGTGTCTCAAAATCAGTGATGAAACTAAACATTGAAATTGTTTTTAACAGGTAATAAATTCTGGGTTATAAGTGGATATCGGGTATTGCTTGGTTATCCAAAGAATATCAACACACTGGGCTTCCCAAAAAGTGTCAAGAAAATTGATGCAGCAGTTTGTAATAAAGATACAGGGAAGACAGACTTTTTCATAGGTGACAAGTACTGGAGGTAAGAAAATGTTTTCTTATTATTGACTCCAATATAATACGAATACTGCTGACTGACGAGAAGCTGCTGATTGATGAGAATCTTGAGGGACTATTTACAAAGAAATCTAGTGATAGGACTAGGGGCAATGGCTATAAACTGGAGAGGGGCAGATTTAGACTAGACACAAGGAAGAATTTCTTCACGATGAGAGTGGTGAGACACTGGAACAAGTTGCCCAGGGAAGTTGTGGCTGCCCCATCCCTGGAGGTGTTCAACGCCAGGTTGAATGGAGTCTTGGGGAGCCTGAGCTACTGGGAGGTGTCCCTGGCCATGAAGGGGATTTGGATCTAGATGATCTTCAAGGTTCATTCCAACCTAAAGGAATCTATGATTCTATGATTCTATGTTTCTATGAAATAAAATTACATATGTGATAAAAGAGAAAGTAGAATTTTATCCAAATACACATGACTAGATAACTATATTAATCCTACTTTTTATGGAAATATTTTTTTAAATCCTGTATAGGCACAAGAATACAGCTTTGATTTTTGGGGGTGTCCTAAACAGGCATTGAACATATGGACCTATTTTGGAACATTATGCCTGGAAGATGAACAAATTTCAGCATGTAGAGGATTTTCACAAGCACAATAGACAAAAGTATCTTTAGAAAAGAAAGATATGAAAGCTAACTGAATTCAGCAGAGGGCTGGTTGGGATGGCTTGCACAGGATTTCTCTGATTTCTGAAAAGTCCTGGGTTATTTTGTCTTTCAGAGAGACAGAAGTTATGGCTCATTCTCCTTTCCTTGGCTAGTTAGCACTGGAATTTTAAAATGCTTCTTATAAATCCTAAGCTTCCATGAGTGATTCCCAATATCTAAATACCTGACAAGCAGAAGCAAAATGTTGGCTTTGAGAAGCTGATAGATTCCTCTGGTGTGCAAAGAAAAGCCACCGCAAAGGCCATCTGCAAGCCACGAGCATGCGTGGGTCAATCAGACTTAATCGTGACTAGTTGTGGGGTTCCTCAGTGAGACATGCAGTGTCAGCTGGATTCTCAGCTGCATGTCATTTCCCATCCTTTGGTTTTGATAGTTTTGGAAAGAGTGTTTACAATATCTTGTATTGCTATTTTACTGCCTTGGTCACAAGACAAAGGCATGTAAGAAAACCACAGCACAGATTTCTTATCTAGTAACTCATCCTCTCAGTCTTATGTCCTTGTGAGAAATATTTCTTGTATCCAAGGAGAACTAAAACAAAGGCTTGTTTGTTTGCTTTTCTCCTGAGAGGGTTCCTCAAGTCTTCAAGAACATTTTAGGTCCTCATTTCACGTCCCAAATTCAGCCCCATCTTATAAAAAAATTGGCCTGGCTCAATTAAGAACAACTCAATTGTATTGAAATAATGCAGCTTCCATTTCTCCATCTAAATCTGTCTGCTGGGAGAGGACTATGCACAACATTATGTCAAAGTCTAAGAGAAATTTCAAATTCCTGCAATAAATACGTGCAGCTGCTATAACGGGAATCAATCCAGCCAGTTTCCATGTGTTGCCTGTCACACTGCTGTCATTAGAGGAGGTTAATCCCATCCTTGCTGTCACAAAGGTGGGTCTTCCTTCAGTCTGTCTCACTCTAGATGCTTCTTTGGAGCTGTGCCTGCCTTTATCAGCAAACAAGTAGCCACCTCACAGAAAATGCGGTGGCCAGTATCCTACAGACGTATATGCCAGTAGATAACTGTACTTTGTGTATCCCCAGTGAAATCAGTCACACTACAGATGGAGAACATCTTCCAGCAGCCACTGAATTCTTTGCAGACTTGATGTCTAAACTCCGTAAAATCACATATCTCCCTTGATATGATTTAGGTATGATGAAAACAGCCAGTCCATGGAGACGGGTTATCCTAGACGGACAGTTAATGACTTTCCAGGAATTAACCAGAAGGTTGATGCTGTTTTCCAACAGAAAGGTAAATGAAATGAGCTTTTAAGTAAATTTGGGTTACTTGTAAAGAACATAAGCTCTGGAGTTAGGATGAACGTCATTATTGCTGTATCCAGAAAAAGATAGAACTGAAGAGGTGCTCTCCTGTGTGTAAAAAGACGATGCTCCCCACTTTGTCAGAATGAAGCTATTATCTTTTGTGTCCGTAACATAATGCTTTGCTTTTTTATTTCCAGGATTCTTCTACTTCTTCCATGGATCAAAGCAGTGGGAGTTTGATCCTACTGTTAAAAAAGTTATCCGGGAAATAAAGAGTAGCAGCTGGTTTAACTGTTAATATCATTACACCTTCTTCTATACAGCAAATGTAAGAAAAAAAATTACTCTAGATTATTCAGAGACTGTTCACATATATACTACTGTGCAGAACAGGCAACAGGAAGAGTTTTTATGTATGTCTGCTCTTTAGGTAAATTAGCATGTCAATTCTAATTGTATCTCCAAAAGCTAGACCAAAACTGAGATTTACCCCTAATTAAATGCAAAATGTCCAACATAATTTATTATTTTTTACTCTTGGTGGGCTTTGAAATATTTTGGCAATAATTTTTTTCAGACCGATGTCAACTATTTTCTGCTTAATTTGTTGAAACTCTTCTATATGCTAATATCCTTCCAACATATGCCATCTGTATTTTGCTGCTTTTGCCTCAAAATGTCTCCAAGAGTCAGGCTTTCCAATAACCACTTGTTTTCCTACCCTCTCTCCTGTCTTTTTCTTCTGCTTTTCTTTGACATTTGCAACCTTGTCCCTTTCACACCATATCATTATTTCACCATCAAAACCACCCTTCTACCTCAGCATATAAAGACATTGTCTCACTCTGAGTTTCTTTCCAGTGTAACAGTATTTCACCAGTGGTCGTTTTTCGTGAATCTGTGAGTGAGTGACACCCTACACAAATCAGCCCTATACGAGAAACAGATTCATTTACCATCCTGTGGAGCACAACTCCGCTAGCACAAAGCGTGTGCTTCAAGCACACATATTTCTTAAGATTTACGACATGTTACCATCACACATGGAGCAAACTCCTCACAAAATCAGGCAAAACCCATAAAGTCACAGTCCTCTCCAACTATTTTCTTTACATTTAATTCTGGCAGCAGGTCCAGTACACCAAGAGAGTTGGTCTTGTTCAGCCTGGAGAAGAGGAGGCTCCAAGGAGACCTTATGGCAACCTTCCAACACCTGAAGGGGTCTACAAGAAAGCTGGGGAGGGACTTTTTACAAAGGCTTATAGTGATAGGACTAGGGGCAATGGCTATAAACTGGGCAGGGGCAGATTCAGATTAGACATCAGGAGGAATCTCTTCACTTTGAGAGTGGTGAGACACTGGCACAGGTTATCCAGGGAGGTTGTGGCTGACCCATCCCGGGAGGTGTTGAAGGCCAGGTTGGATGGAGCCTTGGGCAGCCTGGTCTGGTGGGAGGTGTCCCTGCCTGTGACAGGGGTGTTGGGATCAGGTGATCTTTGAGGTCCCTTCCAATCCAAACTATTCTATTATTCTATGATCTTCAAACCTCAGCTACGTGATTTGGTGTAAACAGCAAGAGTATCATTATGTTTCTGCTATTGCTATGAGAACCCTACTTGCTTGGTTCCTGCCAGGAAATAAGAATAGAGGCTCATATATGCTGCTTCACTGATCCACAATATTAATCTTACTGAACACCATCACAATTCAGATTCCTAACAAAATTTATATTTAAAGTGGGGTTAAATTATAGATGCTTAAGTGAGACTAATCTGACTTGACTTTAGCTTTCTGTCTAGATGCCCGATCTCCATGAGTTAGGGAAGATTCCTGTACTGAAAGAAGAGTGAGAAGTTCTCCACAACATTACTTCTTTCATCTCATCTAGGGACTGTACCATGGCAAACCAGTGTCTCCAGCCCTTGGAAAAAATATCTCTTTGCAGAGGAAGACTAGCCAACTAGTTTAGAGTAGCTGTCTTTCAGACAGATAAGGTTTTGTGACATTTATAGTGTCATAGAATCATAGAATCATGGAATCATAGAATAACCAGGTTGGAAGAGACCCACAGGATCATCAAGTCCAACCATTCCTATCAAACACTAAACCATGCCCCTTAGCACCTCATCCACCCATCCCTTAAACTCCAGGGAAGGTGAATCAACCACCTCCCTGGGCAGCCTCTGCCAATGCCCAAAGACCCTTTCTGTGAAAATTTTTTTCCTAATGTCCACCCTAAATCTCCCCTGGCAGAGCTTGTGGCCATACCCTCTCATCCTGTCCCCTGCCACTTGGGAGAAGAGGCCATTACTCTCTACAACCACCCCTCAGGTAATTATAGAGAGCAATGAGGTCTCCCCTCAGCCTTCTCTTCTCAAGGCTTTAACAACCCCAGCTCTCTCAGCCGCTCCTCATAAGGCCTGTGTCTTTTCTAGGTATCTTCCAGGTTTTTTGTGACCCACAACTGAAAGATATCTTATTTTTTTCCTCTCTGATGTTAACTTTTTTGCAAGATACATCAAAATAAAGCTTTCAATATCATCATGAATGAGCAACATAGTTGCCTGAAGGCACCTGCTTGTATTTACACTGCTCACCCGTGAAGTGACCATGATGCCTCACAAGACCAGATCATGCTGGTGGCAGGTGATATGGAGACAGTTTTGTACCCATTTCTGTATTTCCAGCCTGCTTAAAGCCTTCTCCACCATTCAATTCATTTGATGGCTGTGTAGAAGGCTCAGTTGAACAACACAGTGATAGAAGCTGCCAAGTTACACCCAAGTGTTTGTATTCAGAGGCAACGTTACACTTTGACACACAGTGCTCAGTTTGTAATACAGTTGTAATTTTAACTGCAACAAAAGTATAACCATTGAGTCATCAAGGAGGTTTTTCAGTTCTTTGTAATATGTGGGCAGGTTCCACTACCTTCAAATACATACCGAAACGTCATGATTAGTCTGCGCTCTCTTCTTTTCTCAGGTGAAAAGTTGTTTTACAACTTATATAAATCTCTTGTCTTGAGGAAAGTTCATCTTTAGCAGTGAAATGCTGTTCATAAAGTTTTCTGACTGGCAACTTTGGCATTCTGTTAAACTTGTGTGTGTGTTCACAGGTCATCTGCAAAGATAAATAAAGCAATGAGTACTGCTTTTCCTTCATTTGCAAGAAGGCATGAAAATTCACTCGCACACAAAAAAAACTTGACTTTTGATTAGTGATAACAGCTTGGTCATTCAATTTTCATTTGTCATGTCTTTGGAGGAACAGAAACAAGAATAGTCACAGCAGAAATCCAGTAAGTGCTGAGTGCTGGGTGGTGGTGGTTTCCCTCCATCTCTGTCAAGAGCCTGGTTAGCATGGCATTGTATCTTGCACCTCATCATATCCTCCCACAGCCCTAGAGAGCTCCCAATACCACTTCCCTGGCACTCTCTTATGCTGTCTGTAGCTCTTCGTAACGCATGTCCTCATACTGCACTCAGGTTCCCAGCTGAGTAATGCTGTGCAGTTACTCATGGGCTAACCAGCCACTGGCCCAGCAACTAGCCAGTGTGACCTGGATAAGCTAGAGAAGTGGGCCTGTGTGAACCTCATGAGGTTCAATAAGGCCAAGTACAAGGTGCTACACCTTGGTTGGGGCGATCCCCAGTTTCAATACAGGCTGATAGATGATATGATTGAGAGCAGCCCTGCATAAATGGGCTGGGGGGCACTGATTGATGAGAAGATTTATATAAGCCAGCAATGTGCACTCACAGTGAAGAAGGCCAGTCATATCCTGGGCTGCATCAAGTGTGGCCAGCAGGTCAAGGAAGGTGATACTGCCCCTCTATTCCTCTCTTGTGAGACCTCATCTGGAGTGTTGTGTCTACTTGTGGAATCCTCAACGTAAGAAAGATACAGAGGTGTTAGAACAGGTCCAGAGGAGGGCTACAAAGATGGTCCTGAGGAAGGCTACAAAGATGGTCCTGAGGAGGGCTACAAAGATGGTCAGAAGGCTGGAGCACCTCCCATACAAGGACAGGCTGAGAGAATTGGGGTTCTTGAGGCTGGAGAAGTGAAGGCTCTGAGGAGAGTTTAGAGAAACCTTCCAACACCTGGGGGGGGGCCTGCAAGAAATCCGGGGAGAGATTGTTTACAAAGGCTTGTAGCGATAGGATGAGGGGCAATGGGTATAAACTGGAGAGGGGCAGATTTAGACTAGACATAAGGAGGAATTTCTTCACAAAGAGAGTGGTGAGACACTGGCACAGGTTGCTCAGGGAAGTTGTGGCTGCCCCATTCCTGGAGGTGTTCAAGACCAGGTTGGATGGGGCCTTGGGCAGCCTGATCTAGTGGGAGGTGTCCCTGCCCATGGCAGGTAGGTTGGAACTGGATGATCTTTAAGGTCCTTTCCAACGCAAACTATTCTATCATTCTATCATTCTATCATTCTATCATTCTTCCCAGTAATAGGGTTTTTTTTCTCTATTCTAGCCAGCTGCTATATTCCAGAAAACCTGTAGGAACTACAGCATCCCAGTTTAGCTCGGATGAAGATGCCCGGTACCTTCAGTTACTGTGGGACCAGATGGACTCACAAACAAAGATACAGAAAACAGGATCTCACATGGTCAAGCTAAAATAATTTTCTCCATGTTTATAGTAAACATCCTTCTTGCTTTTCAGTGCACATTTCTATTTGGTTTTGTAATGTCATGTTTCCCCTCTTGATGACTAGAGAAGTTTGGAAGGGCAGACAGAGCAAGGCTGAAAAGACATGAAAACAAGGAGAAAGCTAACCCACAGTTGTCTTTTCCAGTTATTTTATATCACACAAATAAAAAAGTGGTCATTTATTCCTTGACCAATTAATGGGTTTTTAACAGCTGGTTTTCAAATGGATCACAAGAGGCTGGATTAAGAAATGAGAAAATTATGCATCTTAATGTAATGTGTTGGTGAGATAAACAAAGTTCAGCATCCCTAGCAAATTGTCCTGAAAAATCCTGCTCACTTCTCTGGCTGCAAGAACATGATCTTCTAGCATGGTTATGGAAGTGGTTTATCTACCAGAGCTGGGCAGGTGCTGTGTATAATCAAATATTTGCTAGAGCAGAGCTTAAAGCCCATCTCTTTCACTTACCTTTTCAGGTAAGCAACCTATCCTCTGTGCCCTTGGGTGGTAGACAGATACTCCAAAAACCTTGAGAAAACTGGTACTGAATGTTTCTAAGGATTTGGTACTTTAAAAAAAAAGAAAGACAAAAACCAAACATCAGAGCTTGTGTGTGAGAAAAGAACTTGTCATTCCCTGCACATAGTCATGACTTCATGCCTCTTGTTGCTAACTGGCTAAATCCAACAACAGCAAAGGAAGCTGTAAGGCCAGTATTTAAGTGCTGATAGCCATTATACTCTCTGAATAACTTGTGAAGTCTTAACTTTTTTGACCAGAGAAGCTTCAGGTATGCTAGAACCATACCCAAGGCAGACTCCTGAAACTCAGCGCAGCTGTAGGCAGGTGCTGAGCATCAGGGCTTGGTCAGCAGCCAAATGCAAGAAGTTGTGATGGTCCCAGTTTTCTTCTACCTCACCCCTGCTTAGGGAAAAGGGAAATGAGAGAAATAGTATTGTGGGTTGGAAACTAAAATTGAAATAGGTTTAATGAAACAAACAATAAGAAGAAAGAAAACAATATTAATAAGAAAATAATAAAATATAAACAAATATATGAAATTGCCCTGGGTGACTACATCACCACAGATGCTACAGAGCAAGCACAGGAGAAAGGATCCAGGCTGGACTCAGCGGCAGGAGGGAGCTGAACTCAGCAACTGGATTCAGAAACACTTGGAACTGAGGTTCGCTGGGCAACCTGTACCAGTATCTCACCACCACCCTCATCATGAAGAATTTCTTCCTAAGGACTAATCTAAATTTTCCCACCTCCAATTTATAGCCATTGCCCCTCATCCTATCACTCCATGCCCTTGTAAAAAGTCCTTCCCCAGGCTTCTTGGAGACCCTCTTCAGGTACTGCAAGGACACTCTCATCAGGACACATCTCATGCTGAACAACCCCAAATCTGAGGCACTCCAGCCCTCTGTTCATCTTTGTAACCCTCCTCTGGACCTGTTCCAACAACTCCATGTCCTTCTTACGTTGAGGATAACGGGATGGGTAACTCAGACTTTTGATATATTAAGTGACCATGGGGTGGCTGCTGCTCTTTCAGTTGATGAGGATTGTGTTTACTTTTGGAGCAGCTGCTGAGAATACCGATTAGAATAGGTCAGCAAAGGAAATACTGGTTCTTGCAAGAGGATGGAGTTACCAACTTCACTTGCAGAGCAGAGCAAATGCATCCCACAGCTGCCACCCAGTGGACATCACAGCCTCCACCCAGCCATCCCCACAGCTGCCTGGGCATCTGCTTGGAGTTAGGTCCTGACTCAGATGCTTAGTTTTAATTGTGTGGTTATGCAGCTCACTATTTTCTAAATAGTAGTATGCATGAAGGTATTTTAAAGCAAGAAATACTGTTAAACATTGCTCAACAACTGTGTATCATAGAATTGCTTGGCTGGAAAAGACCTTTGAGATTATTGAGTCCAGCTGTACCTGTCCACTACTAAACCATGTCCCTAAGCACTTCGTCTCTCCATCTTTTAAACACCTCCAGGAATGGGGACTCAACCACCTCCCTGGGCAGCCTCTGCCAGTGCCAGAAAACTCTTTCAGTGAAGAATTTTTTCCTGATGTCCAGTCTGAACCTGCCCTGGTGCAACTTGAGGCCATTTCCTCTCATCCCATCACCTGTCACTTCAGAGAAGAGACCAACACCCACCTCGTTACAACCTCCTTTCAGGGAGCTGTAGACAGTGAAAGGTTTCCCATAACACAGATATGGTTCCAACCAGAGCATTGCTGGACAATGTTATTGTTAAGAAAGTTGAGATATTCACCTGACCTGACAACACCCACCATCAATGCACCTAGCTTCAAGTAACCTAACCCAACATCAGTAGAATACATACACCACAGATTAATAGTCATTATTGAAATATCTCAATAAAATACATTAATCACAATATTCATATATAATACTGTAATAATAATAATAATAATAATGTATTGTACTCACCAACTGCATCACAGAAACGAAGTCTTTTATTTCCTATTGTCTTGTGAAGTGAGGCAGGAGAGTTAAGACAATTCGACGCCATCACAGCAGAGGATGTCTTCAAAATAATTTATATAAATTTTATACAGTATTATGCTGTATTAAACCACACAATTGCTTTTCTCATCAAATGTGCCAAAATTAGATGACAACTATTTTTAATAACACTTATTCTTTCTTCCTGCTGCTTTATCATTTTACCTTTCTTTCCAGGTTTATTTCCTTTCTTTGCTTCTTGCAGAAGTTGATTGCTGTCACTTAGAATGAAGATAAGGCATATAAAAAAGCATTTTCAAGAGACTGGTATCTCCACCACAATGGTTTACATACTCAATGTTGTTAGCATCTCTAGTCTATGGACTAGACTTCTTTAAATGGACTTCTTTAAGTGAGCCATGAGAGTATATGCAAGGGGAAGCATTTAGATTTGAAAACAAAAAATACTTTGTTAAATCTATTAGAGGCATAAATTAAACTAAATTAACTGAGTTGTATGTTTACCATATTGCTAATAATTCAAAATCCTCAAAGAGAAAAGATATAGAAAAACATTGATAGACCACTAGACACACTATCCCGAAGAAATGAGTCCCCTACATTGTCAGCAAATATTATGGGAGCTGGTAAAACCTCTTTTACCTTAGACTGAGAAGATTGTACTGGTTAAGATGAAAAAAAATCAATATTGAAAAATGAAGGTATTTAAAAAGAAAACCAACTTACAGACATATAGTAAATGCCATTATTAAACAGAGGAACTTGACAAAAATATAGTTTGCAAAAAGCATGGGAAAACATTTTTCAGACACGTGTGTATGTATATAATATTAATATATATGCATATTTACCTCTAGCTGTTTCAGACTATCTTGATTACTTTTATAAGCACTGCTTTTAATTTCACCCGAGATTATAGAGGAAGTGATTTATATAATAGATATATGAATTTTTCTTTAAATCAATACTCTTGTAACTCGCAAGGTGCTGAAAGGACTGCTCCCTTTCGTCTGCCTTGGCAAGGGCAGGAGGGAGCAAGGCAACTGGGGCTTCCCCACCACCCCAGACAGAATATTCCTCTCCCAGCAGTCCAGCCCAGTAAGCCCCAGCTCAACATCGTGTGGCCTTTATTCCCCTTTCCCAACAAACCTACACTCTTTTTGGGGGAAACTTGGCTGAACTTCAGACTTGCCTTGTCTTGATTTTAACCAAAGTATGTGATGATTTGGAAGATCCTTTTCAAAACTTCCTCTTCTCCATTTGAAGAAGAAAAGGCTCAGAGGAGATGTTACAGTGAACTTCCAGTACCTGAAAGGAGCCTACAAGATAGCTAGAGAGGGAATATTCATAAAGGCTTGCAGTGATAGGAAGAGGGGGAATGGGTATAAACTGGAGAGGGGCAGATTTAAACTAGACATTAGGAAAATTTCATCACCATGGGAGTAGTGAGGCACTGGCACAGGTTGCCCAGGGAAGTTTTGGTTGCCCCATCCCTGGAGGTGTTGAAGGCCAGGTTGCATGGGGCCTTGGGCAGTCTGATCCAGTGGGATGTCCCTGTCCATGGAAAGGGTGTTGGAACTAGATGACCTTTGAGGATGACCTTTGAGGTCCCTTCTAACCCTAACTACTCTATAATTCTATGATTCTATGAAAATCACCCACAGAGCCCTCCCTTCACTGTACTTAATCACAAGGAAAACAGCAGAAAAAATCACGCCACTGACAAAAATGATTTAGGGATTGGTGGGAGTGGTTGGACTCGACGATCCAGTGGGTCTCTTCCAACCTGGTTATTCTGTGATTTTGTGATTCTGTGAAAACAAATTACAGGGTCTCCATGAAGATTTCTGTAACACTAGAGTTCCTAGGGCTGTGGTCAGGCTTGAGATATATTAACAAATACATTTGCCACAGTGTGATTAGATGCAGCAATTCTGAGAGTAATCTAAACAGCTGTAACTACTACTTGTTATCCATTCAACTCAAAAACTGCAAGACAGAGGTGCTGCCCTCCCAGAAATCAGTGCATAAGGCTTAAAAAATAAACCTCAGTATTTTTTTCTTGGCAAGCATACAAAGCATAATTGTATTGGTTCTAACCAGCAGATGGTTGATATCCTTGCCCCTTAGCACTTCACAGACTTCCTACCCAGCTCAGTTAATGACTAACCTCATCAATATTTGGCTGTTGCAATGATGTCCCTTCCCAACTGGTTGAAATTAATTTTCCGCTTTCCACTGCAAATTTCATCCACGTTACTGGGAAAGCAGGAAGATGACAAAGGAGGGCACTGAGGATTACTGTGGATGAGAGACTGAAGGTGTGTGGCAGGGGAATGGGCATGGGTATCTGAACACAGACATTTATAGAAGGGTTCTCCTCATCTCTTGGAAGCATTCAAGGCCAGGTTGGAGGAGTCCTTGAGCAGCCTGGTCTAGTGGGAGGTGTCGCTGCCCATGGCTGAGGGGTTGGAACTGGATGATCTTAACATCCTTTCCAACTCAAACCATTCCATGAATCTATGATGATCTCATTTTCAGTGTAATAAAGCTTTATCATTAAAATTGTTAGAGAAATATCTGACTTCTTGTTTTTTTCACACTGAAGAAAATGATCTGGTGTGAATATTCTATGACCCAGCACAACTATGTGCCATCAGCTTGTAAGATGGAATAGTTCCTAGCTCTCTCTCTTAGATCAAGTTTGCCATCCTCCAGCATCATGACAAGCCATTTATTTGTATAACCACCTGGCTGACAGCTAGACTTTCCAACATCACATGTTATCTGATAAAGAAACTAAGGTCTTATTTAAATACCCTGTACAGTAATAAATTTATCTCCCTGCACATTAGGAAGTTTATCTCACTCTTGACAGAATGTTTAGAAGAAATAATAATAGTATCTATCCTGTGCTACTGCTATACAAGTCACAGGGTACATTATGGCACAAATCATTTCTAATTGTGAAACTTGCTATACCAGTGAACATTATAGCTGGCCAAGCTCCAAGGGTTGTCCTGACCCTGATGCAGAACCTTGTACTTGGCCTTGAGGTTCTCAAGCTCATCCAGGTCCCTCCAGATGGCATCCTGTCCCTCAGGCCTGTCGATTGCACCACTCAGCTTCGTGTCATCTGCAAACTTACTGAGAGGCTTCCCCATAATAGTAGTGCAGTGATCACAGCTACTGTTTAGATCACTGATTAGATCACTCTAATCGATTGTTTAGATTTCTTTGCCAAATTTCTATTTGCCTTAGAGAAAACTCATGCAAGTAAACTAAATGAGTCAAAACCTGAATGTTTAGTACCATAAAAAAACTCCAAAATTACAGTTTCCTTTTTGTTGTGAATAGAATCGCAATTCAGCATAAGACCTTTCCTCAGTATAAATTAACTATACTCTCTTTATGCTAATAAATGCCTAGTTTTCTTTGCCAGATTTTCAGCTACATTATTTGTTTAATCAGCATTTTATACAACACAAGTTGTGGGAAATACTCCATTTATGTCACTCAAAACATTGACACATCAATGAGCAAGATTTGCTTAACTTTTTCTGGATTTTTAAGAGTATCTTGGCAAGTATTAGAAGCAAAAGGGGGGGCATCAGGCTGTGGAGATGGATGACAAGGAATTTTAGAGACACACAAGGACTCTTAGGTGTTCAGGTGACCAGGAATCTGAACTACAGCACTATTAACATGACTCTGAGATCACGATGTGGAGTTCCTGACATAGCAAACTACCAGCTGTTTCCACGGGTGCCCAGATGGGAAAAGAATACATGATGAACTCAGTGAGGACTTTGTAGTGAGTATCTATAATTTTGAGAGAAATTACTGGTACTTAGAATTAAGGGAGGACTACATTGTAAAAGGGCACAATGCAAGTTCAAACACACAATTCTCCATCAGTTTTAGTGAGTACACACTTGTTACTGCACCACTCAGTGCTCTGCCTTACATTAAGAAGACTATATAGTTAAAAACATAGCTTAGCTATCACCAAATGAAATGATCTCATGAGATGTTAAATGATTTCCCATGGTATGATGTTTCTGACCTTCTCTGGCTTTAGTTGTTGTCTTCATTCCTGTTACACAAAGCTGCCACTAGATGTCAGATTATGAAAGGGTCCTGCTAATCATCACAAAAGCACGAATCTGGTTAACTAATTAGAGGAGATTATTGTACAGGGAGAGGGGAATGGTGGGTAAAAAAATGTAACTTTATTGTTCTTTAGCTTCTGGCATTATCAAATGACTGTTTTTCTCGGAATAATCACACTGTTCTGACATACAAAAATACAGGAAAGCTCCTGAAGCTACCTTTCTTCTTCAGGTTTTACACTGTTTTTTAAAGCACCTGTCATAGTTGAGCCCCACCCTGGCCAATTACAGCAGCTAAAACTAAGCAATTGGGCTCCAAATTCCCTTTATCTTTATCCCCAGGGAAAGGAAAACACTGGAGAGTAAACCAACACCTTTAATGAAACGAAATTAATAATAATACTGATGAAAATAAGGAAAAATAATAGAAAGCAATAAAATATGTGCAAATACATGAGATCACACTCCCACCCCTCAATGACTCTACGACACCACAAATACTGTAGAGCAGATGTGAGGGAACGGGTCCACGGCTAGGAGGGAGCTGAGCTCAGGGACTAAATTCAAGAAATCACGGATCCTGGGTCAGGGGCAAACAGGTGGATGAGGTTCTCACTGGACATTGGCTATTGACAAAGAGATTGAGACTGTCATGATTTTTCAGGTTTCTTTATTGAGTATGACGTATATGGGATGGAATCCTCTGTTGGTCATTTTGGGGTCACCTCCCTTGTCTGCCTCTCCCTGAAGGTGTGACCTTTTTTTTTCTCCAGCTCAAGGAGGGCCATGGTTACTGAAGCAATAAGTTCAAGCATTGGCCTTCCTACATAACAGTGCTCTGTGTTATAACTTCTAGAGATGAACACTGTTTGAAAAACATGCAGTTAACTTTCAGAAAATTAAGTTACTTAGACGAGATTTGGTTGAAGTTAGAAACTGATCTAATTTAGGTCAAACTACAACAGCACCTTTCAAAATGAACTCTGATTCATTAGAGGAAATTTTAAGCATTATTACAATGATAACACTAAATAATATTAGAAAACTGAGACATGTAACGTACCCAATGCAAATTAAAATCATATAAAATAAAAAGAAATTATCAGGTCTAGTTCCTTCAATCATTACAGATTTACCTGTATTTACAACTCATCCCTATTACTGGGTTTGCCCTTCAGTCCCATGATCACAGCTAGATTACATTAATTATGGGATTTGATAACGAAATACCATGCTATGTTCACATCCAAGTTAGCAAGCTGGACACTGCAAAGAAAAGGAGACTTGGTATCTCCTATATGTCATGACACAGAGTTGATGAATGGTCTCCATAGCAGGTTAAGGGACCTTGTTCAAAGATCAGAGCTAGGAAAACAGCCCTGGACAACATCCTGGTACCCAGCAGAAGGACCAGCCTTGGACTGTGAATCCTGCTCCTATGTCATCATGGTCACAACTTTCTAGGACAAGAGCTAGAAAGGGGAGCAACAGGGAAAAGATAATGTCCTGTGTAGAAGTACAGGACAAAAAATGCTTCTCATTTCCATCACCCTACAAGATAAGCTCTGTATTCAGTGATTTATTAGTAAACTGCATTCAGTTTAATCTGGTTGCTCTGTCCATTTCTATAGTGGGGAAAATGTGCTTTAAAGAACTTCATTCTCTTCCAGTACCTTGTGTGAGGTGGAATAATACAAATGAATTTCGATCAGAGTGAACAATACTAAAACCAAAGCTGATGTCAGATTTATCCCTTCCTAATTATGGAGGCAATGACATGGGACAGAGTACACAAAACATTGAAATAATGAGTTATTTACTTAGGATGAGAAAGAGGCTTTAAATTGCATCAGAACAATGCTGTAACACCATTTCATGGCACTACACAGATTTACCCCTTCAACTGAATTCTCTGAGTGGATGTGAATCATTAGGTTTGAACTACTGGGGATATAACCTACTTTCTAAATTTGATCCTCAGTTTCTTTCCAAAAAGTGTCTAAATGATTACTTTTCACCAGAATCTTTCAGCCATTTTTCATGGTCACACCTGTGAGAAGGCTAATTATCTGCTTCCTAGGTTGAGACTTGGTTATCTTTACTTCCAAGAAAGAAGTATCTTGATGTTCATTAAGGACATAGTTTTGGAAAACGTATTAGTGAGGATCTCTTTCTTTTTCTACTGCTATTATTTGTTTCATCATTATGTTTCTTAGCCTTTTAATGTACAATGTGGGACCCTGACTCATGCTTTTGCCCCACGGAAGGATTGGGAAGGGTCAGTCGTTTTGACAGAACACAGAAATGGACAACGGAAACAAATCGTACGAAAAAATAGCTTATAAATTTTGCAAATTCACGGACAATGTATGCAAGAGCCCTTGAAATATACAACCAGAGATGAGTCTATGCCTGAACAACCCAGGGAGAAACAGCATAACAATGTGGGATGTCGGAACAGTTCAAAAATGTGGAAGTGTATAAAGTAAAATCCTGCACTAGGAGATAAATTTGAGGTCAGTTTGGGAAGTGAATACTCTATGAACAGGTTGATGAACCTTAATTCCAAGCAAACTCTTTGAAATGCATATTTAATATTACTGCTTCAAAACTGGACTAACTCAAGAACTCTTGGGAGAGTAATTTCTGACCTATCCATGTAAGAGGAAGAAGGAGAACACAATCAGACCCATCGTTATCTCTGACAATATTTCAATAAAACAGCACTATCCACAGTTTTCACTGCTGACAACTGTGGATTAACAGATATAGAGAAATTTGTGAAGTTGCTTACTGTTATGCCTTTTCTAAGGAGCCACTGCATAACAATGCCCCTATTGTGTGGTGGAAGGATGCATAACCCTAATATAAATGATTGCTGGCTTAATATTAAGCCCATCCTGAAGATCTTCGCAAGGTCAGTGCTGGAACATGTGTCAGCTTGTAATGTTGAAGTGAAAATCCTGAAGTGCTGCTGGGATATACTGTTCCCTTGCTTTCAGCAGAGTAAACTAAGCAGCATCAGAGAAGCAATAGTATATACTGTTGCATTATTAACTTGGTTCCTGGCACAGCTTTATCCTGGACAAACTAATATTTGGCCATGATTCAGGAGTCAGTATAGTTCAGAGATCTTCCTCAAGAAGCAATCTGCATGCACCTGCCTGTTTTGAAAGTTAATTTTAGACCTGAGGAGACTGGTTCCAGACTTATTTATTTTATTAGTACAGTGATAGTGTTTGCTCTTTCATAGAACCATAGAATCATGAAATGGTTTAGCTTGGAAAGGACCTTAAAGATCACCTAGTTTCAATCCATTTGCCATGTGCAGGGACACCTCCCATTAGATCAGGCTGCCCAAGAACCCATCCAACCTGGTCCTGAACATCTTCAGGGCTGGGACTTCCATGAATTCTCTAGGCAACCTGCTCCAGTGCCTCACCAGTCTCACAGTAAAAAATTTCTTCCTGATATCTCATCTAAATCTACCCTCTTTCAGATTAAAACCATTACTCCTCATCCTATTACTGTACATCTTGATAGAGTCTTTCTCCAGCTTTCCTGTAGGCTTCCTGTAAATACTGGAAGGTCGCTATAAGGTATCCTCAGAGCCTTCTCTTTCCTAGACCAAACAAGCCCAACTCTCTCAGCCTGTCCTCATATGGGAGGTGCTGCAGCCCTTCGGATCATCTTTGTGGCCCTCCTCTGGACTCGCTCTAGCAGACCCATGTCCTTCCTTTGCTGATGACTCCAGAACTGGACACAGTACTCCAGGTGGGGTCTCACAAGAGCAGAGTAGAGGGGCAAAATCACCTCCCTCAATCTGCTGCCCATGCTTTTTCTGATGCAGCCCAGGACATGGTTGGCTTTCTGTGTTGCCAGCACACATCGCTGGCTCATGTTGAGGTTTTCATCCACCAACACCCCCAAGTCCTTCCGCTCAGGTCTACTCTCAAGCCATTCTCCATCCGGCCCGTATTTGTGCTTGAGATTGCCCCAATCCAGGTGCAGAACTTTTCACTTGACCTTGTTGAACTTCATGAGATTCTCACAGACCCAACTCTCAAGCCTGTCAAGGTCCCTCTGGATGGCATCCCTTCCCTCCAGTGTGTGGACACAACTTGCTGTCATCAGCAAATTTGCTGAGGGTGCCCTCAATCCCACTGTTCACATCTCCGACAAAGATGTTAAACAATATCAGCGCAAATACCAATCCTTGTAGAACACCACTTGTCACCCACCTCCACTTGGACATTGAGACATAGGCCACAACTATTTGAGTGCGACCATCCAACTTTATCCATTGAGCAGTCCATCCATCAAATCCTTGTCTCTCCAATTTAGAGACAAAGAGTGTCATGGGAGAGTGTTGAATGCTTTACACAGGTCCAGGTAGATGATGCTCCTTATTCTTCCCTCGTTCAGCAATGCTGTAACAGAGGGCCACCAAATTCCTCAAGCACAATTAGCCTTTAGTGATGCCAAGTTGACTGTCACCAATCATATCCTTATTACCCATGTGCCTCAGCTGAGTTTCCAGATGATACCAAGCTGGGAGGAAGTGTCGATATGCTGGAGGGTCGGGAGGCTCTGCAAAGGGATCTGAATAGGCTGGACTGCTGGGCTGAGACCAGCGGCATGAGGTTTAACAAGGCCAAATGCCGGGTCCTACACTTGGGGCACAACAACCCTAAGCAGAGGTACAGAATTGGAGAAGCCTGGCTGGAAAGCTGCCAGGAGGAGAAGGACCTGGGGGTGCTGGTTGACAACCGACTGAACATGAGCCAGCAGTGTGCCCAGGTGGCCAAGAAGGCCAATGGCATCCTGGCTTGTATCAGGAATGGTGTGACCAGCAGGTCCAGGGAGGTTATTCTCCCCCTGTACTCGGCACTGGTGAGACCGCACCTCGAGTACTGTGTTCAGTTCTGGGCCCCTCACTGCAACAAGGATGTTGAGGCTCTGGAGCGAGTCCAGAGAAGAGCAACAAAGCTGGTGAAGGGGCTGGAGAACAAATCTTATGAGGAGCGGCTGAGAGAGCTGGGGTTGTTCAGCCTGGAGAAGAGGAGGCTGAGGGGAGACCTTATTACTCTCTACAAGTACCTGAAGGGAGGTTGTGGAGCGGAGGGTGCTGGCCTCTTCTCCCAAGTGACAGGGGACAGGACGAGAGGGAATGGCCTCAAGCTCCGCCAGGGGAGATTTAGGCTTGAGATTAGGAAGAAATTCTTCACAGAGAGGGTGGTTAGGCATTGGAACAGTCTGCCAAGGGAGGTGGTTGAGTCACCGTCCCTGGAGGTGTTTAAGGTTAGGGTAGACGAGGTGCTTAGGAGCATGATTTAGGGATTGGTGGGGATGGTTGGACTCGACGATCCAGTGGGTCTCTTCCAACCTGGTTATTCTGTGATTCTGTGATCCAAGAGGATCTGCTCTATAATCAGCTGTAGTTCCTTGGGTCTTCCTTTTTAACTTTTTTAAAAATGAGTTGTGTTTTCCTTTTTCCAGCCAGTGGGAACTTCACTAGACTGCCATGACTTCTCAGGTATGACGTAAAGTATCCTAGTGACTTCTTTCCATCCTGGCTACTCAGACAATATCTCTGTATTCCTCCCAGGCTACCTGCCCTTGTTTCTGCGCTTGGTACGCTTCCTTTTTTTGTTTAAGTCCATCCAAGTGTTCCTAGTTTATCCACACAGGCCTCCGGACATTTTTGCCCAAATTCCTTGTTGCAAAAAGGAACCAAGTATTGCATGGTACATTCTGTATGCCTCGTAAAGAACAACTTAACATGAAATGAGAAGAAATGCAGACAGTTTCTGCCGATTTTGATGCTGCTACAGTGCTGGGAAAAGTAATTCTGTTTTTCAGAGAATGACAAGGTTTACCCTCCCTTTGTCATCCAATGTACTAGTCCTGACTCGAGAAATATTTCTAGATGTTTTTCACAATTCTTTCTTTTGCACAGTTTCTCAATGTTTGTAATAGCTGAAACCTGACTTTCTTTGCTTGTGGATAAGACGAAAATCATGTTTTCTTAAGACTTAGTTGTCCAGTTGTGATAAAGGAGATGAACTTTGTTTTTCTCCAAAGAGATTAAAGTTTGACTGCACTGAAGTCAGTCATAAATTCCTTTATGTGTGGGGGAAGACTCTGCCTTCAAAAGATTACTATATCTTTACTAAAAAAAAACATTCTGAGAGATAATATTATCTGATCTGAGGGTCAAGTGATCATTCACCATCACAAGGAGTGCTTTGAAAGCAAGGCAACGATTTGACTGATACTTGTTACCTTCTGATCAGACGCTTCAGAGGCTAGGGAGGGTGAAGATGGATGAATGCCCTTTCTGTGAAAGCATCAATCAAATTATCACTTAGAAGAGGATGGCCAATGATTGCTTACATCCATTTCAGCTCAAGATTGCAGCAGACTTGCCAAACCCCTATTCCATTGCTGAGCTTGCACAAGTTGTCCCCCTTTGCTGGCCTGCTGCCTCACCTACTGTGAAACCAAGGACCAATGGGACCTCTTCTGCAAAAACTGTAAAGCTCTTACAGACAACAATCAATCAGCAATCTTCTTAAAGCTATGACAATCACTGTTTCCCTTGGGCTTCCCAGACTTAAAGCAGCCAGCATGTTTGTACCATTTTGAAGAAATAGTCCACTGAAATCCCACATACTGCAGCCACAGTGATATAGGAAATGTGAGCACAGAAAACTCTCTGAGACTCATTTTGGACTTAGAAAGCAAACATCTTTATCCTCTCTATTCCTCTCTTGTGAGACCTCATCTGGAGTATTGTGTCCAGTTCTGGAATCTTCAACATAAGAAGGATATGGAGCTGTTGGAACAGGTCCAGAGGAGTTGTCGCGGAGATGATCCAAGGGCTGGAGCACCTCCCATACGAGGACAGGCTGAGAGAGCTGGACTTGTTCAGCCTGGAGAAGAGAAGGCTCCAAGGAGACATTATAGAGACCTTCCAGTACCTGAAGGGGGCAACAAGAAATCTAGAGAGGGACTTTTTATAGAGGCATGTTGTGATAAGAGTAGGGACAATAGCTGTAAACTGGAGAGGGGCAGATTTAAGACTAGACATAAGGAGGAATTTCTTCACAATGGGAGTGGTGAGACACTGGAAAAGGTTTCCCAGGGAAGTTGTGGCTGCCCCATCCTTGGAGGTGTTGAAGGCCAGGTTGGATGAGGCCTTGGGCAGCCTGATCTGTTGGGACATGTCCCTGCCTATGGCAGAGGGGTTGGAAATAGATAATCTTTAAGGTTCCTTCCAGCGCAAGCTATTCTATGATTTATCAGGCCTGGGCAACATGCAGGCCTCCATCATTCATATGCAACAAGACAAAGGCTGGTTACAGAACTTCCCAGTTACATGCATATGTATAAATTTTCTCAGAAAATGCATCCGTATTCCATTACTTCGCAAGGTCTAATTTTAATGTTATGATAATTCATAGTCAAATCTGTTGCTAATTTGGAACTGGCTCCAACTCTCAGCTGGACCTTGGTTTTAAGTTAGGAAATACTGCAAACAGAGATGATTACAGAAGAAGAGACATCTGTTCAGCACAGGTCATACTTCACACAAGACGGTATCACCTCCAAACTATGAAGAGTGTCTGGAAAGGGGCATGATTTAGGGATTGGTGGGAATGGTTGGACTCGACGATCCGGTGGGTCTCTTCCAACCTGGTTATTCTGTGATTCTGTGAAAAATGGCCATTAAAAGAGAGCATGGTCTCAGAGGGACATTCTGTCTAACTTTCAAAAAACACAACTGTTTAGAAGGAACTTAACTGTACTTTAGCTTAAATCAAAATATTCCACTGTTTGTAATCGTAAGTACTTCTTGTATCAACACTTGACCACAGCGTACCATGTGCTTGTAGGGAGTCATGCAGGATTTCACTGGGCTTGTGCCTTAATAGCAATTCGCCAAAAATAATGGTGGTCAGCAAAATACTTCAAAAAACAAAGAAGTCTTCCTAAAAGAAAATGTAATTTTAATTTTTCACCACAAGCTGAAAAATGCCCCAGATTTCACAAATTGGTTGCTGTATCCTTTGTGGCTTGTGAGTCATCTCCTATATCTGTGGAAGAATTTTTGTAAAATAAGTTCTTTATTACAGTTCAGTCTCTCATTCTGAGGCTTCTAGAGGAGATAATGTCTGCAAAAGTGCCTGACACACCACGATTAACACAACTGTAGCATGAATCAGTGCTGGGGACTGATCTCCAGCTGTTGGTATAAACAACATGACCAGATCAAAGAGAAATCATACAGTTGATGTGATGAAGTTACTGGACTGAAGAATATATATGGTATTTCGGAGCCTAAAACCTAAAGGCTACCTATGTGGCAAGAAATAAAACACACTTGGGATTATTCTTTGACGTAGAATCATAGAATCACTAGGTTGGAAGAGACCCACTGGATCATCGTGTCCAACCATTCCCACCAATCTCTAAATCATGCTCCTAAGCACCTCATATACCCTCACCTTAAATACTTCCAGGGAAGGCAAGTCAACTACCTCCCTGGGCAGACCGTTCCAATGCCTAACAACCCTTTCCGTGAAGAATTTTTTCCTTATCTCAAGCCTAAATCTCCCCTGGCAGAGCTTGAGTTCATTCCCTCTTGTCCTGTCCCCTGTCACTTGGGAGAAGAGCCCAGCTCCCTCCTCTCCACAACCTCCCTTCAGGTAGTTGTAGAGAGTCATAAGGTCTCCCCTCACCCTCCTCTTCTCCAGGCTAAACAACCCCAGCTCTCTCAGTCGCTCCTCGTAAGACAACAGTCATGAAACAACTTGTGTCTATGCTTTTAAACTCTCTTAATTTCCAAGATAGGTTGGCTACATCCAAGCCAGTAATTGAGAGTCAACCTGGACCCATGCATTCTCCTGAAGAGTGCCTGGGAACCATTCAAAGAGTCGGTTCAAACTGAAAACCACTGAGGCAGTTTAGCAGTAGAGAGGACTGAGATCTAGTGCCTGTGAATTTTTTTTGGTCCCATGACATTTACTAACACCAGCCATGGCCTGAGCATCTTTCCGTCTCTTCCAAACTCCATCAAACACCAGGCTCACAGACGTCAGTGCAGCTGCTTCCAGTGAGAGCCACAACACAAAATACTTTCAGCTCTAATCACCTAGTCTCCTTCCTCTTAATTTTAAGCCTCTTTAGTTAGTTCCCTTTTGATTTTATGCTTATTTAGTTAGTTCTCTTTTAATTATATGCCTAGCAGTCTGACAAGAGAATTCAGATGACTTTGTCAAGAACTGGTATCAGAGTTGCAGCTGCTACAACCATTTCACAAGAAGCAACATGACGGTGGCTTATAGAAAGCCACAACACCACAGCAAAAAAGGGAAGAAATTATGAAGCAGAATATCCTTCGGAGAATGCTACTGTTCATTCAAAACAGATGTGAAACATATTGGTAGGGTGGGCAGGCAGAAGATTACTTTGGAGAGTTGGCCCAGTAAAATTATACAGAATCTTTTTAGATGCATGCACATGCTCAGCTTATATGACTTTGAGAAGGATCCAGCCAACATCCTGCAGAGGTGCTCCATGCATTTGGTAGCTGCACGCTGGCAAGTTGCATTCAGAAAATTTATAGCCTTTTGACTCTCTTCTACTCCTCCTTCCAGCTCAAAGAGCCTTCAGTAAGGTAGCTATGGGTTTACAGAGACCAAGGCAGCAGACCTAGTTGAATTAAATACAGTGCAGTTTTTTATCTCTATAGATTCTTTACAGTGTAAACATGTTTTCCACCTGCCAGATGAAAGCCTTACAAAATCAGTCTTTCACATATGTTCCACTTGCATCACGTGTTCAGATTCAAGCATGGAGGAGGATGCTTTCTTGACCAGAACATTAAATGAAATAGGTTTTTCCTAAAAAGTGCAGCAAGTTGATGCAGTGGAATAAATAAAGGAAGAAAAGGAGATGCTCTTCTTTGTGGAAGATGAATAGTACCATCTGACCATTTGGTACTGGACTTCTGTCAGAAAATGAAGATTATTTTCCTTCACATCTTTTCCTTCCTAACGAAATTTTATTATTTATCTGTCTTCTTTAACATACTGCTTACCTGTCTAAACAATTGTAACTGTATTTCTTTTCTTTTCCTAAAGAAACGGGAAAAACAGGGCAAGCAATAATTGAAGAAAGAGACAGTTACTCAAAGAAAAGAGTAAAAAAATATCCATGACTTTTCCAATAAAAGTTTTCTGGAAATTTCTGACCCATCTATCTTAAAATCAATTCCCACTTACTAAGCAAATGAAATAAGGATTCAAAGTGAATGCAATATTATTACAGCTGTTCAAATCACTGGGCAAATACATTGATTCATTCTAAAGAAACCACATTTGGAAAAGCTGTAAAATCTTCCTAGGAGGTATGAAATTAAATTGATTCGGTGAATAGAGAGCATGTGTGTTTTCTGGCATAGGCATGAGTAATAAAATAAATAACGATGGAACTAAACCAAATGTCTGTGCTACTGTAGTTAGTACACAGCAAAGTTGCTGTGGAGTGCATCCAACTTTCCATAAAGACTGAAATGAAAAGTAACATCAAAGATTTTAATGTGGTTTTCCATTTTATTGCCTTGACAGAGGGAGAATCTGAGAGAATCTAAGAGAATTGTGCATTGATTTGATTTTCAAGAGCCTTTTCTACCAATCCTAGAAAATTTCCATTACTCTATACTGAATAATGTTTCTTACTTGTAGTTTCTATTGTTTTTTTAGGTCAAGGAGTTTCCTTTGGTTTCCTATTGATTTTCTTTTTAGCACTTTTAACCAAAATCTTCAACTATTTCCTTTCCAGGCCTACATAGTATATTATTATTCACCTTCCCTGGAGGTGTTTAAGGCACAGGTGGACTAGGTGCTAAGGGACATGGTTTAGTGTTTGATAGGAATGGCTGGACTCGATGATCCTGTGGGTCTCTTCCAACCTGGCTATTCTATGATTCTATGATTTTTAAGGTATGAGAATATCTAACTGCATCCACGCAGACTATATTATGTAAACTGTGCAATTCAAGTGAAATTGCCTGAAACAATAAGCATAGATGAGTAAAGGTTAGTTAGCCATAGCAGGGCTACTGGGAGTGAGGAAGTATAAGGATTGCATGCTTTTATGAATAAGACACAGCAAAAAGATGTAGGAAGAGGTTGTTTATTATCTTATTGCTCCTTGTACACTACCAATAGACTGAAAAAACCTGCCTGTGTCCACTTTCTGACATCCATAGCGACATCATTTATTGATTGCATTGAAGAAGTCTTGCCATTCAAAGGTTTTACAAAGGCTTGTCGTGATAGGACAAGGGGCAAGGGCTATGAACTGGAGAGGGGCAGATTTAGACAAGACATAAGGAGGCATTTCTTCACGATGAGGGTGGTGATGCACTGGAACAGGCAGCCCAGGGAAGTTGTGGCTGCTCCCTCCCTGGAGATGTTGAAGGCCAGGTTGGATGGGGCCTTGGGCAGCCTGAGCTACTGGGAGGTGTCCCTGTCTATGGCAGGGGGGGTTGGAACTGGATGATCTGTAAGATCCCTTCCAACTCAAACCATTCTATAATTCTATGACTTCTCTATCTTCTAAGAATTTGCTTGTCTTTATTTCTGACAGAGTAGTGATATATATACTGTATAGCACTTCATTTCTCCAAATTTAGCAACCTTGAGTGATACGCCTCACATATTTCTGCCACACAGGGCAAAAAAAAAGCCTCTACAGTGATAAGCAATTCAAAGTATTTAAGGGGAGAGCATACTTTTGTCTTCGCTCTGTAAACTTATTGAATTTTACATCCAGTACTTCCTGAGCACATACTGCAGATAACTCACTGGTGGGTTACTCTGGTGATTCACAAGCATAGTCAATATGCAGTATAAAGGAAAGCCTGTTTTTATACATAATTTTGTAGCTACATTTGATGGTCAGAGAGGCACCTGGCTCATGTTTGGACCTGCACCTGAAGCAGACATACATTATGATGGGAATGGAAAACGAAGTCTTCTAGTATGTAGTGTGAAAACAAGAAAGACAAAATGGGGATTGGGACCACCTCAACTTTGGTGCTTGAACCCATTTAGAACAAGCCTTGATCACATTTTGTTCAGGGACACCTTTTATCAAAAAAAGTCCCTATCCAGTCATTGCTTCGTATTTCTTCCTGACGATAACCATGTTCTGCTTCCTTGTGAAGCACAGCTTTTGAAACTGCTATTTCTCCTCTTCATTCACTGCATTGTCCTTTAAAGGTGCCCACTTGCACTTTTTTGCTGCTATGAGTTCGACTGCTCTGACTTCCCCATGTAACAACCTA
This sequence comes from Clamator glandarius, assembly GCA_033459285.1. Taxonomy (NCBI): domain Eukaryota; kingdom Metazoa; phylum Chordata; class Aves; order Cuculiformes; family Cuculidae; genus Clamator; species Clamator glandarius. The sequence continues at coordinate 128,018 of JAUNZM010000582.1, forward strand.
GCACATCTGAAGAACCCACGTACCAAAAAAACAACACTTCTGGGCCACAATTTCTGCTTCTGGATGTGCATGAATGACAGTGAATGAGATGAGCTACGTTTTATGGTTCTGTACTCAGTGTATTAAAGTACGGTTTATGTTACCCAACAGGCCTTGCTGCCAATAACATCATCAGGTCTAATACAAAGCTACAATGATGAGTCAAGGCATGGAGGGAACACTAATTAAAAGCTAATGTTTGTGAACCCAAGGATTTAATTCTGAAAGCAAACATAAAATCTGAGGAAACCATAAAGTGTGCCAAAACCAGCAAATCCCTTCAGATATGTACCTTTTCTATACCTGCACTCACAAGTAGACGTGTGTTCTTACTTAGACTCCAGTTCTGGGAACTCTCATACGTCTATACAGGCGAAAATGTTTCACCAGACCAAACTTGCTTTTTCCTGAAAATGCTTGAGTGTACAAAGCTAAATAAGCATGAAGGAATGTGAAGAACATAGATCTTCTTCTAAAAAGCTTCCTCGATTCTTCCTGTATTGATGGTGCTGTAAATCTCATGCAGCCCCACTGGAGATGAAATAAAGCAGGTAGATATGACAAGAAGAATAAAACCCACTAAAGGAAAGAAAAAAAGTTCAGTGAGCACAAATGTCAAATCCAACATATGCAGTTGCTTCTCAACATCCTCACGACCAGAGGTCCTCTGCCCACCACTTCCAGCTGCAATCACAACACACATTTTTTTAATATTAGTATGAGTGATGTTCTCTATCCATCCTAGATACTGTGCAAAGTCAACAGCAAATATATATTCAGGAAGTCTTTTTCTCCTTTCTCTATAGATCACAGAATCACAGAATAACCAGGTTGGAAGAGACCCACTGGATCGTCGAGTCCAACCATTCCCACCAATCCCTAAATCATGCTCCTAAGCACCTCATCTACCCTCACCTTAAACACCTCCAGGGACAGTGACTCAACCACCTCCCTGGGCAGACCGTTCCAATGCCTAACCACCCTCTCTGTGAAGAATTTTTTCCTAATCTCAAGCCTAAATCTCCCCTGGCGGAGTTTGAGGCCATTCCCTCTCGTCCTGTCCCCTGTCACTTGGGAGAAGAGGCCAGCTCCCTCCTCTCCACAACCTCCCTTCAGGTAGTTGTAGGGAGTAATAAGGTCTCCCCTCAGCCTCCTCTTCTCCAGGCTAAACAACCCCAGCTCTCTCAGTCGCTCCTCATAAGATTTGTTCTCCAGCCCCTTCACCAGCTTTGTTGCCCTTCTCTGGACTCACTCCAGAGCCTCAACATCCCTCTTGTGGTGAGGGGCCCAGAACTGAACACAGTACTCGAGGTGCGGTCTCACCAGTGCCGAGTACAGAGGGAGAATAACCTCCCTGGACCTGCTGGTCACACCGTTCCTGATACAAGCCAGGATGCCATTGGCCTTTTTGGCCACCTGGGCACACTGCTGGCTCATCTTCAGTCAGCTGTCAACCAACACCCTCAGGTCCTTCTCCTCCTGGCAGCTTTCCAGCCAGGTTTCTCCTAGTTTGTACCTCTGCTTAGGGTTGTTGTGCCCCAAGTGCAGGACCCGGCATTTGGCCTTGTTAAACCTCATGCCGGTGGTCTCAGCCCAGCAGTCCAGCCTGTTCAGGTCCCTTTGCAGAGCCTCCCTACCCTCCAGCAGATCGACACTTCCACCCAGCTTGGTGTCATCTGCAAACTTGCTAAGGGAGCACTCAATGCCTTCATCCAGGTCATTGATAAAGACATTAAACAGGACTGGACCCAGGACTGAGCCCTGGGGAACCGCACTTGTCACTGGCCTCTAGCTGGATTTAACTCCATTTACCATCACCCTCTGGGCCTGGTCATTCAACCAGTTTTTCACCCAGATCTCATAAGGAATCCAATCCATCTTGTGCTGAAATACTGATCATTCTGAAAATCTCCAGTGAAGCTGTCACTGAATTTAAGAAACATATGATGATGTTCAAGGTCTCCAAGACAGCCAACAGCAGTTGCTTGGAAAGCACGTGCTTGCAAAGCAAGTAGGCAATAGGTCTTGCTCTGGCAACTACCTTTAGCACCCAGATAAAGATATTCATGGTTTCATTCACTTTATATCACCTAAGCATGATCAATCCAAGTACTCAGGGGAAGCTAACTTGACATTTGATATTTTTACTGGTTTGGGAAAAAAGTATTGTATTCTCCAGAAACCGATACAGTAAATATTGTACAATGTTCATTCTGAGAAACATAGAGAAGAACAAATTCTGTAATTCCAGCAGAAACAGGATTTTCTGATTCATTCTTATCAACAGCGAGGAAGAAAAGGAAGCCTCTGCCTGAGGATGCTTTATGGGAGATGCAATTTCCTTTTTCTGGCTTGAACTTATCCCAGAAACCAGATTCCTAGAGACAGGAGAAGGGTACAGGACACCTCTCCAATGTTAAGTAATGTGTATTTGTATTTGATGTAGGCTTTTAATAAAGAAAGCAAACAAACCTTTGCTTCTCTGATCTTCATCCAGTTTGTGCTATGACTTTCAGAAGCCACTGAAGGTGTTCAAAGTCATTTGTTTTCAAAACAGACAAAAGAAAAAGGATGTAGGTATGTTTGCTCTTCCCTGAAACTTTAAATAAACAGATACAATCTATTTGTTTAAATTGTAAACAATTGTCCTTAAGAGTGACCTTCAGGTGCTCTATTGAGAACCTTCAACAAGCCTGACAAGCACTGAGTAGAGTGGGATAATGACTTGTTTATCACTACTAGTGATGCCCTTCTTGATGCTCTCCAACATCCTGCTGGCTGCCTTTGCAGCTGGAGCACACTGTTCACTCATACTGTGCCTGTTGTTCACCAAGACACCTAATTTGTTCCCCACGGAGCTGCTCTTTAGCCAGGTGGAGGCCACTCTGAGATGCACTCCAGGGTTATGTACTCCCAGGTGCAAGATTTTACATGTATCTCCATTGAACTTCATAAGGTTCCTGCTAACCCACTCTTCCAGCATGTCAAGGTATTCCTGGAGGGTAGCTCTTCCCTCTGGAGTGTCAACCTCTCCACTCAACTTGGTGTCATCTGCAGACTTCATCAGGGTGATTTTGATCCCAACATCTACATCACTTACGAAAATATTAAATTGTGTTGGGCCCACCTTCAACAAGCATCTCAGTATTGACTATGTCCAGGACATTGGTGCTTCTCCCATGTCCTAGGACCAAAGAAATTCCCAGTTAACCATCCTCTAGCTAGCTTTTCTAGCTCTCCTCCCATCTAGTACAAGAAATAAATTCTTTGCCACACAGTTTTACCCAGCTTATCCTCTTTCCTCGATGTGTGGCTTTAGTAGCAGCAGCTGAAACATGTCTCAACCTTGGAAAAAGTTCTGAAGAATCAGAAATGGATGATACAACCCCTGTTATGGAGGGAGGCATAGCCCAAGACTTAACCTTTGCTACTCTTTGTTACAGGTGACTGAAGCATTTTCTATTGTCTATGTTAGGATATGATGAATCTTTTTCTAGTGGTGTTTGTTCATCATTCTTGCCAACAGAAGAGGCACACGTGACCACACAAAGGAGCTCCTTAATCGTGACCTTGTAGACAGTGATGTAGCAATAAGGCAACAGGGGAAGTTCCCCATCCAACTGATTCATGCTCATCTGCTCTCTCCTCCTCTGATATATACACGAAGGAAAACCAAAAAAGCTTTGAGAAGCTTGACATGAGCCATCAAGACACACTTGCAGGCCAGAAGGCCAACCATATCCTGGGCTACATCAAAATGAGAATGGCCAGCAGGGCAAGGGAGGTCATTCTGTCCATCTATTCCTGTCTTGTGAAACCTCATCTGGACTATTATGTCCAGTTCTGGAATCCTCAACACAAGAAGGATATGGAGCTGTTGGAATACATCTAGAGAAGGGCTACAAACATGATCAGAGGGCTGCAGCACCTTCCGTATGAGGACAGGCTAAGAGAGTTGGGCTTGTTTAGCCAGGAGAAAAGAAGGCTCTGAGGAGACCTTATGGCTATCTTCCAGTACCTGAAAGGGGCCTACAGGAAAGCCAGAGAGGGAATATTCATAAAGGCTTGTGGTGATAGGATGAGGGGGAATGGGAATATGCTGGAGAGGGGCAAATTTAGGCTTGGTGTAAGAAGGAATTTCTTCACCATGAGAGGGGTGAGACACTGGCACATGTTGCCCAGGGTAGTTGTGGCTGCTCTATCCCTGGAGATGTTCAAAGCCAGGCTGGATGGGGCCTTGGGCAGCCTGATCTACTGGGAGGTGTCCCTGCCCATGGCAGCAGGGTTGGAACTGGATCATCTTTAAGGTTCCTTCCAGCCCAAACTATTCTATGATTCTATGAAGAAAAAAAAAAAACCACAAAGCCATGTAAATTTAAGTGGCATAATCTTAAATGGCTGTAGTCAAAATGCAAAAAAGAATGAAAGTGTATTTCAAAGACTAAATATGGAGGAATACAGCAATAGCCAAAAGGGACCACTGGGAAAATTTAAACATTCTATCAGTTTCTGAGTTTGTATCTTGTAAGGACCTCAGGCTCTGCCCATGAACAACTGAAATAAAGTTCTAGAAGAAGAGAGTGAATACAAACTGCTAAGAATAGTGGTATGACATCAGATCACACAGGATCAAGGGGTTACATTCAGTTGCCCATTTCACTGAATAGTATAAAAGACGGGAAGAAAGAAATTTCCATATTGCTTTGTCAGTAAGATCTACAAGAAGACAGAGACTTTGAAGATTAATGACCCTGTAGATCTGACTTGAGGTCATCATAATTTGTCACAAATGAACAAATACATGCTTAGAGAGAAAATGGTCATTTCCTGTTCATTATTAAAATTTTGAGAAGGCATATCGGTTTTAATTATAATTAACATTCCTAAATAGCTGCTCGATTCCCCGTTTTCTTAATGCAAACCAGTAAGTACCCAATAACCATTTAATTCCTGTTTATTGTGCAAAAGATTACCCAAATTCACATGCAAACAAGCATGAACATCAGAAGAAGACAACTAATAAAATGTGATTTTCATTAAATGTTCTGTGAAGTGGAGAACACAAAGAGTATCCCTTGTCATTATCTTTGAGTTCAGCACAGTTTTTATCAGGCACAGTAGATAATTACACTTGTGCATCTTCTAACACAAACCTTAACATAATTTGATCACTGTGTCATTCAAAAGTCTCACTGCCAAGTCAGGAAGCACAACTCATGCACTATGAGTGGTGTGACAAATCACACTTGACAAATTGAGATCAGTTAAGTAAACAATTTGGAAGCAAATGTAGCTTTTTAAGTGCATCTTCAATAAGTCTGTGAAGAATGAACTCATTCATTAGCAATCTAATGGTCAAATGCAAGCTACTGCAGGTCTGTAAACAGATCATTTCCATAAGAAGGTCATTTAGAGATCTCTAGTCTGGGCATATTTGTTTAACTCCTGTCTAATCTAGAGTTGAGGAATTAGGCTGGAAAAATTTGATTTGAGATTGTGAGCAAGATTCACAGTGGGAAATTCAACCCAGAACTCTATTCTTTTGATCACCAAAGGCTGGCATCTGCACTAAATGCTGGTTAACTTAAGAAGTCCTGGGATTTCTCAGGAGGGAACTGGGGCTTTGCATGATTAGATCCTAATTGGAGGAAGTGCTTACTTCACTATTTCGGATAACACAGCTGCACATCCATTGAATTTTCTGGGCTGGATTTTAATTAACCATTCATTGGCATATAATTTGTCTTTTGTTTTCTCCTTGCTGGATCTTCAGGGAGGGTAGAAGAAGAAAGAGTTGTTATTCTTCCACTAAATTTCAGTTAATATCCACAAAACTGATGTGTCCTAATTTCTGCAGATACACTCTTCTGGAGACAATCCAGAAACGAGAGAATAAGGCTGTTCTGGGTCTGCTGAGTAGGGGGACAGCCAAACAAAAACAATTTACCAATAAACATATTTGGCTACATTAAGTTCATCCAGCACAAATGGTAAATGCAAATATTCTAACAGAAATTACAAGTGAAAGTGGGTCAGTAGACCTGGAATGCTAAACTACAGAGACTACAAACCAGGACCTACTGTCAAGATATAACTGAAAGCTGGGCAACTTGATCTAGTGGGAGATGTCCCTGCTCATGGCAGGGGAGTTGGAACTAGATGAGCTTTAAGGTCCCTTCCAACCCAAACTGTTCTATGATTCTATTCTAAAGTCTTGTGTGTACTATCCTTCCTGGGCCAGTTTAAGCCAATGCCAGCTGAGCATTAATAACGCACCGGGATGAGCCTATAAGACCACAAAGAGTTAAGCATTCAAGCCATGTGTTGACAAAGCCTTTTAAAGTTTTCACATCCATGTTATCTATTTTCAAAGACAAGGAACTAGTTATATAAACTTCAGGTTTCCCAGTCAAAATATCCAAAGTCCAAGGATTGTTTTACCAGTCGGATCTTTCCTTTTCAAATAAAGAACATATGTGAAGGTAGAGCTTTAACCCAAGAAAAACGTCCAAATACTCAAGAATCACATCCTAAAAATACTTACTATCAGAGGAGTTGCCTTACTGGTAAGATCTCCACATAAGGTGATAAGAACTATGAATTTTGAGCAAAATACCTCACTTAAAATCTCTTTGTAATAGAAATTTATATTTGGATATCAGGTTATGAATAAACTCATTTGTTTTAATACTCAAATCAAGCAAACAATTTTGTAAGTATCTTGGTGTTTTAGTAAAAAACATATTTTTCTTGACCTGAAATGTTTCATTAGCTTATTTTATAATTTTAGTTATACATAGCTGAAACATCATTTTTGTAACAACGCATAAAATCACTTTATCTAAAAGTTGCAAAATAACCAGACTTTTGGTAAAGGCTGAAATTATTTAGACTGAGCTCACAAATTTTTTTATTCAATGTGAAACTGCATAATTTTAACAGATGAATTACTTCCCTGTGAATCACAGAATCGTTTAGTGGGAAAGACCTTTGACATCATTGAGTCAAACCGTATCTGTCCACTATTAAACCATACCCCTGAGCACCTTATCAACTTGTCTTTTAAATACTTCCATGGATGGGGACTCAATCACCTCCATGAGCAGCCTCTGACAGTGCCTAAGAACCCTTTTGGTGAAGAAACTTTTCCTGATGTCTAATCCAAACCTCTCCTGGTACAACTTGAGGTCATTTTCTCTTGTCCTATTGTCTGTCACTTGGGAGAAGAAAGCAACACCCACATCGCTTAAAATATTTGGTCCATCTATTAATATGTTGCTACCTCCATAATGATCTTAGTCTCAGGAGTAGAGTCCAGCTTATACAAAATATAAACTCTAGCTTATGCAAAATACGAGTGGGTATGAATCGCTTACAGGAAGACTGAATCACATCCATAGAGCCAGGGAACAGCAGTAAGAAGTTTTTCACACTGTTTCTGGGAAAGTTCTGTTTGAAGATATAGAGTTAGTAGGTCAATTTTCTTCATTTTCTTTCACTCTGGACTGTATTTTTGCTTCACCTTGCAACACAAGCCTGCAAGATTAACCCATCATGCTTTTCCCCTGGCCAAGACAGGTGCAAACACTTTCACAGCCTGGGAGACAACAAAATAGAGGAGAGAGGATCTTTGGGTCCCACAGGGTTCATGCTGGGCTCTGAAGAACGGTGCAGACTTTGTCGGCCAGATCCTGATCTCCTTCCCCTGGCTAAGCTATGAGACTATGCAAATAGCCCTGGTCAAGTTAGTAGGAAAAGGTGGAGTAAGAACTGAGTTTATTATCAGGAAGAGCTGAAGATACTTGAGAAGCAGTGCTTGCAGTCCTTATACAGACAAATCAGATGGACAGAGAATCTGCTTGCAGCAAATGGAGGGACCTGAACTAACTCCCAGGAAATTATCGGACTCCACCAGGTTATTTTGGTTGACTGAAAAAAACAGCTGAAGTCTACAGAAACCAGAGTCTATGGTCTAGTTACAGAAATGAAAAAGCAGAACAAATAACAAGTGCATCAGCTTCGGACTGAACCACCACCAACAATACGATGAGTATTTCTGGTCATCCTTTTGAATGTCATGATCTGAGTTTGAAATAATCACTGATAAATTATTTTAATTATTATTACCAGGACTAACTTTAGGAACAATACTAGCTTATAAGTACCTGGGGTTTATTAACACAGGTTGAAGACAGGATTTTCTCACAATATCTGCCAGACTGGCTTCTGTGTCTTCTGACCAACACATGTCCATTTAAGGGTAGACTGGGTCCTGCTGGTTCCCTCTTGTGCTTGCAGTGTCCAAATCCCTCCCATGCTCATACTAAACAATGACTCACATTCACGACTTTGCATCTTTCAATGGGATGGCCTAGGATGTGGGTTGGAGTGGTGAACATGCAGTCTGGGCATGAGGTTTCCTCTGTTCTCCAGCCTGGGTTACGAGCGGATTTCTGCATGCTGCATTCCTTACTCACCTCTCCTCAGTCAGTGTCAATGCCAAATAGAAATGGCAAACCATATAGTTGCTTCTGCACGTGCATTTGTTGGGTTTTTTTTGCTTAAAATGCCAATATTCTTACGTTTTCTTTCAGATACTAGGCACATCACCTCTTGTTTTGACTACCTTGTTCCTGATATGAACAACTTCTGAGCCTGACACTTTCATACACAAATATCTGCAGTAGATTTATAGCATGGACCACAGTTTTTCAGGGAGGGCAAAAATATACATTCCATGTATTAGAAAGAAGATTAAAGACATGCAAACTTTTTTGGGGTTTCATATCTTTGGAAAGCTCTATGCTGGGAAAGTGACAAAGATGAACAGTTTCAATGTGGAACGCCTGGTGGGAAGTTACAGTAGTTCAGTCTCCCCTCCTCCTTTCATAAGTATGTGAGGGCTTGCTGTTTATTGTCCTTTCACTCTGGCTACAGAACTGATATTATTGCTTTAGACATGTAAAATGGTAAAACAGCAGAAAGGTATCCTCTCTTTGATAAAACTTAAAATACGCCACTCCAATGACAAATTAATTTAAGAATTCTGCTCCTCTATTCCTCTCTTGTGAGACCTCAGCTGGAGTATTGTGTCCAGTTCTGGAATCCTCAACAGAAGAAGGAGATGGAGCTGTCGGAAGAGGTCCAGAGGAGGGCTACAAAGATGATCCTATGGCTGGAGCATCTCCCGCAAGAGGACAGGCTGAGAGAGGTGGGATTGTTCAGCCTGGGGAAGAGAAGACTCCAAGGAGACCCTATAACAACCTTCTAGCACCTGAAGAGGCCTACAAGAAAGCTGGGGAGGGACTGTTTACAAAGGCTTGTAGTGATAGGACTAAGAGAAATGGGTATAAACTGGAGAGGGGCAGATTAAGACTAGACATAAGCAAGAATTTCTTCACAATGCGAGTGGTAAGGCACTGGCACAGGTTGCCCAGGGAATTTGAGGCTGCCCCATCCCTGGAGGTGTTGAAGGTCAGGTTGGATGGGGGCCTTGGGAAGCCTGATCTAGTGGGACAACCCAAACTATTCTATGATCCTAAGAAATAGAAAATCTATTCAGCAAATTGAATATGGTAACATTCTTCTGCACTGTTACTGTGATTGACATAGTCATACTCACATGATATCTCATCTTTCAAAATCTTAAAGAAACATTAACTAATACACGTTGAAAACATATTTGCACATCAATTGAAGTGAGAAAAAAAGAATAACCACAGTGTACACATGAGCACTATAAGGCATGTACTTATTCCAGCATCACAGAAGTTTGATGTGTTTGTACCATCACTGTGCTGGTAGAGCCAATTTAATCCTCTGCACGAGCCTCTCTCATTCCCCAGTGCATTTGGTTCTACTTGGAATATTTTCTCAGGGATCAGCATGAGCATGGCTTCCTGGTCCTGCACTGGAAAGGTAGAAATTCCCTTTAACACATAACATTTGAATGTAAGTTCTGGCTTTCTGCAGTGCTGGCCAGAAGAGAGATGATGAAGGTCTAACAATATCTCTATTTATTTTGTCATTGTGAAGACATAATACGATGATACTACCCAAAACATCCATAAGGTACAGAAGTCACAGCTAGACATTTTTTTTTCAGAGTGGACCGAACAATAAAGTAGCATTGAGTGTAATTCAAAAGGAAGGACCCTTTTGCTTTCTTAGTGCATTGATATTATTATCATCCGAAGTAAGTAAATGGAACCAATGTGACTGAGTATTTCGCTTCTACAGAGAGAATAAGAAAAGCATTTTTAGGGAAAAAAATAGTTTCTGACAAGCCAGTCTTAAAATTATGTCTTGAAGACATAACTTTGTCTATATTCAGTCGAAATCCTTCCTAAATCAGGCTTTGAGATCATTAGGGAGATCATTTTAGAATGGTCAGCTTCGCAGTTATTACAGAACAGAAGCAGGATTTTGAAACAGGTAACCAAAAGTAATTTTTTTTTTTACCTATTAAGCAGAGTGTAACCTTTTCTTTATGATATGAGTTGACTTTGCACAGTAGTTGATACCTCTGTCGCCTAGATCTTAGACTGAAACTCACCATCGCCTTCAGACCACAATTAGTCCGTATTAAGGCAAAAGGCGAGGAAGATATTTTGTGTTAGTCTGTTTAAGCAATACCTAAAAGAAGATTAGAGTAGCTGCTCAGGATCTGATGAAGGAGGGAAAATACTTTCAGCCTCTTTACATCTACAGACAATTTCCCCCATGCAAACTTCCAGTGCCAAATCCTAGCTAATTTGGGTGTGCTTAATAGTACTTGTCGGAGGCTATAAACAAAGCAAAACTTGCTAGGCCTGAGAATAAATGTTTTATATCAATATTGATATTTTGGGGGCTTCCCTTACATGCGGTGACACAGACCTGCACCAGGAAGAGGTGAATCAAGTAGTCAAAACATGTCTAAGGAACTGAAATGATGTGACACCTGTGAACTCTGTGCGACTGCAAAGTGGAGAAGCTGATGTCCGAGCAAACAGTGTTTCTAAAGGTGTTTGCTTTTCCTGTGTTTTTTTGTAAACCAGCTGTCCAAAAGACATTCTTCCTTCTAAGAAGAGTGGTGAAAATCACAGAATTATAGAATAGTTTGGGTTGGAAGGGACCTTAAAGATCATCCAGTTCCAACCCTCCTGCCATGGGCAGGGACACCTCCTACTAAGTGAGGCTGCCCAAGAATTTTCCTGCTTTGTCACCTTCTCATGCAAGCACTACTGAGAAAGGACATCTTGTTTCAGTTATACAGGCCACAAGCTCCAAAACTTCAAGTGCCTCCTGCAGAAAAATACTAGAGTTCAGATCTAAGTGATTTAAGAAAAAGCAGTAGACAAAAGTCCTTAATTGTACACAGCATGTTTTGGCTACATAGGTACCTAAAGGTCCTAACATTCAGCATGAATTTCATCTGTGAGTCTTTGATGCACTGCAAACAGGCCATAGAACAAGTCTTCCGAGGAGCAACTGAGGGAATGGGTTGTTTAGCCTAGAGAAGAGGAGGCTGAGGGGAGGCCTTATCACAGTCTACAACTGCCTGAATGGAGGTTGTAGAGAGGTGGGTGCTGGTCCCTTCTCCCAGGTGACAGGTGATAGGACAGGGGGAAGGCCTCAGGCTGTACCAGGGGAGGATGAGATTGGACATCAGGAAAAAATTCTCACCGAAAGGGTCATAAGGCACTGGCAGAGGCTGCCCAGGGAGGTGGTTGAGTCCCCATCCCTGGAGTTATTTAAAAGATGGGTAGACAAGGTGGTCAGGGACATGGTTTAGTGGCAGATAGGAATGGTTGGACTTCATGATCTAAGAGATCTTTTCCAATGTAGTGATTCTATGATTCTATGAACCAAGTAGTTCTCACTCCCAAAGCAGTTTCCCCACATGACAGCTTGAACACTGCCTCTCTTCTCCCTCCAGCTGCTGTCATGACTCCTGCTGCATCCTGCAGAGCAAGGAGGTCTGCAGAGCAGGCAGGCTCACTCTGCCCTCAGGTCGTTCAGATCAACAGCTCATCTTCCACCCAAAACAAAGGAAGAGAACAACTTGGCCTCTCTGTGATATTATGACCTTTAAAGAGTAATTATACCAGGATACAAAGCAATCCTCACACAAACCAGTAGTTAAATGGGAAGGCATTTAAATATTTTACCTAAGAATTGGAACTCACACAAATTGATTTCAATGTTTAGAAACACATCCATGCAAAATCTATGAAAGAAAACTTTTAAAATTATTAAATTCTTACTTATCCTTAGTCTTACCTCACTCCATGCTAGGCATGCAAGAGTTTGGTGTTTAGTCAAGTCTCTGTCAATGGCAACTAGTGAGAGAATAAGAGATTCAGAGAGTCCATCATCCCACCTATAGTGCCTTTTGTCATGTGACAGGACTATTTACTTCTTGGAAGTGACTATATGTTGCTCATACTATAGCTGGGTACCTCTTGACTTAATGTGTAGAAAGGATTTGAAACAAAGCCAATATAAAAGGGAAAGAAAAACCAAGAGTTATTATCTTCTGATTTCAAAACACAGTAGTTCCTGGTTGAGCTGTTTACCTGAGTACAAGAACTGCCAGTTAAAATCCAACATGCATTTTGTTACAACGTGGGAAACTTTTCCCATTTGATGGATGTAATTTTACACCAAGTCATGTGTAAGGATGCAAAAGAGAAGAAACAGGAGATGATACTCAGTGAAATGCTGAGGAATTCTGGGCAATGGACTATGCCCTGCAGCTCAGTTATCTACCAGTGAAATCTTTCCGTTGATTTCCATGAGCTTTGGATCCTGCCCAGAATAATAATGTGGTAAACCAGGAAGTGTGAAAAATCCCAAACCGCTTGTGTGCAGTAACTAACAACACTGTCACTCAGCACACATGTTCGCATCAACCTTCAGTCAAACCTAGTTTTGTTCCACCAAGGATTTTATATAGAAACATGAGTCAAAGGTTTGAAGAACAATCAGTTTACAAGAATAAAGCTTTCCTGCATGCACCGAGCACTTCAGGACTCACTTCTACACTGCAGTACTGTTCCCAACCATATGTGAAGAAAGAATCCAAACTAAAGTGTCCATTTAATTTCAGTCAGAGTTTTTAAGACAAAAAATCATATAGACATGGAATCATAGAATCATGGAATCATAGAATCATAGAGTAGTTTGGGCTGGAAGGGACCTTGAAGATCATCCAGTTCCAAGCCCCCTGCCATGGGCAGGGACACCTCCCACCAGACCAGGCTGCTCAAGGCCCCGTCCAACCTGGCCTTCAACATCTCCAGGGATGGGGCATCCACAGCTTCCCTGAGAAACCTGTGCCAATGTCTCAGCACCTTCATTGTGAAGACTTTCTTCCTAGTGCCTAATCTAAATCTTCCCCCTTCCAATTCAAAGCCATTTCCCCTCATCCTGTCACTCCATGCCCTTGTAAAAAGTCCCTACCCAGCTTTCTTGGAGGTCCCATGTAGGTACTGGAAGGTGATTTTAAGGTCTCTCTAGAGCCTTCTCCTCTCCAGGCTGAACAACTCAGCCTCTCATCATATGGGAGGTGCTCCAGCCCTCCTCTGGACCTGCTCCAACAGTTCCACATCCTTCTTCTGTTGGGGATTCCAGAACTGGACACAATACTCTAGGTGGGGTTGCCCCATTGTAGAGTAGAGGGTCAGAATCCCCCCTCCTTGCCCTGCTGGCCATGCTTCTTTTAATGTAGCCCAGGACACGGTTGGCCTTCTGGGCTGTGAGCACATGCTGCTGACTCATGACAAGCTTCTCATCAACCAGCACCCTCAATCTTTCTCAGTAAGACTGCGCTCAATTTGCATGTTCTTATGTGTCAGAAAAAAAAATGCAAATGAAATCTAGAAAAAAAAATCTTCATTTAATTTTACTTGTTCGTAGTTCTTCTGAATTATATGCAAGACTATAAACATTGTCAAGATTAAGAAAATCATGAGTGTGGTTGATCATGGCCATTGATTTTTCAGGCCTGCAGTCAAACATGAAGGCAATGTCAATGGCTGAGGAGCATCTCTTTTTTCCTCTGTGCTGTATAGTAATGTCTGTAGCAGTCAGTGGTCTCAGCAGGCTCTGCATGATCTACAGCCATTGTAAAATAATCATGATTTTGTTTCAAGCATAATGGAAGTAATTAACAGGCTGTATTGAGAGCTGACTGATAGAGTCAGTATTTTCTGCAAAGTGAATTGTACATGTGAAAAAATACTACATTTAAATACTTTCATTTTCCACCTATCTCCTCTTTCAAATCCTATATTTTCCGCATTTTTAATCCCAGAGAATCATAGAACAGTTTGAGTTATAAGTGACCTTAAAGATCATGGCAGGGGGGTTAGAACTGGAAGATCTTTAAGGTCGCTTTTAATACTAAGAATTTCTTTGCATGCATCCAACTTTAAGAATGAGTATATTTTACATAGGATCTTTCTACGTACTTGCAGCTGTGGCAAGGAAATGATGCATGTAATGCATTCGGTCAAATAAGATAGTACCTGAAAAATCCCTCACTTGCTTTTGTACCACCACTCTAAAACCCTTGTACCAGAATTCTGGTTATCTTGCTCCTGTCTTCCTAAACCCCAAATGACACTTAGAAATTCAGCTCCAGTTCTACAAGGAGAATGGCAGATAAATGAGTGCTGTCTTTTTAACCTGCTGGTTTTAAACATCTTCTGAAACAGAGATTCTGAAGCCTCACCAAGCAATCTGCTTCTACCCCAAGTGAACTGGTGTTAGAGTATTTTTCCCACCTGCTAAGAAAAATCTATTCAGAGCACGCACTTCCTTCACCTTTGCCCTATGACACATGTTGCTGTAGAGTGGTATCACGTCTTTCTTCAACACTCTCTTCTCTAGACTGAGCAGCTCCATTGTCTTGAACTTTCCACAGAACTTCTGTATTAAATACCATTCCAATGTCTCACCTCTGTGCTCCCTTCAGTTGAGCCCCACCTTCCTAGATGCATGGTGAAACTCTCCTCAGATACGTGTCAGCCCCTGTTGGAATACAACGATGATTTCATTTATTTTACTTCCGGGGTGATATTTGCCTTTTTCAAGAGAGCAAAACTTCTTTTTTTTTGCTCCCATTCAGTTTGTGATCAACTGTTAACCAGTTTCTCATCCTGCACAGTAATATGCAATATTTAACGACAAGCTCAGCACATGACTTCCACTCCTTTTTAAACTGCATCCTGTTTTGCTAGGTCTTTGAGGTCAAATGATCTATTCCCAACTTAAATGTGTATCACAATCTGGTTTAATATGTACCTGAAAATTCCAGAAGACCTCATCACTTCTGTCCATGGCACCTGTACTTCCCATCAAATACTTTGTTGAAAAAATCTGTGATTGATTTTATTTCCTATCTCTAGTGTATAAACCCATTTCTTGTGATCTTTTTTTTATGCCTGCAAATCCTTATGTCTAATGTTAACCATTTAGCTGGCCCACTAGGAACTGGTTTGTCCTCATATTTATTCCAAATGGGGACTTAATAAACAATAAGTTGCTAGGCAAAGCCTCAGCAAAACAGCTACTGCTTTCCCTGATTATGAGCTTCCCGTGGATTATCTTATGCAGGGCGCTGATATGAAATGCCTTTTCTCTACCCCACATAACAAAACAAGCCGTGGAACTCAAATTTGTCTGTAAGAAAATAAAACCCATCACTTTGAATTGTTTGAATGAGACACTAACACAAATAATTCCAGTTTTTAATAAAGTGGACAGATGGAACTTGGTTAGGTCTGTTTTGTTAAAATTTGATAGCATAGGTAGGTCAAGTGTCACACCTGCTCATTTTGGGGTTGTTCAGCCTGGAGAAGAGAAGGCTCCAAGGAGACTTGAGAGTGGCCTTCCAGTACCTGAAAGGGGCTGCAAGAAAGCTGGGGAGGGACTTTTAACAAAGGCTTGCAGTGACAGGACTGGGGGGGTGGCTTTAAATTAGAGGGTGGATGATTTAGACTAGACATTAGGAAGAATTTCTTCACGATGAAGATGATGAGACACTGGCACAGGTCACCCAGGGAAGTTGTGGCTGCCCCATCCCTGGAGGTGTCCAAGGCCAGGTTGGATGGGGCCTTGGGCAGCCAGGTCTAGAGGGACATGTCCCTGCCCATGTCCCCATCCAACCTGGCCTTGAACACCTCCAGGGATGGGGCAGCCACAACTTCCCTGGCCTCACCATCCTCATCACAAAGACATTCCTACTTATGTCTAGTCTAAATCTGCCCCTCTCCAGTTTGTAGCCATTGCCCCTCATCCTGTCACTCCATGCCCTTGTAAACAGTCCCTCCCCAGCTTTCTTGGAGGGCCCCTTCAGGTACCAGAAAGCCATTCAAACGTCTCCTTGGAGCCTTCTCTTCTCCAGGCTAAACAAGCCCAACTCTCTCAGCCTGTTGTCGTATGGGAGATGCTCCAGCCCACTGATCATCTTTCTAGCCCTCCTCTGGACCTGTATTAATAGCTCCATATCCTTCTTGTGTTGAGGATTCCAGAACTGGACACAATACTCCAGGTGGGGTCTCACAAGAGAGGAATAGATGGACAGAAACCCCTCCCTCAACCTGCTGGCCACACTTCTTTCACTGCAGCCCAGGATACAGTTGGCCTTCCAGGCTGTGAGTACACATTGCCAGCTCATGTCAAGCTTCTCATCAACCAGCACCCCATGTCCTGGACTGAAACCTGGGATTGCCCAGACCCAGGTGTAGGACATCCTGAGGAAGAGTATAGATGGGGACAGGATTACGGATACAATGTGCTGCCTAGAGAAGACCAGGCTGGAGTCCCAAGCCAGATTTCAGTGTTCTTTCAAGATCTGATGCAACCTTAAGCTGAATAGACTGTGTTACGGCAAAGGGTGATGGAGCAGTGCCAGCTAACAAAGGAGATTAAGCTCAATTAGTTCTCTATGCTTGGTACTTGTTCTCCTGTTCAAGGGGGACTCAGAAGTGCCATAAGCCAGTGTGTGTTTTGTTTCAAAAAGGGGGGCATGGAAAAAGACTAAATGTGATAGTATGTTAGGCAAAGCCAAAGGTTTGGTTACACAGGTATATATTCTTAGCTTATCTTTGCTTTATTTACTGCTTTCTACCACACTTTCTCTTCCACTTGTTATAAAATTCTTGCATATCACTTCATTTAGAACAGTAATAGCTTTGGATGTCCTGTTTTCTGTTACAGTGATTTCATACCAGCTGTGTGCTATTGTAGGATTCTCTTTTTTCAGCCCTACAGGGGTATACGCTACAATCATTGAGAGCTAATGTAACTTCAATTGTTTTTTCCATGTTACATTGTAGAAATTCAGCTGTTGGGGAAAGAGTCTGGAAGCTGGAAAGTAGCTGATTAAAGTTCTAGTTTCACACCACATCACCTCTAAGTACATCCTAGTCTGCAGATTTAGCAGATCTAGCCCAGCTGAGCTGTGTGGGTAACTGTCCATCCTCATCCACTCTAGAGCATAAGACATCATGCTATAACAGTTCTCTGTTTGCATGGTATGCATAATTTCAGAAGAAATATTTTTAAAATATTCATAATGTTGTTTTTCACAAAATATCTAAGAATTCTCTCAAAAGGCACAAGCATCTGTCTTGCTGTAGCACAAGATGACAATTATGCTTCTTGTCAAACTAGAGCAAATAACATGGTTGTGAAAATGCAGGTCTCAAAGATACGGCTTCTACAATTCCAGACGCTTTTTCTGAATATCCAGCTATCTCCCAGGAACCTGAGAGCTTGAGCTGTTGGAGAGATTCATCTGATAGCTAATTACTAACTTTAGACTGAAACTTCTCCCATCCCTAATTGTGAAATGAAAGCTGAATTTCATTTTCTCTGGTACTCTTGAAAACGTTAGTGGCAGCAATGTAGCTTTGTCTAGTACAGATAAAGGAAGCAAACCTCTCCTACCCCCACCAAGAAGATACATTGCAGTCTTATCATCTGACATTGGCTAGCAAAGTGCTGAAAAAGGTATACTCATGTTCAAGTGGGTTGGTTTCTCACTGAGGAAGTGGGCATAACTTCCTGATGTCTGCAGGGATGCCTACATCCCATGATAAATGAACCAAGTGAGTCCTCCACACAGTTCCACTGCTAAGTCAGCAAAGTTGCGTGATGTTGCATCCTTAAAATGGGAACTGGCATGTTTCAAGTAGAGTCATAGAATCACATAGTCATAGAATCATAGAGTAGTTTGGGTTGGAAGGAACCTTAAAGATCATCTAGTTCCAACCCCTAACACCTCCAGGGATGGGGCAGCCACAGCTTCCCTGGGCAACCTATGTCACTGCCTCACTATGCTCATCTTGAAGGAATGGCCTCAAGCTCTGCCAGGAGAGGTTCAGGCTGGACATGAGGAAAAAATATTTCACGGAAAGGGTCATTGGGCACTGGGAGAGGCTGCCCAGGGAGGTGGTTGACTCCCCATCCCTAGAGGTGTTTAAAAGACAGATGGATGAGGTGCTGAGGGACATGGTTTAGTGATTGATGGGAATGGTTGGACTTGATGATCCAGTGGGTCCTTTCCAACCTAGGGATTCTGATTCTATGATTCATCGTGAAGAAATTCCTCCTTATGTCTAGTATAAATCCACCCCTCTCCAGTTTATAGCCATTGCCCCTTGTTCTGTCACTATAAGCCTTTGTAAACAGTCTCTCCCCAGCTTTCTTGGAGGGCCCCTTCAGGTAATGGAAGGTCTCCTTGGAGTCTTTTCTTCTCCAGGCTCAACAACCCCAATTATCTCAGCCTGTCCTCGTATGGGAGGTACTCCAACCCTCTGACCACCTTGTAGCCCTCCTCTGGACTTGTTCCAACAACTCCATGTCCTTCTTACCTTAAGGATTCCAGAAGTAGACACAACACTCCAGATGAGGTCGCACAAGGGAGGAATAGACCTGCTGGCCATGCTTCTTTTGATGCAGCCCAGGGCACAGTTGGCCTTCTGGGCTGTGAGCACCTGTTGCTGGCTTATGTCAAGCTTCTCATCAATCAGCACCCCTAAGTCCTTCTCTGCAGGGCTGTTCTCAACAACATCATCGCCCATCCTGCACTGAAACCACAAGAGTGCCCTGACACAGGTGTAGGACTTTGCACTTGGCCTTGTTGAATCTCATGGCATCTTGGCCTGTATCAGAAACAGCATGACCAGCAGGTCCAGGAAGGTTATTCTCCCCCTGTACTCGGCACTGGTGAGACCGCACCTCAAGTACTGTGTTCAGTTCTGGGCCCCTCACCACAAGAGGGATGTTGTGGCTCTGGAGCGAGTCCAGAGAAGAGCAATAAAGCTGGTGAAGGGGCTGGAGAACAAATCTTATGAGGTGCAACTGAGAGAGCTGGGGTTGTTTAGCCTGGAGAAGAGGAGGCTGAGTGGAGACCTTATTACGCTCTACAACTACCTGAAGGGAGGTTGTGGAGAGGAGGGTGCTGGGCTCTTCTCCCAAGTGACAGGGGACAGGATGAGAGGGAATGGCCTCAAGCTCTGCCAGGGGAGATTTAGGCTTGAGATTAGGAAAAAGTTCTTCACGGAGAGGGTGGTTAGGCATTGGAACAGTCTGCCCAGGGAGGTGGTTGACTCGCCTTCCCTGGAGGTGTTTAAGGTTAGGGTGGATGGGGTACTTAGGAGCATGATTTAGGGATTGGTGGGAATGGTTGGACTTGACGACCCAGTGGGTCTCTTCCAACCTGGTTATTCTGTGATTCTGTGATTCTGTCATGAGTTTCACACACAATCCAGGCTAATGTCCTGCTGTGACCTACACAGAGATCACCGCCCTGATCCAACACCTCTAGTTTCACAGTACACAAGCAATGAATTTAAACTTATTGGAAACTAGAGGAAGCCAGCTGTATTGGAGTTGTATAAAACATACTGGACATACTGGTGGTTTTTTTCTCCTTGTCATGGTTATCATCGCTAGTTCAAGAGAGCCAAACTCATTCCACCCTTAGCAGAGCAGTAAATGACAGCTACCTCCACAGCAAGCCAGAGTAACAACAGGCTGGGGCAGACAGGATGCCATGACAAATTAATTCTAACTGCAAAGGGCTGTTTATTTGTGGCAACAAAAATCCCCTAGGCTAATTTCCTCCTTAGTTTCCATAAAAAATGTTTTACTTGCATCATGTAAAAAAGCAAATTCTACTTACATCAAAGTTTTGGGATACAGAGCCAGGACTGGATAGAGTCTTTCTTTAATGCATAATCTTCTTTTGTTACACATTAATGTAGAGGTTTGTAAAGAATTAAAATACACAAAGGACTATTGTTTCTGACCTGTGATTAACCATAAACACCTAGCAGTCACAATTGCTTCTAGAGAAAATATAATGATGTCAAGTTGATTTTGAAGGGCCAGCTGTGTCTGCCATGGGGCTGGCTCCTGGTGCCTTGGTCACACAGACTGTGCCTGCAGCCACCTTGCTACCAAAACCTCGCCATATAAACCCAATACACCACCACCTACCTATGTGCTGTTTAGGTGTCTCACATGCGTCCTGATTCTGGACTATAGCTGCCTTGGGAGGATGAGAACAAAGGAAGATTAATTCCCTGGAACAAAGTAAAATGAGAAAAAAAGAAAGAAGAACAAGGACAGGGCTTCACTTGAGCAATGGTTTGCCTGAGGTTACTGCCACACAAAAGGCATGAGTTGTATTTACAGGAAGTTAAATGCCATTTAGATATTAAGGTTTTTTTAGAGGAACACCAAAGTTCTTTTATGTGTTTGTACTAACATATTTATTGAGCTCTTTATAAATTAGACTGTCAAACTCCTGCTATAATCAATTGCAACCTATCAAGTCTGTGTCATAATACGAGTTTTGTGGACTATTGTAACATACTCATTTGTCCAATATTGTTTGGTTGGAAGCAACTCTAAAAGACTGGGAAATTTTATATGATACAGAGAAGAGACTCCCTGAGACAAAAAAACAAACTGAAATGTGGAAAAGCACATTGGTTGGCAAAGTAGAATATTAGACCA
This sequence comes from Clamator glandarius, assembly GCA_033459285.1. Taxonomy (NCBI): domain Eukaryota; kingdom Metazoa; phylum Chordata; class Aves; order Cuculiformes; family Cuculidae; genus Clamator; species Clamator glandarius. Next base: position 149,075 of record JAUNZM010000582.1, read on the forward strand.
TAATAGAGAAAGGACAAACAAAAATTTTTAAAAAGATGAGAGGATGTTCCCATGCTCTATGGAGCTCCTTGAGGCAATGATGCAATGATGTTCATATTGTTTTCATGAAGCAAACATTTTTAATGGTGAATTTACTACCTTTCCACTATATATTCATTGTAACAGAGTAAAGAAAACAGTTAAGAAGTCTTATGGGTGTGCCTGATTGTATTTCTTCTTGCAGTTCTGTGAAAAAAAAAAGTGAGATAAATGCATCACAGATTGAGTCAGGAGCATTATTAAAAGATGCAGTAACAATAGGAGGCTACAGATGACAGTCCGTGGGGTGGGAAACAGGACAGGTATCTGTAGAGTAAATAGCAACATCTGAATTGCCCAGCTAAGTGCCCCCTATGGCTGACAGCAATCAATAAATAACTACAAGCCACAACTAAACTGTGCACTTTTAAGAACCTAGTGACATGCAATGAAGCCCAGCATTATCCTTCAGATTGAAAGAAATGGAGCGAGAAATAGTTACTCACTTGAGATCTGGTTAAGCAACCATGCAGGCTGGTGAGCAGTTACATGAATAACTGTTTTAAAGTTAGCAAGGCTTGGTTGTGACTCACTTTTCACTGCATGAGTGCAAGTAGTCTTTATCTGGTTGTGCAGCTCGTTAATGGTTGTTTTGCTTTTAAATGATAACAAAGATAAAATGCAACATCTTAGAAAACTCAGCACAGTTTGCTTTATATAAAACAGAGGTTACAACTCTGCTCAAGAAAGGGAATTTTTGGTGAAAGACCATCTCAGGGGTATAACCCAGTTTACCAAGAAGGCAATGTCACTGTCTTTATACTCAAGTTACTGGAAATTGTAGTAATAAAAAAAGGACTCATCTCACACTCAGAAGACCTGTCTGACCAGCAGGCTATCAGCTTCCAGTCATGAATCAGTGCTGTGAATCAGGAATTATTTGAAGAGAGACAAGATGATGATTAGAGGGGTGGAGCACTTCCCATATGAGGACAGGCTGAGAGAGCTGGGGAGAGTCTGGAGAAGAGAAGTCTCCGAGGAGAGCTTATAGTGACCTTCCAGTACCTGAAGGGGGCCTACAAGAAAGCTGCTTACAAAGGTTTGTAGTGATAAGACAAGGGGCAATGGCTATAAACTGGAGAGGTGCAGATTTAGACTGGACATAAGAAAGAATTTCTTCATGACGAGAGTGGTGAGACACTGGCACAGGTTGTGCAGGGTAGTTGTGGCTGCCTCAACCCTGGAGGTGTTCAAGGCCAGGTTGGATGGGGCCTTGGGCAGCCTGATCTGTTGGGAGATGTCCCTGCCCATGGCAGGGGGTTGGAACTGGTTGATCTTTAAGGTCTCTTGCCCAAACCATTCTATGATTCTAAGATCATGATCATACCTAACAATTTCTAGAGGAAAAAATGGTGTAAAAATTTGTTTTGCCTATGTATTCATATACAGATGGTCTTACGTTCTTACAATTCTCTTTGCTGAACCTCAGCTCCCTGCAATATATAAGGTAAATTAAACCTCTGTAATGGTCATTTCTTGACTATATCCAAGCTCAATCTCACACCTTTTATACTAGAGCATAAAACCCTGATGCTAAGTCTGTAATTCCTCTGGAACTGCTTTACTACAGGTCAGAATGAAGTCTATGAAATTTCTGGTATTTCAGGGCTGTTTAATTTTTTTGACAGAAATAGGATTTGCAAATCACATTAAATGCAAAATTTTGCTTAACGTTATTTGTACCCCCAGCACTTTTTTCAAAGCCCTACATAAGTCCATGAGGCTCAGCACAGGTGAAGGTTACAAGGAGAAAAATTCTTGCTGTTCTACTGTGCCTTTCAAACCCTGGCCTCCATCATCACTAAACTGACTGTTCTGTCCCAGCATGTGATGGACACGTGCAGATCCTCAGGGTGAGTCAGGCAAAGCCTCAGACCTTGATTCCTCTTCAGTCTGGTTTATGTTTAGTGCGAATAGACCAAGTGCAGCATGCCTCTCTCCCCACGCTACCAGTGCACCCTCTCTGCCCTTGCAACACCATGACATGATCGGACTGATTTAGATGGGACTCTGCTGTTATCAGAGAGATTTGAAGCAGGATTACAGACAGTCTGAAGTTACCTTAGTCCAGGTAGTAAGTTAAAGGTTTCCTACATGAAAGAACATAGTTTTATCAAGACAAGATGTATACACGGCATCTTGACTCAGTCCTTTAAAGACATTGTTGAGCCAGACTTATAAATCGATGGGGACAGCCAGCTACAAAAACGGAATTCACAAATTAAAGGTGGTTAAGCCTCTGCTCCTGCTAACAAGCTAAGCTGGGAGGAGGTGTCGATCTGCTTAAGAGTAGGGAGGCTCTACTGAGGGATCTGAACAGACTGGACTGATGGTCTGCGACCAACAAGATGAGATTAAACAAAGCCAAGTGCCAAGTCCTGCACTTGGGACAAAACAACCCCATGAAGTGCTACAGGCTTGGTGTAGAATGGCTGGAAAGCTGCCTGGCAGAGGAGAACCTGGGGGTGTTGGCTGACAGCTGGCTGAATATGAGCCAGCAGTGACCCAGGTGGCCAAGAAGGCCAATGGCATCCTGGTCTGTATGAGAAAGTGTGTCCAGCAGGACCACGAAAGTGATTGTGCCCCTGGACTCAGCACTGGTGAGGTGGCACCTCAAATACTGTGTTCAGTTTTGGGCCCCTCACTAAAAGAAGGACATGGAGGTCCTGGAGTACATCAAGAGAAGCACAACAAAGCTGGTGAAGGGGCTGGAGAACAAATCTTACAAGGAGTGGCTGAGGGAACTGAGGTTGTTCAGCCTAAAGTGGAGGAGACTGAGCGGAGATCATATCACTGGCTACAACGACCTGAACGGAGGTTGTAGAAAGGTGGGTGTTGGTCTCTTCTCCCAAGTGACCGGTGATAGGACGAGGGGGAATGACCTCAAGTTGCACCAGGGAAGGTTCAGATTGGACATTAGGAAACATTTCTGCACCGAAACGGTTTTCAGGTGCTGGCAGAGTCTGCCCAGGGAGGTGGTTGAGTCCCCATCCCTGGAGTTATTTAAAAGATGGGTAGATGAACTGCTTAGAAATATGGTTTAGCAGTGGATAGGTATGGTAGGACCTGATGACCTCAAAAGTCTTTTCCAACCAAGGGATTCTATGATTGTATGATTTGGATCCACACTTCAGTGAAATGCAACAGACTGATCTCTTGCCCTCTTCCCTTCCCTATGTCCTGTACATGTGCTTCTAGAGGAAGGCAAGACTATGTGAACCTGAAGTTTACATCTTATAACTTAAATTATAAATTGTATAAAGCAAGTTATAATGTGGAAAATTATGACAAATTCATATGTGTCTGTTAGCTGGAAGAAAAAGAGACTCCTAATCACTAACCAAAGGAGCAGACAAATTAAAGGATGAGGATGTCAGAACTCACACAGTTACCAGAATGCCATTTCCCTTGTGGTTTATTGCTCAAGATTATTACTGTAAAAACTTATCTCTATATTTACATGTTTTTCCCACATGATGTCCCAATTAAACAGTTGTAAACACAAAGTCATGAAATGCAAAGCAACTTTAGACACCATAAGAAGATGGTAAATCCACAAGTTGGGACATGCTAAGTTTGATGGCCTAATTATTACCATCTTAGTTGTGTTAGTTCTTGTCACATCTTTTGTGCTGTACCTGAACATCTAATCCCTTCCTCAAGGCTTTTCTCCCCAAAAACTGTGAAACCCGAGATAGATCCTGGTTAGAAATAGTTCAATACACCTCGATCCAGCTAAACAGGAGAGAAGAATTAGATTACCTCTCTCTAGGGATGGGCTGACACAGTGTCAAGCAACCTTGGTAGGACCCTGGTGCCCAGACAGGGGTGGTTGGAGTTTTTTACCTTCACACTGCCTGCAAAAAGCATATATAGCCCAGGATACCCCCTGGCAAGCGACTTCTATGAAGAGAGGCCCCTCAGGAGTAAAATCTATGGAAATGGAGTGCAGAGGCCATGGAGAAGTGCCTCCCTCTACAGTCTAGGCCCCTGCCAAGAAAAATGGTCCAGAACAACCATGAGAGGACTTCACATTTCTGTTGCTCAGAGGCCACCTTGCATCCTAAAAAGCATGTCACGTGAAGCTGAGATGAGGACGATGAAGGTTAATTTTGTGGAAAAATACCAGGAAGGTTCTGAAGTAGACCTCAGTGGGCTTAGCCTCAAGAAATTGCAATGCAAAAAACCACATTTTTGTCTGCAGAAATAATTACCACATTTTAATTTTATTTTGTGGTAGTCAAATTGCATAACCAGATACCGGAACAAGACAAATCAGGTGTCCTGGAGACTGTAAGAATCCAGGCCTATCTAGTTTGGTAGGACGTTAAATCCAGTATTGCATAATTCACGAGTAAATCAAACAAAACAATTCCTGGGAGATTTCAGCCATTCTTTTTGATTGATCTTCACTGGAGTGGGTAGATCAGAGCTAGGAGTTAATCACCCACATATCTGCTCACTCAATCCCCATCTACACTGGGATGAGCTGAGAAATTATGAAGTGCAAATGAGAGAAAACACATGGATAGAGATACAGACTGTTTAATGAGTGAAAGAAAGTGGTGAGGGGAGAGATGCAAAGGTTGACCACCTCCCCAAAGCAGACTGATGTCCAACCAGTCTCCAGGCAATGACTGCCTTGGAAGACAACTCACACTCTGTGTTCTTCTTCTGCTAACTCAGTTTTATTGCTGAGCATGACATCATAACACATGGAATATCCCTTTGGAGGACATGGGTCAGCTGTCCTGGCTGTGTCCTCTCCCAGCCCACTCAGCCTCTTCCATACCCTGTGAGGGCAGGGCATGAAAGAGAGCAAGCCTTGATGCTCTGCAAACACCACTCACCAGTACTCAAAACACTGGTGTTCTATCAACACTGGTTTAGCTCCAAAGCCAAACACAGCACCACAGGAGTGGCTATGAAGAAAGTTAACTCAATCGCACCCAGATCCAGCACATTCACAAAGACATTTGGGCAGCTCTTGACCTGCCTTATCTCCACTGTTGGCTGCACTGAAGTTGAGCAGTATCCAGCTGAGCCTCCTATCCAGGTCAAATGACCAGGAAACAGTGAACATTCACAACTGAATCACTCGGTTCTACTTCAGGTTTTCATCCCGCTCATGTCCAAAGGAAGCTCAGGTCCTAGTTTCTATATATGTACTTTTCTGTAGAACACAAAAGGTCTAATGTCGATCAACCAGTTCCTCATAGGACATAGTTTCAAGAAGCATCTTGTCCACAGTAAGGTTACTCACCTCAGAAACTGTAAGCATTTCAGTGGAAATATTGTGAGTATTCTTAACAGAATTTTAAGTCATGGAGTGCTTTTACTTGCACTGTGTGTCTACAGAACCTTCTATTATTGTCTCTAACATCCTTTCTTCTGACTTCCCTAAACATTTTCTGAACAAGCCTTACTCTGGCATAGAACCATAGAATAATTTGGATTGGAAGGGACCTTAAAGATCATCCAGTTCCAACCCCCCTGCCAAGGACAGGGACACCTCCCATTAGATCAGGCTGCTCAAGGCTCCATCCAACCTGGCCTTCAACACCTCCAGGAATGGGGCAGCCACAGCTTCCTTGGGCAACCTGTTCCAGTGCCTCACCGCTCTCATCATGAAGAAATTCTTCTTTGTGTCCAGTCTTGGCAGAGGTTTTTCTGCTGAATGTAAATAATGACTGTGGTGTTTGGGCAGGAAATAATTTTTCCTGACCCACAACAGTTTTTGGCATTCAAGATCAAAACAAAAAGTTAAGGCTTGCAACATTCACAGAGCTGTTCCAGTATCTGTTTCATTTTGGTGTCGATCTTACTAGAATTAGATTGGTTTCTGCTATTTTTGAAACCAAAGAAATTAAAATTCTCCTCATAGAATGTTTTTTTATTTCAGTTCTCACCCGATGTTCATCAAAACCCTTTCAAATTTTCAGCAGAAAATAAAACAGAACATGATGCTGGTCCTTTCTCGGCAAGCTCTAGCATTTAAAATCTCCTTTTCAGTTTTGCTCACAGCCCAGTTGAAGATATATGTGAGTTGCTCAATAGTCTGTCAGCTGGAATGGGGCTCTGGAAGCTTTCAAATTCCTGTTGTGTGTATGAGGATATAGTCAAAACCACACCCTGAAGTCATGGAGTTCAAAGTGGTTTAAACACATTCTCATCTCCTACAGTCCAGACCCTGGACGAGATCTTACTTTACTGCCACAGCCCAACATAAAGTCAGTTGTTGAGGAAGAAAAAGACGAACCTAAAAATAAGACAGATATTTGACCTTCCAGTACCTGAAGGGAGCCTACATGAAAGCTGAGGAGGGACTGTTTACAAAGGTTTGTAGTGACAGGACAAGGGGCAATGGCTATAGACTAGAGAGGGGCAGATTAGGCTAGACAGAAGGAGGAATTTCTTCACTATGAGAGTGGTGAAGCACTGACATAGGTTGCCCAGGGAAGCTGTGGCTGTCCCATCCCTGGAGGTGTTCAAGGCCAGGTTGGATGGGGTCTTGGGCAGCCTGGTCTGGTAGGACATGTCCCTGCCCATGATAGGGTGGTTGGAACTGGATATTTAAGAGGTCTCTTCCAACCCAAACTATTCTATGATTCTATGACTCTATGACTCTATAATTCTATGATTCTATGATTCTATTTCTTCATCAGTCTTGAAAATTTCTAAATTGATAGATTCTCTAAGTGTATAGAAATGATCACATGAGGGGTACCTGTGCTATATTCAGTCAGGTGGAAGCCTCATTTGTTTAGCAATTGTTTCAGACATCATTGTGTAGCATAGTCCTCTCCTGCCTAATTCAGCAATGTTTTGGTGTAGATTTTCTTTCTCTGAAATAAAAATCTCACATCAGTCAGAAATACATTGGACTTAGGCCAGTAACCCACAAACCTTCCCATATATGTTCAGTTATACCCGTACAAGCTATGCTATTGTGAGGAATGGTAACGGTTCTTTCCCATTTATGCGCGTTTCCTTTCAGATTAGAGGTAACAGATCACAAACTGCACTGCCTAAAAAAAATTACAAGCCAGACTGATGTTCCTGTTTCTCAAGAAATACCACTTCCAGACAGGTTTGGTGGAGCAAAGCTGAGACCAGTGTATTTCTCGGTGGATCAGGGAGGTTGTGGCTGCCCTGCTCAGCTATTTTTTTCTACCAGTGCTTCAGATTGCACTGGTACAGTCAGAGGTAGAAAATAGCTGCATGTTTGTTAGGATAAGCTTTCTTTTTTCCTGAGAGCTTTCACTTATTATCACAAGTTATGTTTTCTATCTCATTCTCTAATGTTAAGATCACCCTGAAAGGTCATCTCATTTGGGAGGAAAGTGGCAAAGGCTTCCCTTAGCCTCCTGTTTCTAGAGGGCACATATAAAGACCTCTCTTCTAGCACCATAAAAACAGCAGAAATGCCTTGCACTGAACTGAATTTCCTGCAGCATAAGACACTTCATAAGAAAACTTAATTCAGAATAATTACCTAGACAGTGTTGTGCATGGTTCCTAGGAAATACCAGTACTTTCAGTGAGACAGAACCATGGAATCATAGAATGGTTTGGGTTGGAAAGGACTTTAAAGATCATCCAGTTCCAACCCATCTACCATGGACAAGCACACCTCCCACCAGACCAGGCTGCTCAAAGCCCCATCCAACCTGGGCTTCAACATTTCCATGGATGTGGCAGCCACAACTTCCCTAGACAACCTGTGCCAGTGTCTCACCACCCACAGCATGAAGAATTTCTTAATGTCTAATCTAAATTTTCCTCCTTCCAATTTGACGCTGTCCCCCCTTGTCCTGTCACTCCGTGCTCTTGCAAACAGTCCCTCCCCAGCTTTCTTCTAGCCCCCTTCAGGTACTGGAAGGCCCTTATAATGTCTCCCTGGAGCCTTATCTTGTCCATGTTGAATAACCCCAACTCTTAACCTGTCCTCATACCAGAGGTGCTCCAGCCATCTGATCATCTTTGTTGCCCTTCCCTGGACCTGTTCCAACAGCTCCATATCCTTCTTCTGTTGGGAATTCCAGAACTGGACACAGTACTCCATGTAGGGTCTCACGAAAGTGGAATAGAGGGGAAGAATCACCTCCCTTGACACGCTGGCCATGCTTCTTTTGATGCAGCCCAGGATACAGTTGGCCTTCTGGGCTGCAAGCACATATCGATATCTCATGTTGAGCTTCTCATCAATGAGGATCCCCGAGTCCTTCTCCACAGGGCTGCTCTCAACCACATCATCCCTCATCCTGTATTGAAACCACCAATTGCCCTTACACAGGTATAGGACCTTGTACTTGGCCTTGTTGAACCTCATGAGATTCGCACATGCCCACTTCTCCAGCTTGTCCTGGTCCCTCTCAAGGACTGAAGATCCCATCCATCATTCCTTCCTACACATCAACTAATAAAGGCAAGCTGTCTAACCAAAAAGTGGTTGCAAATCACCTTTGTGCATAAGGAACTTGGGAGAAGTGCAGTAAGAAGTGATTATACAGTAACAGTACTGGTGAAGTTACAGAAAGTGAACTTCCTTATGACCCTGTGGTTTCTCTAGTGGAATAATGTGAAAAGAGAGAGCCAAAGCTGGCTGCTAGCTGTGCCATGACATCAACAGGGAAGTCAAAGAAAGATTTGTTTAACGTGCTTTCATTTACTTCTTTGAATAGTGATGAGATTACATTAATAGCACCAAAAAGTGAGTCATGTAGGAAATTACCGCTTGGAGCTATCAGGATCTATATAAGCCTTTTAGCTGTGAGCTTGGAAGACAGAAGGTCAAACCCTTTCTCCTGTAGAAAGCTCCTTGGCAAGCTGGGCACTATGCGATACCTCCTACTTTGTGCTGCCATCCTCCTACCTGGGAGTCTTGCTTTTCCAGCACGACTTAGCACAGAACTGCATAGCAACAGGGGCTTTGAGCGTGTAAAGGTATGTTCCCAGGGGGAAAACATAACTGTATTATGAATAACCTGATTTTTCATTCAGCTTCTATGTTCCTTTCCTATCTGTTTATATTGCCTTCTTATCTTACATTGCCACAACAGTTTTTGCAGAGGTGACATAAAGTAATTTAAGCTTGATGACTAGCTTAGACATCCTAAGTGTAGCCTACAAAACAGATCAAGGTCCAACTGGTAAATAAAGGGGAACATGTCATTTTCAAAACATCTCAAAAATATTATGTATAATGTGTTGGAAGGCTCTGGATTCGAATGTTCAGTAAATTGTGTATACTTAAAATGATTGATGGTTTAAATTGTCTCTCTGCTATTGCAATTCTTCCTGTGTATGCTAATCTATACTACAGAGACAACAGCATTTGATAAACTAAAATGGTAATAAAAAATACATCAAAAACTAGCCATGACTGATGAAACAATTCAAAAAATTGAAAAATACAATTACCAAAAGATCAAGGATATATATACTGATTGTCATTTTCCTTTTCTCCTTCAGGCATATCTTGATAGATTCTTTCCAATTAATCCAAAATCACGAACCCTAACTTTAGAAGAGAGGATTAAAGAATTGCAGAGGTTTTTCCACCTGACTATAACTGGAAAATTAAATGCAGAAACAGAAGAAACAATTAACAAGCCCAGATGTGGAGTCCCTGACATAGCAGATTACCAAACATTTCCTCAAAGTCCAAAATGGAGAAAGACACATTTGACTTATAGGTTAGTGATGTTTCATGTTTTATAGGGAAATGGGGTATTTGCATTTAACTATGTGAATTTGCTTCACAATCTAAATGGCATTAATCTCTTCCCTTTGCTGCCAGGATTCTCAACTATACACCTGATCTACCCCAAAGGAAAGTGGATGATGCAATTAAAAGGGCTTTTACGGTGTGGAGCGACGTTACTCCACTGCAGTTCCGAAGAGTATACCAGGAAGAAGCAGACATTGAGATTGCTTTTGCACGTGGTGGTGAGAATATCTGTAATTTTTAAAATGCAATAATCCACATGTGACTCAAAGTATATATTTTTAGAGTCACAGCTTTAAGAAAAAAACAGAGAGTTTAGAATTATGCTGAAGTACACATAAATTTTATCTTCGCTTTATCAGGCCACTGAATTTCAGAGAATCATGGAATCATTGAACAGTTTGGGTTGGAAAGGACCTTAAAGATCATCTAGTTCCAACCCCACTGCCATGGACAGGGACATCTCCCACTAGATCAGGTTGCCCAAGGCCCCATCCAACCTGGCCTTCAACACCTCCAGGAATGGGGCAGCCACAACTTCCCTGGGCAACCTGTGCCAGTACCTCACCACTCTCATGGCAAAGAAGTTCTTTCTTATGTCTAGTCTAAATCTGTCCTTCTCCAGTTTATATCCATTGCCCCTTGTCCTATTACTACAAGCCTTTGTAAACAATCCCTCCCCGGCTTTCTTGGAGGCCCCCTTCAGGTATTCAAGGTTGCTATAAGGTCTCCTCAGAACCTTCTCTTCTCCGGGCTCAACAGCCCCAACTCTCTCAGCCTGTCCTTGTATGGGAGGTGCTCCAGCCCCTCCCTATAATGTATAATTATACATAATCATATCACGATATAGTTTTACTGTTATGGAACCATTAGAAAATCCTTTCAGAGTGGGGTACATTAGGTCTAGCCATAGAGAGCATCTTCTGGTTGATTTTCTTCTAGAAGAAATCCCATTGGTGCACTCAAACCAAGCTGCAAGTCAAAGCATGGTAAATGTGGACCACTAATAGAGTCATTTCAGAAGGTCAGTTGTGATCCAGAATAATACATGAATGTAGACATACCTTTTCTTTGTGCCTTGAACCTAAATTGACTCAACTTAGACAAATAAGTGCCTACTTTAAGGTTAGCTGACTTGTTCTCTAGATCCTTTGACAGTATTTACTAGATGTCAATTAACTAATCTTCATGGAGAGGGTGGTTAGGCATTGGAACGGTCTGCCAAGGGAGGTGGTTGAGTCACCATCCCTGGAGGTGTTTAAGGTTAGGGTAGATGAGGTGCTTAGGAGCATGATTTAGGGATTGGTGGGAATGGTTGGACTCGATGATCCAGTGGGTCTCTTCCAACCTGGTTATTCTGTGATTCTGTGATTCTGTAACTATAAGTGAAGATCAGACACCTGGCTTACAATTGTATGACTGCATATAAATAACAAAATACCCTACGTTCATGCTTCACTGATTGAAATAAATCACATCACTATGAAGATTTGGCTAATGGGACAGTCAAAGTAAGAAAGGATCTTGCAAGCTTTTAATCTCTCATCACATCCCAGGACTATGAATCTTGTGTTAGTGTTAGCCCTGCACGAGGTCCACCCACATCATCAAGAGAAAAGGACAAAGAGGCTCACTAAGTGATGAGCGGAAATTTTCAGAGCTGATGTGAGTTTCAGCCTAGAGAATAGAAGGCTACGAGGAGACCTTAGAGCCATCTTCCAGTACCTGAAGGGGGCTACAAGAAAGCTGAGGAGGGACTGTTTACAAAGGCTTGTAGTGATAGGATGAGGGGCAATGGGTATAAACTGGAGAGGGGCACATTTAGACTAGACATCAGGAGGAATCTCTTCACCTTAAGGATGGCAAGGCATTGGAACAGGTTGCCCAAGGAAGCTGTGGCTGCCCCATCCCTGGAGGTGTTGAAGGCCAGGTTGGATGGGGCCTTGGGCAGCCTGATCTAGTGGGAGGTGTCCCAGTCTATGGCAGTGGAGTTGGAACTGGATGATCTTCAAGGTCCTTTCCAACCCAAATTATTCTATGATTTTATGAATATATGTTCAGCTCTTTCTGAAACATGCGGCAGCCTGAATGACCAAACACAAGATTTGAACTTAAGTCATGAATTTGCAGTACGTTTCCTAAGCCTTGCTCCTCATACTTACGACCTTGCTGCTATTGTAGGACTTTTTTCAACGACTGGTAATGAACAAAACTAGCACAAAAGAGTAGCATGCTTCTATCTGCTGAATTCAAACATTACACCCAGTGCCATCTGATGACCTCTGTTTCTTTCAAATGCAGAGCATGGTGACGGATATCCTTTTGACGGAAGAGGTAACACACTAGCCCATGCATTTGCACCTGGAGATGGGATTGGTGGAGATGCTCATTTTGATGATGATGAAAGGTGGTCAGAGTACAATCGAGGTAAAACCCACATGTGTGTATGAAGGGGAAAGGCAAATATTGTTAGAAGAACACAGCTGTAGGAAATGCTTTCCATAACTCTCATGATTTGCTGCCATTTCACCACCAGTATTCCTGTTCTTTTCAACTACTTTTCTAAGTAGTCGTGCTTCATTATCATTAGCAGCTACCTAATGCCTGTACTGCCATATTTTAAAGCATTTTTCACAGGTCAAGCAAGGGTTATGAGCCTCTGTCTACCTGAGTTATGAAAAGGTCCAAAGACTTGCTTGTAGGAATTAAGTTAACTAAAAGCAGAGTTTGAAAAAGACTCCAAGTCCCCAAATGTGTTTGCAAGGGATCAGTAATATTTTCATTAAAATATTGTAATCACATATGTAAGTTCAGTAATAACTGATCCAAACTCTGCGGTTTAGATTCCAAGGGAATGAAAGACAAATATTCTCCTGCTACTTTGATTCTTCGTATGCTAGAAAGAAATGTCATACCTTTAACATGCTTCTCTCTGCTTCTTTGCTGCAGAAGTCAATTTGTTCCTTGTTGCTGCTCATGAATTTGGCCATTCTTTGGGACTTGCTCATTCAAATGTCCCTGAAGCTCTGATGTACCCTGTGTATAAATACATGAACCCAGTAACCTTCAAGCTTCCAGAGGACGATAAGAGAGGAATACAGAAGTTATACGGTAAATTCATTATGATATTTGATTTTCAAGATAAAACCTACCAGGATACAGGTTTCATTACTGTCCCTGATTGCAAGGGCCTCATCATAATGCCAAAAAGAAAGAAGGGGAACAAACCTGGGGAAAATACATTCCTGTACACTCCCTCCACTATGTTCCTTCCATGCTGTGTCCCCACTGCAACCAAGAAGTGACAGAGCAACAGTGCAGCAGCCTGGTGCACTGTCTTCACGCACACCTACATATTGTCAAATAAATCTTATGGACCTGGCTCTGCAAATGAGCTGGTTCTGTGCGTGGGACTACTGGCAGGGAAATGGGAGATACAGCGCCACTTATCAAGTCAACGGGATGGTTCAGTGAAGGAAGAAACTACTCAGCATGTAGTTTTTGGAGCATAACCAGAACTGGGTGAACTGCCAGATTTTCTTTTCCTAAGGCATCACCTTCTTCAGGGCATGGTAGAAGAACGCTAAGGATAAAACAGTTGTCTGCATTCTCTGTTTCCAGTACAGTCTCTAAATTTTCTGTTTCTTTCCCACAGGGAAAAAGTCATCAAACTCTTGAAGAAGTCCTTAAAAATAACTGAAGAATTCACATTTGGTTGGTTTGGTGTTCCAAGACAATTTTAATCCTCTAGCTAATTAAAGTGGTAAACTCCTAGACTGCACTTTCTCTCCCTGAAGTTTTACATTGATTTATTTGCACTTTATACAGTTACACTTAGCAATTAAAAACACTTGAAATTTCCATACTCTGTTGTCTAATGTGTTGGGTTTTTTTTCTCCTTCTGGCATTTCACTGAGGGATTAAATAATTCCTGCATACATGATAGACAGACAGACAAATATATTTCGTAATAGTTTTAAGCACATAAATAGTCTGTGTGCATTCATTCATAGAATCATAGAATAACCAGGTTGGAAAAGACCCACTGGGTCATCGAGTCCAACCATTCCTATCAAACACTAAACAATGCCCCTTAATACCTCATCCACCCACCCCTTAAACACCTGCAGGGAAGGTGAATCAACCACCTCCCTGGGTAGCCTGTTCCAGTGCCCAATGACCCTTTCCGTGAAAAATTTTTTCATAATGTCCAGCCTAAATCTCCCCTGGCAGAGCTTGAGGCCATTCCCTCTCGTCCTGTCCCCTGTCACTTGGGAGAACAGGCCAGCTCTCTCCTCTCTACAACCTCCCCTCAGGTAGTTATAGAGAGCAATGAGGTCTCCCCTCAGCCTCCTCTTCTCCAGGCTAAACAACCCCAGCTCTCTCAGCTGCTCCTCATAAGGCCTGTTCTCCAGCCCCTTCACCAGCTTCGTTGCTCTTCTCTGGACTCGCCCCAGAGCCTCAACATCCTTCTTGTGGTGAGGGGCCCAGAACTGAACACAGGATTCTAGGTGCGGTCTCACCAGTGCCAAGTACAGAGGGAGAAGAACCTCCCTGGACCTGCTGGTCAGGCCGTTTCTGATCCAAGCCAAGATGCCATTGGCCTTCTTGGCCACCTGGGCCACTGCTGGCTCATGTTCAGTCACTGTCAACCAACACCCCCGGTGGGTCTCTTCCAACTTGGCGATTCTATGATTCTATGATTCTATGATTCTATGATTCTAAAACCAGGAGAAATAGCTGTGCCTTCATGGGTCCCTGGGAAAAACATCATCTGAGAAACTTCAAAGCCTCCACTGGGAGAATTTGGGAAGGATGTGGATGAGAATAGCTTACTTTACACACAAGCACTGGTCTACAAACACTGGTCTACAAACACTTTTATTCATATTTAGCACGATAAACTCTTATGGGACCAATGTTTTTTCCATTAGGAGTTTTTAATACTCAGTGATGAGAAGAGAAGACTTCTTCTACCTCAGCATTTTTACCAAATGCCCATAAAATTCTAGTCTCAAAAGCTTGACAACATTTCCTGGCCTTTATTTAAAAACCTTTTCCAGCTCAAGCAAGAGCTGCTGCCTGGTGACACAAGGGCACTGAGTCCACATACAGCTTGGAAAAATCTTTTCTTAGTTCCAGGTTTGGTGCAGGACACCTGAGAGAAGGAAGTTTGCCTGTGGGACACAAGGGCTGTGGGTGGAAAGAGGAGGCATGCTGAACCTACCTATACACAGAAGATTCACGTCATGTTCTCTCAGCCACCAGCTGTAAACACTTCCTAGAACAGCATCTAAACACTAATACACTACTCAAGGTAGACCTAATTCCTAGTCAATTTTCTGGGTACCCACTGATCTCTGGGGTTTTCTCCTTCTGGTTCCCTGAGCTGGAAGAGGTGTGAAACAAGTTGTAAAGAATGAAGGCCAATTCCTCTCTGTCATATTGGGAACCTACCATTACCTTCTTTCCTTCTGATCTTTTCTAATCACTTCCTTCCTACCTGACACTACCTTCAAGGTACTGCATCTATGGGATCCCCACTGCTCTGTGATTGCCTCGAAGTGCCTCCAGCAATGACAAAGGAGCAACCTTACAGCCATCCCCTCCATAAGGAGAGGGAGCAACCAGCCGAGGAAGGGATGAGAGAGAATTAGAGCTCCAGATCTTCCAGATGGACATAATTTTATTCCATAAAAAATTCCTGTTAGTTCTGCCTATCTAAACTAGTAATATCTGCTGCAAGAAGCAGCACCAGATGAAGGGATGGTTGGAATAAGTCACTGACAGAGCTACTGAGAGTGTCAAGGATACAAAGCACAGTTCCTTCAAGTGCTCCCCTTTCAGAAAATTTATTACTTCCGATAAGACAGAAGTTTGAAAACACTCCCATCAGTTACTAGCCATTTCCAGTTACTGGCCTTCCAGAACCAGAAGGGAACATACAAGAAACCTGGGGAGGGACCTTTTACAAGTGCATGGAGTGATAGGATAAGGGCGGAACGACTTTAAATTGTAGGGGGAGAGGAAGATTAAGGCTAGACTTTAGGAAGAATTTCTTCACAATGAGGGTGGTGAGACACTGGCACAGGTTGCCCAGGCAAGTTGTAGCTGCCTCCTCTCTGGAAGTGTTGAAGGCCAGGTTGGATGGGGCCTTGAGCAGCCCAGTCTGGTGGGACGTGTCCCTACCCATGGCAGGGGAGTTGGAATTAGATGATCTTTAAGGTCCCTTCCTACCCAACCCATTCCAGGACTTTATGATTTCTTCCACATGAAGCTCAAGGATGAAGCAGCTAGTGCTAAGTGGCTATTATTCTGAGGGCACAGGCATCTCGCTAGTGCTTCTTAAGAGAAAACAGACATAGAATATAGATGTAATCAGAGGTAAGACTGGGCAGAAAGAACCATTCCTATGGCTACATGGGACAATCCACGCACCATACTGGAAGAGGCACCGTACAGACAGGTGAGGAAGGCATGAGAACAAATACATGACTGAAAGTAGCAGATCTGTTTTCTAATGAACAATTTCTATATGAACTGAGATGAATGGGATGAAACGCCAGCAGTGTATTCCTAGGAAGACTGTCCTGACAACGCACCTGGAAGACAGGTTCCAGTGATCCTGCAGCAAGGCCAGCACAATGTGGCAGTGAGGAACCTTTGTGTCTTGAAGGAGGCATCTCCAAGAGGCAGTAGCGCTCAGCTAGCATATCCACAGCTTGTGAAATAAAGTAGGAGCCAGGATTTTTGTCCTCAGAGAGAGCAAAGGTATCACTAATGAGCTCTCAGCAGCATCTTACCTCTTACTGAGCTCCTGTTGTGCTTCCATTCTCACACAAGAGCTCTCCTTTGGGGAAAACTGTCACTGGCACACTTCACCCTGCTCACCAGAAACGAACTCTGCAATATCTGCCTCCATCTAGTGGTACAGCTCGATACTCTGCACTGGCTTTACACCCTGTTGTAAAGCACATATTACCTGTCCACAAGCCCGTAGCAGTACATCCCACCATTAAGGAAAATTAGGAATAAGAGCAAATTTAGCAAGGGTGCTTCTTCCTTTTCCTTCTTCACTTTATTCAATTGCATTCTGTTTTTACATGCTCTCTCTGGAACATACCTGAGGACGTCTAAGTGCTTTATGTCACTTAAACAGCATCTGCTCCATCTTCTTCCTTACAGAAGAATAAATGGGTAATCACATAGTATCTTGTTTTGGGAGGGTTTTGAATTTTTCTGTTTGTCCTACTGTTCTTTTCAATAAAAATACATTGAAATGCAGCTTTGCTGTTCCAGATAAATAGTGCAGTGAGCAGCAAATGAACTCTCAGATGTATTAACATTTCTGATGTGTCCTTTGACTATCCTCATATAAAGGATGAGCTTTACTCCTGTTTTTAAAAGGTCACGGCTACTGCCCTAGAGAAGCTGTTGCTTGGATTTACCCAGTCATTGAGGTAACCTGAGCTTACTCCATCAAACATGGAGTGATATTCTGAGAGGGCAAAATCAATATATGTTTGATACAATCACGCACAAGAGGTGCCTAGGACTTATAGGAAAATATTAATTAGAGGGGCAGATTTAGACTAGACACAAGGAGGAATTTTTTCACTATGAGGGTGGTGAGGCACTGGAAGAGGTGGACCAGGGAAGCTGTGGCTGCCCCATCCCTGGAGGTTTTCAGGGCCAGGTTAGATGGGGCCTTGGGCAGCTTGATCTAGTGGGAGGTGTCCCTGCCCATGGCAGGGGGGTTGGAACTTGATGATCTTTAAGGTCCCTTCCAGCCCAAATTATTCTATGATTCTATGACTCTATGATACATTACCACAACAAACAGCCTATCAAAAAGAAAAATAAAGTAAAGAAAATATAAAGACAGGGAATCTGGAATGAAGTGAGATGGTCATTTTGACACTGCAAGGATGGACAAAGAGTACTAAACAAAAATAAATAAAACTAGATAAAACTCCAAGGTAAGAAATCTACCTTCATTTTGAGTTCTCACCTACAGCAAAATGGTCCTCCAACACATGCAGTGGCAGTATGTCCAGCTCTGAAGTTTACATAGCAGACTGTAATTCTTCATTTTCTATATATCCATGCCCGAGATCAAAAAATTAAAGAATAGTGGTCATGCCATGAATATCACATGCTCCCAGAGCTTTTGGTTTTCTTTTGCGGTGAGGTATTTCTGCACACAGTGTTAACTGTGACATCCAGTGGAGCTCGTCTGATTTCACCACGTGAGAAACCACACCTCGTGCTTTAATATTCATAACATCTTGCTTCCAAAAGAGCCATCATTCTTGAGGAAATTCCTTTCATTTTATAACCTGAGGACTTAAGTTTACATGGTTCCAATACTATCTGGACAAATTCATGGAGAAAAAAAAAAATCCATTAAATGATTCCTTATGAGTCTCTATCATATGAATTTCCTAACCCACAAATTACTAGAAGCTAATATGTTTATCCTGGGAATTACTGCTTTATGTTTGTCCTATTATTGTATTCTCAGCTAGGTGGTCCTTATGGGAAACCAAGCACTAAGCAACACAGATCTTTTTTGACCCAGTATAGCCATCCTTATGTTTTGTTTATTTTTTTTCCTTTCTACATGATATATCCTTAAATCCAATCCACTTTTCCAAGATTTGCTGTCTTCCCAAGTGCTCTCTCTTACACTTCTTTTACAAGGTTATTTTGTCAACCAACCTTATCTTCATACTGCTACTTAATAACTGTCTCATTGCCTTCTGAAAGTTTCTCTGTTTTCTTTCTCATATGTATGGTTTTATCCAGGGTCCTTTTTCCTTCTTAGATTAACAATAAAAATATTTATTTGCCCTTACTGGCAACTGTTTCTAAGAGAAACAAGGGTATTTCCCTCAGCGCTGTGTTGTCTGTGATGCATTCATATCCAGGGACAACCCTGTCACTAGGGAAAGGAGCTCCCATCCCAGTTCTCTGCAGGATCTTGGCTTTGCTCAAAGGCTTCTGTTATTTCAGCTTTTAATTCCATGGTGGAGCTTAATTGCTGCATACTCTAGATGAGGGTCATCAGTACCTGGTATTAACAGGGGAATAAGATCTCTAGAGAATTAATTTAATGACATCAGCAGCAATATCAGCCTTAATAATCTATATCAAAGCTGCCACAGCTAAAAAGCTCACAGATATAAGATGGGAAAGAGCTGATGAGCTGCAAAAGTATATAAGCATGGCCTGTCATAGCGCTGTCCTCTTGGTTATTCCTTGGTGATGTTAATGGGAAATTTCATCTAACTGGAAGATGCTTTTTTTTCCATGGTTTTATAAAATTACATCCTCAACAAAACCCACCTCAGACAGGATGTTCTTAATGGTATCATGATTTAGACTAGACACAAGGAGGAACTTCTTCATGATGAGGGTGGTGAGGCACTGGAACAAGTTGTCTCAGGAAGTTGTAGTTGCCCCATCCCTGGAGGTGTTCAAGTCCAGGTTGGATGGGGCCTTGAGAAGCCTGGTCTGGTGGAAGATGTCCCTGCCCATGGCAGGGGGGTTGGAACCGGATGGGCTTTAAGGTCCCTTCCAACACAAACTGTTCTATGATTCTATGATTCTTTTTTCAGCTTCAGCAATGTCTATCTGAAATAGCTCCATTGACGTCATTGGAATTATTTTGGATTATCTATGAGAGTAAAAATGTTAGCAAAGGACTAGAGAAAATATTATCTGTTTTGAGTATTGTTACAGCAGGAAACACCACAAGCCAGAGTACTACAGATAATCACTGTTTGTGGGAAAAGACTGAAGTAAATTATCTGAGGGTGGAAGTTGTTACTGCTTTCTTTCAGCCCTAAAAATAAAGTTCACAGGCAATAAAACAAGAAGCATAAATACAAGTAGCCTGCTGCTCAGGGCTATATAGGAAAATATGGAATCTCATCCATATTAGAAAAACAAAAAACACTAGGGGTCTTCAGCTTGGAATATAGGGGATCTGACAGAGCTGATACAGAGTGTCATGAGATATTATTTCTCCTAACTTAAAGAGTAAAGTACTCCCAATTCAACATTATAGGAGATTTTAAATGAAGAAGGACACACTTTTTCTACAAAGTAAGTAACTCAGGTGTGGAATTCACTAAGATAGGATATTCACTAGTGGTGAAACGATATTCATAAATGTAGTCTGGAAGGTTTAGATATATTTAGGTAACCTAACAGCTATTAAACACAACAGCATGGTGGCAAATGATGGCTCGTTATCTTACCAAATACCAAAGGAAGGATTGATCTGATTTTACACAGTTTTGCCAGCATCGCAAATCTTGCTGTTGGCAAAAGGAAATACTTTGCCTGCAAAGCCAAGAATTGTTAGCAGTTTTAATCAAAGAATTGCTATTACTCGAGATTTAATTACTGTTATGCCAGATTTAATTATTGTAGGAAAAAAAAGGAGCAGGAGAAGAAAAGAATACCAATACAGAAAAAGGCTTAATATTGATAGAGCCAAAATGATTAACACGCTTCCTACTGTTTGCTCCTTTCTTTGTTGTTGTGGTCACTCTTCCCCAGCACTTCCACATCCCACAATTCTTGGCATCAATCTGAGGGGAGTGTTACGGTGAGTCATCAGTGTCCCGAATCCTTCCCAGGAGCTGAACATGCAGCTGCTGATGGTTTCTTCCCCTTCACTGCAGGTATCACCTTTGTTGCATTAAAAAAAAATAAATTATATTTTCAAAAAATATTGCTGTTTTCTACTCAATCTACTGCTGTCTCCCACTCATCAACATCCTTTTTAACTTTCAGGCCCCAGAAATTTATACATATTCCTGCAGTCATTTACAATGTCAAATAAAAGGGTAGAAAAAAATGACCTAGATGACCCCCATCAACCCCCAAGTTCTCCTTCCTCAGATGTCCTTATATATTTACGTAAGGATTGCATTAAACATCTCAGTTACTGCCTCACTCTGGAAGATGATGTGCAACTAATTATCTACCAAGACTTCTAAGTTCTTTTCAGAACCACGGTCCCGCTATCCAAGGGCACCATCCTGCCCTAGAGGCTCTGTCAGGGTGAAAGGGATCTGTGGTGTTACAACTGGCTTTCTCTAGATGGAGCTTTTCACACAAAGCAGAGAGAGCAGCCTGATCTAGTGGGAGGTGTTCCTGCCCATGGCTGAGGGCTTGGAACTGGGTGATCTTTAAGGTCTCCTGACCCAAACCATTCTATGATTCTCTATCTAGGAGCAAAGTGAGGTGATGCTGAAAAATATTTGCATTCTACATCAATCTACTCAGTTCAGATATGAATTAAAGAATACAGTAGACTGCTAAAAGCTTTTGCTGTTCGTGCAAAAACTCTGATGATAAAATGGAGTCTCTAATGTTAAACATCTTTTGTTTTCAATTACAGCATGGTGTCATAGTGGCACTTCTGATTATATGCTACTTCTCGCAAATATTCCCTGCAGAGTTCACAGAATCACAGAATCACAGAATGACCAGGTTGGAAGAGACCCACTGGATCGTCAAGTCCAACCATTCCCACCAATCCCTAAATCATGCTCCTAAGCACCTCGTCTACCCTAACCTTAAACACCTCCAGGGACGGTGACTCAACCACCTCCCTTGGCAAACCGTTCCAATGCCTAACCACCCTCTCCATGAGCTTGAGGCCATTCCGCCAGGGGAGATTTAGGCTTGAGATTAGGAAAAAGTTCTTCACGGAGAGGGTGGTTAGGCATTGGAACGGTTTGCCAAGGGAGGTGGTTGAGTCACCGTCCCTGGAGTTGAACCTTTAGTCTGAAATCAGTGGTTACCAGATAAAGAATCAATTCATTCATTACAAAAACGAGCTTTGAAAAAGAAGACACAATATTCTTGTCATTTGTGATTGGATATGGGATCAGGGAGAGCCTGAATCAGGACTGTCCTGTTTTCCCTCGAAAGGAATCAGCCAAATGACCCAAAATTGTGAGATTACTAGAGGTAGGCTTAAACACAACAATAATAAATTGGAATAAATGAAGGATACATTTAAAGAAAGCAACCAAGGATATACTCTTTCTCTATTTGGCACTTTCAGGAGTGGTTAATGTTATCCTAATGCAGAGATCCAGAAGAAATCAGAAAACACTACTCTAAAAATGTCCATTCTCTCCATTGGCTAAGAAGAAAACTCATTTTTACTTGAGCTCAGATACAGGTTACTGATGTCTATAAATAGTTGAAATGAATTCCGCCCTTCCAGCCCCAGAATTTTAAGTAGATACTTGGGTTCAACACATTCTGCATAGTCATCTTCAAGTCTAAAATCTCTTTCTTCTACCTAAGAAAACATGGATTTAGGCTGTTCCTAAATGTTGCTCATACTGACTTGTTTTGCTGAGGCCCTTCTCTCCTCTATCCACTTGACTTACCTTATACTCCTAGACTTACTCCAAGTGTAGTGTCACATTCTTCACAAAATTTTCAAAGTTCAGCATTTGTAAAGTGGAATTAATTCAAAACCTGGTCAAGCTGGGATAAATCAGTCCAGGGAGGTGATTCTCCCTCTGTACTTGGCAGTGGTGAGGCTGCACCTCGAATACTGTGTTCAGCTCTGGGCCACCCACTACAAGAATGATGTTGAGGTTCTGGAGCGTGGCCAGAGAAGAGCAACATAGCTGGTGAAGGGGCTGGAGAACAACGTGGAGCAGCTGTGGGAACTGAGGTTGTTTAGCCTGGAGAAAAGGAGGCTGAAAGGAAACCTTATCACTGTCAACAACTACCTGAAGGGAGGTTGTAGAGAAGTGGGTGTTGGTCTCTTCTCTCAAGTGATAGGTGATAGGACCAGGGGGAACGGCCTCAAGCTGCGCCAGAGGAGGTTGAGATTGGACATTAGGAAAAAAATTTTCGCTGAAAGGGTTCTCAGGCACTGGCAAAGGCTGCCCAGGGAGGTGGTTGAGTCACCTTTCCTAGAGACATTTAAAAGACAGGTAGATGAGGTACTTAAGGATACGGTTTAGTGGCAGATAGGTATGGTTGGACACAATGATCTCAGAGGTATTTTCCAACCTGGTGATTCTATGATTCTATAATATAAGGACACAGTAAAATGGTAACATGTCCACTTTTCCCTTTGGAAGTGATAGCAGCAACTCTGCAGTCTCCCTGGAACCTTTTCCAGAGAACTACTTATGGTTAAAAAGCCAGACAAAATCTGTTGGAATCTAGTAGCAATGAGAAATTAAAAGGTAGAGAGGATTACTAGTAATCTTCATACTATCTGCATGGAAAGAATAACCTAGATGTATGATCAAGAGCTTCAATAAAATGGGGTCTGGAAATACTCACTTCCTTAGATGAGAAATGCCGTGGACAAGTAGATGGACAGTACCACCATGGGTAATGTGAGCCACAAAGGAGTTACAAAGAACACCCCAGGAAATCTTGTACCACAACCTAAAGTTAATGAGTGCCAGTAATACAAAATCTCTTTCTTCCTATTAGACAAGGAAGCTCAGAAATCCTGGTTCTGCCAAGTGTCAGATGGGAAATTCTACAGCTAGACAGAAAAAAAGAAAATAAGCTACTGCTGAAAACATACATTCAAAGTTTTCTCATTATAATTGCAATCTTTATGATTAGCAGAGCCTTTCTTTCTCATGATGGTTACAACAATGCAGAGCAGTTAAGGATGAAAGGGAAAATGGTTGCAAAACATTAAGAGACTGCCTGGTGCTACTTCAATGTTCCCAATGCTGTTCCATTTTTTTAACCGTTGGAGAAAAATGCACTATGAACCGACATTGCTTAAAAAATTAACAATAGAAAAGTATACAAGAATGGTGCTTTTGTTGTTAATTTGGCTTATCAGAAACATATTTCCCTCAAGTTTCCTTTAATATTTTATAGTGGTTCTGAATATGAATGGAAAGAGCAGGAGAAGAAGTAGGAAGGAATCATAATGTCATGAAGAAATGGTGCATGTTTTTCTCTCCAGTCATTTTATTTTCTACATTCTTACCTTTAGTACCAGAAAAAGGAATCAGGATTTATACTTTTCATAAAAAGACTTAAGCTTTTACCTCCTGGGAATGAGATTAGCTAATAATTTGAGCATAAATCAAAATATTTTGACAGCATTAATATCAGTACATCAATACCTTTCAAACATGTCTTAGCTTTGCAAATAAAACTCAACCACCTAGTGTTGTCTTTGAGATAATTTTATAAACCATTACTCAGTCCTGATATGAAAAGATCCAGTTTTTATTTAGCAGTGGGTAAGATATTTTGTGATAATGAGGAAGATATCGGTTTCTCTACGAAGTCAGAATGATCAAGGAAGAAATCATTCCTCTTTCTTGTGTTTGCTATGGCTACAAAGTAGAATGCTAGTATCATATCACTAGTTCAAACATCTCAGAGTTCACACATATTGCCAATCGTGTTGAAGATGATGGATAAATATTGGTCAATAGTTTCCACTGATATATTTACTCCCACGGTACAATGTCTAGAGCATAGAAACACTTTGGATGCGGGATCCTTTGCGCATCCTTTGTGTATTTAAGCTGAGGAATGTGGCCACCTATTTAGAAGCCTCTGACAATGACGCAGATCTTTGCTGCTT
The DNA here is from genome assembly GCA_033459285.1 of Clamator glandarius. Classification (NCBI taxonomy): domain Eukaryota; kingdom Metazoa; phylum Chordata; class Aves; order Cuculiformes; family Cuculidae; genus Clamator; species Clamator glandarius. The sequence goes on from JAUNZM010000582.1 coordinate 173,503, forward strand.
GCTAGGTCACTTCAACCATTTCTCCAGGTTCTCTCACACAGCCTTTAAGCACTGGAAAAGCCCACACAACTTCCGCCCCGCATTACATTGCTCATCTTAATTTTTTCACTCAATATTGGGTTTTTACAAAAACACTCGACAGTGCTTAGGTTTCCAGCATACCTATCACTTAAAGCACTAATCCTAACCTTCGCATGCCATCTTCCTGAGATCTTTATTGCCCTGTTACCTCTTCACTTTAATCTGTGCTGTAAATCTTTCAGCCATTAAACATGTTTCATCATGTTTGCACAGTATCTCCAGTGACTGGCCCTCAGTTTGTTTGGCCTCTCTGTTATTACAGGAGAGGTACAAAACAATATTCTCCTCTCTCCTCTAATTTAACCACATGTTATAATTTGGGAACATTAACATAAGTGATAATCAGATTTCTGCTTGCATCTCAGTTACAAGCTACAGACCTTAGATGTCTTAATCAAAATTCTCATGGGCAAAAATCGCTAGCAATCCAGATGACAGCCAAGAAAATGTCCCAGGTAGTACCTTGGCACTAGATTATTTAAAAAGCTAAAAAATCACCTAGCAAGAAGTTCAGTATGAATGTCCTGGAAGTGGCAAATTAGACCAAACGTGCTGTTCCAGAGAGGATCCTGTCTCTAGAGTATTTTTGCCAGTCTGACATTCCTCCAGGCAGCCCTAACTTCTGCAAACTAACTTTTCACTTGTAAAATGGTGCTGCTATTTTTCTTTAAATGAAATATATTGCAATATAATCTACTCATTGATTCTGAGGAAACCACAGCTTTTTCACACTTCCAATCCCATTAGTTATAACGCACACTCTCGAGAACAGTTTTCTTTTACTGAGTAAACTATGCAAAGAAGATGCATAAAAGTAAATACTAGTTTAATAAATCAAACCTTAAGTGTCAAAATGCATTTTTCTGAGTAATTTAGAGAGTTGAAACAGAAATTTTGCAGCCATTATAATTCAAACACTGGAAGTTGTAAAGTTTTTTTATTATAGCTCATTTTCAACAGGCCTGTGCTTAATGTAAGGAAGCTATTTCTACTTCTAGGATTTGTGCTATCAGAAAGGTACAAATAGTGAATGTAACATTACTCACTGTATGTACTTAATTTCTAGGCTATGCCTATAAAACATAGAAAAAATACCATTTTTGTAATTACTTCAAATTTAATTTCAGGCATCATATGATACAAATTAGAGATCCCTAAACCTTTACCATCATCCAGATGAAACAACCCCAGTTCCCTCAGCTGCTGCTCACCAGCTTCATTGCTCTCCTCTGGACACACTTCTGCACCTCGAGGTCTTTCTTGTAGTGAGGTGCTCAAAACTGAACACAGTACTCAAAGTGTGACTTCACCAGCACTGAGTACAGGGGCACAATTGCTTCCCTGCTCCTCCTGGCCACACTGTTTCTGATAAAAGCCAGAATGCTGTTGGCCTTCTTGGCCTCCTGGGCACATTGCTGGCTCATGTTCAGCCATCTGTCGACCAACACCCCCAGGTCCTGTTCCACTGGGCAGCTTTCCAGCCACTCTGAAAATTAAGATTTTGTGGTTTTTTTGGTTTGGTGTTTTGTTTCGGTTTTTTTTTTTTTCAAACAAGGTCCTGGCTTAGATCATTACAAACCTCTGTAAGGTGCCCGCATTGCACTAACCAAAAACCTCCTCTTTCTGTCGCAACACAACAATTTTTTGTTGTGGTATTTAAGAGGTTAGGTATTTTGCTGAACATCTTAAGCTCATTAAAGTATCTGTGTACTTTTACTGGCAACTGAAGAGTCAAAACGTCCACAACACAAAATTTCAATAAAGTGTTTTCATCTATGTGGGAAAACTGCTGCATAAGACAAAACCACTCTATTTTAACCATTGAAATTATCCATTCAAACCAGGTTCTCTCATTGAGACCTTATCTGGAGTATTGTGTCCAGTTCTGGAATCCCCAAAAGAAGAATGATATGGAGCTGTTGGAATGGGTCCAGAGGAGGATTACAAAGATGATCAGAGGGCCAGAGCACCTGCCATACAAGGACGGGCTGAGAGAGTTGAGGTTGTTCAGTGTGGAGAAAACAAGGCTCCGAGCAGACCTTATAGCGACCTTCCAGTACCTGAAGGGGCCTTCAAGAATCACACAGAATCACAGAATCATCAGGTTGGAAAAGACCCACAGGGGGGTTGTAACTGGATGATCTTTAAGGTCCTTTCCAAACCAAACTATTCTATGATTCTATGATTCTATGATTCTATGATTCTATGATTCTATGTCAATTATAACTGAATTTTTCTTTCTTCTAATACACCATATGAGAAAGAAGCAGTTGTTGCAGTGAGCTTCTTGGTCATCAGAGCACAAGACAACATGGAAAAGAAGCTAAGGACTTAGCAAGTATGCTTCCCATATTCCTGATAATACATACTCGGGACTTCCAACCACCCTTTGTAGCAGGTTCTGTGCATTACCAAATCCCTAGTTGAAAGGGTTCTGGCCTCAAGACCTGCATGCAAAACATGTAGCCAGGCACATCATCCACAGAAACAACACTATGCAGTTTTACTCAGTGTAGGAGCTAGTATTGCAGGGTTTGTAGAACAGAAAATCCATCAGGAGATTCATGCCTACAGAGAGTACAACACAGCAATAAAAAATCTGGCTTATGGGTCAGAAAATGTAAAGCTGTCCAGGAACAGAAAGTTCATAGAATTAAAGGCTTTTCAAACAACTATGTATGCAGAACTTTCTGACTGAAATACTCAAATTATGGTTGATTTTCATCACAGTTGTTCACTTCTGAGCCAACACTGAGTTCAAAGAAATGTCAGTATTCATTCACAGAGTGTTGATGCTTCATGTGGACATTGCTGCTTAACAAAATATGGCTAGTCCGGGTAATGTCAATCTACTTTAGATCTTAATTCCTTACTCTTTAAGAGTATGCATGAAGAAGACCAAACAAATGCAGATTTGTAGAAGTCCCAAATGAAGCAGATTGCCAGTTTGGTCAACCTTGGTTCTCATCTCTCCTATAGGCTCAGGTGTTAACGTTGCATTGCCAAGATGCATGAATTAAAGCTATCCTTGCTAGTGTTTCAGTAAAACATGTTGCATGTCCTTATATTTTCCTGATTAGAAATCATTGCTATTAGCTAGCAGTTGATGTCTAAGAATAAAAAATGACATGATTTGTAAAGCAAGGTGTCATCTATTACACGTTTGGAATAAGACATTTCGGGGTGGCAAATAAAATCTTTTACAAGTTGGATCCATGCAGAGCAGACATCAAGCTAAGTACAGGCTGGGAATGACTGTTCCAGGTATAGCCTAAATTAATATTCCTCAAACACCTTGAGAGAAGAAGACAGCTGATCAAGTATGTTAACTAGGAGAGATGACAGAGATGACAGATTATAGAAGTGAACTTCTGTGGGACAGCAATGAGTTAATAGTTGGTGGGTTGATGTGTATGGAAAACTATAGCGGTCATAAAACTTCTACTTTGTAAATACTGAGTCCACAGTTTTAAATAATGAGTGGAATTGGAACTTCTGGTTCCCAGGTTTGACTTTGTAGGTCTTTCTTTAGGATCAGGTTTCAGATGTGAATAAAGACTCTTCCTTGTTCCAACTGCATGTTTCTGTTTTTTATCATCTTTGTGAGTTAACACTGCCCTGGAGCTGCTGAATAAAAAGTCTTCCTCATTCCAACTGAGTGTTTCTGGTTTTTATTGATTATCTTTATGACTTAACCCATCTCTGGAGATGTTTGGTTTCACCTGCACCATCTCCACAAAGCTGTCTGAACACCTCATGGTAAAGCTACCCTGACTTAGTGACTGGTTTTCCTGGAGGAAATTCAGACTGACAAATGTGGTAGCTTTCTATACTGTCCCCTAGATGATACTGGACTTATGCCATAGCCTTGTTTCTGAGACATCTCCTGTTGTTCCCTCCCAGATGGGCTCCCTGGATCAGGCTCATCGCCTTCCTGCCTTCGTCAGGTCCTGTGGGACTATGACCTGGTTGGTGAGTTCCTGTGGTGACCCTCAGCACCCAGATCATCGGCACTGTAGGGTAGCCACGTTCTTGCTGCTCCCTGACACTGAATATCATGTACAAAATCAGGAAAAAAATAAAATAAAAAGGTCATCAGTCCTAGTTTTAGGTTGGAATCTATAAGGGAAATCATTAATTACACCACGTACCATAAGGAGATTATAACTTCTACTGAATTTTCCCCTGGATGTTTCTTTGTCAGCATACAAACAACATCCAAGCACCTCCAGATACACTATCAGAAATTCACCTCCCACAGAACAATAAAAACTAAATGGAACAAGATCACATCAAAGCAATCAACACAAGACCTTTCAACACCCCTGCCTTTACGCAGTAGAGCCTGTACTATTTTGCAATACATCTCAGTTCCTGTTAATTCATCTCTTCAACAAGTTATGTAGCTACCTCCCACAAGCTTGTGACTTTTTGTTCCATGTGTCTAAACAGCTCTCTTCCTGCAGCTACATGAATTGAGCAATGTTAATTAGGCTATTCCAAAATAAATTGCTTCCAATCTGTTCTAAGCCTGATGTTCAGTGGAGTTGTGCAAGAGGACTTACATAATTAATAACTTTATCCTCTAAAGATATACTACTTCAATAAAAAAATATTCTTTCTCACTATAATCTTTGCCTCTATAACCAAACAGAGGCCTTAATACTTAGCAACATATGGTTTACTAGTATTTCTAAGTTTTACTGGAGTTAGGGTTGCTGTAGATATTGCTCCTCCTGCCACCATAAAGAAACGTTTTGGAGGATCATCTCAGAAAATTCACAGGAAAAAGACGCATTTTGATCTTCAGGTAGATTTATGGAATAGTTTGGGTTGGAAGGAACCTTAAAGATCATCCAGTTCCAACACCACTAACATGGGCAGGGGCACCTCCCACTAGATCAGGCTGCCCAAGGCCCCATCCAACCTGGCCTTGAACACCTCCAGGGATGGGGGCAGCCACAACTTCTCTGGGCAACCTGTTCCAGTGCCTCATGACTCCCACTGTGAAGACACTCCTCCTTATGCCTAGCCTAAATCTGCCCCTCTCCAGTTTATAGCTATTGTTCCTCGTCCAGTCACTACAAGCCTTTGTAAACAGTTCCTCCCCAGCTTAGTTACAAGAACCACACAGGAAACAATGCAGAACAAAGGTATGAAGATGCCAGAAATATAATGAATCATAGAATCATAGAATAACCAGGTTGGAAAAGACCCACCAGATCACTGAGTCCAAACATTCCTATCAAACACTAAACCCTGCCCCTTAGCACCTCATCCACCTGTACATTAAATACCTCCAGGGAAGGTGAATCAGCCACCTCCCTGGGCAGCCTCTGCCAGTGCCCAATGACCCTTTCCGTGAAAAATTTTTTCATAATGTCCAGCCTAAATCTCCCCTGGCAGAGCTTGAGGCCATTCCCTCTCGTCCTGTCCCCTGTCACTTGGGAGAACAGGCCAGCTCTCTCCTCTCTACAACCTCCCCTCAGGTAGTTGTAGAGAGCAATGAGGTCTCCCCTCAGCCTCCTCTTCTCCAGGCTAAACAACCCCAGCTCTCTCAGTCGCTCCTCATAAGGCCTGTTCTCCAGCCCCTTCACCAGCTTTGTTCTTCTTCTCTGGACTCACTCCAGAGCCTCAACATCCTTCTTGTGGTGAGGGGCCCAGAACTGAACACAGTACTTGAGGTGCGGTCTCACCAGTGCCGAGTACAGACGGAGAATAACCTCCCTGGACCTCCTGGTCACGCCGTTTCTGATACAATCCAGGATGCCACTGGCCTTCTTGGCCACCTGGGCACACTGCTGGCTCATGTTCAGTCACTGTCAACCAACACCCTCAGGTCCTTCTCCTCCAGGCAGCTTTCTAGACAGGCTTCTCCTAGTCTGTAGCTGCATAGGGTTGTTGTGCCCCAAGTGCAGGACCCGGCATTTGGCCGTGTTAAACCTCATGCCATTGGACTCTGCCCAGCGGTCCAGCCCATTCAGATCCCATTGCAGAGCCTCCAGAGAAGGGCTACAAAGGTGATTAGAGGGCTGCAGCACCTTCCATATGAGGACAGATTGAGAGAGGTGGGCTTGTTCAGCCTGGAGAAGAGAAAGCTCCAAGGAGATCTTATGGCGATGTTCCAGCACCTGAAAGGGGCCTACAGGAAAGCTGGAGAGGGAATATTCATGAAGGCTTGCAGTGATAGGATGAGGGGGAATGGGTATAAACTGGAGAGGGACATATTTAGGCTTGGTGTAAGGAGGAATTTCTCCACCATGAGAGGGGTGAGACACTGGCACAGGTTGCCCAGAGAAGTTGTGGCTGCCACATCCCTGGAGGTGTTGAAGGCCAGGGTGGATGGGGTCTTGGGCTGCCTGGTCTGGTAGGAGGTGTCCCTGCCCATGTCAGGGGTGTTGGAACTGGATGATCTTTCAGGTCCCTTCCAACCCGAACTATTCTACGACTCTCTGATCAGAGGGAGAGAAGAGATGGTGGAGAGGAAAGATCGGACACGAGAGACAGGGAGTCCCGGCGGCAGAAGGCGGGGAGATGCCGGAGAGGGGACATCAGCGAGAGATGAGGACAACCCAAGCGTGACGGAGGAGATGCAGGGCAGGTTCACGCCGAGAGCAGCGGGTGCCAGGCGGGGAGGGGACCCGGCTGCCACCGCCCCAGCCGCGGGCGGGACCTGCGGGGCCACCTCCCCCTCGCAGGACTCGCCGCGTCCCGCCCCGTCCCGGCTCCGGCGGCTCCGCCACCAGCCATGCGGCTCCTCCCGGGCGCTTGGTGCGCGGCGGCGCTGCTGCTGCTCGCCCCGGGATCCCGTGAGTAGCGGGAATGGGGGGGAAGGGGATGGCAGGGCGGTCTCTGGCGCCTGGTCCTTGCTGCGAGCCCCCCAGGGGCTGGGGGACATCCCCGGCCGTGCCTCGCGTCCCCGCCTCGTGTCCCGGTTGCGTGCGGAAGGTGGGAGGGAGAAAGGAGCGAGGGGTAGCGAGATGCGGGGCTTTGCTGGAATTCGGTGGCTTTCTTCCCTCCCCGCTCTCTCAAGCAAGTTCTTGAAGCCCAGCTGGAGCGGAGTTGGAGTTTCTGCTTCGGGAACCGGCTGCCTCTGGCCTGGCCAGGCGCACACTCTCCTGGATGGAAAACTGGTTGGCAGGAGGGCCCAGAGAGTGGTGGGAAATGGAGTTAAATCCAGCTGGAGGCCAGTGACAAGTGGGATTCCCCAGGGCTCAGTGCTGGGTCCAGCCCTGTTCAATGTCTTTATCAATGACCTGGATGAAGGCATCGAGTGCACCCTTAGCAAGTTTGTGGGTGACACTGAGCTGGGTGGAAGTGTGGATCTGCTGGAGGGTCGGGAGGCTCTGCAAAGGGATATGAACAGGCTGGAGCTCTGGGCTGAGACCAGTGGGATGACATTTAACGAGGCCAAACGCTGTGCCCTGCACTTGGGGCACAACAACCCTAATCAGTGCTACAGACTAGGAGAAGTCTGTCTAGAAAGCTGCCTGGAGGAGAAGGACCTGGGGGTGTTGATTGACAGGGACTGAACATGAGCCAGCAGTGGCCCAGGTGGTCAAGAAGGCCAATGGCATCTTGGCTTGTATCAGAAGCAGTGTGACCAGCAGGTCCAGGGAGGTTATTCTCCATCTGTACTCAGCACTGGTGAGACCGCTCCTCAAATCCTTTGTTCAGTTCTGGGCCTCTCACTACAAGGAGGATGTTGAGGCTCTGGAGCGAGTCCAGAGAAGAGCAATGAAGCTGGTGAAGGGGCTGGAGAACAGGCCTGATGAGGAACGGCTGAGAGAGCTGGGGTTGTTTAGCCTGGAGAAGAGGAGGCTGAGGGGAGACCTCATTGCTCTCCATAACTGTCTGAAGGGAGGTTGTGGAGAGGAGGGAGCTGGCCTTTTGTCCCAAGTGACAGGGGACAGGACGAGAGGGAATGGCCTCAAGCTCCGCCAGGGGAGGTTTAGGCTGGACATCAGAAAAGAAATTTTCACAGAAAGGTTCATCAGGCACTGGCAGAGGCTGCCCAGGGAGGTGGTTGAGTCTCCATCCCTGGAGGTACTTAAAAGATGAGTAGATGAGGTGCTGAGGGACATGGTTTAGTGGTTGATGGGAATGGTTGGCCTCAATGATCCTGGAGGTCTTTTCCAACTGTGTGATTCTGTGTACAGCAGGATAGATATTCGTTAGGCAGGTAATGTGTGGGCTGCATCAAAAGAAGCGTGGCCAGCAGGGCAAGGGAGGAGATTCACCCCCTCCACTCTGCTCTCATGAGACCCCACCTGGAGTCCTCTGTCTGGTCCTGGAATCCCTGATATAAGAGGGAAATGCAGTAGTTTGCTGAAATTCTGTGGCTTCTTTTTCCTTCCCGCCCTCTCAAACAAGAGCTGAGGTTGCACTCTGCACTTGGTCAGATTCTCCAGAGCAGACCCGTAACAGAAACAGGGGGTCAGAGGCTTTACAGTCAGGATGGATTTAAAGGAGAAACAATAATTCAAAAACAAAAACAAGGAGTGTTTGGGGGTGTGGGAGAATGTTGCACAATACAGGGATGCACAATCACGCCACACTGCTGGCATTGCTCATCCCAAAGTTCTCCTATGTCTCCTCTCTTCCATCTCCTGCAGGGCTGAGTGGGATATGGGGAGGAGGTATGAGGCACAGCCAGAGATGTTCCCCAAACCCTGCAAGTGTCCCAGGGCACAGGGAAGCGCAGCTCAACAGGTTTTCCCTGGCTCCTCTGGTCACAGACATGGAGAAGGTTTGCTCCGTGTCCTGGGATGCTTGCAGGGGCTGGGGGACATCCCTGGCCAAGCCTCCATCCCCTCCTCGTGTACCTGTTGCTTGCGTGAAGATTGATGGAAGAGAGGAGTTTGGGGTGTCCGGCTGCGAGGAAATTCCCTAGTTTGCTTATTTTTAGTTCCCACTCTCAAACAAGAGCTGAGGTTGCACCGTGTGTGTAGCTTGATTCTCCAGAGCATACCCATAGTGGAAACAGGGGGTCAGAGGCTTCATATTCAGGATGGTTTTGAAGTAGAAACATTAAAAAGTAAAAATGAGGACCTTTTGGGGTTTGGGCAGTGGGGTGTGAATGCTTGCATGCAACAGGGAGGCATAAATGCCCTGCTGCCAGCATTGCTCACTCCAAAGTTCTCCCATGGCTCCTCTCTCTTCCATCAACCTCACCCGTAAGGGTGAGCGGGACATGGGGAGGAGGCGTGAAGCCCTACCAAAGATGCTCCCCAAACCCTGCAAGCGTCCCAGAGCACAGAGAAAGACCTTCCCGCGGCAGGTGTCCAGAGGAGCTGCAGAAGCTGTGGTCTCTAGAGGGTTCTGGGCTGGAAGGAAACACTTTCCTTACCTTTCTTGATGCTGTTTTCTCCAAGGCATAACCTGAATGTGGCTTTTAGTAGCTTTAGTTTCATCATGGCTTTCCTGCTGGCGCAGATGGTGTGCTTTGGTGTGTTTCTGTCCAGCCCTTGCAGCAATGCCTCCTTTTAATGACCAATTCTAGTGAATATACAGTAGCCTGTATTCTTGTACTTTGACCCAGGTGGTAGAAGACCAGTTGCCGGGGATAGTTGTTGACATGCACTCAAATAAAATGAGACAGGCAAAAGTCTGAGCTGTCAGAGTTGTCTTTTCAGAACACTGAAATGCCCCATGGTGTCCCACAATTTTTCCAAAATGCAGCAGATAGGCACCAAGATGAAGCTGCTATAAATAATCTTGGGGGATATCAGTCAGTCCAGCAGGGTTGATATGCTGTTGTTCAATCTGGCGAAGCTATAATATTGGGGTTTTTTAAAAAAAAAAGTAAAATGAGGAAAATTAACAACTTTATTGCTAAATTATCGCTAACCTGCTACTGCTGTACTAAATTATTATGGCCTCTATTTTACAAGGACTGTTCATAAACTGGTTTAACTTGATGTAGTCAGTGCTGCCTCCTGGAGCAAGGATGGTCTTGTCTAACTTTTGACAGTCAAATGTCATTCTTCCTCTATACGCAAATTTGTTGTCTAGACTCTATTTATAATATGCTGAGAGAAATGCCCTTTTAAGGCTCAGCCTAACGTATCTATTCAAGTATTTCTTTTTTCTGCCCAGTTGCTCAGAAACTTCCAGGAACTATGGCTGAGATTTGTGTTGGTTGCAGCAAAAGAGCTTCACTAATGAACACTACAGAGAAAGTGTGAAACCCATTAAATACTATAATTTGCAAAAAGTGAAAGTGGAAGTAGATTTGTCCTCACTAATTTTGGGGCAGGTTGGTTATTTCAGTGTAATGCTCTTATTTTACTCTACTGGAAAGTTTAATTCTATGTGTCAGTCAATTCAGTGCAAGAAACATCAGCAAAATGTTATGGTTTAGGAAATATCCTTCCCATTATTATGTAAAATCCAACTGGCTTCCTGGTATCTGAAAGATAAAGAGAATCCATGCTCCCTGAAAGGAAGTTGCCCCCCTGCTTCCTGCTCTGTTCAGCAAAGATAATAGCTAGGAACATCTTCCAAGAGCTCACCTGTGTACAGAACTGCTCAACATTAAGCTCAATGAGCAACAGTAGCCTCCAGACCTGAAAAAAACAAGCCTGGCATTTTGATTTCAATGTACCTCCTTACTTCTCTTGGATTCTTGGATGATGGCAAAAGGATTAGTATTTTTTCTGTCTCAAATTGATCAGGGTTTGGAATTGGTTATGTGAGTCTGTGTTATTTCCTCAGTCATCTACATAATGGTGTTTATGCTTTCTTTTGCAAGACTATGCAAGGAGGTAGATTTCACAATGTTAAGGCATGAGGATGTGTCCAAAAATTTGCTGAGATAATCCTGCCTGACCTCTGTCTCAGGATGAAGCAATAACTTTCTCGGCAGCTCACAAATACCACTTAAAAATAGGTATCAGAAGACCTTGTTAAGTCAAAGGGAAAAGAAATACAAAGTTTCTAGATAGCATGTGGCTTGAATTTATACTCTGTCAAAATTGCCTGGCAAATGTTACGATAGATTTGGGGTCAGGTGGTTTGTTTTGTTTTAATCTGCAGAATTTGAGTTTTATCCATGTCAACTAAGAAGAACAAGTATCCTGATGATGGAAACTGTCTAGGGGATGGTTATAGTCATGTTGCTGCTCTAACATCTCTGTTAGTTGTTCCAACATCTCTACTTTTACACATTGGAGTTACTGTGCAAGGTGGAGATCTTTCCATTGGACTGTGTGTTATCAGTGCCTCTGTACTTTTTGGATTTTAAACCAACAAAAGCAGAATGACTTGGGTATAAAACTCACCTACTTACCTGCTGTGCATCAAACTTGAGAAGATGCCCAGGCAGAATTCTTTATATGACTTTTGAAATGTCCCCAAAATGAATGTGTAAAATTGTACTTGGTAAAACTGTGAGTTTACACACCAACATCTTTCTGCAGCATGAGGTTAAGTTAGACTAGATATAAACCTTGCAAGTCCTTAGAGATGTGTCTATCTTAAATGTGAATGTGGAAGTGAGCAAATTGACCTTTGTTGCATGCAGGAAATTCAATGATTAGTGCCACTCATAGGTGTATGGCCCTTCTACCAGGTTTCATCTACAGAGAATGGTAATTTGGCACATGGCTGAGCTGGAGACTGTAGATTCCTGACAGTAAAGGTTCATGAATATTATCCACTGTGTTGATTTTTGCAGCATCTGGCAACATCACATCCGTTTAAAATCTTGTCCTCTTTGTTTTCAACAAATATCAGAGCTGTCCCCATCATTTACCTTGCATCTGTGTATGTGTTTAGCATAAAACCAGACCATTGGCTCCTGCGTCAGAATGCTACTATTGGAAGCAAAATGCCAGCTGTAGAGCTGGAAGAACTGGACTGATTTTGCCCTTTTGAAGGTTTGCTTATCAAAATTGTCTCCAACTCATGACTTCTTACGCACTAGAGCAACAAAACCACATGAGGCCCTGGAAGCGCTCGGCATACTGCACTGTGCTGTAGCGTTTCAAAGGAAGCACGCTTGCTTACAGATACACCCCAGGCAGCCACAAGCAGTTGTTTTGAGCTGCGTTTGCACCTAACCTTCAACAGAGAAAAACAGCATTGTGTGACAAAAATGCTGTTGATCCCCTCTCCCGGTCCTTTTCCAGCAGGTGGTGCTTTGGTGCATTGTTTTTAGTTGGGTATTTCCTCCGTTCAGTTCTGTTTCAGCATGAAAAATGAACAGAGAGATCTTTTTTTTTATTTTTATTCGTTCCCCCCTCTTTCCTCTGGATCACAGTGGGACAAGCATCAGCGCAGTTTCTCGACTCAAGATTTGAAGACCCGATATTGCAACTAATCCTGTGTCCTAAAGTGCTTTGCCTCTGCTTGTGTGCAGGACCTTCTATGCTGCAGCTGGCTGCTGGTTTTCTCCTCCCTTCCTTCCTGTGCTCACACATCCACCTGGGTCAGTGTAGACCTCTCACCCTTGCACTTCTGCTTCCTGGAGAAGCCTTCGCTGTTTTTTGCTTTGGGCCAGCTGTGTTGTGCAGTCTTTGGTCTCAAATGAGAGTCTCCAGTTGTCAGAGGCATCGCTGCTTTTCACTTTGTCTTAACTCAGGATGTCATTCCTGCTTCCCTGGCCAAAGTCTTCTGCTGTCCCAGCAGCGATACACATGACCTCAAGTTCGAAACCACAGTTGGAGTGTAGAGAAAAGTTGAGGAACAATGTAATTTTAAGATTTTCTTTTTCTCACCTGTCCCATTCACTGCCATGTGTTGAAATGTAGCATGTGCTTCTGCAGTACCCCATATTAGAATCACAGAATGGTTTAGGTTGGAAGGGACCTTAAGGATCATCTAGTTCCAACCCCTGGCATGGGCATACACCTCCCACTAGATCAGGTTGCTCAAACCTCATCCCTCCTGGCCTTCAACACCTCCAGAGATGGGGCATCCACAACTTCTGGGCAACCTGTTCCGGTGCCTCACCACCCTCACAGTAAAAAATTTCTTCCTTGTATCTAACGTAAATCTTCCCAATATCTAATCTAAATATCCCCAGTATTAGGATGTATTTGTAGTCTGGAGCAACTTCTTTTCATCCAAATTAAGAAACTCATTTGCAGGGTTTTTTGAGGAGGGGGGAAAAATTTTTTTTCTCTTTTAAGCTGGATGAGGTCCTTGACATCTTTCAAAGTGTACAGTCCGAGATGATTGCAACTAGGAGTAAGCAGTACAGTCCTGTCTTCCTTTCCACCTCTGGTTCCTGCCAGTTTCTTTCATCTAATTCTACAGGGAACCCATTCTGCTGGTTCAGGCAACAAAAACCATTGTGTGATGGTTGGGAGGGGGGGAATGTCAGTTTTCTGTTGGCTTAGCTTCCTCAATCAGATTATTGTTAAATGGGGGGGGGGCAGGGGCTATCTCTGATGTAAACCACTTTCTGCAGGATTGGGTCCTTCTTAGGGAAGCTTAATTCAGCTGTGATCCACCCTCCTTTTTTATTCATTTTCCCTAAGCTCCCAAATTAAACAGTCCAACATATCTTGCAACACTGCCCTCAATCATCATATTGCCAAGGTCATATACAGTGAGTGGTTTATCATTTGTATTTGCAGACTTTAACATTCTTTAACATCTGCTCTGAGGTTTTGTAACTGCTAAAAAAGTGCTCAATTTCTGTGGTACTTAGTTCAGGTTATTTGCTTGCCTTTAGCAGAATATCATTGCAAGTGACCAAAACTAAACTCTACTTGGCAAAGGCAGAACCTATAACTGATCCTGTTGTGTGCATGTGAATGCCAGATTTTCCATTCTTTGTGGTTTATCATTTAATTTTGCCACTTATTTGTAGGACTGAGGGCAAGAGTCTTTAGGGTGTGATGATGCTATACCTGAGGTGTGATCCTTCTCTATCCCACTCCCCACCTGCCAAATGCTCAGTGGTTGCAGTAACATCCCAAACTAAGCAATGCAGTATCTTAGTGGACCTTTTTGTCTTACCATGCTGTCCGTGTAGGGGCAGAACAAGCACTTATCTGCCTGAAAAGGCTTTGCAGACTGCAGAGGAAAAGATTCATGTGAGAAGTTCTTTTCCTTCTGCTGTAGGCGGTGTGGGTCGTATGTTAGTACTGAAGGAAGGTACCCGATTTTCTGCTTCTTACTTCTTTCAGTCTACTTTCATCACAAGGAAGAAAAGAACTTGGGATGGTGATGATGCAGAAGATAAAACTGAGCATGGGAAGGAGTTCCATTTCATTTAATCATAGAATCATAGAATAACCTGGTTGGAAGAGACCCACCAGATCATTGAGTCCAATCATTCCTATCAAACACTAAACCATGCCCCTTAACACCTCATCCACCCACCCCTTAAACACCTCCAGGGAAGGTAAATCAACCACTTCCCTGGGTAGCCTGTTCCAGTGCCCAGTGACCCTTTCCATGAAAATTTTTTTCCTAATGTCCAGCCTAAATCTCCCCTGGCAGAGCTTGAGGCCATTCCCTCTCGTCCTGTCCCCTGTCACTTGGGAGAAGAGGCCAGCACCCTCCTCTTTACAACCTAAAGGTAGTTGTAGAGAGCAATGAGATCTCCCCTCAGCCTCCTGTTCTCCAGGCTAAACACCCCCAGCTCTCCAGCCGTTCCTCATAAGGCCTGTTCTCCAGCCCCTTCACCAGCTTTGTTGCTCTTCTCTGGACTCGCTCCAGAGCCTCAACATCCTCCTTGTAGTGAGAGGCCCAGAACTGAACACAAGATTCGAGGAGTGGTCTCACCAGTGCCCAGTTCAGAGGGAGAAGAGCCTCCCTGGCCCTGCTGGTCACGCCGTTTCTGATAGAAGCCAGGATGCCATTGGCCTTCTTGGCTACCTGGGCCACTGCTGGTTCATGTTCAGTCGGCTGTCAACCAACACCCCCCGTCTCTCTCCTCCAGGCAGCTTTCTAGACAGACTTCTCCTAGTCTGTAGCTCTGCAGTGGTTGGGTAGTGCAAATGTTGTAGATTTTAATGTGCTGAGAGCAGACAGTTGTGGTACCATGCTTCAACATCATCATTATACCGGACTCCTGTCCATGGTAGTTCAGTTATTTATATGTCTAAAGCAAGATACAGATGCTGTATAGACTATTTTTTTGCTTCTTAGTAACAAAATGCCTAAATCTACCTTATTTTTGTTTTTTTTATGTAGGAAATGAAGAAACAAACAACTCCAGCTATACTGCACCCTTTACTACAACTCCAGTCCCTAAGTTGCAAGGTAACAATCTTGGGATTCCTGTTCCTGAGTAACATTGAGAAAAGCAGTATATATTATTGTATGCCATACATTGTCCTGTAATACTTTGCCCTTTATTTTATTTTATTGTGAACAGCTGTAGGGCAGGAGGGAGGTTCTTCAGTTGTCCCATCTCTTCCAGGACAACTAAAGATCTTTAAGGGGGCTAATGAACAGCGGAATGCAACTCAATGCTCACATCCTTAGGTACCTTGGAGCAGCAGAAAGGAGAAATAAAATGGGAACATCTTCTGTATAGAACTAGAAATACCTGCCAAAATCAGTTTACATTTAAAAAGAGAACCACCAGCTCGAGAAATCTGCTAGGCTAGACTTCAGTGCTCTTGAGAAAAAGGCAAGGCACGT
Organism: Clamator glandarius; assembly: GCA_033459285.1. NCBI lineage: Eukaryota > Metazoa > Chordata > Aves > Cuculiformes > Cuculidae > Clamator > Clamator glandarius. Next base: position 189,187 of record JAUNZM010000582.1, read on the forward strand.
TTTCATTTGATTTTTAATGCTAAAATGGATTCTAAGCCCACCATGTATGAGCTTATTGCTGAAATATGTGTATTTCATAGTGTAATCTCATTTTGACTGAGTTAAGCTGTACACCTTTAAGCATGTGCCATGCAAAGGCATACTCCTTGAGTCATTTTTGCCCCGTACTGCTTCACTCGTCTCATTTGCTGTTGGCCAACACGTGGGATGTATAGCAAATAATCTGCTCAGTGACTAACCCTGTCTTGGGTTACTTGCATCACTGACTCACACCCAAATTCCAGGCAGCGTATGTGACTACTTTTCGCCTGTATAGGCATGCAGTCCCCATCGAGATGTGTTCCCACAGTTGTAGAAGTAAGCACTCCAAACTTGGGGAAATCCAAAGCTGTGTTCTGGTTCCAGGACTGGTCCAGTGTGGGAAGGATCTACCTCCAGGCATATTCATGGCTTACACTGGTATAAAAGTCAACAGTACTCAGTGTTAGGTCCAGCTGTCTCTGATTATACCAAAGAAAAGGCAAAGTAGGTTTTTCTGCAGTTTTTCCCCTGGTTTTGGCGGGTGATATGAAAGTGTAAGCTTGTTGCATTTGTTCTTAAACCTGAGCTTGCTCATAGCACATATGCAGTTGCAATGAGACTTAACAAAACTGTTTTAAACTAGGCTTTTCCAGGAATAAGAACAGCAAACCCATTCAAAGAAAATACATCTACTTCTAGATAATGGTAGCTGCATTGCTGTTGTCATGTCTGAAGTTTTTACTTTGTTTTACAGCCATGCCAAAAGTGATAGAGCTGCTGTGAGTTGCGTAGCACTAGCAATGTGAAGAAAAGAGTAATTCTTCAAAGACAGGGAAGTATAGGTGGTGATGCTTTCAGGAACAGGAATTACTGAACAGATCAGTAGGTCTTTGCCGGGAGGAAGAGGCAACCTGTAAGAAACACTGAAGACGGATGCACCAATGAGGACAGAAATGAGAGGGAGAGGGTGCCTGAGAATGTACCCTGAGAAGCAACACGAGTACCAACAGGGGGTAGAAAAAGAGAACTGGAAAAGTAGAAGTGAAAGAAAGAAGGGAAGGACAAAACTGTTAAGACTGAAACATGATATATATCCTAAATCTTTGGAAACAGGTACATTCTTAGGACTCCTTTTGAGTAGAGACAGCAAAAGCCCCAAAAAGCAGTTTCATGGGGTATTTATGTCCCTGTACAGTAGTTTCCTAGTCTGAGCCCAGTTTGTAACAGAGATGCAGCAGAATGAAAGAAAAGATTGGAGGATGGGAAATGGAACTGAAACAGAGGAATAAAAATCAGAAAAAAAAGCTCCATAGTGCTTAAGTAGGTCAAGCAAGTCAGTGACAGTATGCCTGAAATAGTAAGGGGAATAGAGCATGACCTAAAAGTGAAAGAGAGCAAAAAGAGATGTGATAAATTTGGGTGCAGACCATTTGGGCATTGCTGTCCATGCAGTCTAAACTTGTTCTTGCTGCACCGAGATTGTGAAGCATTTTGTAGAGGGATAAAACCGTCTGTTTTGGAACAGAATACTCTCTGCTCTATTCCCACCTGTAGTCTGCAAACATAGGAATCCTGAGGAAACTGTTGTGTTATGGGTACTTGGATTATAGTATGTTAGAATGACAATGAATACTATTTCTTTTCTTGTTTTCTTTTTTCATGAAGGCAGTAGCAGTTCATCCAATCTTACTGTTATGTCATCCACACAATCTACAACAACATCTACAGCAGGTATGTATCTGTTCATTTGTCTGTCGCTATGAATCTAGAAGCTACCTCCAAACCTGCTCCAGATTATACCAAATTCTATTGTATTATCCATCAAAAGTGGGTGTTTGAGAGAGTCGTTATCATTTTAGGACTGGCAAGCAACATGTAAAAGAACTCTGAAATGAAGCTGTACTGGTTTTCAAGTTTAGGTAGCACACTTCATTAGCAGAAGCAATGACATTTGTGTTACCATAGAAAAATGAGAATCAAGAGAAAACTTCAAGGAATAATTGAAATAAGTAGGTCTTTTTAAAGTTCATTCTTTGTCTCTAAGCAAACTTCTTCCATTTTCATGAAGTAGAGTATAGATTGTTGTGCAAACAGTGCATGTCTTCACAATGAATAGATTTCGGGTATAACGGAAATTCTGAGGACTTGAGTTTCAAGAGTAAGACTGTCTCCTTTTAGCTAAGATTAGTGGCACCTTATACAATAAAAAATATTCCTCAGAGCACATAGCACAAAACAGTGGTGTTCAAGTTGAGACATGAATGGCAGATCTAGGACCATCTGTGATGGATACTTTTGCATCATCATAGCACTACTGTCTTTCCTTCACACCTTGGCAAAACAATGACCGGTAAAAATCATTTCCCAAGGCAGCAGTGTTGCAGTCATGATGCTCCAACATAAGTAACTTACAAAACACATCTGTATAGAAAGAAGAAATAGCTGTATTAGATCAACGAGTAAACTTTGAAAGCAGATATTTAACCTGGGACACAAACAAACAGCTCATCCACTTGTATTTGTAGTGTTCCAACTGCTGGCTGTGTCAATATGAGTCTATTGAAAAAGGAAATTAAAAAAATTATTTTCTGGAGGAACTTGCATAGGCATGTTTCACCACATCAGTGAAGACTGGGTAGGAATTAATGTAATGCAGTTTTTCAGTCTGTGATGCACAGATAAAAGGTTGTATCTCAGGGAAAAGAAGAAACGCATGCATGAACTGCGTCCCCTTTGTGCTAAGAGCCATGTGAAACCAAAGCAGAAATATTGTGCCTGCCCTAAGATACTTTGTGTGTTTATGGAGTTATATGCTGATCCCAGCTGTGTCATTCCATTTCCAGTACAACTCGCACTTTGTGTCTCTTTACCTCTGAGCTACCACAGCCAGAAGTTTCTTCTTATTAATTTAAGAATAAAATACTCACTAGGAAAAAAAAAAAAATCACTGCAAAGACTTTAGTAGCTGGGAAATGGTGCAGTTTCTCATTCCATTGCGTGCAGTATACCTGTTTAAGCATGTCTGACTTGGAAAGTGGAGAGATTTTTGTAATCCTCTTGTTGCCTTAGGGCCTTCCCCATGCTTAAAGCCATTGTTAACCACAGGTGTTTCACACACCGTGTGCTCCAACCCTGACTTTGGGTTTCTTAGAGAGGTTTGAGTTTTACTGTGTCTAGAAGATAACAGTAAAAAGAGGCCTGAGCCCTTTACTGGTTGGCACAGGAGAGACAGCTAAGCCTTGCTCCATGTAATTTGTGATTCACATCCTGCTCTTTGTTGGTTTGGGTTTTTTTGTTAGAAACTTCATGGATTTTTAAGACAATGTTCATCCATTTTGATTATTGGTCTTGACCTCTTCCCAATAGCATCTACAGGAAATACGTACTTAATTTTTCTTGAAGTCTCAGCCTTTTTTTTTTGCAGAAGTTTTTTAAGCAAAAGTCTCTTTCATTCAAGCAGAATCTGTATAAAGGAGAACATTTATTTTAGGAAGGGCATTCAATAATAATTATTTTGTATGTTATCACAGTGCTGATGCAATTTGAGCAGTTGTGTTCATTCTTGTTGAGTTGAAACACTAAAAGAGTAGTGCATGCTGCTAAGAATTATTGTCTTTACGCTATATATATATAGCTTGATTGATGTTTATACTATAGCTATTTAATTCTTAAACACAGGTAGCATACAAAGTAAAATACCTGTCTCTTTTAAAAATAAAGCATCATAAATCTGAATTATATTGCTGGCTTTTGAACAATAAAAAATAACTCGAGCAGTCTGGGTTTGTTTAGTGTGATATTCAGTTGAGCCCAGCTCATCTTTTGGGGGAAAAGTAATTAGGGAAGTGAAAGATAAAAGGGAAAAGTTGCTAGCAAATATTCTTTCATCTTAACTCTGTTGGTAAAGTACTACTTGTGAGATTTTTCAAAGACACAGAAGAACAGATTCATACCCAATTCGTGTCAGCTTCCCAGATTCTCCAGCTGCCTCACATAGTTTCCCACTGATGTTCTGAAATTATTAGTGCTCAATACATCCTGAAAGATAAATCCGTAGGAGATTTACCAGGTTTTACTCTTAATAAAAAAGTTGCATCACCAGGTTCTGTAATCTTGATAAAGTAAGAAGAAAGGATCACTAGTAGGAAAGAGGAGGAAATAATGTGCAGATTTGCTGAAATTCCTCATGATAGCTGCTTAGATAATTTTTGTCCTGGCTTTGGTTTTCTGTGGGGTAATTTAGTGTCCATGGACTAAGTATCATCTTTGTGTAGTATCGTTTAATAATGTTATGTATAGAACAATTGGCCATTATATTGCTCAGAAACACAAGCCAGTATGACGCTCAGAAGTTCTGGCTTATTAGAAAACAACAAACCCAGAAAACTGTATCTGGTTGACACTTTCACTCAGATTTGTCTTTCTTTTCTTTTAGTATCTTTTACATTAGGACTGGAGCAACTAGGGGTGGTTTCATGTCATAAAACTGTAGATGGATTCCATGTAGATGTTTCCTTGCTTATTTCCTGCAATGAGAAAACATTTGGTATTTATTGGTCGTTATGCCTTTGGGGAGTTTATGTATCAGTATTAAAATGTGGCCTGAATTTTATCTGATGTATTTTACACATGCTTCATAGAGGAACTGAATTTCTAATTGTAACAAGGTAAGCACATGAGTGTAGTACTCAAACTGTTTCATCTCAGTGCCAATTTCAGAGTCTTTGCTGTGGTTATGGCAAAAAAAAGATAACGTCAAAGAACAGGAGAATGAAAAACATTTATTATGGGGACTGTATTGGGCTGTCTCAGTAGTTTTAGTGTTAAATGGCTCAAAAGAGCAATGTGTAGGCTGGTTCCTTTCTGAACACTTACAATGTTGTAATTTGGGGTTGTTTTTTGTAACTTTTCAGTGTTCACATTTGTACTGGAGGTAGTGATATTTAAATCTTGGTAAAGACATCATTTGGTGTGTGGCTGCTCATGTTTTCAACCACACTTACAGGAAGGTTATAGAAGTTTTTTAAGTGCTATACAAAAAAAAAAAAACCCAGAAATTGGAGGTCAATTTATTGTGGAATTGAGATGAAACTGCCTGTTCTTCTGTTGTTCTAATTTTAGGTAATTTTAAGAAAATACGAGTATATTTAGACATTAGGATGTCCATAATGAAAATCTTTTGTCGTGTTTAAAATTAACCCAGCTTATGTGAAGTTATAGAAATAATACAGAAGTAGACTGCTATCTAGTTAGTTCCTTGTTAGAAAAATAAGTAATTATTGTTAAGATCATTCTAGCTGGCTGCCTTCTAATAAGTTTCTAAGGATTTTTCTATAAATACCAATTTCTATTATTCTTGAATTTTACCTCGTGGAATTTTTATTCTGAACAGTTCATTCCTGCTTTCTGAGGAAGGAAGAGCATGAGTTCAGTAAAAGCAGAGTAAAAGTTAGACGTTGGGTGTCAGTTAAACTTGTGAAATGGCATTCCAGTCTTTTTTAGCCTTAGCAAGACAGCTTGCTACTATATAAATTATACAAGCCAGCATATTTACATTAGTCAGACTTTTATGATATATGGAAAACCTTTTGAACCTTATGTTTAACACAGATAAATTCTCACTGGTAAGTTTAATATACATGAAGCCTTAGTAAAGACAGTGTTTCATTCAAAAGTAAATTAAAATTAAATAATTACTAAAATTAGATGGAGTGCATTCTCATGCAAATCCATTCTTATGAGAAAAGTTTAATGACAGTTTGGGTGCTTCAAATGAGAATTTACTCTTGATGCAAAGTTTTGCCCATCTTAAAATACTGTAACACATGATTCTATTGAATTGTGTTATAAAAAAAAGATGACCCTTCTAAAAGTTATCAGATATTATCCAGGTTTTATTTACAGCCTTTTCCTTTAAACCATTCCAAACTTCCTTCCCTTGAGCCCCAGAAATCAGAAGTTAGGCATTGAAGAGTTGGTATGCGAGCCTGGATATCCCTGCCGTGGCATTTTCATTGTCCCTCTGTCATTCTGTTAGGGTATGATAAATGCTATCTTGTTGAATTCCATGAGTATACAGTTGATTGTTTTTATGTATTTTTCTGTGTGATCTCGCAAATAAAAATTTCCTAGGTTTGTCCACCAGTACTACTCATCTAGCCAGTACCAGTGAGCCCCCCAACACCACTGCGCCTGTTGCCCAAACAACTCAGCCCACAAAGACCAACCAGACAACAAGACCCACCACACCTTCATCCATTACATCTTCACAACTCAATATTACGGTGGTGACTACTTCCAAGATTTCTTTCACTTCTGTAACAGGTGAGTTCACATTTCAGGAAGCTCATAAAGGTTCAATTGAGAGCAGCCCTGCAGAGAAGGACTTGGGGTTGCTGATTGATGAGAAGCTTAACAAGAGCGGGCAATATGCAGTTGCAGCCCAGAAGGCCATCTGTGTCCTGGGCTGCACCAAAAGAAGTGTGGCCAGCAGGTTGAGGGAGGTGATTCTGCCCCTCTATTCCTCTCTTTGAGACCTCATCTGGCGTATTGTATCCAGTTCTGGAATCCTCAGCATAAGAAGGATATAGAGCTGTTGGAATGGGTCCAAATGAGGGCTATGAAGGTGATCAGAGGGCTGGAGCACCTGTGCTATGAGGACAGGTTGACAGAGTTGGGGTTGTTGAGCCTGGACAAGAGAAGGCTCCAGGAAGATCTTATAAGGGCCTTCCAGTACCTGAAGGGGGCTACAAGAAATCTGGGGAGGGACTTTTTACAAGAGCATGGCCTGATAGGACAAGGGGAACGGCATCAAATTGGAAGGAGGAAAATTTAGACATTAGGAAGAAATTCTTCACGCTGTGGGTGGTGAGGCACTGGCACAGGTTGCCCAGGGAAGTTGTGGCTGCCCTGTCCCTAGAAGTGTTGAAGACCAAGTTGGATGGGGCCTTGAGCAGCCTGGTCTGGTGGGAGGTGTCCCTGTCCATGGCAGGGGGGTTTGAACTGGATGATCTTTAAGGTCCCTTCCAACTCAAACTGTTCTATGATACTGTGATTCTATACCTTTTCACACGTGTTGTGCAGTTATAGAATTGTTAGTTTTACAGTAATATAACAAAGAAAGAAGGTAGCTACGTGCTGAAAAATGAGAGTAAGATGGGGGTTTTTGTTAGGTTGGCTATAATCATGTTCCTCTGAGTACTCCACTTACTTAAATAAGGCTTCGCTTAACCTGAAAAACTTGACAAGCTTAGGGGAAAAGTAAAAGTAAATTGTGAGTGGTCTGAACCAGCAGCCACCAGCAAGGATATTAACAATATTAGGAGAAAGCCTGGCTTTTGAATACAATTTCCATTCATCTCTCCTTCAACAGCTCGCTTGAACTTATCTCCAATACTTCCATTTTCACAGCTGACCTGTAGCTCAAAATATATTTACTGGCTTGGTAGAAGGACTTGGAGTTCCATTAGCCACATTTATAGTGATGTTATGAATTTTATCCCTGGCAGAGGATGGAGTTACTAAATACAATTTGACAGTACCCTCAAATACAAAAATACTAAGTGTAGAATTCGGTATTTCCTTGCTGTTAGCTGCTTGTTTGCACCACTATACTCTTTTATTTCTAAACGGATCAGGGTTGCTCACAAGATGGTGAAGCATTATTGGGTTGGGGAGCTGTAACCACCAGAACTTTTAGTTGACCACGTAAAGCTCCCTGTTGCAAACACAGAGATGGACACAAATTGGATCTTTCGATGGAAATTTGTAGCAGATAAAAACAGTTTTCACATGGAAACTGCTATGGCTTAGCTGGGGTCATGTTATATATCAATAGTTGTGTTGGGCTGCAGAGCTGATCTCAGAGAGAGGGTGCAATTCCGAGATACAAGGTAAAGTAATCCAACTGCTTGTCACCACTGGAAGTATTTTACTCCCACCACGTAGCTGTATTGATGTTTTGATGATTGTTGGACCCTTCTGCAGGCTGACTCAGTGTGCTCATCTGGTTAAAAGCAACTGCCTTTTCTGCTTGGGTTAATTTCAGGCCATTCTAGTGAGTTAAATTGGCTTGCGAAGAGTATGAAAAACACTAGAACTGGCCTAAGAAGGGCAGGAGCGGCATGTGGAGAAGGAAGAAAGAGCAGAGGAGGGGGGAGGGAAGTGGAAAGAAGGGGAAATCAGTCTTTCAGAAACAGCAAGCAGTTGTATCAGCTGCTCCTGCGTTACCAGAATCTGGCACTTAGTAACAGCTGTTAAGTTTCAGTGTGCTCTGCCAGTATCTTGCCAGGTGATCTATGTTAAATTTGTCTAATTGGATCTTTAGATGGTATGTCAATGGGGAGGGCAGGATATAGAGCAGTCCCTTGAAACACTATTTTGCAAGCTCTGTAAAAAGTGCCTTTTGTTGCCTTCTTTTTCAGCCACGTCAAAATCTGAGGCTGTCGTTACCAAAACCTCCGGATTTGATTTGGGCAGTTTTGTAGGTGGCATTGTGCTGACACTTGGAGTCCTAGTTATTCTCTACATCGGATGCAAAACTTACCACTCTAGAAGAGGCATTCAATATAGAACCATGTAAGTTCCCAAGGAGTTATCCCGTGTCATTTCTTTCTTGAGGGGAACAGGGGCAAACAAAACAAGGAGAAGGAACTCTAATATACACTTCTGTTTGATGTACATTATATTAAAAGATGTCACTGTGATATTTCGGCTTTTACAACTTCAGCTATTCCTTATTATTGTTATGTCTCTCTTCTGTGTGGATTTTTTTCTCTGATTTATGTTGTCATTTTACAGGATTTTTGTCCTTCAACTATTCCATGAATTGCTAAAGTTTCCTTGAAAACATTTCCTTGTAATGTTTGCTGCAGTTTGCAAGACTTCTGGTTCTTCCTGATGCTTTCTCCTAGACTCAATTTGTCAATTCGCTCTTTGGCATTTTCTTCCCTCTTGCCATTAATGTTTTTGCAGTAGCTCTATATCTCTACGACATCTTGCTGGAACTCTGTTAACATTTGTGTACCTTCAAGTCTAGCTTGAGCAGCCAGTTTTAGAGGCATACATCTAGTATTCCACACTCTTAAGCCACCACTGTGGAATTGATTCATTCATTTATTGCCACAGAAAACATTCGAAAGACAATATGGCCATTACTCACATTTTTTAAAGCACAGTGTGTGATTATTATCAATATATGAACTCAAACTTTTACCTCACCTTGCAGTATAGGCTGAGCCAACTGGTTGATTGATACTTAGTTTTCTGTGTAATCTTGTTCTCATCTCCAGAAACCTGTCCATAAAATTATGTGCAATGAACCTGATTTAAGTACTTGTCACAAGCCCATAAAAGGAAAAATAGAATCTGCAACCGAACTAGCCATTTCATATCATTCGTATTACCCTAAGTTAGGGTAAATCTGTCAAATGAATCAGCCTTTTGTATTCACTTACTGTGAGCACAGGTAAGAGCCTTAGATAAAGAAGTCTGTGCAATGGATATTGAAAGGTATGGGCTAGATCCTTCCTAAAGTTCACTCTGTGTACACCAATGTCTTCTATCTTCTTTGGGCTGCAAGCTGTTGATATTTTCCCTGTGGAGTATAGATGCTGTGTGGCAAATACAAGCCTATTAAGAGCAAGCTTGCTTTTCTTAGTTACCTTTTCAAGACTGTTTAGAAGTTGTCTGAGGGCTTCAGACAGTAAATAGACTACAAGCTGAAAAACATTGATTCAAACAGATTCTCCACCACCAACTTCTTCCAGGCAACCGGTCTCTCTTCTTCATGATCTGAGATTCAGTGACAGGAGGTATAGTTCCAGTCTTTTCTTGCGTATAATTCTTCTTTTTGGAGCTACTCTGTTCCTCTCCTTTTCAGCGTTCATTTCTGAGAGCACAGTACCAGTCAGAGATCTATGATTTAGAATTCATCTTGAATCTTGCCCCTTCTATAGTGAATAGTTGTTACAGGAGAAATCTCACCGTGGCATTCACCCCGACACTGCACACTGCAAGTCACACTCATGCCATACAAGACTTTTAACTGCTAGGAGCAAGGTCCACGAGCAGTGCTGGCTCAATGGGTGCCCCAATTGAGTCTTTCACACACATGCACTCACTCACTTACTCTGTTGAGTTTCTCTCTGTTGAGCCACGTGGTTCAGACTGGACCCCTGTGCTTTCTGAAATTCATGTCAGAGAGGAATCTACTTTTGGTTTCATCCAGTTATAGCTCTTGACTATGAAGATGAGCTCAGACTGTAGGTTCTGTCACAGTCAGTTTATTTCAGCCTGAGTTGGGAGTCTCCCTGTTCTGTGCAACTCAACAAAAGAACAACTCAAGTCCATCCTCTCATATATCTGTCGGTTCTCTATTTCTTCCCTGCTTAGCTATCCACGCTAGCAAAGAGTTCATTTGAAGTTCACTTACGCTGATTTTTAAACAAGGCCTACTCATACTAAGCTTTAAGCAAAGATACTTGATTCTAATTTAACCTATCTCTAAGCAATCACACAATTCATTGTAACATTCTGTAAGTAGACTTATTTAAATCCCTAACAGCAGTTCAATCAAAATTCAACTGTTGCCATTCATACCCAGCTCTACTCAGTTTTCTTCCTCGCTTCCATACTTGCCTCCTTGTCCCACATTTAGTTTAAGAACCAGAAATTCTTAAAACAGTCGCTTTTCTTTTTCCTATTCAGCATCAGCCATCTCAGTTGAGAAGCTTGTTGGGGATGCTAGTGTTTAGGCCTTATATTTTCTCTCCATCTTTAATACTACTTGCTGGTCAAGGAATTCAAACAGTCCCTGCTGCACGTGTTTACCCGTAGTAGTGTTCAAATGGATATTGAAGAATTCAGATCAACAGTATATTTAAAATGCAAGAAACATGTCATTGAGCTTGTAAACTGGCTGTTACTACTAGATATAGGTAAGATGGATACGATAAAAATGCCCGAGCAGAAGCAGACCTAAAAATACTTACTTGAACGAAATGTGAAAGCCAGAAGTTAATAAGGCTAGTGGTGCTGGAGGAGTGTTGACAATGAAATTGTTCTGTTTATTTCAAGCTTGTCTCAGAGAGGGCTGTAGCTCCGAGATCAGTGTATCCTTAGCCCTTCCCAGCAAGATGTCCCTTGTCCACAAAACAAAACCTTCTTAGCAGCAGCTGGGTGGTGGTTTCTCATGTTGACTGTTGCTTGTGCTTCAGAACACTAATTACTGTGTTTCTGTTACAGTGATGAACATGATGCCATCATTTAAAGAGACTTCAGTGAAGACAGTTTTGAAAACCATCCTATCACAGCTGTTGTAACTTAATTCTGAGTGAGTTCCTTTTATACAGATGATCACAGTCTCTAAACCGTTCTTGGGTGTGATCCTGCAAGATGTTTGGAAGCTCTTTAGACATCCTGATTTTTTTTTTTGCATCGGCATTCACAAGAAGAGTAGGAACTCAGCACTTTGTAAAAACAGTATTTTCCTTTTCCAGTATTTGTAACCAGATTTAAAGAAAGACACCCATTGAATCATTTTAAGGTACACACACAAGTTTCTGAAATAGCAAATTACTAGCACAGTGGATTGCATAATTGCAATTTTAAGTAACTTCAATTATTTCTCACATATTGTGTAAATGCAATATGTTGTATGATGGATACAGTAGCTTAAATAGGATACCTTTGACACCATAGTTTTTTTGTAAGTAAAATGGGGGTTTTTTTCCTAATATTTCGCATTAAATTGTGTTTATTTTGAAGTTTGATGTGAACTTTAGTTTAGAAGTTTTTTATTTTGAACAATTTGGTTAATTAACTCTTATTAGGCTATAAAGGGATATGGTTTGAAGTGAAAATGACTACTCTAAACTTCAGTCATTAGCTCACCAGGAACCTGCAGAGACTTTCCTGAAGGGGCTATACAATGAGATTGGCTGCATGAAGCATGGACAGACTGGAGCTATCCATCCACAACCCTTTTCTCTAAGTGGGTCCTTATAAGAAAACAGACTATGTGACCCATAGCTTCTTTTTTGCAGCATGTCCTAATGAAGTATGTGCAATTGAAGATAAATTGGAAAAAAGTAATTGCACCATCATAAATACGATAAAATATGAAAAATTCTTCTGAAAATTGTTTTTTAGGCTGAATGTAGCAATGGCTCTTAGTTTTTATTATGATGAAGCTGTATGCAATGTTTTTGCAGCATTTGATAAGCGTTGAAAGTTACACAGAGAAGTGGAAAATCTGTAACAGCTTTTTAGAAGAATATATTCTGCGTTTTGACAATTTTTTTCAGAACTTGGTACAGCTGCACATGTGTACAGAGGTCAAAAGCCCATTGAAGGCAATGGGGCATGATCCCAAAAGGCCTTTAGATGAAGGCCAAAATACACTGGATGTCCTGTGCAAGGTGGCTGATGCTGCTTCTGTATCACTTCTGCATTTACACTGAGGTAAACCTGCTGACTTCTGTAGATTGGCTCCCGATTTACACTGGAGTAAGGAGGATGAAACACAGGTCTGCATCTCCTTACGTCCTGCTCAGGCCCCACCTGTAGACCTCTCCTAGGTGAAGAGGGTTGATTTGGGGGGACTTGACCCTCCTAGTTACTGTTAGCATGAGAACATCATGCAGGGCACAGAGGGAACGTGGTGACAGCTGAGCAAGGTCACAGGACAAACTTAATGTAGGTCTGTCTAGGGGCCAGGGTACAGCGCATGAGGGGAGGGAAGACTACAGCTCTGGCACAGGTTAATTTTTTTAATCGATCAGTGATTTATTTTGACATACACTGTCAACAATAAACTGACTGTATAGATGTTTTTTCCTTTTCACATGGAGTCGTAAACCCCTTGTGTCTGAGGCACAGCTGACTCCAGCAAACAAGGGCTAATGAGTAATCTTAATAGTACCAGCCACACACATCAAACGGGTAGCAGGGTTTTTTTTTTAACTGAGACTGACGCACAGGAAGAAGTGTGACTTAAAGTAACTTTTGTGTTTTTTCTTAATTGCATTGTTTGGTGGAAAACTTCGTGTTTTGACTTCAAGAATTTGGAAACAATTGTTCCATAGAACTGCAGTTCTTTACTTTGTAGAAAGTAAGACAATTAAGTACAAGGCAGTTACTGTGATTGTCTCATCACATGTACAAATTAATAAATACAATTAAATCTTGAGAGTTACTGTATCAATTATGGTTGGATTTTTATTTTATTTGGCAGTTTTTTAAATCCCTCAACCCTTTCCACAGTCACAACCACTGAATAAGAAGTGTTTGCTGTCTTTCTTTTTAAATAGTAGTATACTGGACCTGGGGCACTTTTGCCCCTCTCAGTCATTTCTAATGTATTTTGTAATCTTATTACTACAATCAAGCAAAATTATGTGCTTAAGCTTCCAGAGGTGACAGTATAAATATAAACCCTGACCTCCTTTCAGGTGTTTGGATAGAGGACAAAGTTAAATGAAATTGCTAAATCTTACCTCAAACTTTACATTTCTTTTCCAACGATAAGTGAAAAAACAGGTTTAAGTTACACACGTATAAAGTGGGATGAACAGGACAGCTTTTCAGTGTGTCACCACCACTAAGTACATCTTTAGCCCTCAGTCCTTGAGGTCGCTCTGCAGTATTTGAACATGCGGTGGACCTGAATTTAGCAACACTCTACACATATAAAGGGGTTGGCTGTGTTAAATAACTGAAACAGTAATTCAGCATTCAGAAATCCTGAGTATGTTAACTAAGTACTGGTCACTCAGTTCTGCAAGGAAAGAGTAATTGAAATGGTTTGCCACACGAGTCTACCAAATTTCAGACCAATATGAGCTGAAAAAGGAGCAGAGGATCGGAAAAGGTCTTCCGTCTCTCAGACTGAAGTCTAGCACTATCCCAAGCAGTTGGGGAGGAGAATACAGAATAGCTGAAGGGACCTGCATTAATCATCTAGCTTCTATTTGCCTGACCGCTTCAGGGCTGACCAAAAGTTAAAGCGTGTTGCTAACGGCATTGTCCAAACCCCTCTTAAATACTGACAAGCTTGGAGCATCAATCACCTCTCCAGGAAGCCTTTTCCAGGGTTTGACCACTCTTTCTGTAAAGAAATGTTTCCCAAATAAAATCCTTCCCTCATGGAAGTCTCTTCCAAGTCATTCCTTTGGTGATTAGTTGTTCTAAAATCAATCACAAGTTTATGATCTGTTTATAAGGTCGAGGGAGGTGATTCTGCCCCTCTATTCCTCTCTTGTGAGACCTCATCAGGAGTATTATGTCCAGTTCTGGAATCTTCAATGCAAGAAGGATATGGAGCTGTTGGAACGGGTCCAGAGGAGGGCTACAAAGATGATCAGAGGGCTGGAGCACCTCCTATACAAGGACAGGCTGAGAGAGTTGGGAGTTGTTGAGCCTGGAGGAAAGAAGGCTCTGAGGAAACCTCATAGCGACCTTCCAGTACCTGAAGGGGACCTTCAAGAAAGCTGGGGAGGGACTGTTTACAAAGGGTTGTAGTGAAAGGATGAGGGGCAATGGGTATAAACTGGAGAGGGGCAGATTTAGACTAGACATAAGGAAGAATTTCTTCATGAGAGTGCTGAGGCACTGGCACAGGTTCCCCAGGGAAGTTGTGGCTGCCCCATCCCTGGAGGTGTTGAAGGCCTTGGGCTGCCTGATCTAGTGGGAGGTGTCCCTGCCTATCACAGGAGGGTGGGAACTGAATGATCTTTAAGGACCCTTCCAACCGAAGCTATTCTATGATATTCATTTTATGCAACAACTTTTTAGTATATATAGCTCCTACACTTCTCTAGGTTTACTTGCGCATCTATAGTCTTTCTGCTCTTCCTTAACTGAGTTTATTAATAGTTTAAAGATGATTTGACCGTTTGTAGTTCATTCTCTGAACAGGACTGCATAACTCTTTCCTTAACTAGTACTCGGTTCATACTCTTACTAGCCACTCAGTTCACAGTTCTTCCTTGGTTAGGAACCCCTCTGGTGACACATCACAGAACTGCATGTACAGAATCATAGCTTAATCCCATCGGCAGCATACAATTGATTATTAACTCTGATTCTTATTTTTGACCCTTAAAATTCATGGGTTTGTGCTTCCTATTAATATTTATTTCACTTGCAGGCTTGGGAAATCATCCAGTGGCTACAGAGCACAGTCACCTTAGGTCAGATACTATGAATGTTCCTTTTGCTCTTCAAACACATCAAAATCAACCACATAGCTGCATCTCAGGGCTGCAGCATCCTGCCTTCTGTCTTTCCTTTTCATGCAGCTCTCCCATAGCCTGTATTCTAGTACCAAATTATAGCCCTTCCAGCTTCATTGTTTTGATGGGGCCATGCATGAAATGCTTCAAAGCAATACTGAAATGCTGCTAATTTGTTTTTTATTAAAAAACTATGAAAGCAAGATCCTATTACTGTGATAATATTCAATAATATGAACATTATCCCTTTGTAAATCTGTTTTCATACCTCTTGTTCGCAGACTGTTATATCTCTTGCATATTCATGTCCCTCTATTTTTGCCCTGCAGACATACAGAGCATTCTTAACATGCTTTATTGGAAAAAAAAAAAAAAAAAGATGTAAGCAACAAAATGATGGTATTGCCAAAAGCAATGTGGACCAACATCAGACTCAGAATTGCCTAGATAACTCAATACCTCAAGAATTTAGCTGTGATATGGAAGCAAATAGAATTAGAGTGCACCTGTACGGAATGTAAACGAGACAACACTGAAGGACTCCTGATTGGTGTATGACCATGTCTTAAAAAAACAGGGAAGTTAAATGAATTTAGGAACCTACATTTGACAGCTCTCATGAGCAGCACACCCACAGGGGCTGCCAATTCCCGGCACTGATTCTACAGTATCTAAGCCTTAGCTTGCATTAGAACTTAAGTGTTTTCTTTGTTATAAAAGCACTATTTTGAAGACCAGATCTGTGATAAACTTCATGCTTCAGTGTCAAATCAAAATCACCCCCACACTTCAGAACATCCAATGTACTCTGAAAACTGAAAGGATGAAAGAGACACTTAAGTTCTAAAGGCTTTTAAGCGTCCTTTTAGAAGACCAAGAGGAAATACATTCTCACTCGAGAGTTCAAAATTTAGAGTTTGCATATTGTTTTTACTTTCTCCATAGCAAGGTGAATGCACTTTGGAAACCAGGGTGTTGTACCTGGCTGGCATGGAGTCGATGGGTGCTTCTAAAGCGTTACAACAATTATGGAATAGTTGGGTGGGGTTGGAAGGGACCTTAAAAGATCATCCAGTTCCCACCCTCCTGTGATGGGCAGGGACATCTCCCACCAGACCAGGCTGCCCAAGGCCCCATCCAACCTGGCCTTGAACACCTCAAGGGATGGGGCAGCCACAACGTCCCTGGGCCACCTGTGCCAGTGTCTCACCACTCTCACCATGAAGAATCTTTTCCTAATGTCTAATCTAAATCTTCCCCCTTGCAATTTAAAGCCATTCTCCCTTGTCCTGTCACTCTGTGCCCTTGTAAACAGTCCCTCCCCAACTTTCTTGGAGGCCCCTTTCAGGTACTGGAAGGTCACTATAAGGTCTCCTTGGAGTCTTCTCTTCTCCAGGCTGAACAACCCCAACTCTCTCAGCTTGTCCTCACTCCAGCTTTTAGATCCTCTTCGTGGCCCTCCTCTAGACCAGTTCCAACAGTTCCGTATCTATTTTTGTTTTGGGGATTACAGAACTGGACACAGGACTCCAGGTGGGGTCTCAAGAGAGCAGAGGAGAGGGGGAGAATCGCATCCCTCGACTTGCTGGCCACAGTATTGCCTTCTTATCTTGGCCTTACAGGAAGTCCAGCTACTGAACTCCACTGGTACCAAAGTTCCCACCCTGTAATCCGTGCAAATGCTCTGCCAGCTCAAGAAAAGCAATGGCCCTGGAACGCTGACATCTGAGAACACAAACTGCTTGATCAACAGGGCTGCACAGGAAGCTGCGGGGAGAAGCGGGGGGGTTGTTTACTGCTGTTTCACCCAGTCAGATCTCTGGAAAATGCTTTCAAACAAGGAAGTTGGACACAGAACAAAATGTGAATGTGGTCAGCTGGTTCACCAGTGACGGCAGTCACTTGATCCTCTCCAAACATGACACTCTGCAGAGAGCCTCCTCCGCAGCTTAACGTTTTGCTAGCGTTCTATTTGTGATGTGCTTCAGGCAGCTGGTTTTATTATAGCTTTCTTGCAGTAGCACTCAGAACATAACTGCTCACACACGCAGTCCTACAGTTCAGGGCAACCACAGTTGTTACAGTGGGGAGGGGTGGAAAGCCATAACCTAGATTAGCCTTCCTGCCAAAACTAGGTCAAAGAATTTTACCCACTAGTTTCTAGATCAAGTTCTTCCACTACCCAGAATGCATTTAAGGCTGCTGCAAGCAGGTCCAGATGCAGGCAGCCAGTGCTGTTTGAAGTGGCCCAGGACATTAAAAACACTCTCCAAGCAGGTAAGTTGCAGGTCCCGAGATACATTCAGGCATCACAAGTGACACTGAACAGAACCACTCAGTTTTTATAGTCCTGTATATCCTGTGATTTGATCTGTATCTAGTAACTGCAGAGTTAACCCCATATGATTGTAAAGAAAAATGCATTGCTTAAAAAGTCTGCCTGCTACTGTCTTTTTCTCCATCCTTTTCACAGAATGGCTTGGTTTACATCAAAACTAAAGGGAGGATATGTAATCAAGTTGGAAAAAAATCTTGTATTAAAGGAATTGCACGTGACAGCAGGTGATTGTAACAGGAGACCCAGACATTTCTTTGACAGGCTTAGAAGGAGACTTTGATTAAATTCCTACTCAGATCATAGAAGAGTTTGGGTTAGAAGGGACCTTAAAAATCATCCAGTTGCAACCTCCCTGCCATGGGCAGGGACACCTTCCTTTGGATCAGGTTGCTCAAATACTCACCTACCTGGCCTTCAACACCTCCAGGGATGGGTTATCCATAATTTTTCGGGGCGGGGGGGGGGTGTTTGGTTTTGGTTTTATTTGTTTTTTAAGGATAAAAATCTGAACTCCCTACTTTACCAGAGGGAAAACCCAATGAAAGACAGAGAGAATCTGGTTTTATTATTTTACAGGCAAACATCCTCAAACTTTTCATAGGAAAAGACTGCATTCTGGCTCCTGCAACCTACACAGAAAAGCCAACACAAGGAAAAGCATAGACAAGCACTCATTTGAGAATTAGAAATATTTTAATTCAGTCTTCATATAAACTATTATTAACACACATTACACAAATATCTACATCTGAACAAAAGTTTAGTCCTGCTGTTCCTGCAACAGCCTCTTTTCTCCTCCTCAAGACCACTAGAAAGCCAAATCAACTGAAACAGTAGCTGAAAGTTAATTCATATTAATTATTAATAAATGGCAATTGTAATGTATATGGTGAAAATTCATGAGAAGAGTTTTGCCAAGCTCTATTTTCAGAACTCATCGAAAAACATTTTTATTCGAACTGACACAAGGGAATTGGAGGGAAACTACTTTCCTTACTTAGAAAAGAAATGCTACAAAACCACAAACCCCACACTTAAGTATTGAGTTCGTTCCATTAACAGAAACGTTCTTTGCTAAGGAAGACCTAGGATATTCATAGTGATGAAACGATTTACTATTACCCAACTGTGTTTACTAGTTCATAGAATCATCTACTGTATCGCAACATTCCACTCTTAAGACACCGCTGGCTTAATCTTCAGCAGTTGGAGGATGACAGGAACACACATTTTGCAAGCTTCCTTCTTTATGAAAGGAAGGTACGAACTGTACCCTTTATTGTCCCCCTGCAAATAGGGCATTTTCTAAGGGATGGTGCACACTCTTTGCATACCACTAAGTGACCGCAGGGAATAAAAACAATAGAAACTTCTTTGTCCATGCAAACTTTACACGTCCTTTCCTCTTGCAATCTCCTTAATTGTTCTTCCATAGGTAAACCTGGAAAAATATATTTAAACTTTAAGAAGCCTGAATATAAGGGCATACGAATTCAAATACAGCCATATTCCATTTCACCCTTTATTTTCCTACCTGTATTCATTAAACATAGAGCACGGAATACAGACAGCAGCAAGAACATGAGTAAAACTTCCAGAGCACAAAAAATGAGGTGCAAGGAACTAGTCTGTATTTTCCATTTCTGTGAGACAACAAAGAGCTAAGGGATTGGAGGCCAACTGTACTTCTCGAGACCAATGTCTATATTTTCACACTGTACTTGTTTTGCTTGGATATCAGAAGCACGGAGCATAGCCTGACTGGTGGAAGTGAGCTATATTCAGCCCTGTGTATTTTTCTGCAGTCTATTAACATATCAAGCTACAAGACTAAGAAGCAGAGCAAATTCAATTGCATGTCTGACAGGCTCTTATCTACCCAGCTGCTGGTCAAAATCTTGGGCCAGTTTGAGAAAGCAGAGATGGTTCCTGCTCTGCGATGCTAACCTACTATTCACTGCCCAGTCTTTGCCAGATGCCCGAGTGAGAGCTCGTACCAGGATCAAGACTAACACGTGCTTGAAATGTTACGCACCAGAAAGCACTTCCTCCTTTTAGGTGCAAAAGCACGTGTAAGGCACAGGATTCAGCAGATAAAATCACAGAATCATAGAATGGTTTGGGCTGGAAGGAATCTTAAAGATCACCCAGTTCCAACCCCTCTACCATGGGCAGGGACACCTCCCACTAGACCAGGTTGCCCAAGGCCCCATCCAACCTGGCCTTGAACACCTCCAGGGATGGGGCAGCCACAACTTCCCTGGGCCAGTGTCTCACCACCTTCATTGTGAGGAATTTCTTCCTAATGTCCAATCTAAATTTCCCCCATTCCAATTTAAAGCCATTCACCCCTGTCCTATCACTCCATGCCCTTGTAAAAAGTCCCTCCCCACCTTTCCTGGAGGCCCCCTGCACGTACTAGAAGGCTGCTTGGAGGTCTGCCTGGAGCCTTAGATAGACTTGCTTACAAGTCTGCATATGCATTTAACTTTTTCAGGTAAGTCCATCTTAACAAAGCAAAATCTGGGAGAGTAAAGCATAAAATCTATTTCTTTACCTAAGTAATTTTATTTTTTATGAAGTAAGCTATTTATCCCGCAATACCCTTTAAACTAAAAAGGTAGAGTTTAATATACCTGAAATATCTTCTGTGGGAACATACTTCAAGTTCTTCTCAACTAAAATAAGAGAAAAAAAGAAATCCTAGTCATTGAGTAATCTATATTCGAACAGCATCAGATCTGTTGTATCTTTACACTGCTAGGACAGCATTGGTTAAGACTTCTCTAATCTTACACAAAAAAGACGACATACCAAATAAATCTTTGTACAGTTCAGGATCACAATCTCGTAGACAGGTTCTGAATATGCTGGCTGCTTCATTTCCTTTCACTAAAACTGTATCTATCAGTTCCCTTGCTTGCAATGACGTCTGAGTCTTTTGCTTAATAACATCGTGCTCGATTTCCGTTATCACTTTTGCTGACAGTAAACTCCCAAGGATTGGAAGTACACATGTTAAATGCTGGAATAAAGCCTTTCGATTCTTCCGGATTAAGGACAAATCATCTGAAATGCAAAAGGGATTAGTGTTTGTTAGAAAACGCTACTCCATTGATACATTCTTCAAACTCTGTTTGAGACATTGACTTACTACACATCATCACTAGAGATCTCAGTAAATTTTGGTGGTAATTCAAAGAGCAAACTTAAGGAAACCACATACAAGCAGCTTCTGAGCTGAAGCCTTTTCACCAATGAAACCTCCTGCTCCCATCTTTGGATTAAATTACTTGGGGGGATCTGGTCTAACTTCGTGCTACCAAGACTTACATTTTCTGCAGAACTGCAAAGAGAAAACATTGTCTCCAAGTAACACCAATGCTAACTCACTGACAAGTTGATTTTAGTCAGTGATTTTAGTGGCAATCAAAATCATGAATAAGACATAGACAGAATCAAGATTTCTTGAGATGTGTGCAAGAAAACCAGAAGTACATCACAAGCAGACTTGGGAAATTATTTATCTCAAGCAATTAAAACAGTTTGCATTAAGATTTAATGGCTGAACCTACCTTCACTTTTTTGAACATGCAGGTAGGAAATAAGCAGACAACTTATAATTGAGAAGTTTCATTATTGTTTCACAGACTCAAAAATAGGGTTGTTTTTAGGCTTTAAAACTTATATGGCTTGAAAACAACATGGAATGTTAAAGACTCAAACACTGCTAAAGAGCTGACATACATGGTTGAGCCATACACAGAAAAGCAGACTTTTGGCCATCTAAAATAATCTAGATTTGTAAAGTTTACTGGCTTCTTCTGGGAGGTGGATCTGGTGGCTGAACAATATAAGCAGCTTAAAGACCAGGCAAATTTGGAAAAAAAAAATTAGTAGAGCGTGCCAAGTAAAGTATGTGAGTACCATTTATTTTATTAACAGCTATAGAGGCTGGAGCACATCTGTTATGAGGACAGGCTGAGAGCTGGGGTAGTTAAACCCAGAGAAGAAAAGACTCTGGGGAGACTGTGGAGTAACCTCCTAGTACCTGAAGGGGCTACAAGAAAGCTGGGGAGGGACAGTTTACAAGGGCATGGAGTGATAGGACAAGGGGGAATGGATTCAAATTGGAAGGTGGAAGATTTAGACTAGACATTAGGAAGAAATTCACACTGACAGCGCTGAGAAACTGGCACAGGTTGCCCAGGGAAGTTGTGGCTGCCCCATCCCTGGAGGTGTTCAGGGTCAGACTGGATGGGGCCTTGGGCAACCTGGTCTGGAAGGAGGTGTCACTGCCCATGGCAGGAGGGTTGGAATTGGATGATCTTTAGGGTCCCTTCCAACCTAAACCATTCTATGATTCTATGAATATAAAAGCACACAAATTAAAAAAAATATTGTCTCTGTTGCTGTGGAGAGAATCAGGTGACTCCGAACCTTTGGCACCTGCATGAACCATCCTCCTGAAAGTCAATGAAACAGTTCACAGACTGCTAATTCCATACAGATACCCTGAAAAGGCTTTTATAGAAGCTGATCCTAAGAGCAATTAAATGAAATCACTTGGTGAATAAAACCCTTTATAAAAAATAAACATAATACAAACCACTTCTGCTTTCAATTCTATTCATGCTTTACGCATACCTGATTCTACTTCTTCAAACTGCCTCTCTTTCTCTTCTTCCTTCTTCTCATCCTCAGCAATAAGCAGATCAGACACAAGATCATTAATTGTCTTGTAGTTTTCTCCAGTGGCCAAGATTTTACTTTGCACTGTTTGCTTTATTAGCCTTCTGCTGAACCCCATCTCCAAGGTAGCTTTGACCACAGGCGTGTTCATCATGATCGCATCTTCTGAAGGACTCTCTCCAGGTTCAAAATGAATAACTGATCAAAGGAGAAAATCATCATGTATAATATGAAGAATAAAATACATACACAAACCACAAGTCACACACGTCAGCCTTACCTACACAGATGCATACATACATGAGTACCCAGCATGAAAAAGTTTCAATGGTTAAATTGACTTTTTTTAAGCAGTTCGTTTTAAAAATGGAAGCCAGTTATTTAGATTCAATTAGACTGAATCCATTACAAACTTCAATCTATGTCAGGCCTTCACTAAAATCTAAGGATAATCCAGAGAAACCACTGAGAATTCCACTGTGTCGCAGCAGCTTTTTTTCTACTTAGTCACTTCTAGCTTCAGCCTTCAAAAATGCCTTGGGGCACAGGGCAAAGAGGAATCAAAATTCAAAGTTCACAGCACAAACAACTGTTCTATTCCAGTTCTCGACCAGTATTTTTCCATTCAACTTACTAAGCATCAGGCACGTGGAACTCTTCAACCACCAGGAACTACGACAGCATAACCCACTCACCCTCTGGGAGGAGTTTTATTGCCACCATAACAAGAGTTCAGCTCAGAAAGACTTCATTTTATCAGCTTGTTCTACCCTCTCCTTAATCATTGCTACTCAACTCTGAGCTTTGCAAAGTGCTTTAAAAACATGTTTAATATACATACTTGGGGGATCAATGTTTTCATCTACAGGCATGGTATCAGAGGTTGACAAGAGCTGTGGAACAGAACAGAGCTACATTAGTATCACAGTACTGCTTTTCCTCCTACATACTTTTCTAACACATTCTTTCCTCACCAGCCAAGCTAAGCTTTTTATCTCGACCATTGTTTTACGTGTGGTTACACAAGTCTGCAAAATTGTGCAACTATGTAAAGTTAGTGCTGATCACTTCCACAAAAAGTTTGACTTAGCCTTGCCTGAAGAGTTATTGACAGAAGTAATTCAAGCTGTCCATGACTAATTTGTGAAATAACAATTGCTGATCCACAAAATTCATCAAAACTTACATAATCAGATGTCCCAACAAGAAAGAGCTCACTGCCTCCCACAACACTTTAAGTAATCTGTACAGGTTAAACTCTATCAGCCACAGTCCATTAGTTGTGGTTCAGCATTAGCTTCATTTTTGTGCTCACGAAGAGCATTTAGTGTCAGAAACCTAGTAGAAATATATGCTGAAATGAGGCAGAAGGATGGACCACACTCCAAAAAAAAAAAGAACACAGCACTCTTCAACAAGGAAAAACTAAAGCCACAGAACAGCCACATTTACCTGTTCAAGAAGATGGGGGAACCTGGCCTGAATTTGACTTACAAACTCTCCTCCTTTTACACGAAGCAGATACTCACACCTGGAACATTGACAGAAGTGACCACATTATACTTTCTACTTGCCAAAGGAAAAAAATACAGAGGAATGAAACAGTTCACAATAACACAGCATAACTTAAATATATGTTTCTCTTCCTTCAGAAGGGAAAGAGTTGTCTTAACTGGAAGCCTGATATAGCCTAGTGTCTGTGACACTTTGATAAAGCTTTTCCATGATGCTAGGCAATCAAGTAGGCTTACGTATATAAATGCTGCTACCACTCTAACCAAAACGACACATCATTAGAAATGATAGCAAGTCAACATCACTACGAAGTGCAGCAATAACTGTTTCTATCTCACGTGTCACCATTCTTACCTCCTACTCAAATCATTCAACTGAAGTTAACAAAATCTAACACCATTATCATAGCTAGATCTGCTTCATTAATGTAGTTACAGCTCTTAAATACATTTACTGATAGGCATAACACAAAAGGAAAGAAAGGTGTCACCTAACCCTACGTACATCGTGTAGTCCAACAGTAGCTGGTAAACTGCCCATGAAAGACTAGTTGGAGATCTATCATGTGAAGAATTATAATTAGCTTTCCTGAAATTAAGTGCAGCTTAATTTCTATCATTAATGTAGGTGGAGATTTCCACAAGCTAAGAGAGCAATTAGGTATACAATTGCCATTTAATTACAGGGGACCTTAAAAAGTTATTTCCGTCCTTTTTCCAACAGGGGTATATTAAATAGTCACTGAAACCTTCTTCAAAAGCCCTTCTGCACATAAGAAACAAAACTATAGCTGAAACTAAACAAGCTGAAAAACCGGTTCAAGAGCATTCAGCATGGGCACAGGACTAAACCAAAGGAGTTAGATGTTCCCTCAGCAGCTTTTGCTCTCCTCAATTTGTCTTCTGACTGCTCCTCTTAGGTAAGCGTGCTCGTTAACGATGCAGCCTCACTTGCTAGTAGCGATTCAGGGATACATACAGCTCTTAATTATTAAG
Organism: Clamator glandarius; assembly: GCA_033459285.1. Taxonomy (NCBI): domain Eukaryota; kingdom Metazoa; phylum Chordata; class Aves; order Cuculiformes; family Cuculidae; genus Clamator; species Clamator glandarius. The sequence goes on from JAUNZM010000582.1 coordinate 213,981, forward strand.
TGGAAAGCATTAAACATCATGCCTAATGAAGAAACGTTTTAATTAAGGCCACCTTAGCACTTCATACCTTTTAAGTAGAGGTACATGAAATACTTCTAAATGAAAGAGTGAATTTGTGTATCATATGGTGCAGTTAAACAAACTATTAAGTGGAATATGTACCTGCCAAAAGCAGAAGTATTTAAGGATGTGAATAAATTATGATAAAGATCTTGCGAGTTACCTTGGAAACCACTTTGCATGCTCAATCCATGGATCATCTCCAGATTCCCAGCACCTTAATCCACCATCACAGCAAAAACACTTAACATCATCATTGCGACCTTTGAAAAAAAAAATAAAGCAAAGTATCTAGCAAACATTCACACAATTTACTTCCAAGGAAATGCTGACACAGTGATACCAGTAAAACTAGAGACATCAATTTTTCTTACCTACATAGTAAAAGCCAGCATCTGCAAGCTGTTCAGGCTGAACTGGAATTCTAGCCGGCCAATTTATAAATGTTTTAACACGTGCTTCATGGGTTTGCATGCTCACATTTGAAACATTGAAACTTAGCGGGTCTCGGTTAAGTTTTTCCACAAAAGGGCAGTTAGGAAAATGTCTCCGATGCTCTGATATAGCATTATCTTTTGGTTCCCAGTTACTCAGCTGGCCTCCACAGGTAAAACAAGCAACTTTGTCTGCTGCCCCCAAGTAATAAAGACCAGCCTTTGCCAGATCAGTGGGCGAAAGAAATGTCAATGGCCATGAGTGAAATGTGCGCAGTCTAGCATCTTCCGTACTCATAGAAGGATTGTGAAATTCAGATCTTAAGGCTGAAAGGTCTTCTACTGCCCTAGTAGTTATTGGGTCTTGAGGAAAACTGGAAAAAGAGCCACTGAAATATCCAACTTGGTCAAAACTTGGAGAAAGGGACATGGAATGTAGAGATGGTGAGAGATTGTTTGTGACCAGAGGCGAAAAAGCAGAACGAGAGGACAGTCCGAGGTTGTTCATTGAAAGCATGTTTTGAACAAAACTGCAGGTAGGATACAGCTGTTTATGTTTTTCCATAGCATTATCTCCTGGTTGCCAGCTGTCCAATGTTAAGCCACAACTGAAGCACTTAACTTTATCTTGCACACCAGTGTAATAAAACCCAGCGCGGGCAAGACTCCGTTCTGACACTGGCACATTACTGGGGAAAGTAGAAAACGTCGACATTCTGTAGAGTTCACAGGATAATTCATACTTCAGTTCACCACAAAAAGCACTCTGCTTCCTGATGCTAGCCAAGAAAGGGCTATTTTCCATTATGTTCATAATGGACAATTTTGGAAGAATGGGACAAGTCTTCCTCTGGGAGGTAGTTGTGTGCATTAAAGGCAATTCGGAATAACCCCTGCCTGTACCAAAAGTAAGAACCTGAAAATGAAATACTTTAATGTGCAACTTTGAATGCGTATGTGAATAGAATTAGCTTCATGATTAATAGCCTTTAAACATCTGAGAAGTTCCTGTACTTCAGCTTACACAACTACTTTCAGTGCAAACACTGCCCCATCCCATTTTGGCAGTTGAAGAACACATGTCAAAAAGGGACTTTCCCTTAGTTATATATCCATCACATGCCTTCTTTCTACTGTGTATCTGGGAGGGCAGTATCATTTTGTCAGGCAAGCAGAGGTGGGATTCAGAGAGGAAAACCCTCAAATGGGTTTATCAAACTCCTTTGTCAATAAAGAAACTAAAATGGGGGGCAACTAAGACAACATCATTTTTAACCAGAACACTTGTTTAGTGATTTAAGAACTACTTCTCCCTAGACAGCTGATAAATATGCAGCTTATACACACGTAAATATTTTAGTTTGCAAACTTCATTAAGAGGTTGAAAATAATGGTTTATCAAGCTCAACGCGCATTCAAAAAAGAGCCTCTAAACTGACATTACTGAACTGATTTAGTATCTTTGCTACTGCTAGACTTCCAAAAAACCCCTCAACTTCCGCAAATTGTTGTAATAAAACTAAAGAAGTTAGTTTACACTCAACTTCACATATATAAAGTACTCAGCTACGATATAAGCAAATCCTACGCATTGTCTCTGACAAGCATGAACTGCCTTAGTTAACAAGCCTGGAAGAGCCCCAGGCTTTTCTGTTTATAACACTGTCAACACAGACCAAACAGAGCATTTCAGTTTTAACCTGGTGCCTTAGTTACAAGTAAACAATTATCAAATTTAACATAAATTAATTGTTTCGTGTTGGGACATTCTACTGCTTTATATTGTTGAATTAAGTTTTTCCTGTATGCCATGTTTATGGCATACAGAAGCAAATAGAATCCTGAGATTAATAAAAAGGTTTTGTCAAGCCTTAGTTTCTTTATTTGTGCACAAAACTACCTCCCAGAGTCCAGACTGAAGTCCCTTTTAAGGTGCCTACGCTTCCATATCGATGCTGACTGTTCGCAAGAAGAAACTGGAAGTATCTGTAGTTTCAATCATTTAATTCTTTTAGGTGGAACAAAACCTGTAAGGAAGAAAGACGGGACTGCTTCAATATACACAAAATGAAGTGCATGTAATGTCTACACAAGCAGAAACTAAACAAATCAAAACACTAAAATCTCAACTTAAGCTTTTTTATAGTGTTAGCCAGGATGTTTCAGGAATTCTACTTGACATACTATCACATGGAGTTGACTTCACACTTAAATTTCCCCATTACTGACACATACGGAACACCGTTTAATCCACAAGCAGAGCTTTTTTGGCAAATGGATTAATCTGGCTGCTTGATCACAATATAATTTTATATTTATTCATACATATGGCAGTCTGTTCTACAGTATCGGTTCCTAAAAAGCTCTTCCAAGAAAGACGAAAACCAAAAACACTTGTCATGATGACACAGCCCTACAAAAATCACCTACTGGAAAACAGCAAAGCATTTCCTACCCATATCAGCAGTTCTCAGTACGTTTGTTCTTAATATGGCCACACTATTACTACGACTAGCTTCTTAATCACTGAGGTCATGAGTTACAAATGCCTACACCAATCCTTTAACACAGATGGTGGGATTAAGCTATCAACATACATGAACAATACTAGTCCAAGAAATCAAGCCAGTTTCTATACTGGAGAAAGTCAGATACCTCAGAGTAAACGCTAGAAATATCAGCAAACTGAGACCCCAATAATCCTAAAGCATTTAGGATTGCTTAAACCTGAGATCCTGCAGTCATTTAGTCTTCTAATATTATCCTCCACTATAGAGCAGAGCAGCCTTGATTTCCAGCCACTCAACTGGTCTGAACTTCACGTCTCCTTCACCAGGAAGTTACTTAAGCCAAAAGAAGCAATAAGGCCTTTAAAGTACTGCGAAGCCAAAACTCAATTCAATATCCTTCTGCTCTTGTGTTATAAAACAGGCAAAACAACACCTCCTAATGTCCCTGTGCTCAGTTTACACAGTTGGAGCATTGAACTCCAGCTGGCAGGCTTTGTGCCCTGTCACACGTCCTCAGTGACGGGCACAGCGCCTTCAGTGAGGACAGCACCGTGCCCTCCACAGCCCCTCCTTCTCACCAACCACCTCCTTGCCCCTCATTAGCCCTCCTTCCCCCATCACCAGCCCCCGTCCTTTCTCCCCTGACCACCCTCATCCTTCCCCCCCAACAGCCCCCGTCCTCTTTCCCCCTGACAGCCTCCATCCTTTTTCTCCCACGACACCCCTCGTCCTTTTCCCCACGACACCCCCCGTCCTTTTCCCCCATCCTTGCCCCCATCCATTCCCCTCATCCTTGCCTCCAACCTTTTCTCCCTGACAGCCCCCATCCTTTTTCCTCCCCTGACAGCCCCCGTCCTTTCTCCCACAACAGTCTGTCCTTTCCCCCATGACACCCCTCGTACTTTCCCCCACAACAGCCCCCGTCCCTTCCCCAATGACAACCCCTGTCCTTTCCCCCATCCTCTACCCCCATCCCTGCACGCCATCCTTGCCCCTCAATTCTTTCCCCTCATCCTTGTCCCCCAATTCTTTCCCCTTATCCTTGTCCCCCAATCCTTGCCCCTCATATTTTCCCCTCATCCTTGTCCCCACCCATTCTCCTCATCCCTGCCCCCCATCCTTCACCCCCATCCTTAACCCTCGTCTTTTTCCCTCTGACAGACGTCCTCCTTTCCTCCCATCCTTTCCCCCTGTCCTTTACCTCCTGACAGCCCTTACCCCTGCCTCCAATCCTTTCCCCTCATCCTTTCCCCCAATCCTTGCCTCCCTCCCAGCTCCTGAGCCCCCAGGCTGGAGCAGATCACACAGCCCCCCCCCCCCCCCCCGCCGCCCCCCCTCTTCATCCCCCTACTCACGGACTCCGATCGGCTCCCCCTCAGCCAGCAGCTCTGCTGCGCTCCCCAAGCTATATAGGACGCGTGGGAAAGCGAGAGGGGATTGGGGGGGGCCGGGGGGGTGTGGAAAGCCCACAGCCTGGAAACTCCGACTCCAAACCCTGCGCACCCGGGAAAGCCCCGCAGGGCCCGGCGCATGCGTGGAAGGACGGAGGCAAACAGGTCCTCCCCTTCCCTTTTTCTCTCCTTTCCCTTCCCTCCCCTTCCCTCCCCTTCCCTCCCCTTCCCTCCCCTTCCCTCCCCTTCCCTCCCCTTCCTTTCTTCTTCCCTCCCTCCTTCCCGGCTGGGGTGCGGGGTTGTGCCTCCTTCTACAAGAAGTACCTAATATTACAACAAAAGTGGCATATTTTTGACTTAAGCCAAAAGCAGATTAAAGTTTTATGGAAGTAACCGTATTTTTGGAAAGTCGGACTGTCCCTCTGACAGCATGTTTTCTTCCTGTGGTGGCTTGTTTTCTTTCAAACGGGTTTTTCCAGATATTGTTCATTCCTTGGAGGTGCTAACGTCTTGTGTGAGGTATGATGTGTGCCGAGCAGAAGTCTCTGCTTCTCTGTAATCCCCGCTGTCTGGAGTTTATCACAAATACAAGGTCAGGCAGAGACCTGCAAATTAAAGGTTTGGCTGTTGTGAAGTCCATAATAAGATTAAAATGAGCCCTTGGAAAGTAATAGAATCTGTGTCAGCTTTCTGGGGAAAATACGTATGCATGTTGATACAAGAAGCAGTTAAAAAGTGGAATATTTTTTATTGAAGATAGAGTTAAATTTCATGTAAGCAATTGTATTTTTTGGAAGTTAGACAACGTCTTTTCGATAGCACATTTTCTTCCTCTGATAGCACGTTTCTTCTCTGACAGCACGTTTTCTTCTGATAGCACGTTTTTTTCTCTGCTACCATGTTTTCTTTCAGACAGTGTTTTTCCAGACACTCTTCGTTCTTTGAAGGTGCTAACATCTTGTGCAGAGCAGAAGCCTCCTCTTCTATAATCTCTGTTTCCAGCCCTTCCCTATTTCAAATGCAAGGTCAGGCAGAGAGCTGGAGCCACCTCCAAATTGGCAACGGATTTGATGGTTGTTTAGTTGATAATAACATTAAGATTAGACCTTGGAAAGTAATAGAATCTGCATAAGATTTCTGGGAAAATTTATACACATGCATGTAAGTGGGAAATAGATTCTGTCCCAAGCTTTGTCTTGCTGCATGTGGTTGATGGAGATCGCTCCCTCATGTTGCCCAGGCCTGATAAGTGATGCTTGCTTTCTGTAACTCCCAAACAAGTCTTAGAGAGGTTTTTTTGATGGCATTTTCAGATCATCTTCCCTTCGGCCTTGGATGTCTCTCCCATGCGGCTTTGTAAAGCGAGAGGAGCGTAGTCCCTAACCTCTTGCTTGTTCCAGGGAAGGAAGGGGAAAGGGCAGAGGAAGGGAGGCCCCAACAAGGTCAGCGGGGACGTTAGGTACTTTCCTCCTAGGAGGGGAAACACGCAGAGCGTGCTTCCTTCCCCCATCCGGTTACGGGTGGGGATTTCCATCCCGTCGGCAGCTTTGTGTTCTCTAGCTTTTGGAATCATAAAATGCAGGGTTGGAAGGGACCACAGAGATCATCCGTTCCAAAGATTTTAGATGATAGATAGTTAAAATGAGATGGAACAGCATCCTGCTAAGCTGAGCCTTAAAAGTGTCCAGTGTAGAGGAATCTACCCACTTCTCTTGGGAGATTACTCCAATGTTTACCTGTTCTCATGGTGAAAAAATTTCTGGAATCCAACTGGAATCTCCCCGGGAACAACTTACATGTGTTACTCATTGTCTTTTCTATGTGACTCCTTGTAAAAAAGGGAGTGCCTGTCCCCTTGGTAGATACCCTTTATGTACTGGTTCATGGTACTAAGGTCTCTAAGTAGCCTCCTTTCAAGGCTAAACAAAGCCAGTTCTCAAAAGAAACCTGGACAGGAGGTCCAGGGAGGTGATTCTCCCTCTCCATTCCTGAGAGATCACACCCGGAGTCCTGTATCCAGTTCTGGAATCCTCATCATCAGAAGGATATGGGACTCTTGGAACAGGTCCAGAGGAGGCCAGGAAGATGATCAGAGGGCTGAAGCACCTCTGCTGTCAGGACAGGCTAAAAGAGTTGCGGTTGTTCAGCCTGGAGAAGAGAAGACTCCAAGGAGACCTTAGAGTAGCTTCCAGTACCTGAAGGAGCTGCAGGAAAGCTGAGGGGTTGGGAAACGACACACTTTTTAAAAGGGCATGTAGTGATAGGACAAGGGGGAATGACTTTAAATCAGAAGGGAGAAGATTTAGATTAGACATCAGGAAGAATTTGTTCACTTGGTGAGGTACTGGAACAGGTTGCCTTAGGGAAATTGTGGATGCCCCCTCCCTGTTAGTGTTCTTATAGCAGCCCTCTCTACAACTACCTGAAGGGAGGTTGTGGAGAGGAGGGAGCTGGCCTCTTCTCCCAAGTGACAGGGGACAGGACAAGAGGGAATGGCCTCAAGCTCCACCAGGGGAGGTTCAGGCTCGACATAAGGAAAAAATTCTTCACTGAAAGGGTCATTAGGTCTGCCCAGGGAGGTGGTTGACTCGCCTTCCCTGGAGGAGTTTAAGGTGCAGGTGGATGAGATACTGAGGGGCATGGTTTAGAGATTGGTGGGAATGATTGGACTCAGTGATCCAATGGGTCTCTTCCAACCTGATGGTTCTATGATTCTTCCAGCACTTAAAGGGTGTCTACAGGGAAGCTGGAGAGGAGCTATTTATCAGGGAGTGTAGTGATAGGATAAAGGTTAATGGGTTTAAGCTGACAGAGGGGAGGTTTAGATTAGATATTAGGAAGAATTTTTTTTTTACTGTGAGGGTGGTGAGATACTGGAATAGGTTGTGCAGAGAAGCTGCAGAAGCCCCCATCCCTGGAAGTGTTGAAGGCCAGGTTGGATGGAGCCTTGAGCAGCCTGATCTGGTGGGAGGTGTCCCTGCCCATCCAGGGGGGTTGGAACTGGGTGATCTTTAAGGTCCCTTCCAATCCAAACCACTCAATGATCCTATGATCTCCTAATACAGGCAACTCTGCAGACTGCAGGAGGGGGAACAACAAGACCAACAAAAGACTTCAGTCATTGAAAGTCACGGGGAAGAACAGGAGGAAGACAAAATAGAATATAATTTTCCACTGGTAGGGTTTAAGGCGATATCTCTGCATGTATAAGTCAAAATGACTTACACAGCACGTACTAGACACTGACCAAAGCTCAAAATCTTCCCAGCGCAGTCATGGTCTGACATTTCCTATAAAGAAACAGCAGATACCAGATTTTTAAAAAGCCCCATTTTGTGACGAAAGAATGGTAGGAGGGTGTTTACACAACTGAGAACTGAAGAATAAGAATAAAGGAAGCATAACTGAGCAGGGCATTATGACACTAGCGGTAATTTTCTGTAGCAGAGTTCCAGTAAGATGAATTTGCAAGAGACTCATTCATATCTTTTCTAAAACTATTTCAAATTTCCCCTCATGTGTGGTGACATTTATCATGTATAACGATACTATATGTCAAATTTCAAATATCTAGCTGCTATTGTAATGCCATTTTCATTTTGCATAATTATAAAAGCGTTTGCTGTATCAGGAATTGCAATAAAAAAATTCTTTAAGTTTAAAACGATTTTAGTCTACCAATGATTATCAGAGCACTGATGTGCTGAAGACATGGAAAAGACAAAGGTACAGGTTCAAATACTGACTCAGCAATCCAAATACCCTATCAAAAGAGTGATAGAGTGTGTGAGTTTTATTGAACATAAAGAACTATGTAATGTCACATAAGGAAACAAGCTGTGTATATGTAAATGTGTGGCTTTAATTGCAACTGCTTCCTTGGTACTATGGTTAGATGTGGTGATCTCAAAGGTCTTTCTTCACCAAGCAATTCTGTGATCCTATTAAAACTTAAAGATTTACTTTCACAGAATGATCTGGGGATGCTCCAAGTTTGGGGACTTCAAGCAGAAATCCCCAAATGAAGTTAGATTGAATCTATTGTTGCAGATTCTCGACTTTTGACTGTACATTCTCCCACAGCTAATTAATCCAGTGGTCCTCCTTAACTCTCTGCAGCCTGCATCCCTCCCTCTCTTGTGCCACTCCACTCCCAGGCACTTATCTGCCCTTTGCTCCTCTCTGCCCTCCTGCCTCCTTCCAGTCTGGCAATATAAGCTGCTTTTTCCTCCCCTCTCAGGCCTCAAGGCAAGCAGTTTCAGGCGCTCCCCTTCTGCTTGGCAAGCTTACAGAGCAGGGAAAGGAGGGGGAGGAACAAAAAAGGAGGCTAAAATGCTTCTAACAGCAGAAAAAAGAGGTGTAGCTGCTGCCGTGAGCTACCAGGCTCTTTTCTGCTTGCTTTGTCTCTTCCAGTACAGTAGCAGCTCCCCCAGTTCTCCCATTCCCAGCAATTCCTTTGGTTTCCAGAGTCAGAGATAAGAGGGGACTTTTCCCACCTACTTAGCTGCAAGGTGGATAGTCCTTTCCCCTGGGGGACATGAAGTAAGAACTGAACTACACGTTTCTTCTAAGGGCTGAAATTCCCAAGGAACAGTGCATTATCATCAGTACCCACTAGGACCCACTCCTGAGATGCACAAATGGTACCCATGGTATTTATCTCAGATGTGATATTGCTGAGTGACAGAGGCTCAATATGAGCCAGCAATGTGCGCTTCCAGCCCAGAAGACCAACTGTATCCTGGGCTGCATCAAAGGAAGCGTGGCCAGCAGGGCGAGGGAGGGGATTCTACCCCTCTATTTCTCTTATTGAGACCTCGTCTGCTGTATTGTGTCCAGTTCTGAAATCCTCAGCAGAAGAAGGATATAGAGCTCTTGGAATGGGTCCAGAGGAGGGCTACAAGGATGATGCAAGGGCTAGAGAATCTCCCATATGAGAACAGGCTGAGAGAGTTGGGGTTGTTTAGCCTGGAGAAGAGAAGGCTCCGAGAAGAACTTAGAGTGAACTTCCAGTATCTGAAGGGGGTCTCCAAGAAAACTAGTGAGGGACTGTTTACAAAGGCTTGTAGTGATAGGACGAGGGCCAATGGCTATAAACTGGAGAGGGGCAGTTTTAGACTGGGCATAAGGAGGAATTTCTTCACTTATAAGGGTAGTGAGGCTGCACAGGTTGCCCAGGGAAGTTGTGGATGATCCATCTCTGGAGGTGTTGCAGGCCAGGTTGGATGGGGCCTTGGGCAGCCTGATCTAGTGGGAGGTGTCCCTGCCCATGACAGGGGGGTTGGCATTGGGTGATCTTTAAGGTCCCTTCCAACTCAAACTATTCAATGATTCTTTGTTTTCTGGAGATACAGCCAGCTCAAAGTAGCAAACTGATCATGTCAGTACCACCAAGGATGAGATACAACATAATCTACAGTTTAAGTAATACTGCTCTGGTCTTTAATCCTAGCCAAGAGCATAACCTGTAGTTCCTTCTTTGGTTTAGGGATGAGAATTCAGTCAGGTAAAGGAAAAACACTCCCTAGGATATTAAAAGTATTACTTCCACTGTTTTTATCACCTGCCTGGCATACAGAAATTACAGAAACTGTTTTAATTCCAGGCTGTTTTTAGGGCTAAGGAAGAAGGTATTTCTCCAAGGCCTTGTGAGGCTTCACTGAGGAACCATGCAACTCGAGAGATGGAAGGAGTCTCCTGTTCCCGCTCTCCCACAAATCTAAGCTCACTTATAAAACCTGTATTAAGAAAAAAAAAAAACAGTTATTGCTGGCACGTGCTCACATTTTTTAGCTTCCCAAAGGTATCAAATACCTCCATGAAGCATGATCTTTTGAACTTTGAGCGTAAGCTTCACTGTGAGCACGAACCCCTTTCAAGGAGTAAAGAGGAAGAGTTCTTCTCTCAAACCCACCTAAGATGGAAATTAGCATTCCACAAAAAATAACTGACCAATTTTTTTTGAAGATGTGGTTCATCCACTCTATCAGGGCATAAGAGGAGAATAGTGATAAGAGAAATAGGAAAAAAAAAAGATATTAAGGAAAACTTAGGAAAAGCCAAGTTTTTGACAGAAAATATTAACTGTAGATAAAGTTGCTCTATCTATTTAACTTAAAATGAAGCAAAGTCCAAGGAGCAGAGGAGTTCTGATGTTCTGTAAACACAGGATCAGGCAAACTGCTTTCTGCTTTGTTTTGATGAAACACATCAACAGGACTCCTGTGTCTGGACCAGCAGCAACTTTTACTTTTTTTTTTTTTCAAATGAGGCTTTTTAAATTGCATTTAGTAAAAGGTAATTCTATGGGCATATAGTAAAAAAGTGGGTAAATAGCTCACAAGGGACAAATACTGTAACTAGACATTACGGGCACCCATGACTCATTGTAGTTTTTGTTGAACTCAACTGCTGAACAAAACCCAGAGCGTACATCTTGGTGCTCTCTTGCTGAAGGTCAGTACATTCACAATCTGGAAAGTTTCCATTCCCTTTGCACCCAGACAGAGTTTTGTTGTCCACATCCTCCACAAGTGCAAATGTTAAAGTTTACCAACATCAGTTGTGGGTTTTCTTTTCTCACATTTAGTACTCAAATAGACTCTCCCATAAGCCATAAATAGTCTCTAGAACATATCAAAGTGACACCGAATGAGTTGAGGCTTTTAAATTTATCACAAACTCTCATTTTTATTTACTTGGAGGATAAAAAGTTCGAGTGAGTTGCAGTAAGATTTGATAATGTTGAGTTCAGTTTCTTTTTTGGATTTGAGAGTCTGCTCACTTTTCTAAGTTTTATTCACTGCTTCTAGGAAGACACTTCTGTTCTCCTGTTAGCATAATAAACCTTACATTCAGCCGGAGATAGGAACGTGAAGAATGCCAAAACAGAGATGACTGGACTAAAATAAACCACGTTTAGGTGGGAAGAGGACCACCTATATATCAAGGAAATCAAAACACTGTTATTCAGCTGCATCAAATTGTTTAAATTCAGAGCTTCACATTCCTGGTTCTTCCAGAGGAGTTGTCTATCTAAACAGCAGGTTATTTACTTTGACTCGAGGTTACTTCCTGCTATCATAGTAAGAACATTTCTCCATAACTTATTTCCCTCATTTATTCCCCATTATCTCTGAAAATTTTAGATCCTTCCTTAGGTATTTATTTTGCTTTAGTTGAACTGAGTGTTGCTATTCATATTCTTGAGTAATCTTTTATGTCAATACTGCTTTGATTGAAAGGGAGTCAGACATGGCAATGTTTGATCTTCCAAGGATTCACTGAAGGTTTACTACTAAGACTACTGATAGGTTCAGGAAGATAATTGTGGTGAGGCTAAATGTGATTGTATCACACTTTGCCTAGGAACTGGGTCATTGCCATGGTGAAGCGTTCCGTTTAAAAGGCCAGTTACCTCAGAAATTGAATCAACCATTCAGAGATACAGATGAAAGGTGAAGTTCCCCAAATTATCTACGAGACAATTTCAGATGTCACATAAGCATGCAGGAATTCACTAACTTCCAAAAAACAGCATGCAAAGAGGAGCTTAAGTCTTGTATTGTCACATGCATGAGAGGGCCCCAATTCCAGAAGCAAAACCAGAAATCTGAGCTCTGTGCCTGAGTTCCCAGTGCAGCTAATGGGGAACTGATATCTGGTTTACTGCAGAACCAAAGAAAACCCCAGTGCACAAACTGAAGAAGTCATCAATCAGTTCTTCTTGAACAATAAGGGCACAAACATTTGTAGCAGACACTGGATTCAATGACAGGAGAGGGGGCTGCTTAGGTTAATCCTGCTACCAAATGGTAGAAAAACTGCAGCCTGAGAGAACCTTGGCTTTCCCTTTAGCGTTCTGCTGCGCAATACTGTGTTTCTTAAGGAAATTTTGAGGAACAAGATGAATCAGTTGTACTGAAACCCTTTTGTCTTTTTAGCACTTGAACAGGAATAAATAAGTGCAAAGTAATCTAATGAGCACTACTGAAAATAAAAAGTCCTTTAGAACTTATGTTCAAATTATAATATTATCAGGACAGTGTATAGAATCACAGAATCACAGAATCATTACATTGGAAAAGACCCTTAGGATCATCGAGTCCAACCATTCCTATCAAAAACTAAACCATGCCCCTCAGCACCTCATCCATCCATCTTTTAAACACTTCCAGAGAAGATGACTCAATCACCTCCCTGGGCAGCCTCTCCCACTGTCCAGTGACCTTTTCTGTGAAAAATTTTTTTCTGATGTCCAGCTTTAACCTCCCCTGGTGGAGCTTGAGGCCATTCCCTCTTGTCCTGTCCCCTGTAACTTGGGAGAAAAGGCCAGCACCCTCCTTTCTACAACCTCCTTTAAGGTAGTTAGAGAGCAATAAGATCTCCCCTCAGCCTCTTCTTCTCAAGGCCAAACAACACCAGGTCTCTCCACTGCTCCTCATAAGGCCTGTTCTCCAGCCCCTTCACCAGCTTTGTTGCTCTTCTCTGGACTCGCTCCAGAGCCTCAACATCCTTCTTGTGGTGAGGGGCCCAGAACTGAACACAGGATTCAAGGTGAGGTCTCACCAGTGCCGAGTACAGAGGGAGAATAACCTCCCTGGACCTGCTGGTCACGCCGCTTCTGATACAAGCCAAGATGCCATTGGCCTTCTTGGCCACCTGGGCACACTGCTGGTTCATGTTCAGTCCGTTGTCAACCAACACCCCCAGGTCCTTCTCCTCCAGGCAGCTTTCTAGACAGGCTTCTCCTAGTCTGTAGCTGCACAGGGTTGTTGTGCCCCAAGTGCAGGACCCGGCATTTGGCCGTGTTAAACCTCATGCCATTGGACTCTGCCCAGTGGTCCAGCCTGTTCAGATCCCTTTGGAGCCTCCCTGCCCTCCAGCAGATCCACACTTCCACTCAGGTTAGTGTCACCCACAATCTTGCTAAGGGTGCACTCGATGCCTTCATCCAGGTTATTGATAAAGTCATTGAACAGGGCTGGACCCAGCACTGAGCCCTGGGGAACCCCACTTGTCACTGGCCTCCAGCTGGAGTTAACTCCATTTCCCACCACTTTCTGGGCCTGGCCATCAAACAAGTCTTCCACCCAGGAGAGTGTGCGCCAGTCCAGGCCAAAGGCTGTCCAGGTCGCTGTAAGGTCTCCTCGAAGCCTTCTGTTCTCCAGCCTGAACAATCCCAACTCCCTCAGCCTGGATGGGAGGTGCTCCAACCCTGTGAAAATATAGTGAAAAAAGGAAGAAGAGTGATGAGCCTTTGATAAGCTGTCCAAGGTAGAAGGGAAGAGACACCAAGTGCTAGTTGAGTGACTATAGACAGCTATTTATTGAAAAAGTTAGAAGACTAGGATTCCAGCAGCTGGTGCTTGCTGCCAACTTTTGTCAAATTTGCTATTAGATCAGTCAAATGATTGAAATGTGATTGGGGCAGAGTGGACAGACAGGTACATTCTTATCTAAAAAATGACTGCATAAATAAGATGCCAAAATCAGGCTAAAAACACACACAATAAATGTCATGCTGAATATTCACTTTTTTTTATAAGAGGAATAGGAAGAAAAATCACTCTGTTCCTGATGTGCTTGTTCAGGAGGACCACCTTGGACTCACAAAACAAAGAACATACTGTCAGGGTTTAATTTATCATCAGCCAGTGGCTGCACTGACCTAAAATCCATCTATTCCAGTATCAGCCAGTACCAGGCCTTGCAGGTAGCAGATAACCTGTTTATGCAATGAAGCCATCTGTATCTCTAATACAATAAACTAGGCCTATTCTGTGAAGTTCAGTGTTATTTATTAATTGTGATAATCCAAAAGGTCACTCAAGTTGAAGTTTTTTGGGGAAAAGAAAATTAGTCTGCATCCAAATAGAAATATGTTTGGACCAAAAAATCAGAGTGCCAGGGAACACGGGTGACTTAGGATGCAGGAGTGAGATATTGAGTTCATCATTAGCTCATGGTGCTGCCGAGACAGAAGATACATCAGCCTTTGTTACCATGTTGAGTAATTTCAGCAGAGAGAGACCACTTTCACCTGAAAAAGCACTGCCCTAAAGATCACTGGGATCAAAGAACAGGAAGAGAAGGGATAAAGTAAGAACCAAACAAAATAAACAAAACACCCCATTGCTAACACACAAAAGTAATGAGCATGTTTTCAACAAAAAAAAAAAAAAAGGGAAAACCTGGTAAAATACGCTAGTACTGCATCTGGCAAGAGCAGCCCCAGCCTCTGAGACTTTAAGAATTCATTACTTTAGAAGATATTCATGTCATAAGTAGACACAAGACAGATTTTATCCTACTCTGAAAGTAAGGCACGTATTTAAAACAGACAAGACCACCAGTTCTGAGATTCAAGGTGCTTTAGTCTCTTCAGGCTCTGGTAATAGTAGAGATTAAATTACTGACTAAAGCCTGGCACGGCGCAAGACAATATCAGATGATTTGAAGCCTTCAGCACACAACATCATTTCTAGCACCATCTTCATGTTGAGAAGTGTAAATGCAAGGATCTGGGTAAATACCCACAAGCTGGGGTTTGATACTGGCCATCTTGCCACTTCCTTATGTCTTCCTTGGTTTTATTTTAGACAAAGTTAACTTTCATCCTGTCTTTTAAGCTCTTCATAATAGCAGTTCAGATGGATATCTAACTATGAATCTGGTTTGTGTCTGAGCTTTGTCAAACACACGCTGTAGGTCTCCAGAAGACTGTCTTCTTCACCTGGCCACTCTGTTATGAGCATAAAATAAGCTACTATGAGAACATATCCAAAATTAAGCAAGTTATCTTCCTCTGAAAGAATATACAACAGTTTGGCATCAGCCCAGGGCTTCAGGAGTTTTTCTGTTTTCTGCAGGTCTGTTTTTCTTACTTGGAAACAATAGTGGTTTTCATTCCTAGACAGTTCATGAGGTTACTGCTTCTGAAGCTGCATTTCTCAATATGCAGCAATCGCTGTAGAAGACACAGCCTGCTTCAGACCTTAACACATTCAGTGTTACCACAGTGAGTTCCCTTCTGCTATCTTCTGTGCAGTAATACTAACCTGATCGCATTCTATGACGAAGTGACTCATCTACTGGATGAGGGAAAGGCTGTGGATGTATCTTCTTGGGCTTCAGTAAAGCCTTTGACACAGTTTCTCACAGCATTCTGCTTAGGAAACTGTCACCTCTGGACTGGACAGGCAAACGCTGTCCTAGGTGGAAAACTCGTTGGATGGCCGGGCCCAGAGAGTGGTGGGAAATGGAGTTAAATCCAGCTGGAGGCCAGTTACAAGTGGGGTTCCTCAGGGCTCAGTGCTGGGTTCAATGTCTTTATCAATGACCTGGATGAAGGCATCGAGTGCACCCTTAGTAAGTTTGTGGGTGACACTGAGCTGGGTGGAAGTGTCGATCTGCTGGAGAGTAGGGAGGCTCTGCAGAGGGATCTGAACAGGCTGAACCGCTGGGCAGAGTCTAATGGCATGAGGTTTAACAAGGCCAAATGCCGGGTCCTGCAATTGGGGCACAACAACCTTATGCAGTGCTACAGACTAGGAGAATCTCATTGCTCTCTACAACTACCTGAAAGGAGGTTGTAGAGAGGAGGGAGCTGGTCTTTTCTCCCAAGTGACAGGGGACAGGACGAGAGGGAATAGCCTCAAGCTCCACCAGGGGAGGTTCAGACTGAACATTATGAAAAGAATTTTCATGGAAAGGGTCATTGGGCACTGGCAGAGGCTGCCCAGGGAGGTGGTTGAGTCACCATCCCTGGAGGTATTTAAAAAATGGGTGGATGAGGTGCCGAGGGTCATGGTTTAGTGATTGATAGGAATGGCTGGACTCAATGATCCAGTAGGTCCAGCCTGGTGATTCTATCATTCTATGCATTAAACAATTCATTTGGTTTAAAGTGAAATGCTGCATGTACATAGGAATCATAGAATCACAGAATAACCAGGTTGGAAGAGACCCACCGGATCCTCGAGTCCAACCACTCCTATCAGACACTAAACCATGCCCCTTAACACTTCATCCACCCATGCCTTAAACACCTCCAGGGAAGGTGACTCAACCAAAACACTTAGAATTGCACACCAAGGCTTTGTAAACTGAAATACGTAGACTGGAATACATAGACATTGTGAGTGCTTTTCTTCTGTTCCTGGCCTTTTAAATCTTTTTCCCCCTCCAGTCAGTTCCTTTCTACCCAATGCTAATCTTCTGCACACAGAAAATGAGCACATTTATCCAATAACCCATTTTTCAAACGTTGTTTTGTACCTTTGGTTATTACATGCAAGTTGTCAGCTACATCATTTGCAGATTGTCAGGCCTCCCACATTACAATATATTTTCGCAGCTCCAACAAGAAATGCTATGGCTTTTTCATAGACAGAGATAAGCTACAAAATTAATTGTGAAGCGATTCCTTCTGTCCAATAAATAGTAGAACAAAAGACAAGCCCCTGCAAAGCAATACGTGTTTGCCTTCTGTAAAAATAACAGTATGAAAGGCACTATGGAAAGCTGTAGAAGGCAGCTCTGGAAACAAAAAGATCTGCTAACCAGCAAAACTCTTAGGAAACACCAAAAAAGGTGCAGAATTTTAATGTCAGGCAAGAGAAGGACAAAGGGCAATTGGCAGGAGAGAACCATCTAGTAAAATGTAGTAGAGCTGTCAGCTAGATAACATGTATCTGAGCTGGCCAGTCTTTGGCCTCCAATGAAAATAAAAAGGTGCTCTTAGGATGCATGTTTTATTAAATACTGACATAGACTTCTAACATTTCAAAACTATCCTGAAGTGCCTTTTTTCCCCTCTGTTAGGCAAGTGTTAAGTCATTAGTGAGCCTGCTCCAAGGCTGTTAAGATAGAAAACAAATTTGATTTTAACCTTACATCTCTGTAACATCATAGGAGGCTAATGTAACTAAAATTGGGAAACGGGAAAATGATAAATAAGTCACGGATTTCCCCAGATCTACAAGATTTTCAGTGGGTGGTTTATGTATCAAAGGCAGGAACCAAATAGTTGTTCCCATGAACTGGATCTGTGGTTTGGCGCAGGCACTCTGCTGCCAGTAGAAGGTACAAACAGTTCTTCTGACCAGCAAAAGGTACAAGCAATTCTACAGCAGGACATTATAGGTAAACACAGCAAACCTTCAAACACATTTGTCCCTGTGTCTGTCCAGTTTCACTTTTGTTTCATCATGGACAGTGTTTGATAGAACGATGGAGAAATGAAACTGAAATGTTCCCTTCTGGGGCAGGGGAACAGAACCCATGAGCTTGTTTATTTTAAAAAATGCACTATGCTTAGGGGTCGTTTTTTTCAGACAATAATCAGGAAAAGATCTTTTTTTTTACTGGAATAATTACAGAAAATGAGCTATAACAACATATTCCTAGCAGGACACTCAAAACTATCTGTAGATGTCCATTTGGCAGGTCTGAGCTCATGAAACACCAGCTCAGAAAGCCCAGGCTGGGTAGCCACATGCACTGGCTCTTCTCAGCACTGGGCACTTTCACTTGTTTGGGCTGCTCCTATCTGCAGCTCAGGGCACCACAGTCCTCACTGCCACTTCTGAGTGTGAAAATCCAGGTACCCACCAGTCGTGGCAGCAGCAACTCACACTTTAGCAGCAGTTCTGCATCAAAGAATCATAGAATACTTTGGGTTGGAAGGGACCTTAAAGATCATCCAGTTCCAATCCCCCCTGCCATGGGCTGGGACACCTCCCACAAGATCAGATAGCCCAAGGCCTCATCCAACCTGGCCTTAAAAACCTCCAGGGATGGGGCATCCAGAACCTCCCTTGGTAACCTATTCCAGTGTCTCACTACTCTCATGAAGAAATTCTTCCTAATATCTAATCTAAATCTGCCCCTCTCCAGCTTATACCCATTCCCCCTTGCCTATCATTCCATGCCTTTATGAATAGTCCCTCCCCAGCTTTCTTGTTGGCTCCTTTCAGGTACTGGAAGATTGCCTTGTAGCCTTTTCTTCTCCAGGCTGAACAAGCCCAACTCTCTCAGCCTGTCCTCATGTGGAAGGTGCTCCAGCCCTTGGATCACCCTTGTAGCCCTCCTCTGGACCTGTTCCAACAGCTCCATATCTTTCCTTTTTTGAGGATTCCAGAACTGGACGCAATACTCCAGATGAGGTCTCACAAGAGAAGAGTAGAGGAGCAGACTCCCCTCCCTCAGCCTGCTAGCCACACTTTCTTTGATGCAGCCCAGGATACGGTTGGCCTTCTGGGCTGCAAGCGCACATTGCTGGCTCATGTTGAGCTTCTCATCCACCAGCACCTCCAAGTCCTTCTCTGCAGGGCTGCTCTCAATCACATCATCCCTTGGCCTGTATTGAAATCGGGGATTGTCTCAACCCTGGTGTAGGACCTTGCATCTCATCCTCATTCTCTATGGCCAACAAGTAAAATGCAGTAGGTGACTGCTGTTTTGGTGCTCGAAGGGGAAGAGAGGGCAGTGTGATAAACTGTTTATCAAGAGGGTGGTCCTGCAGAAGAGCACAACAGCGTGTTTCCCACATCAGGATTTTGGAAAGCTGAGCAGTCTGCAGGCGGGTTCAGACACATAGAAACTTTTATCTTTCAACACATTTGCGAAGTGTGGCATAGTGCCAAATTTCACAAGACGACTAGTCAAGCTAATCAAAATGATCTGGCTCTTCCCACCAAGGAAGAAACACAAGCTGCATTTTCCAGAGTACGATCTATTATACAGCGTTACAGTGGGATTTTATTGCCAAAGAGGCTTCAGTGGAATCCTCAGTGAGGTTTCTGGGAAATTAACTTTCCAGGGGGGGGCAGGAAATTTGGCAGGATTGCCCTCAAAATTTGTAGGAGTCATCTTTGAGGCTGAAGGGATGTGAGAGTTCATGGGCTGAAGATGGATGTCCCCAGCCCATGGAGCCAAGCAATAAGAGAGAAGAGGCACACCAACTGCTGCAGAGCTAGAGTGTTTCTGTGGTGAACATCTGCTTTTCCAGCAGCAGTGTATTCAGAAGGGAAAGTCCATCCCTGGGGTTCCTTGGGGTAGCTACAGTCATCTTTAGTGCTACAGACCACACACCGCTACAGAAAGCTGCTGTGAAGAGAAGGCAGCAACACAGCTAGACACTCTCTCCTTTGCCCTTTCTCTTGGCATTCCCCTTGCCCCCAGAGTCCTCACCCCATCACCTCCTGCACCTCTGTGCAACCCACGAGTCCCCCATCTGGTCCCCAAAGTCACGAACAGCCAGAAAGAGGAGAAGTTACGGGGTCTTGTTGACTTGCAGCACAAGAGAAACCAGGATTCAGGTAAATCTGTGTTTCCAGAGCAGCCTGTGAACTGGAAGAGATCCAGCCTTGGCAGAGCACAGGCGCTGCTTGACTCACTGTCACCCACATGCATCCAGTGTGGAGAACAACCTGGTCATGCTCCCGACACGTGGCTTCTGGAGCATCAGCTAGTTCTTGGGTCTTTTGCCTGGAACTTAAATGGTTAAGAGGTCATAGGCTATAAATTAGGCCATTAACTCCCAACACTGCTTCTGATCACAGGAAGTTAATAAAGGGAAAACTGGCATGAAGAGGGAGGGCAAAGTTCAGCATCATCTGTGAGGATTTAATCTCACAGTTAAACCTTAGTTGTTTTTTTTTTTAAAAAAAGAGTTCAGAGATACTATTCCTATTGTCCATACAGTTATATTGCAAGAATTAATACGATAAATGTAATCATGTCACATGCTAGATAGGTTTTTCTCCTCGATTTTAACTTCAGAGGATCCTCTCCTTTAGACACATTGAGTCACTTGATATGTTGTGAGTGTTAACTCTGAGAATTAGTGTCAGGAAACGTTTCTGGATGTTCAGATCCTCATCCTTCTTGCCATGTGCCACTCCACATGGAAAGAATGCTGTGTTGGATGCTGAGGCTTAGTCTTATCTCACACACTAGTTTAATTGAACCTGAAGAGAGTTGTGTGTCACAGATTAAACTGCCTTTTTCACACATCTTTCTGTAATCATAGAATCATAGAATAGTTTGGGTTGAAAGGGACCTTAAAGATCATCCAGTTCCAACCCCCCTGCCATGGGCAGGGACACCTCCCACCAGACCAGGCTGCCCAAGGCCCCTTCCAACCTGGCCTTGAACATCACCAGGGATGGGGCAGCCACAACTTCACACAGAATCACAGAATCACAGAATAACCAAGTTGGAAGAGACCCGCCGGATCCCTGGACAACCTGTTCCAGTACCTCACCACCCACATTGTGAAGGAATTCCTCCTGCTGTCTAGTCTAAATCTGCCCCTCTCCAGTTTATAGCCATTGGCCCTAGTCCTGTCACTACAAGCCTTTGTAAATAGTCCCTCCCAGATCAATTGATTAACAGAAAAAAATATTTTTCTCACAATCTTTGCCTAGAAACGTCGGTTCTTCTCTGTTAACTGTTCTTCAAAACAAAAGTTGTTTTGACAGTGATGTTAATCCAAACACTTTCTCTCCAAAAACAACAGAGAATTCCAAATCAATTAAATCGTAATCAACATTAGAGGAAAAAAAATCATGGGTACACTAATCTCTCCCTGTGTAATTAGACATGGCCAGTATTTGTGTTGCTCATCTCTATTCCATTTGAAATAGCACGAGGGTATGAAGCAATGACCCAGGTTTCCTGGCTGTGGGTTTTGCAAAGGTAGTTTCTTAAAGCAGTGACTTGAAGATACTCGGAGAGCACAGACACCCTGGGAAGCAGGAATGCTAAAAAAAGGGGGCTAGTGTTGCTTTAGCACCACCGAGTGGACAAATAAGGGAAAAAAAATATTTTAAAAGTGCATTTTTGAGACTGGGTGCATGGATGTCCTGAGCAGGTGATGCCCATAAGCAGTGCCCAACCCTCACCCATGTTCTCATCAACAAGTATCTCAGGAAGCTTTCACACATCTTGTCACCAAATCAGGCTCATTTTTGTTACGCTGCACGTGGTCCCAGAGTCTGGAAAGTCACTCCAGATAATACGAGCTCTAGAAATACGAACACAACATCTGCAATAAATATATCTGTTCCAAAGACAAACCCAAACAAAATCTGTGATTTGTAAAACAGAATTTCAGTTGCTTCGGAAATAGCTCAGACATCTCTCAGCATTTTCTACCAGTTCTATGCCTCCCTTGAAATCAATTCCTGTTAGGTAAATGAGTGGGTCATTCCCTAAGTCACAGAAAAAAATAAACTTAATGTTTCAAAGTGCTTCTTAGACCCCCAGCTGTTCTGTGAGGCTTTGGACAGTAATTCTCGTGGGTGGCTAGCATTGCACAGCTTTTAATACTGTTCACAGAAGATATATGAAGACGTGTAGCAGCTGTAGCTACATAAGAACCGCTTTCCCCTGGCACCAGATAAGATAGTTTGTTGAAGGAGATAAAAATGCACTCACTCCCCACCTATACGCTCCATACTTTATTGGCATACTTCTGCCTAAAGCTTCAGCCAGCTCTTTCTCCTGGGACTTATCTGTTATGGATCTATTATTTGGATTACACTTCAGCCTGGAGAGCCCTTTGTGCTACTCCACAAACGCATATGCCGTCTCTGTGCCGAAGGGTTTACCGTCGGCTGAGATAAGCCAGGGAGAAGATGGAAGGCACGGCCTGGTTTCGCAGCAGCCCTGCAGCGGGGCCTGCGTTGTGCCAGGGGTCTTGGTGTCCTCCCCCACTGAGAGATGGCTGCTCTCCAAGAGAGGATCTGCGTGCTGGGGTAGGAGAGGGAGACAAGGAGAACTACACCCTATAAAAGGTTAAAACTTGGACAACTTGTCCTTTGGGATGCCAGACGGCACTGCTGCAGCCAACAGAGCTCTTCTGGAACTAGCGCAGGCAAGACTAAGCACACCCTTTCTGCAAATTCCACAGTTAACAGCATGTTTGCTGCTTGCTTATCACATACAGCCTGCTTAAAATAGAAACACTTGAGGGCGAGCTGACGTCTCACGTCCTCTCAGCTTTGAATGAAGGAGAAAAAAAAAAATCCCCTTCAAAGGCCACAGATTCTAGTTATTGCTAATCTTTGTCCTGTACTTCTCCTCCTTCATCCCACCCAGACACCTCTGAAGGATGAGCAAACGCTCCGAGCCAGGTCTGGCAGTAGATTTCCTCAGCTGCTTATTAGACTTTGGAACGTATAAGTCCAAAAAAATGCAGCCAAAGACTAGTCATGGGTCTAAAGAAAGCAAGAAGAAGCCTGACAACTATTTCACTTGTTAAGCTGATTTTACAGAGGAAAATCCACCTCCTACCTACCTGCAACTGTCCCACACCATAGGAAGCCCTCGTGTCTCAGCCCCAGCATTCTCTAATACTTGGCTGCTTGATAGTCCGAGCATCTATAGGAAGATAGGCAAATAGTGGTGTTATTTCAAGTTGTCTATTATCCAGACATGTTGGTTGTACTCTTACCCTTCAGAGTAAGGAGCAAATTAACAACAGGTCCTCTATATCCCAGACACTTGAGCAGTGCAGCAGACTACTAGGTCAGGTGGGACAGCACGATGGTCCAGATACCAGAGCTGAGTCACCTTCTTCAGCTGGTAGCACTGATTTGCAGTAATGAGAGCACAACTTCTTACTTGCTCACGGGCACTGTGCACCTCATGGGATTGGAGACCTGAACGCGTGGACAGAAATTACTGAAAATCAGCAGGGATATGGAATAAGCATGTTAGATCCCATGCAACATGCCCTATCATGACAACCTCAAATACCTTCTCTCTTCTAAAGTAAGCCTGAGCCTTTCTTCTGGGAAAGAAATGAATTACAAAAACAGATGGGCTCAAGGGAAGCTTTTGAGCTATGGATCCTCATGGCAAAGCAAAGAAAACCCTGGAAGGCTAAAGTTTAATCTATGCTCGTCCCCTAGAATCATAGAGTCATAGAATAACCAGGTTGGAAGAGACCCACTGGATCATCAAGTCCAACCATTCCTATCAAAGCCTAAACCATGCCCCTCAGCACCTCATCCACCCATGCCTTAAACACCTCTGCTTGTTCATTTCAAGCAGCATTCCTACAAAACAGCTTAGTATCAGGTGGTTCTTGCTCTACATGCTGGCATTTTGGATCCCTTTGAGATCATCTTAGTCCTCCTAAATGTTGCATGCAAGGAGGGAAGGTGTCTAACAAATGACCCAGCTTCCATTCCACATGGGAAGCTCCTTAAAGTCCAGCTTTGCACATTCAGTTTGTAAGCACATAAATCATCTCTTACATCTGGTTCTCAACATCTGGGAGATCTATTACCGAGCTTGTTTAGAAAGTATATTTGATCTCAGTTCTGGCTGGAATAGAGCGTCTGCATTTTGTCTCTCCTCATTCGGTGTTACCCAGCTGTTTGTGTACCAGCTTTCTGTGTAAACAAACCTACTCTTGCTGGATTCATTCAGCAGTTTCACAAGCTGATATCTGTGACCTTGCAATTCCCAGGCCTCCCTCGGAACAAGGCTGATTAAAGGAGACCTTGTACTATTACACAGCTGTTCCCATACCTCACAGTAATGGGAAAGGGTTACAGAAACCTAGGACCACGTATGCATTTGAATACAATGAAGATATTGTTCCAGCTCACCCAGCTGTGGCAATGACATTGCTGAAAACCAAAAAGTTTGTGCTATGATTTTCATGCTAGGACTACAAAGGCTATAAAAAGCACAGATACAGTATATTGCTCAGGTCTCTCTTACCCCTCTTGACACAAGGCTGGCTCAAGCCCTCAGGCTGACTTACGTAGTAGTAGTACGGTGCTTTTCCGAGATGTAGCAATGTGGTTTATTTCCCAGCTGAACTTCAATGGAAACACAGCCTAAAGCCTATCCTGCTCATCAGCACCCACTGTCTGCCTGCCCCTTCTTTTCCTCTGGGGACCAGCTTGTCACCCTGTCTTCTCTGGGCTCTAATTCTCCCCAGGAGGCATCAACAAGCAATTAACCATTCTCTGTCTCACAAGCACCGTGCAATAATTGGGTAACAGAAAGCAGCCATGGAAAGGAAACAGGACAAGAGCCAGCCAACAGCTTCCCACACCCCAGATGCATCACATCATCCCCCTCCCACTGCATCCCTCTAATCTCCAGTGCCACCTTCCAAACCACCACATGTGCCTTCTCCAGAAGATAACAAATGAAGAAACCAGAAAGGCAAAGCACCTACGGAGAGTTTTGAATCATAAACCCCATAAATAAAGAAAAATGTGAACTTCCTGCAATTCTGATCATTCTGTCTCTCTCGTCTTTCCGATGACTGCAAACCTCCCTGGAGAAGGATTCAATAGCTGTGCAAAGGCAAATGCTTCCTCAGTGCTCCATTTGCTCCATGCTAGCGGGAAAAGAGATTTTTCACTAATAGAAAACTCAGGTAGTTGCATTGATTAATAGATTGCAAATTAGTTTAACAACAAACTATGTAAACAAGCCTGCTATTGGAATGTAGTAGACTATTTTCAAAAACAAGTGTTCCATTTTCACATCCACAGTTGGCGAAACAATTCTCATCCCAGTGAGGAAAAAGTTTTCCCATTGGGTAACAGAGATGTCCAGTAGTCTGACTGTGATTAAACTGCTGTGGCGTTGGCTAACTCCACATCACAGGGATTCATCACCATTAAGAAGGTGTCAGCTACATAGGTAACTTTAAGTGCTCACAAGTTACACCCATAGTTAACCTGAAAGCATTACAGATGCAAAAAACCTGGGGGCTCATTACTGGGGGATCAGTGTGTGAAGTACCCAGAGCTACTATAAAATTGTGCTTGGGTATTCCTTTTGCAAGAACATTATGGTCTGATTGAGTAAACATCAATCCAAGGAAGCCCCAGAGCTTGTGTTAAGCTAGATATCAGATTAGATAACAAACCTGTCTCCAGGCTTTCCAGCTGTGAAATGCCTGAACCTTTCCCACAACTGACTGGGCAGAATTGTAACCCTCGTGAGTCCAAGGAAGAGCTGCTGGAGCATTGACCTGTAGGCAGTTTATACTGTGTGGCTGGAGAGCAACATGCTCTCCTAAATATGCCATTCATCTATCAGCTTATTTTTAAGCTTCTATTTGAAGATTATATAAATAAGATTCAGTTTCCACACTTAGAAGTTACAGACGACCAGTCTTTTTAGTTGGCTTTTCCTGAAGCTCATTCCTATGCTAAATTTTAAGTTAATACTTTCTTGCTTCTCTTGTGGAGATTTTTTTTCAGCATTAAAAGATAGGCAGTGAATGAAATAGAGCATCTATTAATGTTTCTGATTTTGTGAACAGACTAGCTTTTACTAAAGGTGTCTTTTGAATCTAATCTAACATGCCCATGGCTTTTCCCCTACTGATTTTTTTTCCTTCTAATTTAGATAATGGTTCATGATCAGGAAATAGCTTTACATACATTGCCCAGTGAAAAAAATCAGTATCATAAATGTTAATGTATTCAGGATCACATGTATTTGTAGATTTGCCTCCTTTTTATTAATCCTTTTTAAAATAAACCCCAGATATTCTCAGCTGAGTTGAGTAACCCTTTCCAGAGATTAATATTAGTGGAATGAGCATCAAAGTAAGAGCAGAAGACAAGGGATCCCAGATACTTATTTAACTGAAAGCTGATATTGGAGAGTTGATAGAAGAATACAAGAAGGCTATTCCAGTTGGCAGGATCTGCACAGGAGAAAGAGCACAACTGTGAAAAGCAGTGAAGGGAAGCTAACGATAGATGAAGTAGGATGAGAAACAGACGCTCCAAGGCATGTATCCAATTCTTCAGGTTATGTAAAATTATCTTTACCGTTTATGCACTTCCGTCTTTTTCTGAGTGATGCACATCGCAGATAGAGTTGGTAACACTGCTCGTAATTACCATCACCTGACAGTTCTCATTATAAGCTCCTGCTTTCTGTTGCTGGTAAGTTTGTTAGATGTTACTCATCCAGGCTGAAATGTCTTCTGCCAAGGCTTGGCCTCGAGCTGATTCTTTCCCCTTCCATTTTCTTTTAGGAGGAGGAAAAGGGGAGGGCAGTTTCAGTAAAAATGGTTCTGTGGTTCTCAGGACAAGATTAGGCAACCATTTATTTGAGCAAGAGCTTGAAATTTGGCAAAAGAAGGGGGAGGTCACCCCAATGCCAGAAGACGTAGCCAAGTTATAAATGTGGTTTTTAAAAGTCTCAGCTCACGTACTTTAGCTGAGACTTGTCAGCTTGGCAGATGAATGTGCAGACGGTTTGTTGTGTCCCCTGCCAGCATCCAGGCCCTGGCAGGACTGTCCCTAGCAGGCAGAAGAGCTGGATGCTGCCTGCACCCAGTGCTGCCCAGGCTGCAGCTGCATTGGGAAGCTAAAGGCTGAAAGTGGATGCGGGCAGGGAAGTGAGGCTGAGTTAGCAAGGTAGAAAGGCATTTGATTACAAACCATGATGACACAAGGAACTGTGAAGGTAAACACCAGCGCCCCAGCTGAGTAAAGAGCCCAGGACCTAAAGTGGAGTAACTGGTGGGACAAGAGGAGCAGGGTGGTCAGGAGGAGGAGGAAGTACAAAGGAAGGCAGAGGGAAGAAAATAATCCTGGTGATAGCTATCATATCCTTTCCAGATATGACCAGAAGAAGGTCACCCCCTTCCTCTCTTACCAGCAGGAATCTGGAAATTGACTGGCACATG
The DNA here is from genome assembly GCA_033459285.1 of Clamator glandarius. Taxonomy (NCBI): domain Eukaryota; kingdom Metazoa; phylum Chordata; class Aves; order Cuculiformes; family Cuculidae; genus Clamator; species Clamator glandarius. The sequence continues at coordinate 241,069 of JAUNZM010000582.1, forward strand.
TGGTTCTTCCTGCTTGAAAAGACTTCCTGCAGTGGCCGAAAACCTGTTACTCCTATTCCTTGGTTAGGTCTAAAGGTTCAGTTCCCTACCAGGGAGATGCATTAGCACGTCTCCTTGGTGGAGCACCTCCGCTTGGGATCGGGACAGGCTTCTCTGCCATCTTCACACACGCTTCCCTGGTGTTGTGGGGCTGATGAGAAGGGAGACATAGTGCACAGCCAGAGTAGATGTCTGTGCTCCCTCTCTTGCTGCTTGGGGAGAAAGAAAGATTTGCTGTTGCCAGTCTGGCCTGCACAGGGAAGATAAAAGGTGAGAAGTGATGGCCATTAACTGTATCCTTCACTGCATGTCCTATCGATCTCTTTCTTTCCCAGCCAAGTCAACAGCCATTCTCCTCTCACACCTCCATCAACTCCTCACCCCAGTATTTTCAGTCCCCATAAAACTAACCCTCTGCCCCAGTCCTGCCAGCATGTCCTGATTTTGCACCTCAGAGTCTTCCCAATACCGTGTCCCCTGGTGACCATTATCCCTCAGGCCTCTAAGCCCCAGTGTCATCTGAATATCCTAGCATCCTCCTGATAACTTGACCCCAGGGACAGCACCCTGGAGCCCTTCTACCTCTTGCATTAAACTCTATTATACAGTAGCCTCTACATCCTCACGCCCCACTCATCCCCACATCACAAATGACCCTGCTCACCTTCAGATTTATCCATATTATCTCAAATGACCATTTGTATATCTACTCCCTCATCCTTAGTGCTGCCTAAGGCTCTATGGTCTAGTTCCCTGTGTCATCCTGCAAACTTTTTCCAGCTGCCTTCTCCTCTCCATGAGAGGCAGTCTGGATGTGGAGATCTCTCCAGTAAAACAGCACAATGATTTTTTTGTCTTTTCTAGATACAGTCAACTTCATTCCAAGGGCTGGGGTTCCTCTCAGCTGACTTTAGACACCGGCATCCAACCAAGTTGTCACTCCTTTACAGTGAATGGAGAAATTGGACGTTTTGAAGGCACCGTTGATCTAACTCAGTTTAGATATTTACTTTGGCTGCCCTCAAAGCACCATTATCTTTCTAGTCTCTGTAAGTGCAGACTAGCATTAGCTCAGTTTAGATGTCCCTTGTTGACTTATAAAATTTGTTGAGATGATTGCACACCAACCAGCATTACATATTTGCTCTGATTTCTTAATTCATGCTCAGCGATGGTCATTCTTTTCCTACAAAACAGCATTTCAAGTTTTAGGGGAATGTCCTGCATTATGAGCTTGCTTGGTTGGGTTAGAAGGGACCTTAAAGATCATCCAATTCGAACCTGGCTGCGATGGACAGGGACACCTCCCATCAGATCAGGCTGCTTAAGTCCCCATCCAACCTGACCTTCAACACTTCCAGAGTGGGGGCAGCCACAGCTTCCCTGGACAACCTGTGCCAGTGTCTCACCACCCATAGCATGAAGAATTTCTTCCTAATATCTAATCTGAATCTTCCCCCTTCCAATTTAAAGCCATTCCCCCTTATCCTCAGCTACAAGCTCTTGTAAGAAGTCCTTCCCCAGCTTTCTTGAAGGCCCCCTTCAGATACTTGTAGGCTGCTCTAAGGTCTCCCTGGAGCCTTCTCTTCTCTGGGCTGAACTAGCCCAACTCTCTCAGCTTGTCCTCATAGCACTGAATCCCCAGCCTTCTGACCATCTTTGTAGCCCCGCTCTGAACCTGTTCAAGCAGTTCCGTATCTTTCTTATATTGGGCATTCCAGAACTGGACACAGTACTGCAGATAAAGTCTCACAAGAGAGGAATAGAGGGGCAGAATCACCTCCCTCGACCTTATAAACAGATCATAAACTTGTGATCGATTTTAGAACAACTAATCACCAGAAAAATGACTTGGAAGAGATTTCCATGAGGAAAGGATTTTATTTAGGAAACATTTCTTTACAGGGGGGGCGGTGAAATCCTGGAAAAGTCTTCCTGGAGAGGTGATTGATGCTCCAAGCTTGTCAGCTTTTCAGTGGGGTTTGGATAATGCCATTAGTAACACGGTTTAACTTTTGGTCAGCCCTGAAATGGTCAGGCAAATGGAAGACTAGGTGATCAATGCAGGTCCCTTCAGCTATTCTGTATTCTCCTCCCCAGTTGCTTGGGGTAGTGCTAGACTTCAGTCTGAGAGACAGAAGACCTTTTTCTATCTTCTGCTCCTGCTGTATTCCTCATATCGGTCTGAAATTTGGTAGGCTCATGTGGCAAACCATTTCAATTACTCTTTCCTTGCAGAACTGAGTGTCAATATTTAGTTAAAATTCCAGAACTGGACACAATACTCCAGGTGGAGTCTCATAAGAGCAGAGCAGAGGGTAGAATCCCTTCCCTCGCCTGCTGGCCATACTTCTTTTGATGCAGCCCAGGATACTGTTGGTATTCTGGGCTGCAAGTACATTGTTTGAATATTCCAGTCTTTTCCAGTTTGATCAGCCTGACCAGAATGACTTAAAAGTTATAGAGACTAGACGAAAGAGGAGACTACAACATTATGTACTGGAGAAAGCCAGGGTGGGTTCACATCTGGAAATCTCTGGACAGTTTTCTCTATTGAAAATGATAGCTTAGAATGGGAAAGGCTCCAGGAAGGGCTCCAAGGGCATGGAGGTTTTGGGACCAATTTCGCACAGTGAGTACAGTATTTCATCTCAAAACCAGAGAGGACTAAGAAGAAAAAGATTAAATATAAATATGAAAAAAGTGTACAGGAAGCTACTCCTCACCCTCTCTTCTGTTAGAAAAATCAGATGACATAAAATGAAATTTGCAGAGACCAGGCTCAAGACAAGATGCTATGGCTGTTTGCACAATAGTTAGTTAGGCAAAGAAGTCTGTAAGTCTTTGACACATGATGTAGTGCATACTGAAATGCTTACCATCTGTCTGAGGAGCATTCACAGAACCAGAAAATGTCTTGGGTTGGAAGGGAACTTTACAGGTCATCTAGTCCAACCACCCTGCAGAAAGAGGGACATCTTTAACTAGATTAGGCTGCTCAGAGCCCCATCCAAGTTAACCTTCACTGTTTCCAGGGATGGGGCATTGGCCTCTACCTCCCTGGGCAACCTGTTCCAGTGTTTCAGCGTTATGGAGACTCGTGGCTTCTTCATTAAACTCACAGAGTGCAGGTTTAGGCTGAACATTAGGAAAGGAATTTTCACAGAAAAGGTCATTGGGCACTGGCAGAGGCTGCCCAGGGAGGTGGTTGAGTCACCTTCCCTGGAGGGGCTTAAGGGATGGGTAGATGAGGCGCTGAAGGACATGGTTTAGTGTTTGATAGGAATGGTTGGACTCAATGATCCGGTGGGTCTCTTCCAATCTGGTGATTCTATGATTCTATGAATACTTCTATATTCTGGACTTCAACCTGTGTGTCTTTCTGTGCTTCCTGCTGCTCTTCTGCTGACTGTGGCTGGCAATGGGGTACTTGCCTGGGCAGAGCTTTGCTCCAGGAGGTGATGTTCCTAAGGAGAACCACTTGTGTTTAAGCATGAAGAAAAATTCAGAAACAAAAGCACAAGTGTGCAAAGATATGGATAAATATAGCTAAGATGTTGTTGTTGTTGTTGTCAATTGATCTTCATAGAATCACAGAATGGTTTGAGTTGGAAGGGACCTTAAAGATCATCCAGTTCCAACTCCCCTGCCGCGGGCAGGGACAACCTCCCACCAGACCAGGCTGCCCAAGGCCCCATCCAACCTGGCCTTCTACACCTCCAGGGATGGGGCAGCCACAACTTCACTGGGCAACCTATGCCAGGGCCTCACTACCCTCATTGTGAAGATTTTCTCCCTAATGTCTAATCTAAATCTTGATCTCTCCAATTTAAAGCAGCAAGCAGTTCTTTTCAATGTTTTATAACAGAAGGACTAAAAATTATGTTTCATTGTGCATTGAAACAAGAGAATCTGGAGTAACCTCAAAAATGAATCTTGGCTCCAAGCTCTTTTTACATAGTATAGGTTGGTTGCTCATTCACTGAATATTTTCAGTATTTGCTTCTGCAGGGAATATGATTTGTAATCAGTTCATTTGAAGACTATATTACAGTGAATCAGCATAAATAATTTATATGAGAAGGTAGAGTAGGATTGCCTGGCAGCCTTCAATCTGTCATTCTCATGACTCCTAACTTGGCAATCCTAACATAGCTCTTTCTGTGGGACAGATTAAAAACCAAATAAACCAGAGGTAAGACTTTCATTGCCTACATGGCACTGAGTGTATTTATTTTTCAGTTCTATTCAAGTCCCAAGTGCTGTCAGAGTGCCAAAGTCTCAATCCATATGATTTTTCATGCTGCAAATTATCTTTGTTGAGTTTAAAATGGGGCTGTCATATCTTTCGTGATGATTGGGGTGGAGGCAATGATTTTTACAAAAATATCAAAAACTACTGCAACTTTTCAAGGTCTCCTGAAAATTTCTACAGAGAGACAAAGCCATTGTGATGCCTTGAGTCACATCTTGCAACAGCATCTCTGGATGAACTTAACATCTCTTGAGATTCTTTTTCAGTCCAGTGGTTTAATAGGTGACGTGATGCTCAAGGAGAGCTGCAAGGAACGTATCACAAAGCCAAGAACCTGAAGGTCCTTGTGTAAAAGCATCACCTGAAAGTGAGGGCTCTGCAGGTTCTTCCCTGCATCCATCCTGAACAACACTGAGCACGGGAACTGTTGCATCTCAGCACTGGCCCATTGTAATGGAGGAATATTACACCTTCATGCACATCAACCACCTTCCAAAGTCCTTTCAAAGGCTTTTTTCTCCCCTTTGTATGGTCAGGTAGTGGGTTGCCTGGGAGTCAGGACGGGAGCAGATCTTCTAACGCTCTCCAGCAGTTCATTCCCTCCTGCTTCTTCATAAATGAGCAAACGTGGGGAGAGAAGAAGGAAACTGAGCCCACTTCTGGGGATGCAGCAGCTGAAGATCCTGTTAAAGCTATCAGAGACATTTCTTCTTTATTTACTACTGCAGAATAAAATACAATTACAAGGATTTGGTTCATCTATCATAAAAAAAAAAAGATTGATCTAGAAGGCTGATGCTTTTCTTTATATCACTACAACTGACACATCCTTTGGCAGTTTCAACACCGGTGGCATGGAAGTTTTAACAATTAAATGAAAAGCTAAAGTAACCACATTGAATTGGTAAGCATGCACTGTGAATAAAATAAAAATAGCTTAGGATGCTAGGATCGTTCCAAAGCAAACACAATCCAAAAATAATGAAGCTAAAGTTAAATTTAACAGAAATCAAGTATATAAATGATCCAGGAAGCCTTAAGCTAAAAAAAAACCTGCTTTGCTACAACTCTTTAAAAAGTTATTTCAGGATCATAAACACTATTTGGATAAACACTGAGCTGGGATTTTTATTTTTTTTTATGTCATCTCTATATTTCTTTCTGTTTGAGATTCTGGGCTTTGCAAATGTTTAACTTTAGGCATTTATGAACCATTTAACCACTGAGAAATGGGCATTCCTGATTGACTATTATGGCAAGATTATTTTTTAGGAAACAAAGCTTTGAGGACAAGGAAAGTTCTTCAGTTTAAGACATAATCAGTTCAAAAGTCAAGAACTCCTCTGCATAAGAGAATTTTCATTTGAGTAATGAAATTTTTAAACAAACACAAGAATCATACACCGCTATTTACTTCACACAATTAAATAAAATCTTTGATGAGAATCTCTTCTGGTTTTCCAAACATCAGCAAGAGGGTATTCAGGTGTGTTAGTCCCTTCGGCACAGGATATTTCAGACGTCTGGGTTTCTGAAGATGCGTGGGTTTCTTAAGCAAGGATGCTGGGGCGTGAGTCACTGAATTGCTGTTGGAACAGGAGATCCCAGGCTTTAATATGTAGTCCTCTATGATTTGAAGGGTCTCTGCTGAAAGAAGTACAATGCATGGAGGGCTATTGGAGTACCTGGCGTGCTGGCGGGAACGCAGATAGTTGAAAGCAGATCAGCTTTATGGCATTCAGTTTACTTTTCAGTTCCTCGCAGATCTTTTAATGCATAGATGGAATTTACACTGCATAAGGAAGGTTAGAAACATGGAAGTATTCATCCAGCAAAACTGGATTCAGTTCATTGGAGGTCCCATATGCAGATCAGTGATTTACCCTAGGCTGGAAGCAACGTTTAGAGTTTCCTGTCAAGGTTCTTAATTATATTGTGCAGAGCTCCAACCTGATTTAAAATTGTAGCAGACAAGTATAATTTGTATGTTTAGGATAAGGGTGATTCACTCAGCCACACAAAAACCTGTGGCCTACATGGGGCATGGGCACAGCTTGAGCTCTGCTGGGATAAAATTCAGCTCTTCTCTTACATTATTTAAAGCCAAAACCAAGGATTAATTTGAAAATCATAGAATTGCCAGGTTGGAAAAGACCTCTTGGATCATTAAGTCCAACCATTCCTATCTGCCCCTAAACCATGTCCCTCAGCACCTCGTCTACCCATCTTTAAACATCTCTCGGGATGATGACTCAACCACCTTCTTGGGCAGCCTCTGCCAGTGCCCAATGACCCTTTCTGTGAAAAGTTTCTTTCTGATATCTAGTCTGAACTTCCCCTGGGGCAGTTTGAGGCCATTCACCCTCCTGTCCTGTCCCCTGTCACTTGGAAGAAGAAGCCAGCTCCCTGCTCTCCACAACCTCCTGTCAGGGAGTTGTAGAGAGCAATGAGGTCTCCCCTCAGCCTCCGCTTCTCCAGGATAAAAAGCCCCAGCTCTCTCAGTCACTCCTCATAAGGCCTGGTCTCCAGCCCCTTCACCAACCTTGTCGCTCTTCTCTGGACTCGCTCCAGAGCCACAACATCCTTCTTGTGGTGAGGGGCCCAGAACTGAACACAGGATTCAAGGTGCGGTCTCACCGGTGCTGAGTACAGAGGGAGAATAACCTCCCTGGACCTGCTGGTCACACCGTTTCTGATAGAAGCCAAGATGCCATTGGCCTTCTTGGCCACCTGGGCCACTGCTGGCTCATGTTCAGTTGCTGTCAACCAACACCCCCAGGTCCTTCTCCTCCAGGCAGCTTTCTAGACAGACTTCTCCTAGTCTGTAACTGCACAGGGTTGTTGTGCCCCAAGTGCAGGACCCAACATTTGGCCTTGTTAAACCTCATGCCGTTGGACTCAGTCCAGCAGTCCAGCGTGTTCAGATCCCTTTGGAGCCTCCCTACCCTCCAGCAGATTGACACTTCCACCCAACTTATTTAGGGTGCACTGGATCCCCTCATCCAGATCATTGATGAAGACATTGAACAGGGCTGGACCCCTACTTGTAACTGGCCTCCAGCTGGAGTTAACGCCATTTCACACCACTCTCTGGGCCCAGCTGACACCAGGAGAGTGTTTACCTGTCCAGGCCAGGGGCTGACAGTTTCTGAAGCAGAATGCTGTGAGAAAATGTGTCAAAGGCTTTACTGAAGATCAGGAGGACCACAGCCACAGCCTTTCCCTTGTCCTGCAGTTGAGTCATTTTGTCATAGAAGGTGATGAAGTTAGTTTGGCAAAACCTGCCTTTTGTGAACCCATGTTGACTGGGCCTGATCACCCAGTTCTTGTTATTTTTTTGTCCCAAGACAGAAAAATAAAATAGAACATAAACCAAAGATTGCATTATTCTATGATTATTAATTTGCAATTTATGGCATAGCAACACCTATCCAAACAGAAGCTGGCTTCACTGGCTCTACATTCACTTTTTGTCTATCCACGCTCTGGAAGGATGCACTTAATTCACTCTTCCTTAAGTTTTAGCTCTGGTCATGCTTTGATAAATGAACTCCACCCTGGGAATGGGATTTATACCCATTTCTGACCTCTGGCCAAGGAATCACAGCAAAGGTAATGTAATGTTTATTTTGTAGACACTCCTGAATGGATTTATCCATTACTGAATGGATGAATCAAGCAACTTATCTTTCAGCAGGAACATTTTCAGGTAGCTTTACAGGATTAGTAAAAGTCAGAGGAAGTAACAGATGGATGACTGTGCATTCATTGAAGTAATTACCCTGGGCGTGACTTCATGCTTACTTACACCTTTGCAACCATTTTTTTCAGTAGGGAGACTGGCTACTGATTTCTGTTTCCCTGCTCTGGCTAAACAGAATAACATTAGCAGGTTTATACTGAAAAGTGAATGCAGTTGAAGACCATCCCAGGGAGAATCCCTACCATGTGTGATAATTCATTTCTAGACTTGTCATTTGACTTGATGCCTTTTCTGCTCCTGCTTTTTACAGAAAAGAACTGTGCAATACCTAAGGCAGCATAGAGTCCAGGCATCTTCTGGTACAAAGGAGAGATGCAGTTTTCTGGCACACCAGACTTTTGTTGCCAAGCCCACCAAGTTACACCATTGACAAGTTAGGCTCCAGGAAAAGACACTTGAAATACCTCTGAAGAACAGCAGGCTAAGTGCACCTTGGCTCCCAAGGAGAAGCTTTTCTAGGCCAGGGTTTTGCACTTTTAAGGAAATATTTGGGTAGTTCTTAGTCCTATGATTCTTCTGTGGTTGCCTTTAAAGACTGACGTGTTAGCTTGTGAAGGGAAAGAAATCTTGCAATTACTTGATCATAGAATCATAGAATCATAGAATCATAGAATCATAGAATAGTTTAGGTGGGATGGGACCATAAAGATCATCCAGTTCCACCCCCTGCCGTGGGGAGGGACACCTCCCACTAGACCAGGCTGCCGAAGGTCCCATCCAACCTGGCCTTCAACACCTCCAGAGTAGGGGCAGCCACGACTTTCCTGGGCAACCAATTCCAGGGCCTCACCACTCTCATAGTGAAGAAATTCCTCCTTCTGTCTAGTCTAAACCTGCCTCCAGTTTATAGCCATTTCCCCTTGGCCTATCACTACAAACCTTCGTAAACAGTCCCTGCATTCACGCAGGCCCCTTCAGGTTCTGGATAAATCCTGTTATTTTCATGGTGGCAAAGTAACTGTCCCCATTTCACTGGTGAGGCACATGCAGGTAGGAGATTTGCTAGAAGTCTTTGCTCTTGATCCTGTGCAACACCCCTATGGCCCAGTCCCAGTCCTGAGTGACTACGTCACTAGTTGGAAGTATCAAATTAAGGTTTTGCTCTTTGCCTTTCCACACAAAGCAAACTAGAGAAGCCTGCTTGTGTGAGATGACTCAATTTTTAATCTTTTATTTTCCATAGCAAGGAATCAAGAAAATCGGTACATTTTGTAGATCAGGCAACTTGACTGCTAGCATTAGATGCAGGCTGGGTATCACACAGTTAACCTCAGGTGTGTTGTCTTCAGTGTGAGACTGAAGCACACACGTGTTGGGGAGTTCCCTGCTAACTGGACTCTTGAAAGGAACGAAGTGTTCCCATCCCTCCATCCAAAAATAGAAGAGGGAGCGACAATACTTGTTTAGGTCTTTGCCAAATGATAAGAAAGATGAACCATAAACACCTCCAGCTCCAAAGCTCTAGTTTAAGCTCACCAAAATGCAGCTTCACCCTGACTGATGAGAAGGTCAACATGAGCCAGCAATGTGCACTCACAGCCAAAGAGGCCAACTGCATCCTAGGCTGCATTAAAAGAAGCGTGGCCAGTAGGTAAAGGGAGGTGATTCTGCCCCTCTGTTCCTCTCTTGTAAGACCTCATATGGAGTATTGTGTCGCGTTCTGGAATCCTCAACAGAAAAAGGATATGGAGATTTTGGAAAGAGTCCAGAGGAAGGTTACAAGGATGATGTTAGGGCTGGAGCACCTCTGCTATGAGAACAGGCTGGGGTTGTTCAGCCTGGAGGAGAGAATGCTCTGAGGAGACTTTAGAGCGACTTTCTAGCACCTGAAAGGGGGCATATAAGAAAGCTGAGGAGGGGCTGTTTACAAAAGCTTGTAGCGATAGGACTACAAGCTATCACTTGAAGAAATGGCTATGAACTGGAGAGGTGAAGATTTGCACTAGACATAAGTAGGGCGGGGGGGGGGGGGGGTTGTCAGAACTGGGTGATCTTTAAGGTCCCTTCCAACCTGAACTATTCTATGATTCTGTGGTTCTATGATTCACCTATTCCAGTACTGAACTCTCCAGAGTCCCACTCCTTCACTACGGTCAGAAAGAAGCAGCAATGCTGTCTTCATTTTAATATAAAATCATTTGGCATGGGGGGGAAACGCTAGTGAACTTCTGAAGGAAGTGACAAACTCTTTGATGGAATCACCTCAACTGGCCTGCCCGGGCTTGAAACTCCAACTCTTGCATGCTGTTCGCTGTACATTTAGTTCACTGAAGTACATCTTCAGGGAGGGGCTGTCTCCTGAAAGCTTCAAGATGCATTGCTTCCTGCCTCCCTAATCAGCTGTGCAAGAGAGTAAATTTAGAAACAAAAGGCAAGCACAGCAGGGCTGGCAAATGAGTGTAGTGCACATTCAAACCTGTTTTGGAAAAGTCAGAACAGGTCGTGTACGTCTCCAGCTCAGGCAGAACTGGCAGGCTCTGAGCGAAATAATAAATGACTTGCATACATTTAGCACCTTTCATCCTGAGAGAGCTTGAAATATTTTACATAATAGGAGTTATTGCCTACCCACCCATGAAACAGGCACCTGTGGAAGGCAGGCGGCACGGGCCAGATGGGGCACAAGCGTTTCAAAGAGGCAAGTGAAAACTCTCTTCTTCTCTTTTCAAACACGCATGAGGAATTTAGGTGGGCATATGAATTAGCCAGGTTGGAGTTTAGCCAGGAAAACAGCGTATGAAATAGTCCTTGGTTGGCACTAAGTGCAGTGAATTATTTAATGACCCTGAGCCAAACATGGATCATTTCATCTTAACTTACTGAAATTGCTCCAGAGTCCCAAACAGGTTTATAGTCCAAAAAACCTCTCTTTCAAGTTTCATGAAGCTTATTTATTCAAGGGCAGAATAGCAAACAGCTGAAAGTCAACTACAAGGAAGACCTTCGTCAGTAGGAAAACAAAGAGAAAAGTATATCGTAAAGAGAAAGTTTGGGGTGAAGGGAGTGGGAAATATGCCACTCCCTTAAGGAAAATATATACCAGTAAACAAATGATGTGTAAGTCTGCAGGCCATCATTTTTACCACACTGCTCTGCACCGAAGAACGTGCAAAAGACTGTTCCATTAGAAAAGACCACACACTACTTCTGCTGGATTTTTTCCCCTCTTACCCAGTTTGATGCTTTTGTTTTTGCCAAGACTGGTATCTGGGCTTAGCTTCAAGCTCATCAGTAGTTCCCTTAGAGTTTCAGCCAGAAATACATCTTTTCCACAAAGGCTGGATGATTTTCAGGATGATTTTACTTCTCTGCAGGAGGTTTTTCTCCTACTAAGTGGGAGCTGTGCTCAATCTATTGTATCTTGGCCACACTCAAGCTTGCCTAGCTGGGTTAATCCACAGACAAATTGAACACATGCAGTATGTTTAGTTAGAAGACATCACTCAAGCGCCCTTTACCACAGTGGAAACATTTTGTCCAGTTTATTAAAGCAGTTGAGCTTAATTAAAGCACGTAAATATTTTCAAGAAAAGAAAAGAGCCGATACTAAAGGACTTCTTTAGCAGAGAAAGAACCACTGTTAGCAAACCCAAGCTGGACAAATGGAAATAGAAGTAAGTTCTTTTTCCATTTTTACACCATCAGGGTTATCAGCCATTGTAAAGAGCTGGCTGCACCTTGAATAACATGTTCAGTTTTGGGGCCCTTCTTACAAGGAAGATATTGAGGTCCTGGAGCGCATTCAGAGACGGACAATGAAGCTGGTGGAGGGGCTGGAGAACAAGTCTCGTGCAGAGCAGCTGAGGGAACTGGGGCTGTTTAGCTTGGAGAAAAAGAGGTTGTGGGGAGATCTTCCACTGTCTACAACTATGTGAAAGGAGGTTGTAGAGAGGTGAGCATTAGTCTCTTCTCCCAAGTGACAGGACGAGAGGGAATGGCCTCAAGATGCACCAGGACAGGTTCAGATTGGACATTAGGTAAAATTTGCTTCACTGAAAGGATTCTCAGGTACTGGCAGAGACTGCCCCAGGAGGTGGTGATGGAGTCCCCATCCCTGGAGATGTTGAAAAGACAGGGAGACGAGGTGCTCAGGGATCTGGTTTAGTAGTAGACAGGTACAGTTGGACTTAATGATCTCAAAGGCCTTTTCCAACCTAGTGATGAATTGCCAGACAAAGTGGTAGAGTGAAGCAACCTTTCTGAGTTGTTTACCTTCAATAATAAGAAATCAGAAAAGCGACAGGGGTTAGAAGTTGAATCACAGATAGATCTGTGATCTTCAGATCAGTCTAATGATCTGAAACTCTAGGAATCTGCATTTTCTAACCTGCATTTTGAAGTTCATTAGACCTTGAGCTCTAACAGTGGCCCCAATAATTTGAGATGGTCCGTCAGTGGGTCAGCCAGACCTCCCACCTGCCCCAAGACTGGGTCAGCTCTATTCCATTTCTGAGAGATACTTGTCAATCTTGTTCTTCAAGTTCTCCCATGTCACATGTACTACAGCCTCCTCAGACACCCAGCAAGGCACTCGGAAGCGTAAAAGGAGGTTTTCCTAGCCTAAAGTTTACCTTAATGCAATTTAACCAATAACTTCTGATCCTGCACTCCCTGAATAACAGATGAATACTAGCAGTTTATTTTTACTTGAAGATCATCATTAACTTTATAATCAGCTTTTCTCAAGATCAATCTGCAGTTTCAATACAGGATGGGGGATGATGAGATTGAGAGTAGCCCTGCAGACAAGGACTTGGGGTGCTGATTGATGAGAAGCTCAACACAAGCCAGTGATGTGCGCTCGCAGCCCAGAACACCAGCCATATCGTGGGCTGCATCAAACGAAGCGTGGCCAGCAGGCTGAGGGAGGTGATTCTGTCCCTCTGTTCCACTCTTGTGAGACTTCATCAGTAGTATTGTGTCCGGTTCTGGAGTTCTCAACATAAGAAGGATATGGAGCTGTTGTAAAGGGTCCAGAGGTGGCCATGAAGATGATCCAAGGGCTGGAGCACCTCCCACGTGACTACAGGCTGAAAGACTTGGGGTTGTTCAGCCTGAAGAAGAGAAGGCTACAGGGAGACCATAGCGCGGTCTTCCAGTACCTGAAAGGGGCCTCAAAAAAGGCTGAGGAGGGATGGTCTACAAAGGCATCAAGCGACAGGACAAGGGGGGAATGGCTTTAAACTGGAAGGTGGAAGGTTTAGATTAGACATTAGGAAGAAATTCTTCACGGTGAGGGTAGTGAGACCCTGGTCCAGGTCACCCAGGGAATTTGTGGCTGCCCCATCCCTGAAAGTGTTGAAGGCCAGGTTGGATGGGGCCTTGAGCAGCCTGGTCTGGTGGGAGGTGTCCCTGCCTATGGCAGGAGAGTCAGCCCGGCTACTGTAATCTTCCTCTCTCACATTTCCCTCATCATCACTGCTCTCCTCTGGACAATCTTCAGTTCATCTCTTTCATCAAACGCTGTACACAAAGGGCTGACCAGCTGTTCACTGTCACAAACCAGAACAGGATTACTTTGGACCCCATGCTTGTGTATCTGTCTTTATTGGTTTGCCTCTATCTTTTCTCCAAAAACTTAGCTGTCTGATCTTGTCTTAGAGCCAGGTGAAGCCCCTCCAAATGTTGTGTGTGCATTTCTAAGTATGACTCACTAATATATGCAAACGTATTAAAACGTGTAAATGCATAAATGGAAACATCCCTGCCGAGACTGGAGTTTTGGAATAACATGGAAGGTGTGTCAGATGTTTTTACAGACTGCAAATTGGAAAAGGAAGAAAAAGACTTAGAAAGTGGCCACCAGAGTGAGTGCTAGGAGCAATGAGAGAACTCAGTTTGCCTGTTATGGGATAAAAAAATCTCTTTTTGTGCCAGTAGCAGACTAGGTCCTATGTGAGCACAAAACACTGTCCAAACGACCCATCCTTGGAGGTGTTCAAGGCCAGATTGGATGGGGCCTTGGGCAGCCTGGTCTGGTGGGGGATGTCCCTGCCCGTGGCAGGGGGGTTGGAACTGGTTGATCTTTAAACCAGATCTTCCAAACCAAACTACTCTATGATTCTACGATACTATAATTCAAAACCTAAGGTCAAAGACTTCTGACTTCAAAAACACCCTGAATCTGCTTTAAATGACTGGACATCAGCTCATCATCTTATATTCCAGTGTCCTGCCAAAGAAATACCTAGCAACAAAAGTTGTAGCACAGAAACAGTTTTACTCAAGGACAAAATAAATCCACACATTAATACATTTTAAAACAGTCTGGGCCTACCCATGGAGGCAGCTTAAATCTTCAAAAACAAAGAAAACCCAGCAACTGTCACAAGATCTGGGGAATGGGTATATAAGCTAAAAATATCTTAATCTCTCCTAAAAAGAAACTCAAGTAAATATCATAGAGTCATCAAATCATAGAATGGTTTGGTATGATTGAATTGGAAGGGACCTTAAAGATGACGCAGTTCCAACCCCTCTGCCATGGACAGGGACACGTTCCACCAGACCAGGCTGCCCACAACCCTCATTGTGAATAATTTCTTCCTAATGTCTAATCTAACACCCACGAGTCTATGAAGCCAGATGGGATTCACCCAAGGGTATCGAAGGAGCTGGCAGATGTTCTGGCCAAACCTCTTTCCATCATCTTCCAACAGTCCTGGGAGACTGGGGAAGTTCCACTGGACTGGAGGCTGATGTTGTGCCCATCTACAAGAAGGGTCACAGGGAGGATCCGGGGAACTACAGGCCTGTCAGTCTGACCTCAGTGCCAGGGAAAGTCATGGAGCAGGTGATCTGGAGTGCTATCATGGAGCACATGGAAGAGAACCGGGGGATCAGGCCCAGTCAACATGGGTTCACAAAAGGCAGGTCTTGTCAAACTAACCTGATCTCCTTCTATGACAAAGTGACTCGGCTGCTGGATGAGGGAAAGGCTGTGGATGTATCTTCATGGACCTCAGTAAAGCCTCTGACACAGTTTCTCACAGCATTCTGCTACGGAAACTGTCACCTCTGGCCTGGACAGGCGCACACTCTCCTGGGTGGAAAACTGGTTGGATGGCCGGGCCCAGAGAGTAGTGGGAAATGGAGTTAAATCCAGCTGGAGGCCAGTGACAAGTGGGGTTCCCCAGGGCTCAGTGCTGGGTCCAGTCCTGTTTAATGTCTTCATCAATGACCTGGATGAAGGCATCAAGTGCACCCTTAGCAAGTTTGCAGATGAGCAAGTTTGTAAGCTGAGTGGAAGTGTGGATCTGCTGGAGGGTAGGGAGGCTCCAAAGGGATCTGAACACGCTGGACCGCTCGGCTGAGACTAATGGCATGAGGTTTAACAAGGCCAAATGCCAGGTCCTGCACATGGGGTACAACAACCCTATGCAGCTACAGACTAGGAGAAGTCTGTCTAGAAAGCTGCCTGGAGGAGAGGGACCTGGGGGTGTTGGTTGACAGTGACTTAACATGAGCCGGCAGTGTGCCCAGGTGGCCAAGTGGCATCTTGGCTTGGATCAGAAACGGTGTGACCAGCAGGTCCAGGGAGGTTGTTCTCTCTCTGTACTCGGCACTGGTGAGACCGCATCTCGAATCCTGTGTTCAGTTCTGGGCCCCTCACCAGAAGAAGGATGTTGAGGCTCTGGAGCGAGTCCAGAGAAGAACAACAAAGCTGGTGAAGGGGCTGGAGAACAGGCCTTATGAGGAGCGGCTGAGAGAGCTGGGGTTGTTTAGCCTGGAGAAGAGGAGGCTGAGGGGAGACCTCATTGCTCTCTATAACTACCTGAGGGGAGGTTGTAGAGAGGAGGGTGCTGGCCTTTTCTCCCAAGTGACAGGGGACAGGACAGGAGGAAATGGCCTCAAGCTCCTCCAGGGGAGATTTAGGTTGGACGTTAGGAAAAACTTTTTCACAGAAAGGGTCACTGGACACTGGGAGAGGCTGCCCAGGGAGGTGGTTGATTCACCTTCCCTGGAGTTGTTTAAGGCACTGGTGGACAAGGTGCTGAGGGGCATGGTTTCACGTTTGATAGGAGTGGTTGGACTCGATGATCTGGTGGGTCTCTTCTGACCTCGTTATTCTATGATTCTATGATTCTAAACCTTCCCCTTTCCAAATTAAAGCCATTCCCTCTCCTCCTACCACTACATGTCCTGTAAAAAGTTCCTCCCCAGCTTTCTTGTAGGTCCGCTTCACGTACTGGAAGGTGCTCTAAGGTCTCCCCACAACCTTCCGTTCTCCACGCTGAACAACTCCCAACTCTCAGCCCTCTGATCATTTTTGTGGCCTCCTCTGGAGTCATTCCAACCGTTCCATATCCTTCTTCTGCTGAGGATTCCAGAACTGTAGCATAGTATGTGCTGTGTATCAATGGACCATGGCGCTCAGTTGTAGTGGGCATCTGTTAGGAGTTTAATCCCTGCCATGAGTAAACAGTTTGCTCCATAATGTATGAGTTCTCTGTCTCCTGAGCCAGACACATCTCTTTGTTGATGTCTGCACAGATCTGAATCTGCACTTAGAGACTGTGCATATACCAGGATCGAATCATAGAATTGTTTGGTTGGAAAAGTCCTTTGAGATCGAGTCCAACCATACCTGTCTACTACTACATCATATCACTGAACACCTCATCTCCTCGTCTTTGGAACAACTTCAGGGATGGGGACTCAACCTTCTCCCTGGGCAGCCTCTGCCAGCACCCGAGAACTCTTTCAGTGAAGAAATTTCTCCTAAAAATGCATAATATTCATTAATCTTGAAAGTAAACTTTGGCGTAGACAGATTGTACAGGAAGCCGACTTCCCTCCAGTCCCAGCTTAAAAGCAACAGATGCGCTCGCACAGGAGAGGAGTTACTGATAACCCAGCTTCTCTTACACTTCTGTTGCTTTCAGGGTTTCAGAGGTTCTTTTTGTGTGCAAGGTGCCTTTAAATCCCCAAAAGCTAAACTAAGTTACAAATAGCGACACAATTACTCAACACGGGTTTCTTGAGAGGGGATACAGCTGAATAACACGCCCATTCACAATTCTCTGTCATTATCATTTTGGTTTTCTGCCTGAAATGCTCGTACATCACACCTAAAATCCCTAAGATTTATAAATGAGCAACAACCAAGCAGACTTTATAACTGGGACGGCACTTCTATTGGGTTTTTGCTTTGCTTATGAGCCTAGAAAAAATATTGTAATGCTCATGAGAATCTGAGTTGTCTTTAGGCAGGAAATTAGTGTTTATATATAGCGTGTCTATATATAGATATGCACATAACTGCATGCAGCATTACTCTATGTGTATATAAGTATAATGATGCAACATTCCCCTCCCCCTACTTTTACACCCAAATGGTTTCTTTTGCTTCCCAGAACAAAAACTGGATGAAACTCAACAGGCAAATTGAAACTGAAAAACAGTGAAAATCCCAAGGACTTGGGTGGAGAAGTTTTCAGAGAAGGAAGAACCAGTGCACATTAATCTGTCGGTGGCAACTGTGCACTCTTCTCTTCCACCAAATACTGATGAGCAGCAGAGCAGGGCTAACTTGAATCAGCTCACCTGTCCTACTCAGTGTTCGCTTGCCAGTGAAGAACTACCTTTTGGTATGCACAACCAACCCTTCTGTAATGTATTCATGGGTTTAGGAAGTAGACTCAGATGTAGACCTTAAATGCTTGGTCTGGTGAGAGATGTCCCTGCCCATGGCAGGGGGCTTGGAATTAGATGATCTTTAAGGTCCCTTCCAAGCCAAACCATTCTACGATTCTATGAAATCACATTGCAAACATTATATTCCTTCACGGCAATACCTCTCTGTAAAAGACCCACAAACCAGCACAGGATTAGAATCATAGAAACATAGAATGGGTTTGGTTGGGTTGTATGGGACCTTAAGAATCATCCTGTTATTCCAAACCCCCTGCCATGGGCAGGGACACCTCCCACCACACCAGGCTGCACCAAGGACCCATCCAACCTGGCCTTCAACACCTCCAGGGAGGAGGTAGCCACAACTTCCCTGGGCAACCTGTGCCAGTACCCTCAGCGTGTGCCTCTGTAAAGTGGGAGCCTGTTTATCCAGGGCAATGTGTACCCAGACCGAGTGTCCCCATCTGCATTTTTAAAACCATCTTTATTCTTTCTTTCAGCTGTCAGCAATGCACTCGCCTCAATACGCTGGTCTCGGTTAGTGACACTGAAAACAAAAGGCGAGCAAATGCAAAGCCAGCTGCTGCAAAGGAAAAAGTCCACCAAATGTCTTCACTTCTTTAGACATTAAGAGCCACTAAGAAACTCATCCAGCAGCACAGGTCGGCTTCCTTCCTATTTTCAGGGACCTCACCAGACTTGATTATTTTCAAGGTGATGATAAAGCAAACTCCACCTATCACAACAATAAAACACTGGCAGAGGTAACAGCTGTAAGGACCCCAGCCTTACTGCACCCATGGATTTTCATGTAAAAGCAGCTTAATTTTAGTGCCACAGCAAATACAAGCGATTGTGATGAAAGGAACTCGGACACTTGACAATCCCGTTTGGGTGACAGGTTTCCTATCATTCTTACTGCTAAGGTGCAAAGAGAAATTTCTGTTTCTCAGTGACCTTCTCTGAGAAACAGAAGACCCAAAAGCTTACTTGGAAGCACTCTCTTTCTGGCTTATTGAAACCAATACTTTTTCTTTTGAACTAAGGGTTAAAATGAAGTGTTGGAACAGGTCCAGAGGAGGCTACAAGGATGATCAGAGGGCTGGAGCACCTCCCATACAAGGACAGGCTGAGAGAGTTAGGGTAGTTCAGCCTGGTGAAGAGAAGACTCCAAAGAGACCTCAGAGCAGCTTCCAAAGGGGGCCTCTCTAAGAAAGCTGGGGAGGGACTGTTCACAAAGGCTTGTAGCAATAGGACTAGGGGCAATGGCTATAAACTGGAGAAGGACAGATTTAGACTAGACAGAAGGAGGAATTTCTTCACCATGAGAATGGTGAGACACCGGCACAGGTTGCCCAGGGAAGTTGTGGCTGCCCCATCCCTGGAGGTGTTCAAACCCAGGTTGGGTGGAGCCTTGAGCAGCCTGGTCTAGTGGGAGGTGTCCCTGCCCATGACAGGGGGTTGGAACTAGATGATCTTTATGGTCCTTTTCCACCCAAACTATTCTATGATTCTATAGAATATTTTAAAAAGGATTGACAAGCGGGCCAGGAACACCTGGACCAGGTACCCTGCTTTGCTGTAATAGTTGACTTAGGGCTGCCTCACAAGTTCACTCATACTTCTGCTGCTGCGATGTCACAACCTTATAATGGGAGAGTGATACGGGCAAATAAAATGGGTGCCTTGTCATGCCCTGGCACTGGCTTTCTATTTCCAGGCACAAGGTGTGATGTTAGATTTAAATTTAAAGGATCTGAGTGACTAAACCTAGCTGGAATGGGTCCAGAGGAGGGCCATGAAGATTATCTGAGGGCTGGAGCACTTCTGCTATGACAGGCTGAGAGAGTTGGGGTTGTTCAGCCTGGAGAAGAGAAGGCTCCAAGGAGACCTTAGGGCAGCTTCTAGTACCTGAAGAGGTTACCGGGAAGTTGGGGAGGGACTTTTCACAAGGGCATGGAGTGACAGGATGAGGGGAATGGCTTTAAACTGGAAGGGGGAAAATTTAGATTACACATTAGGAACAAATTCTTCACGCTGTGCACGGTGAGACACTGGCACCGGCTGTCCAGGGAAGCTGTGGCTGCCCCATCCCTGGAAGTGCTGAAGGCCAGGTTGGATGGAGCCTTGAGCAGCCTGGTCTGGTGGGAAGTGTCCCTGCCCATGGCAGATAGGTTGGAACTGGATGATCTTTAAGGTCCCTTCCAACCCAAACCTCTCTATGACCTCATGAGTGAAAGACAAACTGATCAAAGCATCGAGGCCTGGATCTTTAACTGAGAAAACACACAACTGCATAGAATTTCACAGGGTTGTGGGATTTCAGTGGTGAACAGTAGGAACTGTGAACTGCTAAAATGCTAACAGTGCATGACTTCAGCCATCACAAATTGTGTTACATTAAAAAAAACACCTTTCAGAATTTGTTTTACAGAAAGTAAAAATTAATGAATCCTGTCAGTAATTCTTAAACTAAAATCTCCAGACACTTTCAAGGGATGTCATCACGTATTTCATAAGTCGAAACTTGGAAATGAAAAAGTGTGTCTTTATTGACAGTCTGCCACAAATTATTGTATAAACTTAAGAGTTAGCCAAAAAATTTATCTGCTACGTGGGAAGATCCTGAACATTGCAAGTGTATCAGCAACAAACGGATGCTTTCCTAGAGTAGATAACAGATGTTCTGTGAGCGGTTCTCACTGTAGTGCCACATGCAATTAAAAGTATTGTTTTACATGAGCTGTACAAGGCTCAGCAGAGTCACTGTCTCTTCATCATTGCAAACACACAGAGAGGTTTACTTTTTCGTTTAGCCTTTGTTGACTTCAGTGGGACTCCTTTTCCACTTAGGTGAGCTTGCATACAATGTTTGCAGGACTGCAGTTTATGATTACAAAAGCAGCGACAAGCGGGGAAGAGAGCAGACATACTACAAGAGGAATTCCAACAATCCAATGCATCCATCTTAATGAAGGAAATCAGTTGTCGTTACACGCTATCGAATGTTAAAAACAAACAAAAGATGTTTAAGCACAAAGTATATATTTATACCAAATAAAACAACTGAAAAAGTATTACATAAAAGAAAAATAATGTAACAGAACATACTTAAGTACCTAACTTACAGTCATGCTAAAAGTAACATTGGTAACTAATATATATAATTTTTGACAAGGGTGCATTTAAGAGTTCTCTAACATACAACATTCTAAATGTGGAGAGTATTTGTTCCAAGCTACAGAAAACAAATTATTTTACACAGGCACACCTGTTAATTTGTATTAAAAAAACATGCTTGTAAGTGAAAAGGTCACTTTAGTACTAATTCTCCAGAAGTGTGATAGCTATGTAGTGTTAATCACGTCGAAATCGCCTCTCTATTGCATTGGTGAGCGCCAACACTGAATGGTAGAATATTTGATCCATATTTTACTGACTCTGCAACCTGTTTCAAAGCAGGAGCCAGGTATTGAACAGCATGGTACTGTACAGCCCCATCTGTCTGCGTGTAGTGTATTTATAACTAAAAGCTATTACAATTATTACAATGATTTCTGTTTCAATATATACATCAGTATAAAATACTACCCAAAACACCTTTGCATTTCAAACAATTTTAACCACTTCATCAAACAACGCATTTGCAGAATTAAAAAAAAAAAAAAAATCCAAATTAACGTTGATTGCCAACAGTACAGCACTCTATGGTAAGTTTCCTAATAAATGAGAGAACGGAAATGTATTAAAATCAATTAAAATAAGTATCACAAAACAGAATTAATGTTAGAACAGTTCAAGGATTCCCAGTTTGTCAGTATCTACCCTAGGCAGTGCTACCCAAATACAGTAAAAACCGTTTAGTGTTTCTACAACGAGAAGAAAACATTCAAATATTAAAGCTGTGACACACAAAAGCAAGGAAAGAAAATTTGTTCTGTACTCATCCCTGTTGTAGCAAGGTACGGCACGTCAGGAGTTCGCACTCAGTGCATCGTACGTGCTTGTCCGACCCGCGTACAACTGTGTAGGACAACTGACACAGAGTCAACTCTGAATTTCCTTGCCATTCTGGTTTTATGTCAGACCATTCAAGTTATAACAACTTAGTGTCTTTTGCTCCTGAAGGGAAGAAGAGGGAAGAATTCATAATGGAAAAACTTGTAAAAACGCTACTAAAATCCCTATCTTGGACACAATATACTGCTTTAGGAGCTATTGTGTCATTGCACAATATAAGTGGCCTATTAATCGCTGAATTACTGGTGTAGCAGAAGAGATGTGGTTTAAAAATAGGTATTCTCAAACCTGCCTGTATCCCATAACAAGCCACAATCGATTTTGTGTCTTTCAAACACTAAAATCCTTACATAAAGCAGTAAATGTACATTTAGAGTGGCAAATTTCAAATCTCTGCCTCTGCTGCTTCAGTTTTTAAAATGAGACTTGTTTCAGAGTTTTCATTCTTTCTTCTACAACACAACTATTTCTGAAGCATAAAAAAAAGACAAATGGTAATAATAATATGGGAGGGTTTTTTTGTTTTGTTTTGCTGATTCCTAACTTGAAAAATAATCAATTGCTTTAAAAAAGCACAAAACACACAAAAAAACCTCTGACAAATCTCTCCCCAGAAGTCTCTGCAAGCTGAGATTCTTTTCAAACCCAAGTTTCACGCTTATAGTATCTTTATAGTCATGTTACACCCTTGAAAAATAAAGGCTCATGTTGAGAATGGTGACAGGCCCTTAATTACAGAGGTGTTAACTGGTGACACAGGTTTTCATGAGAAAAAAAAAACCCAAAGCCCCACAAAACTTCATAGCTTATACTCAAAAGTTTGATTCATGCTCTTTGTTCATTTAAAAAATACTCTTTGGAAACTGTGTCAACTCCTGCAGACAACTTAGTGATACGTCTTTTCCTGTTAAAATAAAGATAATTCATGTTCACCTCTACCCCACGCTAAGCTCTACGACTAATATACACTTCATTACCTGCTCATGTCACCGTCTAACACATATCTTTACATTCTTCTACATATACTGTCCAGGGCTTATTTTTCACCAAATAGAATCTGATAACTATTAAAGTGATCTTTTTCTTGAGGATTGTTGGTTTTTTGATGTTTCAGACTTTTCATTGCAACTTAGAGATAACAATAGCTCAGACTTTCACCATGCAAACTTAGAGAAACTTTATGAAAAGGTTTTGTTTCCATTATGGATTTTTAAATCTAAACTCGCTTAGATATCAAAACTGAAAAACAGAAGAGAGATTTAGATGCATCTATCATCTTAAAATGGTTTCTGCTACTTTAGAAGTTGTACATGTGACACTTAGGAGTCTATCTTTTACGTTGCTGCAATCAGATTCCAATTCAAAATCTTGCAAATAAACATGAAAAATAAGCCACTGGTCATGAATTCTAATGATTACATTCAAAGCTAGCCTTTAAAAAAATTAAAACGTTACAGGCAAAACATACTGGTTTATGTACTCACTAGCTTATCAGGCTACAATAGGCATAGGCATGTTTTTAAGTATAAAAAAAAGCAGACAATTCAGATTTAAATAAGACTATGTGAAATTGGAAAAAAAACCTTAGATTTCACTATTTAAAAAAAAAGGAACACCTATAATTACTTCCCATCCTACAGCTACAGTTAAATCAACTAACAAAAATAATCAAAATACTTTTGACAAACAAAAGTTAGGCTAGAATATGTGGCAACAATCAAAGTTCATATATGTTTCTATGTAAAATGTCTCATGATTTACTATAAAATATGAACAAGAGCCCTTTGTGACTAATAAAAGAGCTACTAGTAGAAACACTTAATGCCAAACTGTCTTCAGCCCTCCTTTAAGTCATATCTCCAAATCAGTATTGACTTCTTTTGACCAGATACATCATTTTTGGCTTGTCACCCCAGTATGTCACGTTTTACCACTTGCCACAGGCAGCAGGAGACAACTAGCTGAGCAAACTACAAGCAGTGACATGCAGAAATTAACTCTCAAATCTGAGTACTTAGATAAAATGATATGGAAGCACACACTAGGACAAAAGGAATGGCATTCGTCATCCAAATAGGCTCATCATCCCTCCCCCACCCCCCTTGAACAGTAGTTGCAACAGCAATAGAAAAGATCAAGATGATGTCTGTTCTTCAGAGTCAACTGTGGAAAAAAGTCAGCAATATATAACAGCAGCGATGGACAAGGAAGAGCAAAATGAAAGAATCTTGTTGAATATTTGTTCATTTACTTTTTCTGAACACAAGCCAACGCGTGCCGCACTGGCTTAGTCTGAACTTCAGATACAGATGTCCTATTCTCCTTAGATCCTTCACAGATTTAGAATTCAGTCTCCCTGAGGCCCCTATAACCAAGTAAGAAAACTCTCTTTATCTAGCTTGGTGGCTGCCAAGACAGATTCCATGTCATTAAGGATGTCGGAGCTCAAAGCCTCTTGCAGACTTGGCATCAGTTCTTCTCCTTCTATATTCATCCCATCTCCTTCCAGTGTCCCAAGGTCCACATTTGTCCCTGGAATGGCTTCAAGGTAGTCTGGGAAACGGTTCTGATGGGACGGTATGTTACTTTGGCTGATACTGTCACCTAGTTATAACACAAAGCAAGATGGATATTAAATATACTGGAAGTGCCAAACGCACAGTTTATCAGGACAACTGTTTAAAGGTTAATCTTGTATCTCTTGCATCATACAAGCAATATGGTTCTTAGAAATCTATCACAAACCCCACAGATTATTTGAATGCATGCAGAGGTACAAAGAATATGCCTTTGTTTCAACCTTTTCACCTACTGACCCAAATCTCCACAGCTCTTTCATGTCATTTAGCCTACTTTAATTTTTACACTTAAAGGAAAAAGACAATAATGAGTAAAACATTGTTTTGAAGCAGTATTCGCAACATTGGATGAAATACTATTCTTAGCTCTGAACACATAATATTACCTAAAAAAAAGCAAATGGACACAGAAATTCCATATAACAACAGGAGTGATACTATTTATGACAAATCCCCCATCAACCCAAAAGAGTTGATTGCAAGTATGGTTTTCACAAATCTAACTACAATATTTCTGTTACAGAAA
Organism: Clamator glandarius; assembly: GCA_033459285.1. NCBI lineage: Eukaryota > Metazoa > Chordata > Aves > Cuculiformes > Cuculidae > Clamator > Clamator glandarius. The sequence continues at coordinate 265,887 of JAUNZM010000582.1, forward strand.
CAGAAGGTAGAGAACCAATGCAAGAAGTAACACAGCTTCTCAGAATTGCTTGTTTTCACTGCAAATGGACACAAGTGTATTTGTAAAACATGTGTTAGGGATGTACACAAAAACAGACCTGTATCCATCTCATCAACACTGTTAAGGAAGTCATCGGGGGTTCTGGGTACACTATAGCTGCTCATGCTAAGTCCACTATCTGTGCTTTCATCTCTGGAGTGATACGTTCCACTGTAACAGAAGAAAAGGAGAAAAAAAATGAGGGTAAAGTACTGAAGAAACTAAAATACATGCTTGGTTTTGAACCAGCTCAAGGGCCTTGAAAACACTGCTGTCACGAGAAACCATAGAATCATAGAACCACTAGGCTGGAAAAGACCCTTGAGATCATCAAGTCCAGCTGTACCTGTTCACTACTAAATCATATCCCTAAGCACTTCATCTACCTGTCTTTTAAATACCTCCAGGGATGGGGACTCAACCATCTCCTAGGGCAGCCTCTGCCAGTGCCTTTTCAGTGAAGAAATTTTTCCTAAAATGCTCTATTCCAGTCAAAAACTGAAGCCTGTGGCTGCATGAGATACCTGGGCTTTATTTTATACAGACCTTTTACAATTAAATTAAGTTATCCCATTCAGATGGAATTGAACTTGATGAGAGCATACTTAAGCGGCTTTAGGAAACTGCTTACCTGTGTTCTGCATAGTATTCAACTTTGCATGCCCATCAACTGCTAAAAGCCATTGGAAGCATTTATCAAGTAATGGTGTAGTCTTTCACACTTCTATAAGGATAAAATCTTTCTAACTACTAATGCTTCCATGTTTACTCAGCCCATGAAGTGTATTTTTATGTCACTGCTGTTATAAATAGGAGCTATAGCTGGAACTCCTTCAGTGATTCTTCACTGCTTCCCGCTGCTGCATTACTACTCGTTCAGTCACACATGTCATGGCAAGAAAGTGCCCTAATATATATCAAATGCTACGACAGAAGCCATCCCGTCAACAAGCCCTGCTCAGAGCGATCGTGCTGACAACATATTTAACAAAACAGTGATGGCACAGCACCCTACATGCATTTGGTTTCTTACTGCTACTTTACTGCCAGTAGAGCGAGAAGATTAAGAAAGGTGCAGTGGGAAATCTGGGATTGTAGACTCAGAGAATGGTTTGGGTTGGAAGGGACCTTAAAGATCGTCCAGTTGCAACCCCACTGCCATGGGCAGGGACATGTCCCTGTCCCACCAGATCAGGCTGCTCAAGGCCCCATCCAACCCGGCCTTCAACATTTCCAGGGATGGGGCAGCCACAATCTCCCTGGGCGATGAAGAAACTAATTGTGAGTATCAGAAACATTAAGTTATTTAAAAGAATACAAGAAAGTATTTACAATTACAGGAAAGGTTTACAAAGATTTAAACAGTTTGCAGTGTCTAAAATTACAGCGCTTACTTAAGCCTGCTTACTCCAAAATCATGTCAGTTCTAAGATGATGTGGACATCTTACCTTCTGGGCAGGTCTTAAACTGCACGGTGGCAAAATTCATGGCAGTTAAGGCTGCCTTACATTGAAAGAATCAAGATGAATTTTATGGGGTTGTCCAGCAGTGTCATTAAGGAGAAGGACAAGCATGTTGTTACACTTCATGAGCATCCAAGGAATCACCCTAACGTTAGACTAACCTTTCAAGGTAATACAGAAAAGTATTGATGAACTCTGACAGAATACATAATTTATCCTTTTTGTTGTAAGGGATACTGAGTTGCTATCAGTTTAAATTACTGACAAAACAGAGCGTAACGTTAACTACTTGATACTGCTGAAACATTAGTTGATTTTTAGTCTGTTAATCAGAAGTTTATGTGGCTTAGAGACTGGACTGTTTTACCATTTACATCTTTCCAGCACGGTAGGCAAAAAATACAGACATGACTTCTGTCAAGCTGCAGCAGTTTCACTGAAGTTGTAGTGGTTAGGTTAAAGCATTTGCAAGCTGTAATTAGAACAGTATTTCCAACAAAACAAACACTCCAACTCAAAAGGTTTAAGGAAAAAGTTGTATGAGAAAGACTAGTCTACATGCTGTAAAATGCTACATCTTGAATTACAAGACCCACTTCAAAATTATACAGCATTTTAAATGAAATATGCAACTATTTGCAGAGCTAACATTAACAGAGTAAAAATACTGCTAAATTAAATACCTGAAATGGAGGGGAGGGGTGAATGGAGAAACCTTAAAATGACCCTCAAGGTGCAGTCCTAAATGTGCCTCACAGTTCATTTGATCTCACAGCAAGCTATTCACAAGTTCCTCTGAGTCAGTAATTTGAAATGACTGCTAGTCAACAGATTATGCAGAGGCAAACATGTTATGACTTTGAATAAAGAACCTTCCTACAAGTCTGAACAGACTACTTCCTCCCACTGGAGACAGCTTTTAATCCTAACTTTTACTAGACTTGCCATTTAAGGAAAGATTCATTTACAGCTGTGGCTTTTGGCACAGACAGATGTTCAAAATAAACTATTACACGTACCAAAGACAATTTTAGATCAATTTTTTCCCTCTAGTAGCTACTCCTACAAACCTGTTAAGAAAGGGATCGGAACTATTTGTAGTCATTGTTCTCAGTTCCTGAGACATTCCAGGAGATGACACAGGATTTTGAGATCCACCATCTTGTTCCATTGTTGGAAGCTGGCTACGCAGAGCCAGTTCCTAGAAGAGGAGGAGGAGAAAGAAAGATGATGTTAGGCATTTGAATGCGCTTTTCAGATATATAAACACATGACACTAGAGGTAATTGATACTTTTACTGCTTCCAGTTACAAGATTTAAATGAAACAAATTTTCTGAAAACAAAGCAAGAATTTTTACTGGCTTAAATGATAATGGAATTTCACCAGTCAATGCCCAGTGTTACACAGACTTCACTGTAAGCATATTTATGGATACAAATATCTGTATGTTTACGTAAATCTTTTCTAGTTCACGTCAACACCCTTTTGCAAAGTCTATTCTTAAGATCAAAAAAGAATTAATGCTATCTGACCTCTACGATATGTCTGTCTAGCTCTGCTGACTGGCACTTTTCCACCTATTTCTTTTAAGTTCTGATTTAGCTCCTAGTTTCCTTTTTATCTTCCTTGTTTCATTCCGCAAAGCTTAAAGTCTTTCCCTACAAGTTCCCACTCCGTCCTCTTGTGCACGCATTTTGAAATGGCCTTCAAATCCACAGAAACTTCTTAGTAAAACTAAGACAAACTGTTAGGGTTGAGTAAATTAGCATCAGTTTTCTAACTTCAGCTCATTCTGGTCTAAGTAACTTCATCTTCTGGAAGTTAACTGCGTGTTTTTCAGATGTTTCTCTCTAGAAGTGATAACACAGGGTATTGTTATGCAGAAAGGCCAATGCTTATATTTATTCCTATAGAGCTGGTGGAGCCACAAGTCAAAGAGGCAAAAAATGTCGCACCTGCAGGGAAGGGCATACAGGACAGGTGACCCCAAACTGACCAGCAGAGTATTCCATGAATATACATCATATTCGGGGTAAAACTGAGAGATCACAAGGGTCTCACTATCTTCTTCAATGGCCAATATCCAGTGAGGACCTCATCTGTGCATTTGTCCCTGATCCTGGATCTATGAATTCCCAAATCCAGTTCCTGAGCTCAGCTTCCTCTAAGCCTGGATCTTTTCCCTTGCGTCTGCTCTGAAGCATTTGTGCTGAAGCAGAGTCACTGAAGGGTGGGATGGGGGCACGATTTCATATATTTGTATATATTTTATTATTTTTATTATTATTTTAGTAAAGCTGAGTTTTAGTTTTCCAACCTACAAGTCTTTCCCTCCCACTTTCCTAAGGATGGGAGGATAAGGGAACTGAGAGCTCTAATGTTTGGTTTTAGCTGCCAGGCCTAAATCGTGACACACTGTACTTCTGACATTACAAACCTAGATTACATATACTTTTACACATCTGACTCTGCATAAATTTAAAATGACCTAGCTACAGAGCTTGTCATTAATATTTAATGAAAATAAGTTCAAACATTAAATAAAAAAATTAAATGTGAGTGGAAATAAAGAGCATTTTAAGCAATTTCTAGTGCTCCCACTCATACTTTTAAGGCAGGAAATCCATGAGCTGCACATGTGAAAAATACAGTAATCTTCTTCAAGCAACTCTCTTAGATGGGGGACAACACGATTGAGAGAAGTCCTGCAGAAAAGGACTTGAGATGCTGATTAATGAGAAGCTCGACACGAGCCAGCAATGTGTGCTCATAGCCCAAAAGGCCAACTGTGTCCTGGGCTGCATCCAAAGGAGCGTGGCCAGCAGGGAGAGGGAGGGGATTCTGCCCTTGGAAGACCCTACATGGGGAGTATTGTGCCCATTTCTGGAAACCGCAACATAAGAAAAGATAAGGAAATGTTGGAACAGCTCCAGAGGAGGCTGCAAAGATGAATCAGAGGGCTGGAGGAGAGGAGACACAGTTGGAGAGGCTGACACAGTTGGGGTTGTTGAATCTGGAGAAGACTCTGAGGAGACCTGAGAGCAGCCTTCCAGTACCTGAAGGGGGCCTCCAAGAAAGCTGGGGAGGGACTTTTTACAAGGTCATGGAGTGATAAGACAAGGGGCAATGGCTTTAAGTTGGAAGGGGGAAGGTTTAGATTAGACATCAGGAAGAAATTCTTCACAATGAGGGTGGTGATGCACTGGGACAAGTTGCCCAGGGAAACTGTGGCTGCCCCATCCCTGGAAGTGTCGAAGGCAAGTTGGCTTCACTCCCATTCCTGTGGACTATTACTCTATGTACTCCTTTAATAATAAGTTTCCTTCCAAGAGTCCTGTGCTTAGCACACAACAACCCTGTGTAGCTACAGTCTTGAGGAAGAGCGGCTGGAAAGCTGCCTGGCAGAGAAGGACCTGGGGGTGTTGGTTGACAGCCAACTGCATATGAGCCAGCAGTGGCCCAAGTGGCCAAGAAGCCTGATGGCATCCTGGCTTGTATCAGAAACGGTGTGGCCAGCAGGACTAGGAAGGTGATTGTGCCCTGGTAAGACTGCACCTTGAATACTGTCTTCAGTTTTGAGCCCCTAATTACAAGAAAGATATTTGAGGTGCTGGAGCGCATCCAGAGAAGGGCAACAAAGTTGGTGAAGGGGGTAGAGAACAAACCTTATGAGAGGTGGCTGAGGAAACCGGGGTTGTTTAGCCTAGAGAAAAGGAGGCTGAGGGAAGACCTTACTGCTGTCTACAACTACCTGAAAGGAGGTTGTAGAGAGCTGGGTGTTGGTCTCTTCTCCCAAGTGATAGCGATAGGATGAGAGGAAATGGCCTCAAGTTGCACTGGGGGAGGTTCAGATTAGACATTAGGAAAAATTTCTTCACTAAAAGCCTTACTGGGCACTGGCAGAGGCTGTCCAGGGAGGTGGTTCAGTCACCACCCCTGCAGGTATTTAAACGACACGCACATGAAGTGCTCAGGGGTATGGACAGCTACAGTTGGACTTGATGATCACAAAGGTCTTTTCCAACCATGTAATTCTATAATTCTCTGAGAAACTGCATTCATGTGATGTAGCAACTTCTAACTAACCTTGCTCTTTGCCCAGTGAAAATGGACAAAGGGAAAATAATAGATGGAGTCAATTCTATACATAAAGCACGAAAATGGCATTATATCTTGTTGTGTGCTAGGCCAGGTTTTCCAATCAGCACTACCTTCTTATGCAATAGTTTAAAAACAAGAGAGAAGAAAAAGCCATTTTTGTCCCATTTTCCAAGTGCTACTGACACCAGGAAAGAAAAAAACCCGTAGATTTCAATTCTATGACTTAACCAAAAAAAAGGCAGTAGAAAGGAATAAGCAATTCAAAAAAAAGGCAAAGTTACTTCTGCAATTTTGCCCTGCAGAGAAGGATTTGGGGGTCCTGATTGATGAGAAGCTCGACACGAGCTGGCAAAGTGCACTCATAGCCCATTCGGCTCCTGGACTGCATCAAAAGAAACATGGCCAGGAGGGTAAGGGAGGGGATTCTACCCCTATACTCTGCCTCTCATGAGACCCTCAGCCGCAGCCCTGTGTCTGGTTCTGGAATCTGCAACATAAGAAGGAAATGGGTCCAGAGGAGGGCCACGAAGATGATCCACAATCTGGAGCACCTCTCCTATGAGGACAGACTGAGACAGTTTGGGTTCTTCAGCCTCAAAAAGACAAGGCTGCGTGAAGACCTTAGAGTGGCCTTCCAGTACCTGGAGGGTCCTTCAAGAAACCTGGGGAGGGACTTTTGTACCAGAGCATGTAGTGATAGGACAAGAAGGAAGATATAGGTTAGATGTTAGGAAGAAATTCTTCATGATGAGGGTGGTGAGCCACTGGCACAGGTTGCCCAGGGAAGTTGTGGCTGCCCCATCCCTGGAGGTGTTCAAAGCCAGGTTGGATGGGCCCTTGGGCAGCCTGGTCTGGTGGGAGGTGTTCCCTGCTCTTAGCAGAAGGGTTGGAACTAGATGATCTTTAAGGTCCCTTTTAACCCAAACGACTCAATGATTCTATGATTCCCTTTCTGTTTTCCTTAGAAGGTAGGAGAGATTGAAGCGTCATCAATCTATTAATTTAAATAGTATGGTAAAAATAAATGTAGCTCAGATCCTGCCAGCAAAGAAAGAAAATTGACATTTCACTGAAAGCCCACCAAAAAGTTACATATTAAAGCTGGACCAAGAACTGTATTTTGCCTATTCTTTGGCTGGTACAACACAGTGAAGTAAGTCTTTTGAGTATCAGTACTACTTTCATCCTTGTTTCAACAACAACATTGCTAAAAGTGCAAAACTACAGCTATTTGTAACTATTTTTAAGGAGCATTACAGCTACTTATTCAGGAGCCACGACTACAGCACTTCCCCTGGAAAGAATGTTATTCCATTACTCATTCAAGTAATAAATTTATGTCAGTCTGAGAGTCTGAAAGAGAAAGGAATTGCCAAAAAAGACGAGCTATTCAGAAACAAATACAGAGCAATTTTTAATCATTCCGTAAGATAAGTAAAGTTTTCTACAAGCCCTAAGGAATGCATTAAGACTATTTTCCTAAAAGGCACATGTAATGGAAGGTACAGTTGTGTTGCCTGAAGAATGGTCTTTTCAGTTCTTCCTTAAAAAGCTAATTTTCAGTAATAAGGACTTTAAGTGTTTCCTATACTGAAAAAAAAAAGTTATGGGAGTGTACAAGCCTCTCCTAGTTCCAAACAGAGCAATGTGAACTCTAGGCTTTTAGTTCATGCTTTAAAAGATATCCTTTATTAGAAGTATTTAAAGTCTGGAAGCAAAAATAAAACCATGACAAAATCCTGGCTTAGATTTCTATAACTTGATCTCATCCTATTTCTGTAAGTATGTCAAGCTTTCTTGAGGTACCTCTGGGAAAAGAAAATCTTATCATTCCTATTGTTAACACAAAAACTGACTTGGGGTTACCCCAGAAAGACCAGAACGATCTGTCATCTCCTTAAGCAAACTGATTATAAAAATAAGGCCAGAATTGTGCAATCTATGTGGCTGGCCATAGCTATGGGGTTTTTTTCATAACTGCATACAGATTGCATTTTATATGAACTTCCATGTTATTCACATCATGTCCAAATTCACTTCATAGGATTACTCTGTTCAGAACTTTTTTTACCTTCATCATGCTTGTGAGAAAAGGTTAAAGACTCCCTCATGCAACTCATATTATCTTCTTGCTGTATTAAACACACAGAATCATAGAATAACCAGGTTGGAAGAGATCCACGAGATCATCGAGTCCAACCATTCATGCAAGCGCAAGGTCCTACACCTGGGTCAGGGCAATCCGTGTTTTCAGTACAGGATGGGGGATAGCGTGATTGAGAGCAGCCCTGCAGGGAAGGACTTGGGGGTGCTGACTGATGAGAAGCTCAACATGAGCCAGCAATGTGCGCTCGCAGTCCAGAAGGCCAACCTGGGCTGCATCAGAAAAAGCATGGCCAGCAGGATGAGGGAGGGGATTCTGGCCCACTACTGTGCTCTCATGAGACTCCACCTGGACTCCTGTGTCCAGTTCTGGAATCCCCAACATAAGAAGGATATGGAACTGTTGGAACAGGTCCAGAGGAGGCCACAAAGATGATCTGAGGGCTGGAGCATCTCTCCTGTGAGGACATACTGAGAGAGTTGAGGCTGCTCAGCATGGAGAAGAGAAGGCTCCAGGGAGACCTCAGAGCAACCTTCCAGTACTTGAAGGGGGCCTCCAAGAAAGCTGAGGAAGGAGTTTTTACAAGGGCCCAGAGTGATAGGACAAGAGAGAATGTCTTTAAATTGCAAGGTGGAAGATTTAGATTAGACATCAGGAAGAAATTCCTCACAGGGTGGTAGGGGAGACAGTGGCACAGGTTGCCCAGGGAAATTCTGGCTGGAAGAGTTGAAGCCCATGCTGGATGGGGCCTTGAGCATCCTGGCGTAGTGGGAAGTGTCCCTGCCCATGGCAGGGGGGCTGGAACTGGATGATCTCTAAGATCTCTTCACATCCAAACCATTCTATGATTCACACCATATCCACATTAACTTTGTAAAATTATTCTTTTCAGAGCATTTTTATCTTCTTCATGCTTTTGAGGAAAGGTAGAAGACTCCCTCGACAACTCACATATATTCTTATATTCTTACTGTATTAAACACATGACATGCTACTCAATTGAAATTGAAATATCCTTATAATTGGGGCTCCTAGGGGGAAGATTTACTTTAAAACGTCCAATTGTAACATTTCTGCCCTAAACCACTGCTGAACTATCAAATGGTCCATGGGCTTCACTGGGATGGGAAAGAAGTGTTAGGAGAAAGAGAAGACCACAACACTGATGGACAGACTTGTGGTGCCAGTTACTTCTAGAGACTAAGTATGTATGTTCTTGTTTGATGGCCACAAAGTTACAGCATACACATAAAAGAAAGAGGGAATATGCATGGACAAATGACGACAAATGAATTCAGCAATGAAGAGTTATGCAATTAGTGAAGAGTAAGGGGGAAACATAAATCATTCAGTGTTGCAATCATGAAAACCAGCCAAATCAATTTAAGAGGTGATAGTGATAGAGTGATAATTAATTGTGTTGTATACAGTTGGCAGAGAACTTGACGCTACAGAAACCATTGCAAGCGGAGATAAGGCAGCATAAATTGGAATAGATGTTTGTAAATAAAGACTTGCTTCTTGTCTGGTTTTGCAGTCCTTTGCTGTGCCACTACTTCATACTCCTCTTGCTATCTCTGCTCACGGCTCCAGCACTGCACCTGCCCAGCTGAGGTTTCTCGGCACACCAGTAAGGCAAGTATGTGTCAGCAATCAGGAGTCAGCAATCATGAAGGCCATGACGAGCTGGATGGCCTCCTTCTGCCAATTTTTGTTTGCTTTCAGCAAAAGCAGTTAATCACGGCCATGTACGAAGGTCAACATGACTCATATCTTCTGCTGACCAATTGTTTTAGCAGTACTACAGTGATTAAGTTTTGCAACTGCAAGCAGCACCAACGACTCCAGGAAATCTATTGCAGGGAGCTACAACTCCGATACAGACACAAAATGTGTCCTGAAGCATTTGGGGGCATAAAACCCCAAAGAGACACTATGAATGCAGATCTGACTTACACCACAGAGTTTTAGACAGGGTATTTATCCATAAAGCTCAACATCTACAACCAAACAATAAAATGTTTGTTGATCTGTGAAGAATCACAGAATCATAGAATGGTTTCGGTTGGAAGGGACCTTAAAGATCATCTGTTTCTAATTCTCATGCTATGGGCAGGGACACCTCCCATCAGACCAGGCTGCTCAAGGCCTCATCCAACTTGGCCTTCAACACTTCCAGGGTAGCTTAGGTGCTGCAAGTGGAATCAGAGTTTCTGAATTTTCAAGTTTTCATATAACACAAGTAGTTTTCCTACTGTGTAATTTATAGCAACTGATGCTCAACATTTCCTATATCAATGAACCAAGGGTGAAACTCAAATTCTACAGCTCTTGCCACACAAATCAATAAACAAAGTTACACTTAGATCTATGGATTGCAATAAAGATGACAGCAAGCTGAGTGGTGCAGTTGTCACACCACAGGACAGGATGTCACTCACAGGGACCTGGACAAGCTGGAGAGGCGGGCCTGTGTGAATTTCATGAGGTTCAATGAGGCCAACTGCAAGTCCAAGACCTGGCTTCAATACAGGATGGGGGATGATGTAATTATGAGCAGCACTCTGGGAAGGACTTGGGGTTGCTCACTGATGAGAAACTCGAAGATGAGCTAGCAATTTGTGCTCACAGCCCAGAAGGCCAAATGTATCCTGGGCTGCATCAAAAGAAGTGTGGCCAGCAGGTCGAGGGAGGTCATTTTCCCTATCTACTCTGCTCTTGTGAGACCCCATCTGGAGGATTGTGTCCAGTTCTCGAATCCTCAACAGAAGAAGGACATTCACCTGTTGGAATGGGTTCAAAGGAGGGCCACAAAGATGATCTGAGGGCTGAAGCACCTCTGCTATGAGGACAGGCTGAAACAGATGAGGTTGGTTGAGTGGCCTTCCAGTACTTAAAGTGGCTTCCAAGTAAGCTGAGGAGGGACTTGGAGTGACAGGACAAGGGGGAATGGCTTTAAATTGGAAGGGGAAAGGTGTAGATTAGACATTAGGAAGGAATTCTTCATGCTGACGGTAGTGAGGCACTGGCACAGGTTGCCCAGGGAAGTTGTGGATATCCCCTCTCTGGAAGTGCTGAAGGCCAGATTGGATGGGGCCTTGAGCAGCCTGGTCCGGTGGGAGATGGTTTAAGGTCTCTTCCAACCCAAACCATTCCATGATTTCCGCTCACTGTGCAAAAGAGCTAACTGAAAATTTAAACCACAAGGGACAAAGCAAAATTTAGTAATGGGAAAAAGAGGTATCAAGTGAATAAAACAACTAAAGGAGGGAATATGATACTTACTACCATGAAAATGACAAGTTTCAGGTATTATTTGTGACAGTTAATTACAAAACCCAAAATTGGAAGTAAAAAAATTTTAAAGGGCAAATGACTTTGTTGGAAAGACTCTTCACTGTGCCTCAGCTAGCACTCCTCAAAACTTTACATGTAATGAATGTCTTAGAATAGGACATATCACAGGTCATTTTCTGTGTCAAATATCAAGCGCTAGGACAAATTAAAACCAAAGGACACAGTACAGATATGAACTTGCTACAAGTCACTTGTCATTTTCTTCTTATATGTTGTAAAAGTCATTTGTATCAGTGGCCACGTTCAAATACCAAATGACTGGCTTCAGCACTTCGACTCACAGAATCATAGAATAGTTTAGGTTGGAAGGGACCTTAAATATCATCCAGTTCCACCCCACTGCCATGAGCAGGGACACATTCCACAAGAACAGGAGACTCAAGGCCCCAACCAACCTGGTCTTCGACACTTCCAGGGAGGGGCAGCCACAACTTCATGGGTAACCTATGCCAGAGTCTCACTACCTTCAGTGTGAACAATTTCTTCCTATTATCTAATCTAAATCTTCGCCTTTCCAGTTTAAAGCCATTCCCCCTTGTCCTATCAGTCCATGCCCTTGTAAAAAGTCCTTCCCCAGTTTTCTAGGAGGCCCCCTTCAGGCAGTGGAAGGCTGCTCTAAGGCTTCCTCAGAGCCTTGTCTTCTCCAGGCTGAACAAGCCCAACTCTCTGATCATTTCATGGCCTCCTCTGTTAATGAAAAAAGAGGCACTGCCAAAACCCACAAAGTAACAACCAGAAACCAACATCAACCCCTCCTCTCAACATGAACGTTCTTGATGACACCAAGACAAGTAATTTATATGTTTAATCTAGGTTAGATAACCCACAGAGGGATGGGAAAGAAGAGGTTCATGGGACAGCAATATTTGGCATCGAGTAAGAAATTAAAATATTTATCGCTCATTATTTTCACTAAGATTTGAACACCAGTATATTCTGTTATTTAAAAACATATTACATGGAACAGGAAAAAGCCAAAATCTAAGTCTTCAGTAAAACTTCCAGCTTCACTAACATCATGGAAGTCTAAGAGTACAGAATTCAAGACTGCAATTGCTTTTAACAATGCCTTCTTTGCCTTCTGGAAAAGGTCACAAATTTGACAACAACATAGCTTTGTATTGGTGCAGATGCAATACGACTGAAAAAATCTTTTACTGAAAAATAGTAATAGTGTCCCAAGAAATCAACACTTCCCTGTAACACGGGATATATGGACTAAGCTGATGAAAGATGTCAAAAACATTTCAAATCCAGTAACTATTCAGTACTGTAAGTGCTTATATTTTATGCAGTAAGATCAAATATGAAAAAAAAAAGAAACAAACCCAAATGATTCAGCAAACAGTGACAGACTGGCCATATGTCCCTGCAGATTCTTCACTGAGTAGAATTTCCAGAACGTCACTCAAAAGTTGATAAGAAATTAAGTCCAGAGCAACAGGACAGACAATCATAGAATGGTTTGGGTTGAAAAGGTTCTTAAGGATCATACAGTTCCAACTCCTCTGCCATGCCCTGTCCTACTGCACCAGGCTACTCAAGGCCCCACCCAACCTGGCCTTCAACACTTTCAGGGATGGGGCAGCCACAACTTCCCTGGGGCAACTTGTGCCAGTGTCTCACCACCCTCAATATGAATAATTTCTTCCTACTGTCTAATCTAAATCCTCCCCCTTCCAATTTAAAGCTACTCCCTCCTCGTCCTATCACTCCACGCCCTTGTAACAAGTCCCTCCGCAGCTTTCTTGGAGGCTCCTTCAGGCAGTGGAAGGCTGACTGAAGGTCTGCTTGCAGCCTTCTTTTCTCCAGGCTCAACAACAGCAACTCTCTCAGAGATTATGAGAGGCACATAAAATATAAAGGACAAGAGAACGGAGGCAATGAACAGAAAGCACAAGCCAAGTATGCTGAACTACCAAGAAAGTAGCACGGGGAAATCAGAAGGGTAAACTGGAAAGTGTGAGTGAGCAGAGCAGCAAGCAAGGAGAGTTGTTTCGGTTCTCGGAACAGGATCACCATTCAGGGCTAGAAACAAGCAGCAGATACGGGATGAGTGAGCACGTACAGAAGAACATACAAGGTAAATAGCTGTGTAGTATTCTGATCTAATAAACAAATACTTGAATACTAGTGGCAGACAAATAAGAAATCCTCCAGCCTTAGCACAAGAATGCAGCACAACATCCAAGAATAATGTCATCAATATCTCAACATTATTTCACTCTCTCTTCCAATCATATATTGGAAGGTAAGAACTCTTGTCTAACACTGAGTCAATTTTATGATTAATGGGAAGGTTGATTGATACTTGCTGTGAGACATCATTGACAAGTGGATGCTAATTGCAGGGAAATGGAAGAAGAGGTACCGAGGAGAGAGAAAGTGAAGTCACTCAATCTCTTAACTGAGACAAGTAGACATCTTTAAGATAGTAAAATTGATATGACAAGATAATTGATGATGATGAGCCTAAGTAACTTGACAGACGCTTGGTGTTTTCAAATTGGAAGCATCAATAGCTCTTGTTTATACAAGGCAAATACAGAAGTTATAATTCTTGTTTGAAATATCTTTGACTTGGGACATTTTTAGAACGATAATAAAATCTATCCTCATTCAAGCAAGAAGAGGCTTCCACAGCACTTGTTACAAAAGATGAAGCTGATCAACTGTTCAGTCGTTCCAGGAGGTAAAGAAGTGCTAAGGCATAGCAAGAGTTTGAGAATTACTGTCACTATAGGATGCTACAGTATCATGGCAGAGAATAAAAGCTGGCAAGGACACAATGTTCACTCCAAACCAAGCAGACCTGACCAAAGATGTCACTACAACCACAGCACCATATTCAGGTTATGTGAACAAAAATGGCAAGAAGGAAGAGGAGGTTGGGCTGGATGACCTCCAACCTGTTTGATTCTGTGATTTAGAGACTCATTTAAAAGTTAAGGAACATTTCTCAGTTTTTTTTATCCCTAGGAAAGAGAATTCCTTAAAGGCAAGCTTCAGGGATCCTGGTGTCATGTAATTTCTTTAGAAACGCTCTCTAAAACAGACTTAGTCTTCCCAGAATTAAGAGCACAGGATATAGGAAGATTTTCAATATTCCTTAAAAGAACATCTAAAATTGAGCAAGAGAAGCTGCTATTCTTCCCCAAGCACAGCTTTATTGTCCTGAAAGCAGATAATTCCTCTAAACTTTATTAATTTCATTCAGAAAGGAAAGAAAGGATCTGTGAAAAAGAAAAAGTTGACCAAAGAAATGTTCGTTCTTCCTACAGATTTTTCACAGATTTATTAGGTGGAATATGACCTGATAGGATGTACAGACCAGGATTTCAATAGCAGCATCACTGGGGAAGACAGACATTTGCCTCGGTAGTATATGACCTCAAGAAGCATTTAGAGACCCATTTCCAGAAGCAGCTCTCTCAAGCACCTTCTTCCACATGCGGCTGTTCACTACATTATTGAAGTGACACATAACCCCCTAAACCTCCATAATTAGATGATGTAACATGAATAAACTGGTATTACTGAAGTTGTTGACCCAATTGCTTCCTTTTCTATCCACCAGATCACTCAATAGCAGCTTGAATCATTAGCAAGTGCAGACTAGTAAGACTGATCCCAGGCAGATGAGGATACAAGTGAACGAATACACGTTCTAGTAAAACATCAGTTTAAATGTAACTGGAATCCTGAGTTTTGCATGAATCCTTCCATCAGTTCCCATCCCAAACAAAGCAGAGTGACCACTACAAACACATGTAATGAACTACCAATAAGGTCCCTTTGGAGTTTTTTGCAGCTTTTAGTGTTTTAAGTGAGAACTTCAAGAAGTTTCAAAAATCTGATCTTATTGAGTTCCGTAAGAAACTGATCCCAAAGTTCCTCACTTGCTGCGTGTTTCTGAGTTGGCAACAGGAAGAAGTTGCTGTGGAGGAGCGAACAATTGCATGACAGGGCTTCAGGCGTACAAGAAAAATAGAGTATGCTTTTGGCATTCGGTAAGAAAAACATCCCTTCTGAATGACCTAATTGTGGCACAAGATAACGTGTCTCCAACTAGTGTGAAAGAGCATGCTTTTCCCCCTTGTTTATCAGCAATTCTATAGGAATTTCTTATCCTTCCATAATAAGATCTAATATTGATCAACTAGATCATTATGTGGTTAATGCTCTGAAATGAATCGAATTATTACATCTCAATTACAATGCTGCAACTTTAGAGCTGCACAGATACTATCAAACAAAAAGGTGGGGTTTTTTTCCAGGCTGTCAGTTCTGTTTTTAAGGCTCCTAGTTTGAAGATGGTCTTCTGAGGAAACCTAGTAATGTAAAAATGTTGTGGTACCCTACAGAATGAGAGTACACCAGTACTCCTGGCTTCCGAACACAGGACATTTGCTTTTATTCTGTTTCTCTTGCTGAGTGCATACAGTGTTTTCTCTTAGAAAAACAAAGTACAGTACAAGCCAATAGAAATATTGTCCTAGGAACCAGTAGATTAAGAATACTGTGAGTAATAGCAAGCAAGAAGCCCTCCAAACATATCTAGAAATCCACTCTTTCAGGGATTCATTCCATATTCAATTTCTTAAGAGCCTAAAAGAAGTCTGCATTAAACTCTTAAATATCCTTCACATTTTGACCAATTTTCTTTTGGTTTGAGCTTGGGAGCTTTTCAGAGTTCTTGTTTTCTATACAGAAAAAGTATCTTTGCAGGAGTCTGTTAAACGTCAAAATGGAATAATTACATATTATATCCCCATTGTTTTGTTAGTCTAACCTGTTAAATAATCCTGTTATACCGTGCATGCTTAAAAATCATAAATATTTCAAGTGACCTTGTATTAATAGATTACAGATATCCTTCTTTAAGATCATATCTGTTTAAAAAGACTGACAAGAACGTTCTTATGAGCAGTACTTAAAAGGCACAAAATACTACCTTAGATGTAATGGGAGTTCTGCTTTAAACACACATCTTGATGACATCAGGATTGGAACAGCAATATCCTCAAGAATGCTAAACAAGAAGGTTGTTTTCAATCTAGAAAAACGTGCAGTGAATTCCTCATTTGCTCTTAAACTTCTGTCTAAAGTTGTGGCAATGCAGCACTCTTAAAAATAATGTTAGGATCGTGACCAGAGAAGGGGCTCAAAAATGTGTAAGGCAAAGCTCAGTGAATTTCTTTGTCTGTTTTTCTTTTTCGGAATGCCTTCATGTAGCAAAATGTTCCTCTGCTGGCCTAATTTAATGCTTTCATTTTTCTAATTATGCTGAAACATCAGTTAAGAGCCTACCTGATGTTTTGGAGAATTTGCTGTGCTGGGATTGATATTCCGCAATGCCTAAGAGCAAAAATAAGATGGATAAAAATTACTTTAGCTGCATGGTTTGCCTGTGCAGTCTGTCTTATAAACACCATCTTGCAGTATCAAGTCCCCAAGACAGGTCAGATGAGACAGGATAAGGGAGTTAAACTGTGAAAATCATGACACAGTGAAACAAAACTCACAGATTCACCAAGGATGCGTATTTGACAGATAAGCTTAATGACCAGGGATAACAACACAAAGGGCACTGGCTGTCACCTCATCCAAAGTTAGTCAAGTTCTCAATGACAACTGAGGCAAGAAGACAATTAGAAGTCCTACCTAGAAGCATGCTAGCACAGGGTAAAATGTTTGTTGGTGGATTAATTGCAAAGCAGGAAGAGCAGAAGTCCAGGTGCTTAAGCAGACAGAAAGTCCTGATGCCACCTCTGCAACATATTCTTACCTAGAGCACTATAAAAAGTAACAGCTGTAAAGATGCCCCGTCTTACACCAAGAGATGCTGAAGAGTCCTACAAAACAGGCCTTTACTACAAAAGGGAATCAGATTGCAGGACAGAATACTGCAGGTGACGAAGTAAGAGAAAAGCTGTCTTTGAGGACAGTAAGACATTACCCTCTCCAGACACAAGGCCCATCACCCAAAGCGAGAAGGGAACAGGGTAAGATTTTGCAAGGTTTTCCTCAAAGTAAAGATTAGTACTTTCTCTGGCGGTGCCAGAAAACCAAAGAATATCCTAAGCATCTAGCACAGATGGTAATAACTTTTAAAACATTCAGATGGAAAAATCAAAGAAGGTGGCTTAAAATCAAAAGGAAGTCAAGTTCACAATCCAGAGATTCCAGCGTCCGGTCCTGCACTTCCACACGTGGTAGAGCTATATTCATTGAGCAGAAAAAACCTGATAGAAATAGCTTACAGCTTAATTATGAAGTCTGAAATTCTTCAGCATAAGAAAATCACAGGTTCAAAATGCAGCACGAGCGATTCAGTTGTTCAGGCTCCACTCCACTGTTTAACAGATAAGATTTTAGCAGCAAGGTGTCTCCTCAATGTATGGATATAAACATAAGAAGCACTTTGAAATCCTACAAACTTCAACAGGTTCTAAAAGTGAACTTAAAAGGGAGAATTAAAGCAGCTGTGGGAACCAACACAAGCCTTTTTGCATGACTCAGAACTCAATATGAAGAATATTCTCAAGAGAAAGATCCAGTCAGATCACAGTCCGTGATGTTGTCCTAATAGTAAATGAGCCTTTTCTCGGAGAGCTTTGCTACAGAGAGAAGTGAGGGAGGAAAGCAAAATCCTTCAGTATGTTAAGTTCAGTGTGCTTTCACTACCAAGCTGCTAAGAGTAAAATTCAATTCAGACCTTTTCAAGTCTCAAAGCTTTTTGCGCAGTCACTGGTCTTTAAGACTCACTGAAACAACAACTTAGCCAAAAAAAAACCCATAACACACACAAAGAAATAGTGGAAGTAGGTCTCTAACCTGTGGCCTCACCTGCCGAAGCAGTTCTTGATGCTTCAGTCTCAGCCTTTCCTTCTCCATCTGTAGCTGCTGAAGTCTCATCTGTTGTTGCTGATTGGAGCTACTCCCACCCATCACACCACCCTGGGGACTCTGAGGAGCCAGAGGAGGTGGCTGTTTCACTGGAGCACTTTGGCTGATTCGCTGATTCATGGCTAAAGAACCAAAACAATAAACAGTAAAAAAATGAAATTCAAACAAATACATGCAAGGGAAGTATCCTTAGAAGGCTTACATTAAAACTTCATAAAACGACAAGCCATGACAGTAAAAAATATGCAGCTACACTGATGTTTGGCATGAAATGTACGGTCACACGTTATTGCTGCAAAATCAATACAACAGTCCCATATACAGGAGTATAAAACTCTCTACGAGCTTATTGAAAACAGTTTAACGCAGAACTTGCCGAAAAATACAGAACTGGTAGTAAAATGTTTCAAGTTTTATTAGAAGAACCTATCTCTTCTTCCTAATAAACTCTTCTTAATTTAGATAATGTGCACTCGTAGCCCCAAAGGCCAACCATGTCCTGGGCTGCATCAAAAGAAGGATGGGCAGCAGGGCGAGGCAGGGGATTCTGCCCCTCTGTTCCGCTCTCATGAGACCCCACCTGGAGTACTGGAGTTCTGGAACCCACAAAATAAGAAGGATATGGAACTGTTGGAGTGGGTCCAAAGGAGGGCCACGAAGATGATCTGAGGGCTGGAGTACCTCTGCTCTGAAGACAGACTGAGAGAGTTGGGGATGTTCAGCCTGGAGAAGAGAAGGCTCCAAGGAGACCTTACAGTGACCTTCCAGTACCTGAAGGGGGCTACAAGAAAGCTGGGGAGGGAAAGTTTACAAAGGCATGAAGTGAAAGGACGTGGAGGGGAATGACTTTAAATTGGAAGAGGGCAGATTTAGATTAGACATTAGGAAGAAATTCTTCACAATGAGGGTGGTGAGACACTGGCACAGGTTGCCCAGAGAAGTTGTGGATGCCATTTCCCCTGGAACTGTTGAAGGCTCTGAGCAGCACGCTCTGGTGGGAGGTGTTCCTGCCCAATGCAGTGGGCTTGGAACTGGATGATCTTTAAGGACCCTTCCAATACAGACCATCTTATGATTCTATGAAAATAAAATGCAGTGTCAAACAGTTTGAAGTCATTTGAAATAACCTTTTATGTAGTTACTTGTGAGAGAGCTTCACCCATATGATCACAAATCAGATAAAACTTCCTGTAAAGGTAAGTGAACAGGTGAACAAGGAATAAAAACTGAACCCCAATGCCAAGTACAAAAAACAAAGTGAGTGCAAAGGGCTGGAGGTTCAACTTCAACCTGCAAGTCCCATACTGACTCAGCAGAGAAAAAGAACAGTGGGAAGATGACGTTGTTGTGGATTAAAACTTAAAAATCAAACAGTTCACCTTATGAGACATCGAACACCATGCATCAAAACTGAACTTCAGGAAGAAGGTGGCCAGCAGGATGAGCCAATCAACCAGCTTTGTAATGTGAGCTGTGGTCCCTCACCTGCAGCAGGAGGCAGATAGGACACCTTGCCACACAGACACAGAAGGTTCATAGGCCCCAAGACAACAGGAACTGTTAAACAGAAGTTTTAACAGCACCAACAACTGTCCTGAAGGGATGCGAGCCGTGAGCTATAATTACGAGCTCTAGGACTGGGCAATCTTTGCTGGAAGACTGGCAGCAATTAAATTACCTACATTTATGACATCAGGGTGAAGCTGAAGGTAGGCATTAATGCAAAAAGAAAGGCAATCCACGAAGCTGCCCTAGACAAGCTAGATACAACAGTGCTGGAGTGAGGAATGTATCTCCTCATTTCTTTCTTTTTACCCAGAATCCTACCAAGTCTGGAACCAGGACCATGCCTTTGCTTTTTATATCTTACCCTCTTTCTCCTTAAAAGCTGACAATGAAAGGGTTAGCAGGGGACAACAGAAACTAACAGCCTTCTCCTGCTGTTGGGTAATTCTGCAACCAAAGCAGAAGTCTGTGCTACTCTTCAGAAGTTCCAGGATTCAAACCCTGTTATTAAACAAGATGCAAGGTCGATTACAGTGGAAAGTAAAGAGATACAAAGATAAGAAAATTACAGTCACCTAAAAGAAGCACATGTAAGTTAAAAGCAAACTACTTCAAAAATGTAGGACCTAGAGCTGAAGAATGTCAATTTTCTTTATGTTAAAAAGACTGCTTTTGTGATCCAGTCTCCAATCACACATTTGTCTAAGTCCCTGCCTCATGCACTGCGTGGCCAAGTCGTGTTCCAGATAACCTCATGTAAATTTAACAGCTGGGAGAGAGGTGGAGTTGTTCAGCCTGGAGAAGAGAAGGTTACAGAGAGACCTTAGAGCAGCCTTCCAGCACCTGAAGGGGTCCTACAAAAAAGTTGGGGAGGGTACTTTTTACAAGGGCATGCAGTGACAGGATGAGAGGGAATGGCTTTAAATAGGGAGGGGGAAGGTTTAGATTAGACATTAGAAAGTAATTCTTCAGGGTGAGGGTGGTGAGACACTGGCACAGGTTGCCCAGGGAAGCTGTGGCTACCCCATCCCTGGACGTGTTGAAGGCCAGGTTGGATGGGGCCCTGAATAGCCTGGTCTAATGGGAGGTGCCTCTGCCTATGGCATGGGGGTTGGAACTGGATGATCTCTAAGGTCCCTTCCAACTCAAACCATTCTATGATTGTAACACTTAAGTGAAGTATCACTAATATTCCTTTAACGTGCTATAGATATGGTTTTCCCACATGTACTGGACAAGTATTACTTCCCCAGAGCTCTTTCCCACTAACATGTAAGCTTTGGAAATAATTTCCCTCTCATGCCGAGTTCTTCATATGTTATATACCTGTGTCCTTCTGACAGCTGCTTTTTTTATTATCCCTGTCCTCTCTGATCACAGTCCGCTCTCTTCTTCCCATCTACTGATTTAGCAATTAAAATTGTTTCTTAAACAAATGTTCCTCAGGAGTTTTTAATTTTATTCCATGATCTTAGATCACTGAAATGCCTTCTAATACCCACTTTTAAAGTAATGTTTCTTACTAGAAGTGTATCTAAACCAAGAATATCATAAGTTCTTGAGACTTCAGTGTGTACTTTGTATTCACCAAGAAATATTGGGAGGAACTTTAATTATACAACTTGATAACTCTTCAGAAACCAGTCCTAAAAATCTAGTTTCTAAATTCTTATTCAGAAACCCTGAAGAGAAGGACTGTAGGTTGACAGCTGGCTCAATGTGGGTCAGCAGTGGCCCAAGTGACTAAGAAGGCCGATGAAATCCTGGCCGGTATCAGAAACAGTGTGGCCAGCAGGACCAGAGAAGTGATTGTGCCCGTGGACTCGGCCTCGGTGAGGCCACAGCTTGAATACTGGGTTCAGCTTTGGGCCCCTCGCTACAAGAAAGACATTGAGGTGTGGAGTGCATCGAGGGAAGGGCAACGAAGCTGGTGAAGGGGCTGGAGAATAAGTATTATGAGAGGTGGCTGAAGGACCTGGGGTTGTTTAGCCTGGAGAAAATTAAGCTGAGGGGAGACCTTATTGTCTACAACTGCCTAAAAGGAGGTTGTAGAGAGGTGGGTGTTGATCTCTTCTCCCAAGTGACAGGCGATAGGACAAGAGGAAATGGCCTCAAGTTGCACCAGGGCAGGTTCAGATTGGACATCAGGAGACACTTTTTCACCGAAAGGGTTCTTGGGCACTGGCAGTGGCTGCCCAGGGAAGAGGTTGAGCCCCTATCCCTGTAGATACTTAAAACACAGGGAGATGAAGTGCTTAGGATATGGTTTAGTAGTAGACAGGTACGTCTGACTCGATGATCTCAAAGGTCTTTTCCAACCAAGCAATTCTATGAACCAACTGAAAGGATTTTTCTGAACATTTTTACTATTTCAAGGATGCAAATGCTAACGACTTCAAAGTGTCAAGATTTGGAACCGTCCTCAGACCAGACCATGGAGGTCTTTTCACATAAAGGAACTAATTTCACACTGAAATTAAACTGAAAGTCTGGATATTAAACGAAGACATTGCTGACTGAATTTTACTGACTTCACACCATATTCAAGTGAAGAACCAGTGGAAAAAATCCAACAGTAATAACACTGAATGATTAAAAAAGCATGTTATCTTCAAGTGAAACAGAAGAATATAATTTTCTATAACTTCCAACACAATATTTAATGAAAAGAAGAAAACACATCTTGTTTCAAGTGATAGGATACAAAGAGAGGGTTTTAAAGTTTGGGGTTTTTTTGCTGGGGTGGGTTTTCTGTTTGTTTTGGTTTGGGGTTGTTTTGTGGTTTGTTGTTTTAAATTTACTGAAGGCACAACGACAGAAATCTGCACTCTAAAGAACAAACTTATCAATGTGATCTCAGATAAGCACATTTTATTTCTTTCACACTTCATGGGTTTGTGATCATCCCGACACACATAGCTCTTTTAAAGTACTTCATTTATCTATTAGAGTTAAAACTTATCAGTTTTTGGAAACATCATATTCCTTACCTTCCCTGGATATGGAAAACGTTTAAATAAGGGGCTCTGCATCCACACAGCAGAGGCTGCAAAGACCTCACAGGCAGAGAAGGAACAAACAAGTCTTTGTTTCTACAAGAGGGGGATTTGAGGGAGGAGGAGGAGGAGGGGCAGACAAGTTAAAAACCACGGGCAACATAAGACAATAAAAACGATCTTGCCGTCTTATAATATGGCTTCACAACCTGCAGAATGCAGTCAATTGTAATAGCTGCAATATGCTTTTGAGAACAGAGAGTTTGTGGTCTTCAAATGTTACAAATGAAATGTTCCACTGTCCAAATTCAACAGCAAAATGCCAGTTCTGTGCTGCAGCAGATGATACTTGCCAATCACTGAAAAAACACTATCTACATCCTTAATGGAAAATAAAAGAAAAAAATAAAGAAAAAAATCCAGAAATCAAACCAAGGAGAGAAACAATTACCAGACACTGGTGCTAGAGGGATTGTTAACAATTCAAATATAAAAGGCTAATTCTCCCCCAAGATGCTATGCCAATTTAAATAACCTCCCAGGGCATGGACAGTTTGGAGGAACTCAGTACCTTCCCACTATGCGGAATTACACAAAGACTCCTGTAAGAGCCTCCTACATCATTAACAAGACACAGCTGAATGCTTCATGGCTTTTCTTTGCTATGTATAATTTCATCCTTCAAAACTAAAACTGATTTTAATCTGCAAGCTCAAAGGTGTCATTTATTTGAACCAATTACAACAGAAGCTCAGGATCTGAGCATGCTATAAATTACTGTTCTTAATAATCACAGAATGGCTTACACATTGGGATGGACCTTAGAGATCATCCAGTTCCAACCTCCCTACCCTGGGCAGGGACACGTCCCACCAGACCTGGCTTCTCAAGGCCCCATCCAACCTGGCCTTGAACATCTCCAGGGAGGGAGCAGCCACAACTTCCATGGGCAACCTGTGCCAGTGTCTCACCACTCTCATTGTAAAAAATTTCTTCCCAATGGCTAATCTAAATCTTCCCCCTTCCAATTAAAGCCTTTCTCCCTCATCCTATCACTCCATGCTCTTGTAAAAAGTCCTTCCTCAGCTTTCTTGTACACCCTCTTCAGGTATGGGACGTTGCTCTGAGGTCTCCCTGCAGCATTCTCTTCTCCAGGCTGAACAATCCCAACACTCTCAGCTGGTTCTCATATAGGAGGTGCTCCAGCCCTCGGATCATCTTTGTGACCCTCCTCTGGACCTGTTCCAACAGCTCCGTATCTTTCTTCCGTTGAGGATTCCAGAACGGGATACAATGCTCCAGGTGGGATCTCATGAGAAAAAAGTAGAGTGAGAGGTTCCTCTCCCTCGCCCTGCTGGCCACGCTTCTCTTGATGCAGCCTAGGACACGGTTGGCCTTCGGGGCTATGAGTGCACATTGCTGGCTCATACTGATCTTCTCAACAACCAGCCCCTCCAAGTCCTTCTCTGCAGGGCTGCTCTCAATCACATCGTTCTCCATCCTGTATTGAAACCACAGATTACCCCGCCTCAGGTGTAGAACCTTACACTTTGCCTTGTTGAACCTTATGAGGTTCACACAGGCCCACTTCTCCAGCTTGTCCAGGTCTGTCTGGATGATACCCTGTTGTTCTGGTGTGACAACTACACCACTCAGCTTGCAATCACCATTTAAGCAAAGGTAGTCTGCATTTTAGACCAAAGTCTAATCAGCAAAGAGCCTACATAAGTAACAGAGTCTAGGTCTCTGCTGAGTTTCTCTGCTTAATCACTACATGGTGCTTCCTGGGTCAACAGGGCTATAAATACAAACTGCTGTATATTTGCTTCTAAAATAATATGAATTTTATTTAATGCAGGTTGCCTCGATTTTCCTTGAGGGGAACAAACCCTGTATTCATGCATGTGCACATCTGCATTATTTGTGTAAATCTGTCAAGGGTTAAACAGGAATTACAAAACTGAGAAAACCACTGTAATTTTAAAAAAGTGTGCTCAAGAAAGAGAGCAAAATCTTTCTGTATATAAGAAACTGGAATTGTGTTTTGATGTGATTGAACTCAAGCAGAAAAAAACTGAATCTTCTTTGTATTTGAGATCATACATGATATAGAGAATATAATTATTCTGTGTGTATATATATAAAAATGTAAATTGCAGATAGTGAACAATGTGTGCAAAATGATGCTTTTTGTGTGCAAGTTAACAGATACAAGCAAACTTTGATGTAAGAAGGATATGGTGGCAAAATGGCCCTATAAGGAGTGCAGTTTTTTTTCAGTCACAGCTGTTCTAGGACAACACTGGCAGTGAGCATTACTTTTAACAACATAAAGATAGCATTACCAACAAATCTCCTTTCTCATGCAGGATGAAATTATTTTGAATATAAACTAAATATAAACCAAGTATAAACTTACATAAAAGTACTGCCCTGACAAATTCTTAATAGAAAGGGGGGGGTGGTTCCCCTTTTTCTTAGAATACAGTCTATATAAATTGGGGTATCTGTGACCTTGCAGTACCTGAAAGGGCTACAAGAACGCTGGGGAGGGACAGTTTACAAAAGCTTGTAAAGATAGCACTAGGGGGAACAGCTATAAATTGGAAGGGGGAAGATACAGGTTAGACATTAGGAAGAAATTCTTCATAGTGAGGGTAGTGAGGCACTGGAACAGGTTGCCCAGGGAAGATGTGGCTGCCCCATCCCTGGAGGTGTTCAAGGCCAGGTTGGATGGGGCCTTGGGCAGCCTGATCTAATGGGAGGTGCCCCTGCCCATGGCAGGGAGGTTGGAACTGGATGATCTTTAAGGTCCCTCCTAGCCCAAACTATTCTACAATTCTATAGTTCTATCCCAACCCAATACCTGAAGATTTATTTGGCAATTTCTTCACTGGACTCTGTTCAGAATAGAGATTTAAATACGTTCTGCTTTTGAACAAAACAATATTTCACTTTCTGTTAGAATGACTAACAAGTAATAAGCATTTATTGACACTACCATAAGGGCAACATCCTGTTACAAAGGGATGGTTACCAGTGGAATTTCATCTGCTTCTGCAGATTCTGAAGGAGTTTGCTTTGACACAAGTCGCTGGTTTGCTGAAAAGTGATGCTGCTCCATTTGCACACACTGTGACACACACATACCAACACACAGAAGTCACAGAATGGTTTGGGTTGGAAGGGACCTTAAATATCATCCAGTTCCAACCCCCCTGCCATGGGCAGGGGCACGTCCCAACACACCAGGCTGCCCAAGGCCCCAACCAACCTGGCCTTCAACACCTCCAGGGAGGGGGCAGCCACAACTTCCCGAGGCAGCCTGTTCCAGTGTCTCACCACCATCAGCATGAGGAATTTCCTCCTAATTTGTAATCAAAATCTTCTCCCTTTGAATTTAAAGCTATTTCCCCTTGTCCTATCACTCCATGCAGCTTTCTTGGAGGCCCCAAGATCCTTTACCCATCCTAAGCGATCTCCCAAAATTGTTCTTCTGGAAAAACAGAGAAGGTGAAGTGAAAAATTCAATGCACAGACCTTTCAGATGAGTCAATCCACTTTGTTTTAGAGAGCATGTGAAGAGGATAAGCCATTGAACTGTGGCTCAGGCTCTACTTCTGTGCAAAAATGAAGGGCAGATCTGGAACTTAAAAAGATCTGAAGTGCCACTGTGATCAGACATAAGGTCTGAGGGTTGTTTTTTTTGACTAGATAAAGGCCAAAAAAAAAAGGAAAAGCTTCCCACTCCCCGGTTCTAGTTCTGTCTTGTCCACAAATCTGCCTCTGGTAAGGCTCCTACAAACTCCTTTGAAGAAACAAATATTAAACAAAGCGCTGTACACGTAAGGGATAAGAAAGCAACACTATGAAATGCTTCCTTTTCATTTCTGATACCTAAAACTTGGGAGATGTTTCAAAGATTAAGCCTTTAAGTACATTTCGAGTTGGTTTTGCAGTTGTTGTTTTGGTGTTTTTTTCTTTAAATGGAAATGATAAATACATGTTTCAATGAAATCTACAGGTGCGTTTTACTTTGGTAATTTGGAATAAGCCCTTTTCCTTGTTTCAAAAGGTATAATTTTCTTGCATTACAAAAAAAAAAGCTGCAGAAAATCCTGATATGCATTCTCTGTATTACAACTGTTATCACTTTTCTTTCTTTTCCTAGTTGTGTAGTTTGAACAGCTACTGTACAGTTTCTGTAATGAGAGTAAATACTGTCTTATCTCACTTTTCCCCTCATCCAAAATTCATCCAGAACGTCAAAAACCATTAACATCATCTCTAAGTGGGAGCGATAAAAAGACAGTTGCGGCAAGGATTTCAATCTAAGGTCACATCTTTTGCTTCATACAACACCCGACAAAATTTGAAAGAATAGAAGGAAAACAACTGGGTACATGTAACACTGCAACGATCACTGGTAACGAACCCCTAAATTTGAATAAAATAGCAAGAAAACTGAAGCACACTCCAACTCCTGCAGTCAGACTTGCCTGACTACTCTAGTATAGAGTACTACTGTTTAAACACAAGACATATTAACCCAACGGAGACACAAAATCTCCATTGGCAGATTCTGCTATTTTCCCACTTCAAGTGCACTGCTCTATCCTTGAATTTAACAAATTCGGTATTCATAAAAGGGAAACTATCTGAAGTTGCATTTCAAAAACAAAGTTCCATCACCTACAAATTTAAATTATAGTTAAAATCCCCTTAGTGGTATCTGATACAAAAGCCAATTCTCGGAAATCTGTAGCAAAAGAGCTGAATGATTCCAAACTTTAACTGGTTCTAGGAAATTC
This sequence comes from Clamator glandarius, assembly GCA_033459285.1. Taxonomy (NCBI): domain Eukaryota; kingdom Metazoa; phylum Chordata; class Aves; order Cuculiformes; family Cuculidae; genus Clamator; species Clamator glandarius. The sequence continues at coordinate 293,198 of JAUNZM010000582.1, forward strand.
CATTGTATAGAAAAAGCAGATGTTGTTCTACTTCACCACCTCCAGCCACTCGGAATGCATCGCTGACCTGCTTCCTACCCAGGCGTTCTTTGGCTATCAAGAAAACACATTAACTTTGCTCGAAAGCTTCAGAAAAACAGTAGGATTTGTGAAGATGGACAATAGCGGAACCTGGTAAAAGAGAAAACAAGCCAAAATACGCTCAACCTGACAGTCCAATTTGCAAGAAATAACCTTAAAGAAATCCAACCCAGTAATTTGAAGCCTTTTACTACCAGGCCTGCAAAGGCATCGAGAAGGTAGGACACTATATTTTCACCAGATGTTCCACTAGGCAAGAATCCTGCTGACAGGGGCCTAAGGAACCCCTCCTATCCCCTTTCCTTCAATCCTAGGCAATCGCCTGGAATTGCCTGTGCTTGCACGAGATGACCTTCCTTTCATACTTAGTTCTTTCCTGGCTTTTCAAGCTCACGAATTCTCCCAACACAAAACTGTTCTAAAGTCAAACACAAATATCTGGAGGATCCTCACTTAAGCCCATGTCAGAGATGTTAGATGTGAGTTCTTATCTTCAACTTGGAGCACTCAGGTTTTTAGACCATCCTGCTCCACAGCCAGGTATTCTGACAGGGGCTCTTATCAGATGCATTACTCCTGAAAGTCTGCTCCAAGAAGGAATCCATGTTAACTGCATCCTTTTATTTTCTGTTTAAAAGCACGAATGCAATACACAAATTACCTTTAACAAGCAAGTCAGTAGGGTGTGTCCACCTAAACCAATTTTTTCACTCATTCTCCTTGCTCCCACTTTTCTAGCAACATTAATGGAAAATTCCCATCACTAATAAAGAAAAAAAAATAAAGAGAAGAGGTATATGCACACTAACTAGAGAAAATACACAATCTGTGGTTTCAATATGGGCTGGAGGATGACATGATTGAGAGCAGCCCTGAGAAGGACTTGGGGTGCTGATGGATGAGAAGCTCGACACGAACCAGCAGTGAGTGCTCACAGCGCAGGTCAGCCATACCGTGGGCTGCATCAAAAGAAGTGTGGCCAGCAGGGCGAGGGAGGGGATTCTGCGCCCCTCTACTCCTCTCTCATGAGACCCCACCTGGAGTATTGTGTCCAGTTCTGGAAGACCCAAGAGAAGAACGATACGGAGCTGTTGGAACGGGTCCAGAGGAGGGCTACAAAGACAATTAGAGGGCTGAAGCATCTCTGCTCTGAGGACAGGCTGAGAGAGTTGGGGTTGTTCAGCCTGGAGAAGAGAAGGCTGCAAGAAAACCTTAGAATGGCTTTCTGCTACCTGAAGGGGGCCTCCAAGAAAACTGGGGAGGGACTGTTTACAAGAGCATGGAGTGATAGGATGAGAGGGAATGGCTTTAAATAGGAAAGGGGTAGATTTAAATTAGACATCAGGAGGAAATTCTTCACGCTGAGGGTGGTGACACAGTAGCACATGTTGCCCAGGGAGGCTGTGGCTGCCCCATCCCTGGAGGTGTTGAAGGTCAGGTTGGATGGGGCCTTGAGCAGCCTGGTCTGGTGGAACGTGTCCCTGCTCATGGGACGGGGGTTGGAACTGGATGATCTTTAACATCCCTTCCAATCCAAACCATTCTATGATTCTACGAAAATAAAGATGAATGCAAAGCTTCAATTTGATAAGGAAAACACAGAGCCATAAGGGCCATGTCCCTGGAAGCTGGGAATTCAGAAGCAGTAAGGGGAACGACTCTTCAAAACTTCTATTTCTGAATACTGGAACAGAAGTGTACATTTGCACAGACCATTCAACAGCTTCATTATTTTCAGTGGTTCTTCAGATTGGTCAAAGTGGCAGGATCAAGGAAGAAATTAATTTCTCTTTCATTATTAACCCACATTACTATCTTTGCTAGAATTCAAAACGTCAACGTGACAAAAACACATTCCTCTAGATTTGCTTCTGAAAGTGGTAGTAGTCAAAAACCAGCGAAACCTAAGCCCATATACTAAAACACAGCAAGAGAAAAGAGAGTACAGTGATCCTCAGGGGGAACAACCAAAGGCTCTTCAATGTATATTAAACGCAGAAAGGTAAACTTCTGAGTCACTCTCATTCTATTTAGGGCCACAGCACATATTTGTTGAGGATCTCCACAATAAATAAATGCAAGGTTCAGTGAGTTCGCTCTGTCAAACAGGTTTTTTTTCTTTACTGGAGTGACATAAGAAGGTCACAAGTGAGCAAGCAACAGGAATAAGATTTTGTATTCTCTTGGCTCAAATGATAAAAACATAAACCACAATACAATGCGTACAACTTAAGATTTCAAGGGAAACTCCTTCAAGCTCAGCAGCAGCTCGCAGCTTGTCTCTATTTGCCATCACTCGAGATCAGAAGAGCCCACATGTGCTTTTTTTTCTCCTCATGTTTTTTTTTTCCTTTCCTGCCCCTTTCAGTTACACTTGAGCTCTTTGACTGAAAAGGTCTGGAACAGATTAAAAGTCCGACCACAAAATAAAGAGTCTTGGCATGTACTCAAGCCTGTCTGGGATACACATATACAGTGGGCCCAAAAAGGGAAGCTATGCAGCAAGAAACCCTTATGCAGCCTTTTGGACATTTCTAACTTCTTTCAGTTTAACTGCACAGCCTGATCATTTGATGGAGTTTCAGTCCACACAAAAAAAGTAGCTTTTGCCCTTACAGATAGACCATACCATTTACTGGAGCATAAAATAGTTCTGAGAAAGAAGATTCGTCTCACTCACGACCCCTGTCAATTAAAGCCTTTTCAACACCCCTTTTTATTCCCAACTCATCACTGGAAACTATAAAGTAATACAAAGAATAGCAAAACACATACCCTGCAAGATGACTTAATTAAATATAATTGACCTGCCTCTTTTAACTAAAGGCAACACTGATTTGCAAAATGACTGCTTCCTTTTCAGACTTATTCACATATTAAGTAATTGTGAAGTTGCAAATTACCCCCACACTCTCTTGCAACACACAAACAGGTTGGCAGCTCCGGCCAGTGTTAAAGCCAGCATGGACATGTGCCAAAGCTGACAACTTTCAGCATAGGCCCCACCTTTGGGCTCAAGTTGCACAGTGGTTCTACCTGTCTACAAACTGGTGAGCAGTTTATAAACAAAGGGTGACAACCTGGTGTTCTCCTAAGAGCAAAGGGATGTTTAAAGCGAGCACTCAAGCCTACAAAACAAAAAAACGCTGAAATTCCTAACAGTCATTTCAGAAAAAAACAAACCAGAACAGCGCCCCTTGAGTTTTCCAGCTCTGTGTTTATATGGCATTCATGGAGTTAATGCCTCTCCCAAAAGGGGCCCACAGTTGTTGTTAGGTCAACCCCTGTAAAGCTTCAAAGGCTTTGTATCCCCTCAGCCTGACCTACTCAGTGATCTGCACACTGTTTTCATTTAGTTGCACGGAGTCCAAATCTAAAGCCTGAAAACCACAATGATCTCTTCCTTTTTTTACCCCTACTGTTTTTTTCCACGTCTCTGGAAAAAATAACTAAAATCCAAAGGTGTTGAAAATAATAAGTTATCAGGAAACCCAATCAAGTACAAATTAAAGGCTTACACACACAGGTCATGGCTTTATACAAAAACTAAAGTTGTAAAACCATCTTAAATATATCAGAACAATCACCTGGATGCTCTAAGAAACTGGCTGAAAGCCTTGCAATATCAATGACTATTGCTATTCACAGGCATCAGTGCCAATACGTAAACATTTGCAGCTCTACTTTTCTTATAGATAATTACAAAAAATGAGATATCAGTTCTATTTTGTTCAATTTTTTTACATCTAGATCTTGTGATCCCTGATTTAATATTTCTGTTTCCAATATTACATAGTCTTTACCGCACAAAATTACTAGGAAAGTAGAAACAACAAAAGTAATCATTTCTCTCCATATTATTTAAAACAGAAAGTTTTGTCACAATCATCACTATGACAAGCTGGAATTATAAGCTGGTATATGTTTCAAGCGTATTTAAACAGCATAAATTATTATTTGACAATGCCTTCTTTAGGATAGTGCGAAGGAAAATACTTGCTTGGGAATTAAAAGATTTGTCTGTGGTAAAGTTTTGCAGTTTTAAAGGGAAGAGTGAGCTTGCCTGAAACTATCTCTAGGTTAATTTTGGGAACTGCATGGATCATAAGGCAAAATCCCAACCCCGAGTATTAGAAACTTTGGTGACTTACGCTCCTACATCATATGTGCTTTTCATCTTTTTTTTTGTTTTTTTTTGAAATAATGATTTAAATAAGGTCTTTCTAATTAAAATTAAAATATATTTTAAACTGTACTCTAGAAAGTTTTCCAAATATGCCTGCAAACTTAATGTTGAGTGAACTGAAGTGAATCAAAAATTCTGAAGTGAGATGAACTTTTACCAAAGCGTGGGTCAAGCCTTGGGTCTAGCCAAGATGTGGTCTTGTTCTTATGGTTTATGTAGTAAATTTCTCCATCCTGGGTCATAGCTTGTTCCCATCCATCGGGGAGTGGGCCTGCAATATAGAAGGAAGGAGTTGATGGCGAGCTCTTGTTTGCTCCAGCTGAAATTGCTCTAAAAAAAATTCCAACATTTTACATATATAACAGTACAAGAGTTTCAAGCTCATGTCTAACATTTCTGGGATAAGGGCAAAGAAGTGGTGGGTGGGAAATCAAAGAACAGAAAGCACTTCTATAATTGTGATTTAGGATTTGGAGTTTAATTTTATAACTTGTTTACATCCTTTCATGTCCTTTTGACGCTTCCTTTTGCAATAGCACTATGGTACAAAACCAGCAATAAGTCAAGCCTGCCAGAATGAAACCAGCATAAGCACCAGGAAAAAGAAGCATAAAGATAGTTTACGTTTCATGGGGAAGTTCATCTAGCGATGAAGGCCCAGCAGCAGCAACAAGGGAACACTGATGAGATCCTAAAATATTCCTTTATCTTTTAACAATTAAAAAAGTGACAAAACTTATTTTCCCTTTACCTCACACCATAACTTTTTGCGAAAGCACTCAAGGCTTAAGCAAGCAAAACGACAAAACCTGAAGAACAGGAGGCAACAAGCAACGCAAAACGTGAAGGTGAGAAAACACTAGGAGCAGACAAAGACAGTGCTACGAACAGCAGTGCTACACCTCTACGAGCAGGAAGGCACGAGCAGGGAAACCTAAAAGAGTGGTAGGTGATGGTGTTCTGGAGTGCAGAGCTAATGTCTGAACACAGAGCCTTCAAATGTGTTCCATCCTTTCTGTTACAAATAGCAGCTTTCAAGAAAACCACCTTTCATGGCTATGCTGTTCATAAACCACTCTTTCCCATCTCCATCCATGTACCTTCATCTGTCTTTTGTACGGACTGAAAACCACCCTTAAAGTCACATTCATCTGATCTTATCTGGCATGTGCTTTACAAATGTATGGGTTTGAATCCTGATACACACGTAGATACTGACTTTTGAAAATACCTAAATTAGGTACAGGAAGACTTGCCTGTATTTCTTCAGATTTATGTACAATCCTACAATAATATGGGAAAAGATCCACTACAAACATCAAGAATGTAAAAGAAAGTAGAACAAGACCTGCTGCAGGAAGCCATCATATTTCAGCCCCTTTTTCCATTCTTCCTCGGTGTAACACGGCAGTAATACACTAGCAAAATGGTAGCAACTGGATGAGGTTCAACAAGGCCAAGCAACCGAGTCCTGCGCTTGGGACACAACAGCCTCGTGCAGCGAGTCCCTGGACTTATTTAAAAGACGGGTAGATGAAGTGCTCAGCAATCTGGTTTAGTAGTGGACAGGTATGGTTGGACTGGATGATCTCAAAGGTCCTTTCTAACCAAACAATCCAATGTTTCTGTGAAAAGCCACCTGCCTTTCAGACTAACCAACCCTCCTGTATAATTTAAGATACATTAAGCGTGAGCAAACATCATGATTTCTCACACAAGATTCAGATACACACATATATTTTTGGGTGTATATCTAAGAAATGCCCGAATCCCAACTATATCCATGTTCAAGCTACATTTGCCAGTCATTCCGTCCTAAATTCGTGCTCCTGTTGATGAATTCATTGTCTAAAGCTGGAGTGGGATGAGGGAGAGCAAAGACAGAATTTTTTGCTTAATCTCAAAAGATATTCTTAAAGAACTGTCAAAAAGAATAAAGTAAATATTTGATTGCATTCCAGTAATATCCCCAGGCATAACCAGGACAAGAGTTTCTGCTGTGGTCTTTGAAGATCCTCTGCAAACTACATTTCACATTTAAACCCTTTCACTGTGGCTCAGAAAAATGCCCCTTTCTCTAGCAATTCCACTACTCCCCCATTACAGCCACAGGGTTTTGAGTGAGGGAAAACAATGATGTAACCATCGGGCATTTCCTTCCCATCCTTAATGCTCATGAGCTTTAGATGCTGCATACAACTAACGAGTATCTCAGCTTTTACCAGAGGTTAGGGAGCAGAACAGGCATGAAAGAGCGACAACGCTGCAAAACATTAATAAATCCTACTATATTCACAGTCTAACATGACTCTGACACAGAACTGAAAGCTCAAGTGCAAAGAACCCTGTACTTTGTGACCACACCCAAAGACAAGCCAGGTAATCAGTGAGGGTTGTTTTATAACACTGAGGCACAGGAAGCACAGAGACAAGGCCCACATCATCCAAGCACAGTAACCAATGAAGAACCAGAAGTTCTTCACCATGAGAAGAGTTTCTTCACCATGAGGGTGGTGAGGTACTGGCACAGATTGCCCAGGGGAATTGTGGCTGCCTCATCTCTGGAGATGTTCAAGGCCAAGCTGGATGGGGCCTTGGGCAGCCTGATCTACTGGGAGGCGTCCCTGCCCATGGCAGGGGGGTTCTATGATTCTGTGAAACGTCTTCCTTGAGTGATAAGCCAACATCCTAGCCATGCAGGCAGATCTTCTCGCTACTGTTCTCCTCAGAGTCCTAAGCCACATAACCCCCAGAGATGAAACTCAGCAAACACTTCTCTTTCGAACTGTAAAGTCAAATACCCCCAGGTGTCTCTAGAAAAATCAAAACTAGCCTTGGGGTGTCAGACCAGCTGAATATTGAGTAAAGCATCTACTGGCCCAGCATGTTCCTTTGTAATAAATAAGAAAATTCAGCCTTTGAAGCAGGATGCCAGGAGCTGATCAGTCCACCTACCTGTTGGGAGAATGTTGCTTCTTAGATTTGATGAACTGATGAGGACCAGCTTACAGAAGACAGACCTGGGCAAGGTTCTCTTTCTAAATGAAGTCACAGAATCATAGAACGGTTTGGGGTGGAAGGGAACTTAAAGATCATCCACTTCCAAACCTCCTGCCATGGGCAGGGACACCTCCCATCAGGCCAGGCTGCTCAAGGCCCCATCCAACCTGGCCCTGAACACTTCCAGGGAGCGGGCAGCCACAACTTCCCTAAGCAACCTGTGCCAGTGTCTCACCACCTTCATCCTGAAGTATTTCTTCCTAATGTGTAATCTAAATCTTGCCCCTTCCAATTTAAAGCCACCCTCCTCATCCTATCACTCCCTGCCCTTGTAAAAAAGCCCTCCCCAGCTTCCTTGGAGGCTCCCTTCAGGATCTGGAAAACACAGAGCTGCGGAGAGGGCAGGAAAGATCTATCTGCTCACATGGCTGTCATAGCAACAAGTTGTCCTTGCTAAGTGCCATCAATAGATGCAGAAGCAGAACTTTATTATCTAGAAACTCTTGGCATTAAACATGTTGTTACTTTTCTTCCTTGGTCTGTAAATGGCTCTCGTGCTTCTGCTGTCATCCCTACATGTTGAAATGGTAGTTCAAAAAATTGATTAGTATTGCTTTCTGTAATTCCTGTTTGGTTTTGTGAGCAGTTGTGAAACATTTTGTAATTGGCTGTCTGATAAATTCTGTGTTAGAAGCAAGCAATGGAGGAAAAATGGAAAGCCATAGTGAAGAAGAGAAGACATTCACTCAGGGCATCTAGGAAAATTCCTGCGCAATCACACAGCCCTTTTCCCCAAAAAGCATCAACAGGAGCAAAATTCCCAGCATTAACTTATGTTTAACTGACTTCACTTATGGAAGCTCTATATCACTGCTCTTCAGACCCTCTCACTAAATCTTTTCATCGTTACTGTAGCCCATGTCGTACAAAACCAGCCATGCTGGGTCTAACCAAAAGTCCATTTAGCCTAGGCACCAATCCTGGGGTGACAGACATTGCTGGAAGCAGCCCTTTTAGTGACTGTCAGACTCTATAAAAGCACTAAATACACACAAAGACTTGGCTTCCAAGACCCTCAAGTGATTTCTTGGGCCTGTCTACTTACCAGGTGCCATAGGTTGTCTCAAGGACTTTTCCAGCCTCCCCTCAAACCTTCACAAACATTTAGAGCCAACAATATCCCTGTGGCATGGTCTCCTGCTAGTTCTGTGATGCCTCCTGGGTTAAGTGAACACAATCACAGCCAGAAGCTTTTGATTCTGTGAAATTATTTGCAGACGGAGAGACAATCTTTCTTGGGAACTTGCCATTCACTGTGGTACCTTTAAAGACAAGATTTTTAGTGCCACAAAGCTGGCGAAAGGTTTAGAGGGGAAGTCATATGAGGAGCGGCTGATGGTACTTTGTCTGTTCAGCCTGGAAAAGAGGAGACTGAGGGGGAACCTAATTGCAGTTCACTGCTTCCTCACAAGGGAAGGAGGAGGAGCAGGCACTGATCTCTTCTCTCTGGTGACCTATGACAGGACCCGAGGGAATGGCAGGAAGATGTGCCAGAGGAGGTTTAGGTTGGATAACAGGAAAAGGTGGTGGAGCACTGGAACAGCTCCCCAGGGAGGCAGTCATGGTGCCAAGCCTGACAATGTTCCAGAAGCATTTGGACAACGCCCTGGGAAACATGGTGTGAATGCTGGGTTGCCCTATGCAAGGACTGGACTTTAACTCGATGATCCTTGTGGGGGCCCATCCAACTCAGGTCATTCTGTGATTCTGTGACAAGATTATCCAAAACTTAGATTCCAATCCAAAACTTAGATTCCAATTTCCAAATGTAAGCCATCCTTACAGAACTGCTGATAAGGCAAACCTCTGTAACTAAATATTTATATAATGCTGTGACTTAATATAAATACATGTAATTTTAAAAGTCTCTGGTCCACATCTCTATTTTTTGTGAGTTTCTACTTTCTCAATATACCATTTTTCCCATGCAATCAGAGTCTTGAACACAAAGCAGAGCTCACTGCTGGTGTACTGAAAGCGATGCAAAGAGTAATGAAAGCTAAAAATCTAGTATAGATTCAAGGTCTGCTAGGATATAAAGTAAAATCTGCACATCCTTGGAAGTTTTCAGGGCCAGACTGAAAGAGGCTTTGAGCAACCTGGTCTAGTTAAAGGTGTCCCTGCTCCATGGCAGGGAGGTTGGAACTGTCAAGGTCCCCTCAAATCCAAGCCATTCTACAACTTGATACATATTGAAAGAAAAAATGTTAAGTAATGATGTATTTTATCACAAAGGTTAATACATATTAGAGGGTGTTGTAGATATTCAATGAATATGCATGGACAACCAAGGAACTTAGAACACCTATATTCAAGAGCAGGAATCACCTTCACCTAATACAAATGCTGATCTCTAAGAACCTTCCTAATTTTCCACTGTGAAAGTTGTTTCCCCATGTCCATATGGACAGACAGTTTAGTTGATTACATGTAGTAAGCCAAGCCAGCAAGATCGTGACTAAAAATACCAAATAAGACCAAATCCAAGTAGAAAAACACAAAGCCTCAATTTTCAGACCTGATGCCTCCCTGTAAAAGATGTTACTTACTAAAACTCAACACAGTTCATTCACAAATCCTGCTGGGAACCGATGAAGCTGGTTCAGATGCTCACTGATTCGCTTAAAGAAACAGAATTTGCAGCAAGATACCTGGATTCTCCTTCCATCTTGGCTGCCTCAAGAGGTGGATTTGCTAAAGAACAACCTAAAAATCTTAAGCCCATGCTAACTACATCTCCTATGCGCCAGTTTTGATTTTATACACCATTTGATTTGCCTTCACCCTTATCACACCACCTAGTTCTGCTCTCTTCCCATTTCCCTGAAGCTCCACTCATCCTCTTTATTCAGAAAAGACAACAGGTTTAGCCTCAATACGCCAGTTTTTCACTTCTGGCTAAATGGCTAAAGCTTCCAATCGCTTCCAAGACAGCTCCTATAAATCTTCACTCTTACATTTTACCACAGCAATTTTAATCACAGGCTCCTATGGCAGCCTGTAATTAAATATACTAAAATTTGGACAGTAACTTCTGATTAAAGGCTGCAATTAACTAGCACTACACAGGGATGAACGGCACAGAAAGGAAAACATTCTCCCTTGTGGCATTTTGAACCCTTTTTTTGCAAGTCAGTGAGTGACTCTCAGCTGCCACAATACTTACACTTGGGTCATCCCACCATGAAAGGCTCTCAAAGCACTAGGGCACATTTCATCACCATCAAGATTTCGTAACAGGAAATGTGTATCTCGAAGGTCTCAACCTTTATTTCCTAGTTTTTGAGGATGAGCATCCAAATTAGAACATTAAGTAGCTTTACATTTATGACACCAGCACTCAGATTTAAGTTCCACTGTGCTGAAGTAGTACAGAATCACTTGATTTTTTCATTTTTCTCATTCTTTATGAGGCCACCTCTGAAGTATAAGTTACTATGAACTCAGTAGTAAAAAAAGTAACAGAATCAGATCTAAGAAACTTCAGTAACAAAACAAATATACAGTCATAATTTACAGTCATTACATAAAACTTTGCCAAATCAGGTATCGGAAACAGAATAATATACAATAAATGCAAGTTCGATATTATTTAATCAAATTAAATGGAAATTGAAAGTAAGCAGGTGCATCCAAAGAGCCCGTTCTAAGACATACAACTCATTTAACCTAGAAAAAAGCAACACTATCTGAACACATCACTCCAAATACGCAGTAGTTCGGACTTCTACATGTACTTCATCAAATTCAGAGCACTGCGGAAAACACTTTACAAGATTTTTAGTTCGTATTTAATACAGCATCACACTAAGCTAAAAAAAAATGTCCAGTGAACTTGTTTTCAAATTAGTGTTTTCTCAAGTCACAAGGCAACCCACTTCAATGTCTCAACTCTATTGCATGAGCAACAATATCTATCCAGAATCACGTGTTTGCACACATCAGGCAATTACACATAAATGCTTGCTTTTCTCTTAAGAATAGTCCTCATACACTGATAACCAAGTTCTCTTTTAGATTTTCACCTCTTTCAACTTAGCAATTTATATTTTTGCCAAGAAGCCTTAATTTCTAAGTACATAAAATGAATCCTGCTTCACTAACAATACTTTTTTCTAGTTAATTCATAGAACCATAGGATGGTTCGGGTTGGAAAGGACCTTAAAGATCATCCAGTTCCACCCTCCTGCCATGGGAAGGGACACCTCCCTCTACATCAGGCTGATCAAAGACCCATCCAAACGGGCCTTCAACATGTCCAGGAATGGGGCATCCACAACTTCCCTGGGCAACCTGTGCCAGTGCCTCACCATCCTCAGGGTGAACAATTTCTTCCTAATTGCTAATCTAAATCTTCCCCTTCCTGATCTAAAGCCATTCCCCCTCGTCCTATCACTCTATGCCCTTGTAAAAAGTCCCTCCCCAGCCTTGGAGGTACTGATAGGCCACTCTAATGTCTCCCCACAGCCTTTTGCTCTTCAGTCTGAACGATCCCAACTCTCTGAGACTGTCCTCATAGCAGAGATGCTCCAGCTCTCAGATCATCTCCATGGCTCCTCTGGACCTGTTCCAATAGTTCCATATCTTTCTTCTGTTGAGGATTCCAGAACTGCACACAGGTGGGGTCTCAAGAGAGTGGAGTAGAGGGGAAGATTCTTGGTAGAAAAGGTTCGTAGAGTTATCTCAAACCCCAGAATTTAAGTCAATATTCAAACAGCAAGCATCTAGCTTTAGCACAAATAAGATAAGTCCGAAGGCAGGAAGGACCAAAGGAATTGTTTTGCTCCTGTTCCCTGTTCTTCCGACACGTCCCTGCAAAAACAGGTCATCTCTATTGCTGCATGTTTCCTGGGATATGTTTACATAAAAAACAACCACAGATATTATATTTTCACATCAGGGCCTGAGACCTTAATTGCCCTGAATCATGACTTCCTGAACTTGAACAGGACTCTCATTTATTTCAGGATAATCCCACCTCCTGGCTTACCCAGCAAAAAGTTCCATTCGCTTCCCCTCTAATACTCGGTCATGAACAGCACAGCTTGGTCATGCCTGTTAATCTTTTGGTATTGTCTACAGTATATGAATTGCAGCATGAAACAAAGCTGTCTAAACGGACAACAAAAAGCAGCACCAACGAATAACCTTTGTGAAATACAGGAACAGCAGACATCCACAAAATACAATTGGACTGTGAGAAAATAAATAAAACATGAACCTCAGCGACAGACAGAAGGTGACAAAGCACAAGGACGAGCGCAGCAGGCGTACTAGCATGGCACCAAATTTAGCTGCTTGCTCTCTGCACCATCATGACAAGAGAGCTCTGAAAACATAGAGCACATTCTGAAGCAAGAACAAGCATGCTTTACTGCTGTTTACTGACAGCCCCCTGCGACCAGCTGAAAACCAATTCTATATTCCAGGAAAAAATATCAGACTTCCTCAGCTAGGGGAATAATCATCGTGATAGAGGGGTTGGAAAATTATAAGAAAATAAGAGGAAAACCAAAACATCTCTGCTTCTAAAATAAGATTTTCTAGGTGTATGCTTTATTCATTTAGGGAAAACATTATAAATGAGATGTTCATAACAAATGTAGGAAATGTAAATGAATGGGACTCCATCAAGTCAAGTGAGTGAGCAAGGGGAAGCAGAACAACATTCCAGAAACACAATAACTTTAAGATAAATCGACACTAGTTTAATTGAAATTATAGTCTTCATTGATTTAACAGCATTTTTAGCCAGAAGTAATTAAAAAAAAAAAAAAGTGATTATTTAAATTTTTGAATTATCCATTTGAAAAGAAAACCAAACACAGACCAAAGAACTACAGGGTACTTTGTGTTGACATTATAAACATCATACAAAATCTCTCACTTCAAGTATCAGCTTCTTCCTTGATGCACCAGGCATCAATAAATTTAAAGTTTTAAACCACAATAATTAGAAGAACAATTGTACAATTTGGTCTCTCTCGTGCCCAATTAAAATAGCTAATGGTATCTTTAATTCGTATAACCTTTTCCAAAAATACAAATTTTGCTTACCTGACGCAGAGTTCATGATGTTCTGCTGCACGGAAGGACTCGTGGGAGCTGTAACATTCATCTGGGAAAGCATTGCCTTCCTAGGATCTTGCCATGTTGTTGTTTGATCAATGTGACTAAGACAAAACAAAGTGAGAGTCAGGACAGTAATGAATTCACAACGATGACCTGTTAGCACAGAAAGCTGAACAACAAAATGTTAAGCCTGCCAACAACAGCCACATTCAAAACCAAGCAAGAACTGTTTGCATTCTTTCCGAGCATCACAGTATGTTAGATTCTCAAGCTCTGATCCTGGCCACCACCACCTTCCCAACAAATACCTGCAGAGAATAGAGCTTGAGCAATGGTGAGATCAGGCTTAACATGAATATTTTAACCTAGATGGCTGTCCCACAACTTGATGCTGCACCCTTGAATAAAACATTCTCTTAATTTTCTCACTAATTGGTTACTTGTCATTTTTAAACATGACTTCAGTGTCTTTCCAATCAAGCCAGTTATGTCTAGAATCTAAAGCACAGTCCAGTAACTTGGCATGATGAGTTCATACTTACTGCCTAGGGAGTCGTAATGAACTGGCTAGAGAGTAACCATCAGTGTTCCCAAATCTTCTGTGAATAAACTACATCCTCAGATCATCACAGCCCAGAAGTTCAACTGCATCCTGGGCTGCACCAAAAGAAGCGTGGTCAGCAGGTTGAGGGAGGTGGTTCAAGGCCATTTTGGATGGAGCCCTGAGTAGCCTGATCTAGCGTAACATGTCCCTGCTCACGCCAGGGGAGGTTGAAACTGGATGATCTTTAAGGTCCCTTCCAACTCAAACTATACTGTGATTCTATGATTCCCCTCCCCTGCTTGGCTCTCATGAGACCCCACCTGGAGTACCAACACTTGACCTCGTCACCCTGCTCTCCACCAATGAGTTAATGAACCTAAATAAGCTCTGTTGGGTTGTAATTAATTTGATCAATTTTAGGAATGTACTGAAGGTGAATCGGGCTCCCTTTTTCGTTCAAGAAAGAAATCAAAGGTAAAACTAGGTCAAATACACTGACACTGGAAGAGATGAATCCCAAACTCTGTTTATGTATTTGCATGACTACAACATCCAAGAGGTTCTGGTTATAAATGAAGACCTCACCACGGGTCAAACTGGAAAAACAAAATAGTTATTTTCTCCTGGCCCTAATCAACTAAATGCTATGCCTAGAAATTACTACTGAAACTCTTGGCTCCAATTAATAAAAATGTTCTCCAATGAATGAGTAAATTTTATAACACCTTCCTTGATGTTCAGGATATTGGTATCTCCTCCCTAAAATAGTAACATTTGTAACTATTTCATCATTTTACACAAGTAAGAATGAACAGATACAAATTCAGATTTTAAAATGGGGCAGCAGTCACTAAAGTAATTAAGAATTATTTATCATGACCTAATAATTGAAGGGACATTCTGTTAAAAGGGAGAAGGTTTCATGTAAGTGGCTTTTAAAACACTGGTTTAAGAGATGCACGTTTTGCCCTCTCGAAACACACACACACAAAACCAACTCCAGATTAAACAGTTAGAGCCACGCTGTGGCAGGCTCACTAAACAAGCAGGGATGCTATTTGTACAAAAATACAATCATAAAGCAAGCTCTAATTCAGCCGCACACGGCAGCTACTGCCAGTTCTCCTGGGGAACAGGAACTCCTCCTCATTACTACAGCGTTAATTACAAGAGTGTCACGGCCACGTGAATTTCCATGATACAGCTCACTTAACAGAGGTACCATTAAGCACACTGCGTCTTCGGTTGCGTGTGTTTTCCAATATTCAGCTCCACTGAGAAATATGCCACATGCAGCAAGACTTCTTCATGGTCCCTTCCAACTCAAACCATCCTAGACTGCCTTGTCTCCCAAGTGACAGGCGATAGTACAAGAGAGAACAGCCTCAAGCTGCACCAGGGCAGATTCAGATTGGACATCAGGAAAAATTTCTTCACTGAAAGGGTTCTCAGGCACTGGCAGAGGCTGCCCAGGCAGGTGGCTGAGTCCCCAATCCCTGGAGGGATTTAAAAGACGGGGAGATGAGGTGCTCAGGGACATGGTTTAGTAGTGGACAGGCACAGTCAGACTCAGTGATATCAAAGGGCTTTTCCAACCAAATGATCCTATGATTTTATGATTCCAAGAAATTGATTCTCAAAAAGATGATACTTAACTCCTCTGTGGGTATCCCAAATAGGATTATTTTCTTGGTTTCAGAATAAAAGTAGTAAGAGGTCATTTTAACTTCTTTCAATTACTTTGAAAAATATAAGAAATAACAGTAATGGAGAAACTAAGAAGAAAAGTCCTTGCTCTCACAAGTCCTTGTACCACTTCGGTCTTTTCCCAGATTCCACAAAGGACTAAATGCTGTCATCACGTTCTGTATCACCAGATTTATTTAACTGGAAACTTGCCCTTTTGGTTCCACAGCAGAAAGGCTATATTTAAAGAAAACCTCCCCCTTCTCTCTACCCTGCCCCCAGATTTAAGAAGTTCCCTTGGCTAAGTCACTCAGCATATTCACATTTCATCTTTCTTCCTCTTCATAATTTTAAATTAAAGAGATAACGATATATCACGGAGGAGAGAAAACTAAAGGAAAAACTCGGCTGCAATTTCAGGTGGAATCACTGGATCTTACAGATGCTCCCCTATGCTCATGCTTAACAAACACAGAGAAAACTTTCTCAAGGTGCAACTATTATGTCCTCTAGGCCACTAACAACAAGATTACACCAGCACTTTCACATAATTAAGGGAAGGGCGGATGATTTTCAGAAGTGACGGCCCACAGAATCCTTTAAAATTTCAGAGATAAAAGGACGAGAAAGCGATATCTCATTCCTCTCTCCCTAGTTCGCGCTTAAAAGGAGACAAAGAAAGCAAGAGGGAAACCAAATGCCTTTTCACATGAACAGGAGCCAGACAATTTTACGCCCCTTTCCATATACCCTGTTTTTGGTTGCCTGGAGGTTTTCAAGTCGGAGAGGCTTGCCTAAGCATGCTGCAATAAAAGCTGCTATCACCAGCTGCCTTCCTATCTAAGGGGGATCCCAGCAATCCTGCTGAATAACCCTGAGGGCAGCCACCACCAAGGAAAACACAACATTAAGATAAAAAGATTCTTTGGGTTGTTCCCTTATTGCTTTAAGTAGGAAGTCTCAGAGGGCAGTTCAAACTGGTTGCTTCAGTGTTCAAACAATGATTGCTCCCAGCTGGCCCTGACAGGATGAGCTGAACATTAAGAAACCATCAGGTAGGACCTACTGGAAATGAATGAATGGCTTTCTGCTGCAAAGAATAAGTGAATCCGATCTTCTTGCCATTAAAATAATTAGTATTGACCACTTCAGAACTGACACTTCACACCTTCAAGTCACCAGCTGTTTAGATGTTCTCAGTTTTAGACATACAAATTGTCTTGAAGACTACCTTTTCCCTCATTTAAGACTGCAGCTTAGCAAAAAATCCAACTCCCCTATTTCCTTTTTCTATATTGACATATTTTTTTATGTTTTTCTTACATTTTTTTAACTTCCACTTCCCATATTTCAGGGTTTTCTCATTGCTTTTTGACTCCTTATGACCATGTCACAGGGAGAGTTTTTTCCTTTCCCAATTCAGACGAACACTACGTGCCGCTGAGGTTGGAGGCAATTATTCTCATCCCTGAAGACTTTGCAGATTGCCACATAAAACAAAGAAGAAAATCTTCCAAAAGCAAGTTGCTGCCTGAGTCAGTACTTGCAAGCTTCCTACTCAGCCAACTCTAGGCAATCTCACATACTAAAGAGAAGATTATTATTTATTTTCATCCCCCATGCTTCAGCTCCCTGGAGACAGATCTCCCAAGCTGTAATGCACCAGAAGCAACAGGTTTCTCAGCACCCAGATCCAACATGTGGTCTACAGTCTGTGCTGTGGAAAGTCGTTGTTATTTACCCATTTCACCTAGAGCAGCAAAGACAATAAAGAGCAAAAGCATGAGAAGAAATTAAATTACTTAGATTATCACAGAATCACTGGGTCGGAAAAGACCTCCAGGATCATCAAGTCCAACTATTCCTATCAACCACTAAACCATGTCTCTGAGCATCATATCCACCCGTCTTTTAAACACCTCCAGGGATGCTGACTCATCCACATCCCTGGGCAGGGAGGTATATATCACTTTAAAAGATAGCTATAATAATTAAATGTATAATATACTCAAATGTGATAGCTATTATTAAGAACTTGGAGATGTAAGAGAAACTTCGTTTGACAGCAAAAATATCAGCATCAAATCACACTCTATCTTCCTTCCAGAAATAAAAAATAAAGGATCATAAACAGTTTGGGTAGGAAGGGACCTTAAAGACCATCCAGTTCCAAATCCCCTGCCATAGGCAGGGGCACCTCCCAACACACCAGGCTGCTCAAGGCCCCATCCAACCTGGCCTTCAACACCTCCAGGGATGGGGCAGCCACAACTTCCCTGGGCAACCTGTGCCAGTGCCTCACCACTCTCTGAAACAAGACTTTCTTTCTAATGTCCAATCTAAATCATCCTCCTTCCAATTTAAAGCCATTCCCCCTCATAGTATCACTACATGCCTTTGTAAGAAGTTCCTTCCCAGCTTTCTTGGAGGCCCCCTTCAGGTACTGGAAGCTGCGCTAAGGTCTCCCTGGAGCCTTCTCTTTTCCAGCCTGAACAAGCCCAACTCTCTCAGCCTGTTCTCAGAACGGAGGTGCTTCAGGCTTCAGATCATATTCTTGGCCTTCCTCTGGAACCGTTCCATCAGTTCCATATCCTTCTTCTGTTGGGAATTCCAGAACTGGACACAGTATTCCAGGTGGGATTTCATGACAGTGAAGTAGAGTGGGAGAATTACCTCCCAAATATTGTTTATAGGTCTTAATTTTTAGTTTATTCCATTAAATCAACATAACAAATACCAAATCTCAACTCTGAAACATATGATTTGCTTTCTCAGTATCTTCTGCTACAGAAAGAATCAAAAATTGTGATTATATAATGTGTTGGGCACAGGACTTAAAGGCACATTATTTAAATAACTAACAGTTCTTAAAGTACAGATTTCTTTCAGAGATATAGAACAGTTTAGTCTTTTCCAAAATTAGCAGCTCCTATTTTGTATCAATAAACACAGCGACGTATTTATTTGGAAACTCTTCAACCCTAACTTTAGATGCAAAACACATCACAAAATAAAAATCACCGATCAACAAATTTCACTGAATTTCAGCAGGAGAATAAATCCTAAATAAATCCTAAATAAATCCCAATAAATCCTAAATAACATAAAATTATCACTTTAACTTAGACTTAGTTAATTCCACATTTATAATTCCTGCAGTGTTCACTTATTAGTTATGAAAATCGACATTGAGCCTTTGGGACGTGAGGGAGAGAGTGAGAGGGGGATAACTTACTAAGGGAACACTCCATCCTCAAAACATCCTCATAAAGTATACATCTAGTATTTAAAACCATGCATATCAGTCACAGGCCTGTCAAATACAATAAAGACATGAATGGATCCTACCCACATAAAAGATCACAAGACAGGTCACACCAGAAGTTAGTTGCATGTCTTTTTTTAATGACCAAGAACATCATTATAACCAAACTTTCCATCCAGCTAAGTCCCTTCCCACTTCCAAACAGTCCAGCTTAGCAACTTCCCCAACACAAACTTTATGCTTGAACAGTACATGGTTTATTTTCCTTTTAGGAAGCGAGGCCAGCTCTTCCTAAAACAACTCTCTTACAATGTTTGCTGACCACTAGTCAGCACTTCCCTATGACCCATCCCTTTCCTCCCCTCACTTTCAGTTCAAAATGTGGCCACAATTGACTTCCAGCTTTTCTCTTTTTACCTGGAAAATCTACAAACTGTTTTAGATATTCCCCTGAAGGTGCAGAAGCTTTATTCAGTCAGTACCAAGTCACTCTGAACTCCTGGACAAACTGAGCTCCTTTGATGTCTTCTATAATACAGGATTTCTCTACCTAAACGTCTTCTTATCACCATTCTACCACCAAACAGGTGGCCAAAATTGTTTCAAATCCTTCAATTCAAACAGAATTCTATGTGCAAACTCAGAAGGTTGTTTAGGTTTTATCTATTTGCTTGGGTTTCGCTCAGCACATAACATTCTGGAGATAAAATCCATGCATTTCATAATGTGTGTTTGGAAGATACCTTGCTACTGATCTCAGAAAAGTCAGAATGCACTATCAGAGAATCACAGACTGGTTTGGATCATCCAGCTCCAACCCCCCTGCCATGGGCAGGGACACTTCCCACCAGACCAGGCTGCTCAAGGCCCCATCCGACCTGGCCTTCAACACCGCCAGGGATGGGGCAGCCACAACAGCCCTGGCCAACCTGTGCCAGTGTCTCACCACCCTCACTGTGAACAATTTCTTCCCAACGGCTAATCTAAATCTTCCCCCCTTCCAATTTCAAGCCATTCCTGTCATCCTGTCATTCCATACCCTTGTAAAAAGTCCCTTCCCAGCTTTCTTGGAGGTCCCTTTCAGGTACTGGAACCTGTGCTAAGGTCTCCTCAAGCCTTGTCTTCTCCAGGCTGAACAACTCCAACTCTCTCAGCCTGTCCTCATAGCAGAGGTACCCGAGCCCTCTCATCACGTGAGTAATTTCAACAGCTGAGAAAAAGGACATGACTTTTCTGAATTTTCAGTAGTGAACTGGAGAACATAGTTAATGGAACAATTCTCATCCCAATTTCATATTACCTTCACAGTAAGCAACCTTTTATATTTAGGGTTCCCAAAATGCACCAAAACTGTGTGAGTTGGAAATGAACACGCGGTTAACAACGCGGCTCCATCACAAGGACTCCATGCCACTGCAAACTTCACTACATCTATGCTCTTGCCCTTTAAACTCAGTGATCTGGACTGCAATCTATAGATCAGAACACGTAAAACCAGTACCTTCAGGCAAAATAATAAAGGAGGAAATAACAAGGAGAGAAACACCCAATATCTTTTCTAATTAATATGTTTTCATTGTCACCCACAATTAACCTGTTAAAACCTAACACAGAGCTGAGAGAACTCCTCTGCTCCAGTAATTTTCAACATTCTCATTAAATGTCAGCTCTGTTTTAAGGAATCAGAATCTTACCACTTCTGGTTATGACATACTGAAAGCTTTTTAAAACATATGTCATTTTTTCACAGCCATTTTGTATTCAGAATTATGGAAGAAGGGAGCAAACCACTTCGCTCCTCATGCCCCAGTTTCTTAAGTTTTGAACTGAGAGGCTAGAATAAACTGAAAAAGTAAACATTAACTTGGCTAAAGCTTTTGAGCTGTGGTTTAACACTTTACAGTTCCAGGTAGTTACCTAGTAACTTCCTTCCAGAATTTATCATTTAAAGTTCAGTAGCAAACATGCACTCTTTTAGTGTTATCTTTAAAATTTATTCTGCAATCACTTTATATCACTACACAGGTCATAATTTTAAGCTTTATCTCAAAACTTTTAAAAGTAAACTGTACTTTAAAAAGAAATAAATCTATTTCTAGATAGTGTGACTCCAGACCTATAAACTGGCCCGTTAAACCTTCCAGTCACTCTTCTCTGATACCTTGTTTTTCTTTACATTTATTTTCATAACTCTATTACTTCAGAAAACTGTCACAAAATATTTAGGTTAATATGTGAACCAAACAACACTACTAGAGATCTGACAATACGACGTCATTCTTCACAAGAAACCTCCTTTGCATTTGCAGGTATTTAACAGAGTACTAGAATAGTTTGTGTCGGAAGGGACCTTAAAGATCATCCAGTTCCAACCTCCTTGCTCAAGGTTCCATCCAACTGGGCCTTTAACACCTCTAGGGATGGGGCAGCCACAACTTCCCTGGGCAACCTGTGCCAGTGCCTCACCATCCTCATTGTGAAGAAAACATAACACTGCAAATAAGGAGAAACCAAGATATTGCACGTAACTTATTTAATGAGGTGAAGTCTTTCCTTTTATTGAATTATTTGAAATAAATACAATTTACTTTGTTAAAGAGATACTGAATAAATTATATAGTCAGTGTGCTTTTTAGATGGACTCAGTATCAGATATTCACAGACAACAAAATACAGTAAGTCAAGATCAGTAGGATGTCCCTCAAAGGACAAATAATTAAGTCTTAGCTACAATATGTAAAAAGCACAGGGTTTGAGATTTCTCTCTGACCGCATAGCTCAGGTTCCCATTTATTCTTAAACCACTACAGATAAAGCCTCAGAACTCAGACCATATCAAGCAAACTGAATCCTTTTCCAGAATAATGTTTTACTGCTGCACATGAATTTTTCCACACAATTTGTATATTTAGTAACATAATATCTTCAAGAGAAAAAGATGCATTTAAATACATTAAATCACCTGCTCCAGGGAGGTGATTCTCCCTCTACTCTGCTCTCGCCTGTCCTCACGGCAGAGATGCTCCAGCCCTCGGATCATCTTCATGGCCCTGCATTTCATAAATTTCATAAAATTCATAGCAATCGCTGAATTTTCATAAAACTGATGGGCGCTAGTCCAAAACAACACAAACCTGAAAGTACGTTTTACCTGCCTCCATAACTGTGGAGGTGATTCCTGCATGACTGAAAATAAATAAAGGAGGAAATCACTGTGATCCACTCCAGCACAGCACTAGGAGTGATTAATTAGGGAGTGGCAGAGGAAAAGATGAAACATCAAAAGAAAGTGAACAGTGCAAGTCTAAAAGAGGAAGCATGACTTGCAGAGGAATCTGGCAATCCGGTAATATCAACATCCCCGAAGGAGCCAAGCTTCGTGAAGAGAAGCTGAAGTAGCCAAGGAAGGAGGTCAAAATCTGCAAGTTTACAAACCACAGGAGGAATTCTTGCTGAGAATGAGCAAACTCTGAGTCTACTGAACAGAAATATATTGGTCTGGGAGATTAAAATGGGAGGCAGACTCTGACTGGAATGGAAGAAAGTAGTGAATAAAAACAGCATGAAACCTCTTCTACTCTCAAATAGAGGAGGAACACAGAGCATATCAGCTCAAGTGGAAGAATTAACTCAATTTATTGAGCAGAAAATTATCTCAGAGGAGCAGTGGAACTTATCAGAGACCAGTAACTGTAACAAAAGGATACAGCTGAAGAACAGTAAAAAGAACATAGAATGGTTTGGGTTGGAAGGGACCTAAAGATCATCCAGTTCCAATCCCCCTGCCATGGGCAGGGACATCTCCCACCAGACGAGGCTGCTCAAGGTCCCATCCAACCTGGCCTTCAACATTTCCAGGGAGGGTCAGCCACAACTGTCCTGGGCAACTTATGCCAGTGTCTCACCACCCTCAGCGTGAGCAATTTCCTCCTAATGTCTAATCTAAATCTTCCCCCTCCAATTTAAAGCCATTCACTCTCATACTGTCACTCCATGCCCTTGTAAACAGTCCCTTCCTAGCTTTCTTTTAGCCCCCTTCAGGTACTGGAAGGTCACTATGAAGTCTCCCTGGTGCCTTCTCTTCTCTAGAGTGAAAAAATCCCCAACTCTCTCAGCGTGTTCTCATAGTAAAGGTGCCCCAGCATTTGGATCCTCTTTGTTGCCTCCTCTGGACTTGTTCCAACAGTTCCATATCCTTGTTATGTTGGCAATAATGAAGAAGAAGATAAAAGCCAATATAAAATTTTACCATTATAAGAACAGATTTTTTTTAAGCCTGTACAAGCCAAAATAAAACTTCAGTACTTGAAAAGTGAAAGCACTGTTCTATTAATCATCTGAAATGTACTGTAGGCATCAACTGAGAAAAACGTCTTCAAAAGCTGCAAAGCAGTAAGATTTACAGTAAAATACATGCCAGCTGTATAGAAGGAATATCCATTTCTCAATGCTAGAATTATTTTCTTAAACATGCATACAATTCCTTCATTTTTGAAAATCTTGCCCAAAATAAACAAGAAAGGAAAAGTTCTCTCACTCTCACACTCAAAATTACTCCACGAAACTCTACCTGGTAACAATGCAAACTTTCCCTTAGTTTTGAACAGAAGCTTTTTATAAAACTCTGCAGCAAATATCCCAAGACCCTCCAGAAACGAGCATATATTCTTTGTAAGGTGGTGCTAACACTGGTCTCAGTGCAGAAAAAGCCAGCACTGACTTAGCAGTTTTGTGCACAAAGCTGCCCATTTGCTTCTTGCTCTCCTTGTTTTTGCTTTGCTGATCAAAGGAGTTGCCAAGTTTTTTCTTTACCGTTACAAGGCAGGAAAAATGGCTCTCCTCCGAGAGGCCCCTTGTGAAGGTCACAAAGGTTACCTCCACAAGCCCTGGAGTCTGCTCTGATGCTGGAGTGATTGGCTGGCTTCCCTGCAGTTACCCTGCATTTCCCCTCCTTCACAATAGTGCGCTGGTTATGGAAACTAAATATGAAAGAACGTGGTGGGGGAGGAAAGAATTTCTATGGAGACAAAGTTGAAAACACCGAGAAGTTCTATTTGTCTGAGCAGCCTGAAAATTGAGCATTCTAACACATTTATTTCTTTCTGGTAAAATCAAAACAAAAAAATTCAGAATCAACCCTCCCACTCTCCCTCACCAAACCAAAAATCTGAAAAGATTTTAGCTTTTCTCAGAACACAAGCAAAAGCACATTGCTCTGCCTTGGTCTGGAAAAAGTTACTTCTTAAGATGTTTACTTGCCCCTTCCCTGGATTTAATCAAGTGGAATCCACAGGTCACACCCTCTTAATGAAGAATGAAATGAAGCCAACTGATCAGGATTCAGATTTGCAGCACCTTCCGGCACCTGAGCAGTATCAGACCAGAGATGTTTTTAAAATCTTACATAATATACAAAACCTTACTATAGGCATCAGACCCCAATTACTTTTAGGTCCTAAAGTTGCTCATTAAAGATTCCAGTTCTGGAACTGCCAACAGAAGAAGGAGATGGAACTGTTGGAACTGGTCCAGAGGAGGCAACAAAGATGATAAGAGGGTTGGAGACCTGTACTATGAGGACAGGGTGAGAGTTGGGCTTGTTCAGCCTAGAGAAGAGAAGGCTCCAGGGAGACCTCAGAGCAGGTTCCAGTACCTGAAGGAGGCCTCCGAGAAAGCTGGGAAGGGACTTTCTACAAGGGCATGGAGTGATAGGATGAGGGGGAATGGCTTTAAATTGAAGAGGGGAAGATTTAGAGTAGACATTATGAAGAAATTTTTCACACTTCAGGGTGGTGAGGCATTGGCCCAGGTCGCTCTGGGAAGCTGTGGCTGCCCCCTCCCTGGAAATGTTTGAAGGCCAGGCTGGATGGGGCTTTGGGCAGCCTCATCTAGTGGGATGTCCCTGCCCATGGCATGGGGGTTGGAACTGGATGATCTTTAAGGTCCCTTCCAACCCAAACCATTTTATGATTCTAAGACGTCTTGCAATACCCAGCAAAATAATCATTACATTTCAGATGGCTGATTAAATACACTCCCATTTTCTATAAATTCAATCTCCCAAGGAACAATTATTAAGGTTTTTCTTAAACATAAAAACCCTAACCTGCAGTGAATACACTGAAAGCTTCATCCACTTCAAAGCATCTACTCCTAGGAAACAGATTCAACGTTGGTCCAAGTAAGGGAAAGCAGCATAGATTTCCTATATTGAAGAAGGAGCTTTATAAGACTTCATATTCTGGGAGCACAATTTCCTATCACTTTACAAATCAAACTTTGATTCTTGGCATTACTCAAAAAAGTTTCATACCACCCTGAAAGTCAGGGCAGGCTCTTTCTTCTCTGTAACACTGGAGGTGTTAAATTCTGCCTCCACTGCCATCACACAAACGTTTGGACAGGTGAAGCTAATTAAAACTTAACCATCCGTGGTTTGATGCTACACCCACCTCTGCAGCTGTTTTGAGTTCATTATGTCACCAGGAGTCAAAAGTACTACCACAAGCAGTCAAGTTGTACAGCCTCACTAACTTGGTATTTCAGTTTGTTTAAATACTCTCAATATTTAACAATATCCAGTTACAGAGAAGCTCATACTACAGCTGTTTTTTTCCTACCAGGAACCAACACGCTTCCTATTCCTCCCCAGGTATTCTGCTCACAAAATACCTAGGAAAACAAACCCTCTGTATTGAGAGACAGCAATAAGCAACAGACAATGCCGGAATCTTAGGCAATTAAAGAATGGTTTGGGTTGAAAGGAACATCAAAGATCATCCAGTTCCAACCCCCCTGCCATAGGCAGAGACACCTCCCACTATATCAGGCTCCCTTGACCTGTTGGCCATGCCACATGAAACTAAACTGAAAGCAATAAAATGCATTATTAAAGAAGGAATATAATGGTTCATTTAAACACTTGCATTTTGATCCAGTTACTTTGATCTATTCACTTGTAGAAATATACAGGACAAAGCATAGGCACTTTAAGAGGTGTCCAGAACTGTTTCACCTGCAAGTCCAGATTGAAATGCAGAAGCATCAGGAGAGCAAGGAGAAATCTGCACAATAGCCATACCTTAACGAGAAAGCAAAAGGTCTATATAGGAAGGAACTACACCTGATCATCATAGATATTTATTAGAGAAACTAAAAAAAGCACAAAGCCACGCTATCAGAATCCTGTCTTCCTTTTTTTGCTGGAAGGCTTTTATGACCCACATTGATTTTTTTTTTTTTTTAGCTGGTGTAATAGGAGATAGCATTTCTTCCTGAAGATCCTACCAAACTTTTCAAGCCTCTTTGGGGGTGGCTACGAAGGCCAGCACACATAACATCGACCAAACTCAAGACCTCATAAGCTCTCAAACAAATGCCAGTGCAGGTCAGCAGAAGAGGTCGTCACCACATGACTCGAAACATTTATGATGCTACCAGAGCACTTATCTTTCAAACTTGCCATGACAGTAAAACCCAAGACAAGAAAGCACTGATTCAAGAGTCAGTAACCCATGTCAGTTTGCTAGCTGGCACACCTTGGAGTACCTCAATATAGAACAGAAATCCTTGTCCTTCCGGCTGATGTTTCTACATAGGCAAAGCCTCCCACAGTTTATGCTGCGTTGAGTCCGGCCCTGCCTTTGTTACTCAGATGAGAGAATTACAAGGCCACCACCTACTGAATCCACACTAGGGGCTCTGCTGATGTAATTACATCTTCTGAGAAGTGCTTACTTCATGGCTGCATTAACCCATGCCTATCAAAGGAATTAAATTAGTAGGAGGGGAGAATCACCTCCTTTGACCTGCTGGCCACACTTGTTTTAATGCAGCCCAGCACACATTTCATCTTCTGGGCTGCAAGCACAAGTTGCCAGCTCCTGTCCAGCTTCTCATCAACTAGCCCCCTCAAGTCCTTCTCCACAGGGCTGCTCTCAATCATATCATCTCCCGTCCTTTACTGAAACTGCAGATTGCCCCGACCCAGATGTGGGACCTTGCACTTGGCCTTGTTGAACCTCATGAGGTTCCCACATTCTCTGGCTTCTCCAGGTCCGTCTGGATGACATCCCATCCTTCTCACATGAGCTTGCTGTCATCTGCAAACTTGCTGAGGGTACGCTTGATCTCACTGACTATACCACTGATGACAACAAAACAGCAGTGGTCCCAGTATGGACCCCTGAGGGACACCACTTGTCACAGATCTCTATCAGGACACTGAGGTGTTGACTACTACTCTCTGCATGCAACCATCCAACCAATTCTTTATCCATCGAACAGTCAACGAACCAATTCCACATCTCTGCAATGTAGGTATAAGGATGTTGTGCGGGACTGTGTCAAGTCCAGATTGATGGCACCCATCGCTTCTCCCATGTCCACTGATGTGGTCACCCCATCATAGAAAGCCACTAGTTAAATTCACCATGTGGAACAAGCGGAGCACCATTGCCTGACCACAACTCCTGTATTTTCACAGACACCACAGCAAATGCGAAGGAAAAAAAAAAAAATCAGACAAAACCTAGAAATACTAAAATATCCAATAATATCAAACCCAATAGGAGACATGAATAAATGAAGAAAATAACATACCATAAGCAACAAGACCAAGGCCCCACCCAAACCTGTGCCATGGAAGAAGGCTAAAGTTCAGGGCTATGATTTTGTAAGTTTTTATGTCAAGGTTCAGATTGCTGTAATTCTTTAATGGTGACACGAGCTACACAAAGACAACGTTTCCCTTCGGTGCTTGCTGCAGAGAAGTTATTCCTCAGTTTGCCACAAATTTAGTATCACCATCTTATATCTAAAGGGATACCAGCCAGTCACTGATCATCTCTTAAAAACTACCATCTCAGAGGATACTGACGTCAGGCTGACTGATGCTCTTATAAGAAAACGAAGCTATGACCATCTATACAGGTATTTATTTCTTCTTAACATTATTACTTTTTGCTAGATCAAACGATTAGGCGTTCAGGAAGTATTCAAGCTAACAAGAAGTGGGACAGGTTTGAGGTTCAGTACAATTCTTAAGGATTTTTGAGTCACTGGGCCACCAACTCCCATTTCTACATATGGTTAAACAGAAAAAAAACCATGTGCCCAGGAAAGCAAGAGGAGGGACAACACTTTGACCAACCTAGTTTTAATGTGCTCCAACTCTCTCCAAGCACATAGTAGTACCACCTCAAGGCAGTCATCAGACTCAAAGTCTGCATCAGTGCAGCTAACTCAAAACAAAACCTGGTGAAGAGGCAAGGGAAAGTATGGTCCACTTACTAAGCCTACATTTGTCATGTGAGAGTGCTATTTATAATGTCACATGCTGGAACTTGTTCCCAAGCTAGCTAAACCTACATGCTTAATTGACTCAATAGACAATGCTGCATTGTCAAGACTAATCTTTTCCTACAGGCTACAGTTTCTAAACTGTGAATGCTTTTATAGATTTTAATTTTCTTAGCAGTTCCAAAACCAGAAAAATTCAAAATGCACACATGCACATAGTATGTATTTGGGTAGATACTATATTAACTACTAGTAAAATTCACACAACTACCTGCAAACTGAGTCATCAGAAAGTCCAAGCACTTCATAGAACACAGGGGCCAGCAGGTCCTATAAGTTCCTATTTCAGAGGTCCAAGACAGAAGGCACTAAAGAAGAGTTTCAATAAGGCAAAGTGCAAGGTTCAACATCTGGGAGAAAAGACCAGCATCCACCTCACTACAACCTCCTTTCAGGCAGTTATGACAACAATAACGTCTCCCCTCAGCCTCCTTTTCTGCAGGTCCCTCAGCTGCCTCTCATAAGACTCCCAGCCTCTTCTCCAGCTTCCCTGGACTTCTCTGGACGCACCACAGAACCTCAATGTCTTTCTTTAAAACTGTTCTAGTCAAAATAATGAAGACTGTATTTGAACTCACTCTTTGTTGCTAGTATCTCAACAAGACAGCATTGAACAAAACCAGACTTCCACTTTCAAATGTCTTTGCCTCACTGTGAAGACATCCTTCAAAAGGTTGTATTCAAATACACACATTTCTTGAGTATAGCGGTCACAAGTGACATTGCTGAGCATGTTGCATCCAGCACACTCGTAATAAGACCTGTTTC
This sequence comes from Clamator glandarius, assembly GCA_033459285.1. Classification (NCBI taxonomy): domain Eukaryota; kingdom Metazoa; phylum Chordata; class Aves; order Cuculiformes; family Cuculidae; genus Clamator; species Clamator glandarius. Next base: position 322,220 of record JAUNZM010000582.1, read on the forward strand.
AGATAGTCTGCCATATCCTATGCTTCATTAATTCAAGCTGAAACCTTCTAAAACAAGAGGGTTTTCAGGCACTGGCAAAGGCTGCCCAGAGAGGTGGTTGAGTCTCCACCCCTGGAGGTATTTTAAAAGCAGGTAGATGAAGTGCTCAGGGATGTGGTTTAGTAGTGGAGGGATACAGTTGGACTCAATGATTTCAAAGGTCTTTTCTAACCAAGAGATTCCATGATTCAATTAACAACCATCATATCTCTGAGAAGACCTTATAGAGACCTTCCAGTACCTGAAGGGGCTACAAGAAAGCCAGGGAGGGACTGTTTACAAAGGTTTGTAGCGATAGGACTGGGGACAATGGATACAGACTGGAGAGGGGCAGATTTAGACTAGACATAAAGAGGAATTTCTTCATTATGAATGTGGTGAGGCGCTGGCACAGGTTGCCCAGGGAAGTGGTGGCTGCCCCATCCCTGGAGGTGTTGAAGACCAGGTTGGACGGAGACATGGGCAGCCTGATCTAGGGGGAGTTGCAAGAGGATAAAACTGCTTTGCAAACACAATGTCTTGTTCCCTTTAATAATATGCTGAAGGGCATCAGGTCCTGTTTGCTTCACTATTTTCTGATCTTCACAAAGACACCGTTATTCAAACTGATTGCAAAAATTAAAAGTTGTAGATGGAAAAGTGCTGAATTATATAAAGCATAAAAAATGGACTCCAAAAAGTGAAGCCATGTTGGAAAGATGTTCTTCCAATCACTAGAGTCTAATGATATTTTGACAAGACTGCAATTATGCTTCTGTTACGAGAACAGATCTTGTTCTCCACATCTTGCCAGGATAATACTGCTTTTAATTAATGCTTTTGTTGTGAAGTGTACCCTCGGGCAGTAATAAGTTTCATAATAATTTCAGTATGGAGCACGTATTTCCCCACACCATTTAGTCAAAATTTCTCATCATTTGGCCTCACACATAACGCCCAAGCCTTACTTCCCAGAATTCTTCAAAATATGGCATGACACTGTTAAAACAAGTCTTTGTATGATTGTTTTCCTCTCCTTCCTTCCAGAAGAAAAGAACATTACATGCCTATCAAACTGGCACGGCCACAAAAGAACCAAATTTCCTTTTAATGCCCCGGTTTCATCTTCAGGAATGGGCACACACATCTTTCTTCTCTTCAAGCAGTTGAAAAATGCTTTTAGTGTATTATCTTTTAAAGAGCATTATAACCATTGTTCAAGTGCCATAACCTGCTGATCTTCTATTACAATTACCGATCACTAAACCTCGGTAAAAAAACCCAAGCCAAATCAAAGCAAAATGAAACAACAACAACAAAAAAACCACCGCAAACAAAACAAGTGCATCTTTTATTCTTATAATCCAGAGCATAAGTCATTTCTCAAATTTGAAAAGTCTCACTGAAGGAAGTTACGAGCCAGAGCTTCAGCAAACAAGCAGGCAACTACTGAAGCCGCAGAAATCTAGACACATATTTATCCAAAGCCCAAGACAAGAACAGCACTGTGTGAGAAATGTTATGAAATCCCCATCAAGAAAACTAGGCCTCAGGTTTAATATACTGCCTCCCTCTAACACAAAGAGCTGTAAAGTAACTAAGTCACGTTGGGTTTAAATGCTATTAATTAATAAAACATGACTGTCTAAACTGCACAAGAAGGTGGGAAGCTTCAAACCAGTTCTTAAATGCAAACTAAAACTGGCTTTACAATGTGTTTGGATAGATTGCACTGACTTTGAAAAGTGAAGTCAATACGCAAGCTGCTGCCTTTGCAGACTGCAGGAACCCATTTTTATCTGCCACATGTTCTCTGACCATATTCAAGAAAATAAATTAAAATTCAAACCTCGCTTTGATTGGAGTATTCAAGTTTTCTTTCTTGTCTTACTTTCTTTTTTTCTTAAATTAAAGCAGTGTCTAAATTTTACTAGGCTTGGTTTTCCAAAATGTTCAAGCACTAAAAGCAATAGTAAGTTTATACCTTCAACAAAGAGAGGAGTTAAACATTAATTCCATTTATATATGACATTAGAGCAGACTTCCAGTACCCAAAGGGGCCTCCAAGAAAGCTGGGGAGACATTAGGGAGAAATTCTTCACGCTGAGGGTGGTGAGGCACTGGCACAGGTTGCCCAGGGAAGTGGTGGCTGCCCCATCCCTGGAGGTGTTGAAGGCCAGGTTGGATGGGGCCTTGAGCAGCCTGGTCTGGTGAGAGGTGTCCCTGCCCATGGCAGGGGGGTTGGAACTGGATGATCTTTAAGGTCTCTTCCAACCCAAACCATTTTCTGATTCCATATTCCATTACTTTATTATTACTTCAACAAAACAAAAATAGTATTCCGCCTGAACTCTCAAAAGGGAAATTAATTTCTGAATCCTTTCCACATTTCATGCAGAAACAACCTTCATCTTCTCCAGCATGGTCTTTGCATGACTTCATTGAAAGTAAACATTTAAATAGAATGGAATTTGGTAAGAATAAACGCACGTATTGTCAACAGCAAAATTCATGGATTACGTTATCTGGCCTTTATCAAGAGGGTCAAACTAGGTGACAGCCGTGTCTCCTGTTTCCAAATTATCCTGCTGTTTCTGGAAGTAGTACCTGTCTAAAAGGGCACTACTCAAATTTTTTAGCCAGGTTAGACTTGTTTGAGCAGTCTAAGATCTGATGAGCTAGTAAAAACAACACCAAGTTGAACTCCCAAATTGTGTGATTTTGATTTGCAAAAGCAACAGTGGAAGAATTCTAAGGCTTGCAACATCACAGAAAATGAAACTATTCAGTATAAACTGCATTTAAACAGTTTAAGATCGCTCCTATACACACACAAACAATGGAATTGCGTGTATGTAATTATTTTTAGAATCAACCTCCCACAATTTTAACTGTCTGCAATCTCAACTGCCAGTTTCTTCTGCACCGGTGACATATTTGCCCAGCAATAACTACTGATGGACTTAATCAGAAAAGTCAAAGCCAAACAAAATAAAAAGCATTAAGCATACAGGTTTTCCTTAGAAAAAATTGGCTGAAGTGTTACAATCACTAAAAATCTGCTGGCTGCCTTTGAACAGCACACTACAAGCACTGATTAAAGAAATTACCCTTTTTACCCTTCTACTCTTCTTTAAGGAGAGGCCTGACTACATTGCTCAGCTCCCACTGTTTCTTGCAATGAAGCCAAACAGAGCCTTGGAATGAAAATGGATTCATCAAACAGAAGAAAACTAAATACTATCAATACCAAATAATTCATTAAAGAAGGAAGCATTCAACCTCTGAAAACCTATAAATTGGCTTCAATTAACTGTACAATCAAAAAGCTTGTACCTTGAAACAGAGCAGCATTGAAAAAGAAAATTAAAATCATTGTTTTTACTGTCTTTCTCTCCTGTTGTTACTAGGTAACATTTCCATCAATGGCGTATCTAGTGCTACTGAAATGAAAAAATAGGTCACAACTTAAGAGTATAAAAAAAAAAAATCACATAACTCACAACCAATATTTCCTCCCTCTCTGCATTATTTTTTTCACACTGGCTAAATAACATAAAGCTACTCTTTAAAGGCTATTAAAAAAACAACAATTACAAAAATTCCCAGTATCAGAATTAGATCACAGGCACACTTGATGATGTCTACTTTGAGAGAACATAAATTTCATGCTATACGAAGTCCTTGAGTGGATTTACACAGAATATATAACATTGCTATACCTTTTCATTTCAAACATGTGCCTATCATTGAAATTCTACATTGAACATTGAGAATTTTAAGGGCTTTTATTTCTTAGTACATGCCTGTGTGTTATAATTTTCATTTCTGATTAGAATAAAATCAAATATAATTTCATTGTCACACCAGAAGGAGAGGATGTCATCCAGAGGAACTTAGACAAGCTGGAGAAGTGGGCCTCTGTGAACCTCATGAGGTTCAACAAGGCCAAGCGCAAGGTCCTACATCTGGGTCGGGGCGATCCCCAGTTTCAATACAGGATGGTGGATAACGTGATTGACGTGATTTGTCAGGGCTGGACAACAGGAGGCAGTGATCTCCCCCAATCTTGTGCTGTGAGACAAAAGCTGCTTACAGGATCTATTTCCCACTGACATGCACACGTATAAATTTTCCCAGAAATCTTACGCATATTCTATTACTTTCCTAGGACTAGTGGGACGTGTCCCTGCCCATGCAGGCAGGTTGGAACTAGATGATCTTCCAGGTCCCTACCAAATCAAACTACTCTACGATTCTATTATTGACATCAGACCTGCAGAGAAGGATTTAGAGGTGTTGGTGGATGAGAAGCTCAACATGAGCCAGCAACGTGCACTCACAACCCAGGAGGCCAACCAAATCCTGGTTTGCATCAAAAGAAGCACGGCCAGCAGTGTAAGGGAGGGGATTCTGCCCCTCTACTCTGCTTTCGTGAGACCCTGCCTGGAGTACTGTTTCCAGTTCCAGAATGCCCAACATAAGAAGGACTTGAACGGTTAGAACGCATCCAGAGGAGGGTCACAAAGTCAATCCAAGGGCTAGACCACCTCTGCTACGAGGATAGACTGACAGAGTTGGTCTTGTTCAGGCTGGAGAACAGAAAGCTCCATGGAGACCTTAGAGCAGCTTCCAGCACCTGAAGGAGGCCTCCAAGAAAACCGAGGAGGGTGTTTTTACAAGGGCATGGAGTGACAGGAGAGGGAAATGACTTTAAATTGGAAGGAGGAAGACTTAGATTAGGCATTACGAAGAAACTCTTGACGATGAGGTTGGTGAAACACTGGCAGAGGTTGCCCAGGAAAGTGGTGGCTGCCTCATCCCTTGAGGTGTTCAAGGGCAGGTTGGATGGGGCCTTGAGCAGCCTGGTCTGGTGGGAGGTGTCCCTGCCCACTGGGGACAAACACGGGGGGTTGGAACTGGATGATTTTAAGATCCCTTCCAACCCAAACCAGTCTACGATTGTATACATATAAGCAAATAAAAGATTCACAGATAAATTGAATACATCTTTCTGTAATGAACATGTTACACTAAAACTATTTGCTCTATCATCACATAGTAGGAAAGTTAATTAAGGCATTCTAAGTTTACTTTAATTTTACACAGCACAGCAGTGAAATCAAGCTGGTCAACTAGAAGAACAAGTCATATCAAAAAGAAGCTGTGTGTAGCGAGAAATAACTACACTTTTTATTCTGGTGGTTGAGATGAACCGCAGTAACTATTTGCATAAGGCACAGAGAATGTGAGATTTTAAAAGCACCAAACTTTAGAAAGTTTGCAAAATATTACACTTTATTCACACTTTTAGATGTTTAGTAGACGACCTGAAGATAGACAATGGTATGGGCTTGCTTTTTTGTTAGTATCAGATCCTCCACAAATAAACCACGACAAATTCCTTTACTAGCAGACCTGCACCTACATGTTTCTTTTTTTCTTGTTTCCCCACATCAATTGCTGTCAGTCAGACGCTCAGTATTCTTGATCATCCTGCTTTGCCTATGGCAAACAGAACAGCCACCTGTATTTCCTGAGCTAAAAACACAGCACAAAACACGCCTATCCCTTCTCTTAGGCTAACCTGACTAAAAGGAATAGAGTAGAGTGCTAGGTCTGTCCCTGAAAAGCATGGCACAATGGAGTATATAGGCATGCAATTAGCATAGCAAATTGTCATTGCTATGTAAAAATAAGTTAAATTATTATTTGTGCAACACCTTTGCTTCAACACAAGGGAGAAATGAAGAAATGTCAATTCTGCATTATTTTTCAGTTCCTTTCCCTTTCAGTGCCCCTGTGAGCCCTCCTCAATAGAATTCTGGAATGGTTTGGGTTGGAAAGGACCTTAAAGATCATCCAGTTCCAATGCCCCTGCTATAGGCAGGGACACCTCCCACCAGGCTGATCAAGGCCTCACTCAACCCGGCCTCCAACCCTTCCAGGGAGGGGGCAACCCGGGCCAGTGTCTTGCCATCCTCAGTGTGAACAATTTCTTCCTAATGTCTACTCTAAATCTTCCCCCCTCCAATTTAAAGCCATTTCCCCTCGTCCTATCACTGCATAGCCAAGCACAAAGTCCCTCCCCAGCTTTCTTGTAGCCCCCTTCACTGGAAGCTGCTGTAAGGCCTCATCACAGGCTTCTCCACGCTGAATAACTCCAGCTCTCTCAGCCTGTCCTCACAGCAGAGATGCTCCAGCCCTCAGATCATCTCCATGGCCTCCTATGGACCCGTTCCAACAGTTCCGTATCCTTCTTCTGTTGGGGATTCCAGAACTGGACACAGGACTCCAGGTAGGGTCTCATGAGAGCAGAGCAGAGCCCTGCTGGCCATGCTTCTTTTGATGAAGTCCACACAATAACTGCTATACAAATATTTATGTTGCTCTATACATAGCTGGGCTTCAGCAACTTGCAAGCACTATCAGACGTAGAGGTCCCACCCAAAAAACTCTAGAACTTTGGTGCGGATACAGTTAAGAACAAAAATAGTGGTTACGCTTTTTTATAAACCTCACACTTCTCATGATTTATTCTACTAATGCAGATCACCACAACATTGGAGATTTTTGCTTGCACAGAGGGTACCTATAAAACCTTTGAGGATAGAAAAGTGCTCTTTCTGATTTTACTTGGACCGATAACAGCCACAGTCACAACAAACCTACTACATAACTAGTACACTAGCTTCAGCATTAAATATCCCATTTAAAAATAGATCAACTCAGAATATTTATCAATACCTCACTTTAGATCTAAACTACCCTTTTTCACTGAAAGCATCTGTTTTTTTTCCCCCTCCACCCTGTTTTAGCATGCTTTGAACAAATTATTACTACAAATGGTTTCATGGGAACATTAAAAGTCACTTGTAGGTCAGTCAGTAGCTAAGCATGTTTTTCTTGGGACTTCTGAAAACCAAGTGTACGAAATCTACACTGTTAATAAACTAAATTTAACATTCTTATAAGTCATTAAAAGTTGTCTACACTAAGACGTTGATTTTGTGCAAACTTCAAACACTGTTTTAGTCTTCAACAAACTGAAACAATACTGAGTGCTTCTAGCCTTAAAAATCACATCCTTAACTGCAATGACAAAAACCCAAGCTGCTTTCTCCCAATACCCTTCTCAAAATCCCACAATTTCAGATCTTCCAGTTCAGCTGCAGGTTTTTCACTCTGATAAAACTACAAAGAGGAAAAAGGTTTCTATAGAAAGCCAATAACATTCAGTTTCAAAACAGGTTTATTGCCATGTTAGCCACGATAGTGTAATGCATCACACAGGCTATGAGCTGTTGTGGTTTGAGTTAAATTAGAGTCAGTTTTCTAACTTCAGCTCAGTCTCGTCTACATAACTTCATCTTCTGAAAGTGAACCCCAACGCAAGTGTAGGACATTGCACTTGTCTTTGTTGAACCTCATGAGTTTCACACAGGCCCACTTTTCCACCTTCTCCAGTTCCCTCTGGATGACATCTCGTCATTCCTGTGTGACAATTGCACCACTCAGCCTGGTGTCATCATATACATCATTGATATACGCCAACACAGCATTCCAGCATGGCAAGTTCCTGTATGAATTACTGAACACACACAAAACTGAAAACATACGAAACTGTAGAGCACAGCACAGTCACTTAGACAAATTATTTCATGTAAGATGGGATGTCACCATACTTGACTATCTTATAGACTCAGAAAGTTTCTTAATTGCTTTTTTTTTTTTTCCATTCCTAAGAGAATCCTACCTAAAGCAAGTTTTTTTTGGCTAGTAGAGAAACAACAAGGGACATTAAAATGTCATTAGCTGCCCATCAGGAACTATACGAGATGTTTTGCTCTGCTGCAGAGAACCACTTTCTAAATGTACATATTCATAGGAGGAAGAGAGGTTGTGGGATCTCCATCCTTGGAGGTTTTCCAGACTTGGAGGAACAGTCACTTCTGACCTGATTTAGTTTTGGCAACATTTGTGCTTTCAGCAAAAGGCTGGGCGGATGACCAATCCTCACTAAACACTAGGCTGTCTAGATAATAATAAAGACACTAACAGCTGTTTATGAACTTTGAAAAAAAAAAAAAAAAAGTCTAGACACCCAGTAAATTCATGGTTTTTTGAATCTTCCAGTCAAACTTAAGATACTACAGTCCTGAACCTCCTATGCAGAATTTCTTCTGTTGATAGAAGAAACCTTTCATCTGAAGCATACAAATTTCTTTTTAGACTCAGACTATTGTCCCTTATTATTGGATTACTTACCAATAGCCACATTTGAAACAACATTATCAGAATATCACTGATTATCAATATCACAAATACCAATATTGCAAAATCAATTACAGCTGGTCAACAAACAAACTCACAGATTTGGAGAGCCAATACCATCCTTTTGCTTACTGAACTGTTGTGATATGTAGACATACTGCATGCCACAGATAAATATGGTGTGAGCATCTGGTACCGAGATGCTAGCAAGTAAGGCATGGGATTGACAGAACTGAGTCTGTAACTAACCTTAGAAGTAGATTATGACATGACAATTCTAAACAAAGGCTGAGATCGATACGCGCTGGAACTGAGTATATGAAGAAACAACCTCCCTTCCAAACACAATGGTTTGGGTTGGAAGGGACCTCAGAGATCACTCAGTTCCAACAGTCCTGCCATAGGCAGGGACACCTCCCACCAGAACAGGCAGATCCAAGGCCCCATCCAACCTGGTCTTGAAAACCTTGAGGGAGGCGGCAGCCACAACCTCCCTGGGCAATCTAGGCCAGCATCTCACCACCCTCAGCATCAACAATTTCTTCCTAATGTCTAATCTAAATCTTCCCCCTTCCAACTTAAAGCCATTTTCCCTCATCCTATCACTACATATCCCTGAGAAAAGTCCCCCCTCATCTTTCTTGTAGCACCTTCAGGTCCTGAAAGGCTGCTCTAAGCTTTCCCTGGAGCCTTCTCTTCTCCACCCTGAACAACCCCAGCTGTCTCAGCCTGTCCTCAGAGCACAGGTAACACTTCGGCATTGCTTATCACAGAATCACCAGGTTGGAAGAGACCCACCGGATAATCGAGTCCAACCATTACCACTAATCTCTAAACCATGCCCCTCAGTACCTCATCCACCCGCACCTTAAACACCTCGAGGGAAGGGGAGTCAACCACCTCCCAAGGCAGACCGTCCCATTGCCAAATAACCCTTTCAGTGAAGAATTTCTTCCTCATGTCGAGCCTGAACCTCCCCTGGTGGAGCTTGAGGCCATTTCCTCTCGTCCTGTCCCCTGTCACTTGGGAGAAGAGCCCAGCTCCCTCCTCTCCACAACCTCCTCTCAGATAGTTGTAGAGAGGAATAAGGTCTCCCCTCAGCCTCCTCTTCTCAAGGCTAAACAACCCCAGCTCTCTCAGTCACTCCTCGTAAGATTTGTTCTCCAGCCCCTTCACCAACCTCGCTGCTCTTCTCTGGACTCGCACCAGAGCCTCAACATCCTTCTTGTGGTGAGGGGCCCAGAACTGAACACAGGATTCGAAGAGCGGTCTCATCAGTGCCCAGTACAGAGGGAGAATAACCTCCCTGGACCTGCTGGTCACGCTGTTTCTGACAGAAGTCAGGATGCCATAGGCCTTGTTGGCCACCTGGGCACACTGTCGACTCATGTTCAGTTGGCTGTTGACCAAGACTCCCAGGTCCTTCTCTTCCTGGTAGCATTCCAGCCAGGCTTCTCCTAGTCTGTAGCTCTGCATAAGGTTGTTGTGCCCTAAGTGCAGAACCCGGCATTTGGCCGTGTTAAACCTCGTGCCATTGGACTCAGCCCAGCGGTGCAGCCTGTTCAGATCCCTTTGCAGAGCCTCCCTACCCTCCAGCAGATCCACGCTTCCACCCAGTTTGGTGTCATCTGCAAACTTGCTAAGGGTGCACTCGATGCCTTCATTCAGGTCATTGATAAAGACATGAAACAGGGCTGGACCCAGCACTGAGCCCTGGGGAACCCCACTTGGAACTGGCCTCCAGCTGGATTTAACACCATCTCCCACCACTCTCTTGGCCTGGCCATCCAGCCAGTTTTCCACCCAGTAGAGTGTGCGCCTGTCCAGGCCAGAGGCCGACAGTTTCCGAAGCAGAATGCTATGAGAAACTGTATCAAAAGCTCTACTAAAGTCCAGGAAGACCACATCCACAGCCTTTCCCTCGTCCAAGAGTTTAGTTACTTGGTCATAAAAGGTGATCAGATTACTCTGGCAAGACCTGCCTTTCGTGAACCCATGTTGACTGGGCCTGATCACCCAGTTCTGCTGCATGTGCTTCATGATAGCACTCAAGATCACCTGCTCCATGACTTTCTCCAGTACTGAGGTCAAACTGACAGGCCTGTAGTTCCCCAGATCCGCCCTGTGCCCCTTCTTATAGATGGGCACGACATCAGCCAGCCTCCAGTCCAGTGGAACCTCCCCAGTCATCCAGGACCGTTGGAAGATGATGGAAAGGGGTTTGGCCAGCACATCTGCCAGTTCCCTCAAAACTCTTGGGCGGACTCCATCTGGCCCCATAGACTTGTGGGCGTCTAGTCGGGCAAGCAAGTCTCTAACAACCTCCTCCTGGATCATGGGAACCTCGTTCTTTTCCTCCAACCCCTGAGATTGTGCACAGAGGGAACAACTTTCCTTACTATTAAGGACTGAAGCAAAGTAGGCATCAAGTACTTCAGCCTTGTCTTCATCCCCTGTTACTGTTGTTCCCTCTGCATCTAGTAGGGACTGGAGATTCTCCCTAGTCCTCCTTTTACTGTTGATGTATTTGTAGAAAGATTTTTTTATTGTCTTTCACAGACTCGGCCAATCTGATTTCTAGTTGGGCCTTTTATTTCTCTAAATTCAACTGAAAACCCACACACATTCATAGTATCAGCCACAAGGTATTTTATTCTAGAAATGAATACCACTTAGATTTTTTTAATGGCATACACAAGCATAGTTTAATCATAAAAGTTTGTTAGAGTAGCTACCAGACATAAGCCAGAAGCAACTGACAACTTTTCCCTTTCGAGGTGAATGTACCAAGAAAAGTATTTGTATCCCAAAGTTCATATAGAAGACCCAGGTTCTGTAGATCTAACAATCACAGTAGGCATCAAGTTCCAGAAACAACAGAATACCTGATTAGGAACAGCAAGTTGGGTTTTTGTTAAAAAACAAGATAAAAGGCAGCCTTGCAGAGAAGGACTTGGGGGTGCTGACTGATCTACAGAGTATATTGATACATAAAGAGATACATATCTATCTACATATGAGAAGTGGAGCTGGAATATCTTAATCAACAGTGGGTATGGAAATGTATGGTTCTTATCCTGAGCTCTCAAAACTTCATATCACAAGTGCAGGTAAGAGCAATATAGACCAAATATATTTTACCTGTAGAAATGGGACAGGAGAGAGTTATTACAGCTACTCATGCTTAAATGCATCATGCATTATCAAAATTGTAAGTTTGCTTATATCATTCACACAAAGAATTTTGCAAAGCTATTATGTGCAGATCCTGGCCAGGCAAGAAGTATTGGCACCAGAATATCCTGCATTTCAAATTAATTCCATACAAACAAACTTGTTCCATGTGCACAAGATGAGCTCAAGACTTCTTCCCATAAATTTATTTACATAAAAATAATCCATTACAAAACCTAACAATTTTCACTTTATTGCAACTCCCTCAACTCTTTCTAATTCAGCTGTTACCTTGTCTTAGACATTACTTAAAATCCTCCCTCCCCCTTTGTTTTCACGGAGCATCTGAGGCCATTTAAAAGTGCAAATCTTGGCACAGACCAGGGTCTACACTCCTACTCCAACAGGATTACAGAGTGGAGAAATTAAAGTTCACATGCGATCTCAGAGTTGCTCACCATCACAGCATAAACATGATTCAAATTGCAGACCTGAGCAAAAGCCACACAAATAGTTGCACCAGAAGAAAAAAAAAAGTCTCCCTCTTGCTTCTCCCCTCCCTATTCCAATGCAACCTTAAAAGCAAAAGTTGGACAATGGGTACCACAACTATGACACCGAATTAAGACTCATTTTTCCTGGAGACAATACCATGTACAACTCACATTTAATTCATTAAGAAAACAATGAACCGTCCAAGTTCCTCACCAAATCTCTAAAATAAAATGCTGATCGTGTCAAGACCCATCTAACAGTCCAACGACAAAATGGGCACAGATTTGAATTCCAAGCTATGTTTGAAAAGAATTTAATTATTATATTCTTTGACCTTGTTGTTAAAAGTGAATGTGAAAGTGTTAATTCTTAACTGTATCTGCTAAGTTCTGTTTCACATTTCTTCACAGAATCACAGAATGACCTGAGTTGGAAGGAACCCACAAGGATCTTCAAGTTAAACTCCTACCCTTGTATAGGACAAGCCAATATTCACATCTTGTATCCCACAGCACTGTCCAAATTCATCTTGAATATTGACAGGCTTGGTGCCATGACTGCTCCCCTGGGGAGCTGTTCCAGTGTTCCACCACCTTCTGAGTGAAGATATTTTCCTAATATCCAACCTAAACCTCCCTTGGCACATCTTCCTTGACAGAAATGGTTGGACTCCATGATCCAAGAGGTCTTTTCCAACCTAGTGACTCCATGATTCCTGGCAGTCCCTCGGGTCCAATCACGGGTCACCAAAGAAAAGAGATCAGTGCCTGCTTCTCCTCTTTCCTGTGTGAGGAAGCAGTGAACTGCAATGAGGTCTCCCCTCAGTCTACTCTTCCCCAGGATGAACATACCCAAGTGCCTTCAGCTGCTCCTCATACAACTTTTCTCTAGACCCTTTCTCCAACTTTGTGGCCCTTCCTCTGGACACTCTCAGTAGCTTGATATCATTTTTATACTGTGGTGCCCAAAACTGCGCACAATGCTTGAAGTTGGGCTGCACCAGTGTGGAGCAGAGCGAGACAATCGCCTCCCTCAACTGGCTGGCAATGCTGTACTCTATGCACTCCAGGACACGGTTGGCTCTCTCGGCTGCCAGGGCACACTCTCGGCTCATGGTCAACTTGCTGTGGACCAGAACCCCTAGATCCCTTTCCACAGGGCTTCTCTCCAGCCTCTTGCTCTGCAGTCTGTATATCCAGAGATGCCGTGTCCCATGTGCAAAACCTGATGCTTGCCCTTGTTAAACTTCATTGGCTTTTCTCTTCCATATGCCCAGCCAGTGACTAAATTATCAGGATATTGTGAAATAACCAAAAGATTTTTTTCCAGTTATCAGTTATTATGGTTAAAAAAGTGAATAACTAAACCAAAAGACTACAATGATTAAGATTGTAAGACTTCTCCTCATACTACAAATCTGAAAGTTCCTCTCCTCTGTTATTTAGTAATTATTTGGTCCCAATATCCTAAGCCTGCTTTGGGATAGTTTCAGAGTAAGATTCACATAAAAAGTGAGAACCTGGCAGACCAGTTATGAAGTGGAACAACTCCAGTCTAAATGTTAAACTCCCTGGCTAGAGGAGTTGAAGTGACATACACAGATGGAAACTAAGCGTGCACGTGGTTAGGGACAGAAGGTAAGAAAATGAAACACAGCTCTACACCAATAACAACATACGTATAATCACATCAACAGCAGAGTAACAAAAAGCTCTCAAAAATCCATATACTGACCAGATTGCAGGCAGTGTTAGTTTAGGCTCATGCAAACAAAGCCCTGTAACCATGAAACGTGCTATAAAAGGTTTTCACTGAAGGCTAAAAGTACTTAAAACTTCTTGCTGTTAAAAGAACATAATTCATTCTGACCCAAAGACCAGCACAGAAGTCAATGGACACGCAAACTCCCAATAAAAGCACAGTATTACTTTTTTTAGTTTCCTACAAACAGGTTTTCCATCTGTATTAAAAAAGGGCCTATGAAGTTGGGCAGAGACTATCCTGCCAAGTCCCTTCACCTTTTCTCCATAACAGCCATTTGTACATCAGATCACACCTTTTTCAGTGTCTCTCATTTCATATCACAGCATTTCTTCCCAATGTCTAACCTATATCCTTCTAAGCCTTCCAATTTCAAGCCATTCCCCCTCATCCTATCACTCCAGGTCCTTGTAAAAAGTCCCTCCTCAGCTTTCTTGGAGGCCCCTTCTGGAAGGTTGCTATAAGGTCTCCCCACAGCCTTCTCTTCTACAGGCTCAACAACCCCAACTCTCTCAACCTGTCCTCATACAGGATGTGCTGCAGCCCTCTGACCATCTTTGTGTCCTCCACACCCGTTCCAATAGCTCCACATTCTTCTTCTGTTGTGGATTCCAGAACTGGACACAATACTCCAGGCGGGGGTCTCACAAGAACAGAGTAGAGGGGCGGAATCACCTCCCTCGCCCTGCTGGCCACGCTTCTTTTCACACAGCCCAGGACATGGTTGGCCTTCTGGGCTGTGAGTGCACATTGCTGGCTCGTGTTGAGCTTCTCACCAATTAGCACCCCAAGTGCTTCTCCTCAGGGCAGCTCTCAACCATATCATCCCCCAGCCTGTACTGAAACCACAGACTGCCCCAACCCAGGTGTAGGACCTTGCACGTGGCCTTGTTGAATCTCATGAGGCTCACACGGGCCCACTTCTCCAGGTCCCTCTGGATTACATCCCATCCTTCTGATGGGATAACTGCACCAATCAGCTTGGTGTCACCTGCAAACCTGCTGAGGGTGCACTCTATTGCACTGTCTATATCATCAACAGTAATATTAAATATCCTTAATTCACACAAAGCTGATTACTTTGATAATGACAAATATTTTGTAATTAAAAAAACCCCATCACCACTGAATTATGCATGCGTTGGATATTTAGATCTACCAACTGTGTGAACCATACCACCAACATAGTTAGGGAATATTGGAAGAAATTTCTCTTTTACTCTGCTTCTCACTACATAAATGTTGGGATGAAAGTAATTGCAGAGGCCTAGCCCACTAAGGTTTTCAAACAAGAATACCAAACTAGAAACCAAAAAGTTGAGAAGTGAGATCATGTAAGAAAATATATCTGCAACTGAGGTACATTTCTTTATCCAAAGAATTCCATTTTGCCTATATAACCTATGCTCATTTTCTTCAGATAAGGTTTTATTACATCATAAATGTCTAATTTTACAACATAGCCGAAACAGGCAAAAGGTTTACTTAACATTTCAGTTACAATGGGCAATTAGAAAGGGAAAGGCATCCTTAAAGCAGCAACACTACTTAAACCTGTGTAGTGCAGACAGATTTCCAATGAAACTCTCCATTAGAGATAAACTAGCATCAGTAAATAACCTTCACTTGACTTTCCTATAAAACAGATCAACAGAAAAAAAACACAGTGACACCTCAAGGTAATAATGAATAACTAAACAACTAACACTGATCTAAGCTACTGAGTCAGAGACTCAACAAAAAGAGCTGGGCTTTCACTATGATACAGCAAAATCTCAGCAGTGATATTAAAGCAAAGTCCAAAACTGTTTTCAAGATTGCTTTGTTTCTGTAGCAACTGATGTGACTGACAGGCATTGCACTGGGAAAGGTTTTGCTTTTCAAGGTAACTTGACTTAACCAGCAATTTAGCAAACCTACCTATGCTTTCCTAAAGCACAGCCTGAAGTAACTTAGTGAGAAGCCAAATAAAACACCAGCACAGTGAATCCCAAAAAAAATACTCCAAGAAGTACTGTAGTTCAGAAGGCCATGCAACAGCGATACAGCCTAGTTGCAGCTTTTATAAAACTCCTGTTCTCCAAATAAAACTCTAATTTTATTTACCAAAAAAGCTATTAAGTACCATTTTCTTAATAAAGCCACATTTCCCCCACGCCACAGATTCCAACTTGATTTCTGACTATGACCGTGCATCAGAAGACGGGTTAGGCAAGTGGTTTGTAAGAGGATGTCCTGCCATTACATAGAATCATAGAATGATTTGGGTTGGAAGTGACCTTGAAGATCAACCAGTTCCAAATCCCCTGCCATCTTGCCCCCTTCCAATTTAAAGCCAATTTAAAGGTTGGATGGGGCCTTGAGCAGCCTGGTCTAGTGGGATGTGCCCCTGCCCCTGGCAGGGGGGTTGGAACTGGTTGATCTTTAATGTCCCTTCCAGCCCAAACCATTCTATGATTCTACAAAATTTAATTAGAATTTACAAATGAAAAAAAAAAGAGTCATCTTAAGTGTTAGGGTTTATATAATCATGAGCAGCTTTTTTGAAGGAAAGAAAAGAAATTGAAAAAAAAAACAAGAAAAAACCCACACCTTAAAAAGAGGGGATTGCCTTTACACAAACAGTGAAGGCAGAGAGTTGGACTGTACAAACAATAAATGCAAAGATGTTGGAATTTATAAAAACACAGATACAAAATCAAGAGAACCAAGTAGCTATCACTTTCAAAAGGTTAAACTAAATCAAATGACATCATCTGAATTTGTTCCCAGCTATGAAGATAAACATACGCAGTGGTCTGGCCACATATAAAAAGAAGAGAAACATCTCTAGTTTTGGCTGAAAGCTCTCTATGGCTGTTTACCTCATTTTTTATTTTGTGCCTTGGTTGGCTGTGGGGAAAGGCATCCAGTTCTAACCCCAATTCTGACAGAAACTGCTTGGAGTTAATATCAGACTAGGTTTAACAGTTAAGCTTGTATCTCAGCCTTGACTAACACATTATGCTCTCCCAGGCACCATTCAGTAACTGTTTATGTATAATATGTTAAAATATTTATTTGGGAGAACACTAGGAACTCTGCTTTAATTTTACCTGTGACCCAATTTAGTTCCTGCAGTTAAATTTTTTAGCATTTCCAGTGCTAATAAGTTACTTTCTCTGAAAGCCCACTGTAAAAATGGATAAACTAAGTGAAAATTACACTTTGTTTGCGCTGTATCAGCTCTCACACAGCTGTTGTGCCATGACTGCAGACGGAAAAGAAGCAAACTATAAATTGAGATTTTATACTTGGACGTTTAAAGCTATGGATTTGTTTCTCATGCCCAACAGAGGAAAGAGACTTAGATGAATCTGGTGAAATTAGGTATGATTTTACCCACGTACACCACTGACCAGTTCAACTGCATTTCCCCATTACAAGTATGTTTTGCGACAACTGGTGGAGTAGCAGCTCTCTTACTTTCAAGGGAACTTCCAAATTTACATCCTCTTTCTATTTTACTGCTTTCTATCATGTGGGAATTTCCACAATGTGACTGATGGGTTACAGATTACCCTATGCTGCAAACCAGATGACTACTAAAAAAACCACAACTGTAATTCTTTACTTTCTTTGCTGTACACAAGAAGAAAGGCGAAAGGATAGCAGAGTCCAGAAGACACTCGTCTTGATTTATATCAAATTCTTGTTTGTCTCTAGAAGAGGTCAAGACCTGAGAAAATATAAGTGGTTCCATAGCAGTGTAATTGCTCCCAGAGAGCTTGATCCTCCTGCTTTTAACCAAACACCGACTGACAAAACAGAGCTTAAGAAAAAAAAATCTTTCTAAACATGAAATTCTGATAACCTCTATCAGAAGCACCCTACTACTGATCTGAAAGACTCTAAGAGTTCTCATTATAAAAGACTAGTGAATAAAAATCTCAGTCACAATTATAGCTTTCAATATAATATGAAGATTTCAGACCACAAGAAGATAAAACTGATCTCAAATTTGATTCAGGAGACAAGGTATAAAACAGCATTAGGCATTTAACACATATAAACCAAAACTACACCAGTGTCTCAACAGTAATTCTGACCAATTCCATAGAGGAAGTTAAGAGGTTTAGGATTATGTATTTGCCACCTGAAACAATTGCATTTTTACTCCTTAATGAGCATTGCATTGATACAACCTTTTTTTTTTTTTTTTTCCAAGTATGCCATTGCTATCCCTCTCTCCTGCACGCATTTTCAGCTCCTCTTTAGATTTGTAAGAATTATATTCACATGATGTCTCCTACAGCTAGTGCTTCCTCCCCGACAGTATTAGAAGCTCTCAGTAAAGGTTTAATCCAGACCTTTTTAGAGTTTATGGGAAGATTTCAGCAGGCACCCTATAAAGCACAAAGACTGGTTTTGAGAGAGATATTGCAAGACAAAACCTGAGGAGAGAATGAAGGTACAGACCAACAGCCAATTTAAATAAAAAAATAAATAAATAAGAAAACCCTTAGGGATAATTTAATTATTAAATTACAACTGTCACAGATCCAGTATTTTTCTCCAGTTCTAGTTTCTTCTGAAGATAATAAATGCCAGTATGGTTATAAATAAACGGAAAATACTATAGTGAAAACCACAGAGGATGTTTTTGGTTTACCTGAACTCAAATCTATTAATATTCTTGGAATAGTCTTCTAGAATTACCTTGCAGGCCAGGGTACTGCATGCACTGATACCACCATTTGCAACTTTTCTTACGCAAAACAAAACTAAACAGAAGAAAAGCATCATGTGCCATTGCTTCCATGATGCCCACCCACTAAGTTGGCTGCAAGTTCTGCGAATTCAGAGGGCTGAAGATGTACTCCTCCTCACAGCGCTAACACAAACAAGGCACGGTTGCACTTATTCTTCCTCTGCCCTTTTAAAGACACAGAAGTCTTTAGAACGACTCCATATTCCAAGTAGTTTGTATCATCTTTCACAGTATTCAGAAAAGATGCACACTGAGTAGTACTATAACTGTCTTTCAAGACAAAATATCTTAAGTTGCCAAAACCATACCACAGCGTGTTTTACTCTAAAAGCATTTAAAGTAACATCTTTTTCTTCCAGTTAGGTTCCAAAACTGACAATGCCTGTTTTCCCCGATACAAATCTGACAGCATTTTTTCTGTCAAATCATTGATCCTACAAATATTTTCATAAATACTCAGAATTCCTCAACATGAAATTTAAATTAATGTGACATACTAAACAGAAAATTTTGCAAACAAAAATCTTCGACTGCTTTTTGGTATAAAAATCATGAAAAAGTGATAAACCCATTAAAAGCAGTGGGTGCAGTTTTTGTTCCCAACGACAAAAGCTCTTTTAATGGTAAACTAGCCTGAACCAACAGATTCATAAATATAGAATCATAAAATGGTTTAGGTTGGAAGGGATCATAAAGATCATACAGTTCCAACACCCCTGCCATGGGCATGGACATCTCCCACCCTGGAGGTGTCTCAAGGCTCCATCCAACCTGGCCTTCAACACCTCCAGGGATAGGACAGTGCCTCACCATCCTCAGCGTGAAGAATTTCTTCCTAACATCTAATCTAAATCTTCCCCCTTCCAATTTAAAGCCATTCCCCCTTGTCCTATCACTCCATGCCCTCGTAAAAGTCTCTCCCGAGCTTTCTTTTAGCCCCTTCAGGTACTAGAAGGTCACTCTAAAGGTCACTCACAGCATTCTGTTCTCCAGGCCGAACGATGTCTCAGCTTGATGATCCTGAATATCCATTTCTGCACTAAATTAAGGTATTCAATAAAATATGCAACTGCAGGAGCAGTTTTTCCAATAAACATTATCTGCTCTGGAAGACTAAGATTACTTTGGCAGGGTGGGGATGAGAAGAGGAGGAAGGGAGCATGTGATACTGGTGTAGTGGATAGTTCCAATCAGGGGCAAAAAGGGGATGCAAGAGAAACTTAACAGCATCCCTGGGTATTTTCCATGTGTGACATGAGGGGGGGGAAAAAAGGCACAGCAACAAACCTTCCCGTTACCTTAAAACAATTCATTTTTATAACATCCAAAGCCATATCTCTGTATAGGGCATATAGGAAACATGTAACAGCAATCTATTTTTAAGGTTTCTGCCAGATGGGTAAACACCTCAAACACACCCACAGATACTAATGAAAACCACCTTGGCCTCCTTCAGGAAGTCATTCAACACTTCACAGAAAAAAAATAGGAAGTTGTTGATAAACTGCTTGCAAGAACTACTTCCTGTGGGAAAAATAATTACAAGACTTGTTTGCTGGACAATCAGATAACTTTTCCTCACACTACAAAATGAGAAGAGGCATTACAAAAGCTTTGTAAGATGTAATAGCACAACACTAAGTTATGATATGAAAGCGATTCTAAAATTGAGTAAAACCTATTTTTTCCTGCTGCAAGTTGTTGTCCTGCCCCTCCCATGCCATATTCTCTTCTGCTTGGAGAGCAGTCTCCTATCTTTCTCCATAGTTCACTGAAATGTCAACCAGCAGCTGGTGGACGGGAAGCGGTTAAAAAGCGACGCAGTTGACATCGCCACACAAACCAAGCGATGCCTGTTTAAGAATGGGCTCCAGCTTACTGCACAGCAATGCTGAGATGACTCAGACATGATCACTTACTAACCAGGCGAGACTTAACTAATGAGTTCTATTTAAATAGCAGTTTCAGTAGAAAACAGTATTAGTTTAACTAGTTGTGCAGCAAGCATGTCTTAAACTCATCGGCCAAAATCATCTGTATTTTCACTAACGGAAGATTAGTCCTGCTATTAGTAGGACGCCTCAGAAGTCCTATTCATAACAGTGAGATGGAGACTAATTACTGATAGGATGAGAGGGAATGGCTTTAAATTGGAAGGGAGAAAATTTAGATTAGATATTAGGAAGAAACTGTTCACGCACTGGCCCAAGCTGCCTAGGGAAGTTGTGGCTGGTGTTCAAGGCCAGGTTGGATGGGGCTTTGAGCAGCCTGGTCTGGTGGGAGGTGTTAGAACTAGATGATCTTTAAGGTCCCTTCCAACCCAAACTAGTCTGAATTCTGGCAAATCATATGTTAGGTATTCATGCACGAAAGGGTCTATTTTCTAGACTACAGACTGATGTACAAGAGTAGTTCTAGTTCAGACCCTACACTACCACTCTTACCCTCTGTTAATACATAAGGACAGCTGTATGGTGTGTGTATCTAAAATAGGTGGCCAAATAACTCTGTGCATGTATCTTTATATATGAAGGAGAATTTTCGCTTCCATACATACTACTTTTTGCATAAATTATTATAATTGCAGTGCTTGACCTACTGATGAATGGAAGCGATTCTAAGTAGGGTACACAGTTTTACATTTCTCTGCTTGCACTGCAGTGTAAGTATATTATATAACAGTAAGGCTTACTGACATCTGGAAAAAATCTATTACTGTTACCTATTCTGCAAAGACATTTCTAGAGCCTGATTACCAGACTGTTCATGGAGTGGCTACAGAACAGAGTAAATGGAAACAAAATGAAATGTAGCCAACCCAACAAAAAGGATGAACACTTGGAAAAGACACCAAAAATACGTATAGAGAATCATACAATAGTTTGGGTTGGGAAGGGCCCCAAAGATCATCCAGTTCCAACCCCCGCTGCCGTGGGCAGGGACACCTCCCACCACACCAGGCTGATCAAGGCCCCTTCCAATCTGGCCTTCAACACTTCCAGGGAGGAGGCAGCCACAACTCCCCTGGGCAACCTGTGTCAGTGCCACACCACCCTCACTGTGAAGAATTTCTTCTTTATATCTAGTCTAAACCTGCCCCTCTGCAATTCAAAGCCATTCCCCCTCGTCCTATCCCTCTATGCCCTTGGAAAAAGTCCCTCCCCAGCTTTCTTGTAGGTCCCTTCAGGTACTTGAAAGGCCACTATAAGGTCTCCCTGGAGCCCTCTCCAGGCTGAACTACCTCAACTCTCTCAGCCTGTCCTTGTGCCAGAGATGCTCCAGGCCTTTCATCATCTTTGTGGCCCTCCTCTGGACCCACAGAATCACTAGGTTGGAAAAGACCTGCAGGAGCATCGAGTCCAACCATTCCTATCAACCACCAAACCATGTCTCCGAGCACCTCATCCACCCATCTCTTAAATACCTCCAGGGAAGGTGACTCAACCACCTCGCTGGGCAGCCTCTGCCAGTGCCCAATGACCCTTTCTGTGAAAATTTTTTTCTGATGCCCAGCCTGAATCTCCCCTGGCAGACCTTGAGACCCATTCCAACAGGCTGATATCCTTCTTATGCTCGAGATTCCATGATGGACACAGTTCCCCAAGTAGGGTCACACGAGAGAGCAGAGAGGGAGAATCGCCCCCTCTCAACCGCGTGGCCATGCTAGAATATACTATAGAATATATACTACTAACAGAATATATAGTGGAAGCAATCTCATTAACTGTATTTAGCATCAGGAATCCTAGCATTCATGCTTCAAGCAATAGTTTAAGGTATAACTAGACAAGGTGTGAGTTTTAACAAGTTTGTAGATATGATCTAAAAATTATCATTCAACACTGAAAAAAGCTTCTGAAATAGAAACTTGCTACTTAAAAATAATTCTTACATTTCTTTGGATTTCCTAAACATACAAAGCAAACACTTTGCTAGTATACAAAATGTTCTTTACAAATGTTCAAGAACTCAAATGAAGCTGGTGGATCTCACCTGTAGTTTTAAACCATCTTTTAGGAACGACAAATGTTCTTCCAAGTGTGAACAGAGCCTTTACAACTGTCCTCATTAGACTCTCCCAGACCACAGTATCACCCAAGGAAAGCCAAAAGAAAACAGCCCATTAAGCTGTTTAAAACCCCCCAAGGTCAGCATGTGACCCAGCAGGGAGAGGTTCAAAAAGTACAGCCTTTATTTTTCTTCCTAACAACCTGGTTTGTTTCCACTCCTTTCCCCTTCAAGACACATCCTTCACAGCTAGCAGCTCTTTCAATCATTTACTTTGGATGTCTAGTTGAGAACAAACGATCTTGCTCATGCAGATGAGTTTGCCAGGCTTGTGTGTACTTTCCAGTCTCAGGCTCTTTATTGTTCTCGCTGAAACCTGACCCTTTGAAATGGATACCAGGACAGCAAGAAAGGACAAAAAAAACTTGCAGAAAAAAAAAAGGAAAAGATTTTTTTGTGGCAATAATGAAAATGCCGAAAAACTTTCCAAGAACAAACCTTTCACTCTGATTTCACCTGAATGAGCATAGTTTTAAAAATCAATTATAGGATTGTGAAGACCTTTTGCATCTCAATCTGTTCTATTTTCCGTAAAATTGACAGTGTTATCAAAAGCACACACTTAGGCATTAAAACTTAAAAATCAAGCATCTATTTTTCATGCTTCATAAGCTGCTCTGCAAGAGCTCTCCCGAGCACAGTCAAAACAAAGTTTGCTTTTCACATTTCAAAACTCAGTCTGTGCTTTCCTCAAGGTTCAAAGAGCTACGGCTTTCAAGTGGCATAAACTTACACAGTTCAAAACCAATTCCATTTTTGCCCACTGAAGAGATCACGTTCTAAAATACCCTGATTTGTTCAATTTCTCCAAAGAAAATACCACATCTTCAATATCTATAGCTAGTGCTCATTTTCACATTCCTAATACAGAAAGATTCTTTTCAAAAAGTAACCCGCAGGCTCAAACAACGTCAGACAACTGCTGTAACCTCTTTTTAGTTAAAGAAGTGGTGCTAACTTCTCTGTAAGGAAACACCATCACTATAGGAACAAGGAAGAGTTTTAAGTAGTTCTGCAAGTTCCATTTTTCCTGCAGACAATGTAAATTTGTTCTCGAAGCCACAAATTCAACTACTTCAATCAAATGCACACATTAATGACAATGTTTTCGCAATAAAGGTAGGGGAAAAGATGTTTCTCTTGGCTGAAACAAGTTTTACATAAATAAGACACTGTGCTGCCTCTCCCCTCTCCTGGCCCCAAAAATGACATCCAATGGGTAATTTAGAGATTTGCAGTTAAAAAAAAAAATCTTCATAATATAATCAAAATATTTGAGGGCCAATTATGTGTCTTGGTGGGCACACTTTCCGAAAGAAGGACAAAGTCCTGCTGTTTTAGAAAACTATGGAGCATAAAAGAAATTGTGCCCTGATGGATGAGGTGTCAGGTGGCTGGCACGTGTAGCCTCTCTCTAGTTATAGAAAAGGTGATACTAATTTCACTGTGTGAAAAAGCTACAGCTGGAGGAACAAGAAACAATGTTAGACCTTCTGCAATTTCCCTTTCACTGCAGGGAATGTAGAAGAGTTAAGAATTACTGACTCGAATGCTGCCATCACAGATGTTAATTTCCTCATAGAAAGGAGGCAAAAATGTTGATTGCCTGCTTTCACAACTGTCCCTCTTCAAAAAATAGTAAGTCCTGATATATTTTCACTGCAATTGTTTCTGAAGTTATTCTGTATTTTTACATCTGTATCATATAAATGAGGTGAAATGTATTTCAGCCTGCATGAGGACTCTGGTAAAATGCTGCAAATCTAAAAGTCACATTGTTTAAAAATCACTATGCACGTTTCATGGATTTTCAGTATACAATCTAATGAATAACACCCATCAGCCAAGATGAAGATAGGGTAAATATACAGAGAACCATACAGTTTTCAGAAACAGCAGAGAGT
Organism: Clamator glandarius; assembly: GCA_033459285.1. Lineage (NCBI taxonomy): Eukaryota > Metazoa > Chordata > Aves > Cuculiformes > Cuculidae > Clamator > Clamator glandarius. The sequence continues at coordinate 346,664 of JAUNZM010000582.1, forward strand.
TGATATGAGAGAAATACTGAAGTGCTAGGCTTTCCTACTTAAACTCAGGAGCATTTTCTTAAAAATATGCATTTTAAACACAACAAAATTTACTAACATTCAAAGACTGTAAAAACCAAAACAAAATAACATAAAAAAAACCAAACAAAAATAAAAACACTCTACAAAAAACACCAAACACACAGCTAACAAGTTTTACTTACTTAAGAAAGTATCTCTGTCCAGATGGTGTCTTAGCCATCTCCCAACCTGGCGGCAAAGGTACATCATCAGGGATCTCAAATGAAGACTGGCGGAGATGTTGAGAGGATGGAGCTCCGGGTCCAGTCACTACTCCAGAGGGTGTAAGTGTCCCTGGAGAAACAGCTCCCAGCTGCAGTGATGCTGGAGAGGAATGAGCTCGGACATGCTGGGGGGTCAGGGCTCCTGCTGTCCCTGCATCAGTGCTGGCCTGTCAGGAGTGAAATTATTCCCATTAAGATTCTTATATTTCAGCAGAAACGCAGCTGTCGGAAGACATTTCACTTTAAATGAATCCTTCAGAAGAAATTCAGAAGTTCTAAAGTTCTGCTTTCCAGTTGTTGCTGTTCAAGAGGGCCTCCAAGTAGGTTGGTTACTTTAGCATCAAAACAGCCCTTGTGTTAGTCAAGAAATATGAACTACAAGTATGTGCTAAATGCCTTCAGTTTTATTTTCAAAACTAAAGTTACTACTCCTTGGTGTAGGGTTAAGAAAAAAAAAAAATCATGCCTCCCATCAGCAGACCTCACACAGCAAATCGCATGGTTCATTGCTGGACTGCACCTACCCACTGCCATCACACCTTCTGCAAGAGGACATAATTTCCCACTCTCGTTTAGAAATGGGGGTGTGGGGATGCAAGGGCACCACACATACACCCTCCTGAGGGGGTTAGATGATTACACAACGAGAAGAGCAACAAAGAAGCGCCAACCAACAGCGGTGACTTCCAATGGAGGAAGACTCATGAAATCAACCACAAAAAAAAGCCTTTTACAGGACTGCACACAAGATTTCCTAACCCCTACACAAAAGTTCTTAAGCGTATCAGGAGCTCATGAAGAGTCTGCCTGTACTTTACCCAAAGCAAAGCTTCAGCAAACTGTTGAACCAGTCAATCAAAAATGACTCACAAAACCATTCATCAGAGTCACAAGTACACAGAGCTTCTTTGCCAGTAGTAAATACGTGTCTGCTGTGAAACAGAAAAAGCAGCTCTGAGAACTGGATTAAGGCAATATTGACTTCTGGCTTATGTGTTTATGGATTAATTGACTTTGTAGATATACCCAAACATGGACACCTGTAATAAGATGCACCTATCGGCCCTTGCCACACCTCTGTACACGAGGCATTGCACCACACGACGCCCCATTTATAAACTCCCAAGGAGACCGACACTTCTGTTTCACTACAGCTGTATGCAAGCACACACAGTTTCACCTACTGAATTAGAAATAAATTATTTAACATTCAGATTTAAATAAAATAAGCTGTAAATCAACTGAATTTGAAGCATTTTCATTCTTGAGAAACAGGGAATTACAGAAACTTAAAGACTTTTTCTGTTAAACAAGAGTATTTTTGTGGCATAACTAAACAAAAAGGAAAATGAAAACAGTTTTAATTTAAAAGACAGTCCAGAATGAAGTGAATGATTCTCTGGCTTTAGCTGGATTTCAAGTTTACGTTTTAGGAATCACTGACCGGCACAAGGAAAGGTGATCCAACTAAATACGCATTACAGATGAAGAATAACACATGCAAACGAGATAACACTAAGTTTAGAAGTACAAGTTGTATGAACGTGACACACGTAAAGTGCATTTCAGAACAGTTACTGTACTGAACAAGACACAGTACCAAGCGTTAGCTGAATGTATACCAGCTTGCATTTGTGCACAACGGAACTGCGATAAAATTTGAACTCAGAAACACACAATAACCTTATTCCTTGCTAGAATTCAGTTGAAAGTCTGCAAGTCAGAAGCAAACAAAAGTACAGAAGCAACTCAGCCCCACCCCTTTCTATTTTCTTTTTAGTCTTGCAATACGAAGGCCAGGCTGATTTTTTTGAGTATTTGGAAAATGAATTAACTCCTAGGCTGAAGGACTGTATGCCAAGGTTCAGCCTGCAGTGAACTTCTGAAGCCAAGTTATAAATCCTTCAAAAGAGAAGTTTATTAATGGAAATGTTGACAGACCCTTAACAACAACAGTACCAGGCACCAGCAAGTTTCACTCCTACTGACTACGCAGATACAGTGACAATAGCCAATAATAAAACCCACTTTATAGCTCCGCAACAAAGTTCATTACTTAATAAAACACTCGAGTAGGCACAGCCTCCTTCCAAAAGTTGGGAACAGCAGCCTAAACATTAACTTCCAGCCGTATTCACACCAACACTTGGGCCTTGGCACACAAGAAACTCTGTTCAGAGACCAAAAGCTCAGCACACTCCCCCCCCGCTCCCCCCTAGTCCCGGGGAATGGTCTCGCCAGCCCCGTGCCCTGTGAGGGCCCCGGGACGTCCCATGTCACTGCCGGGGGGGGGGTGAACTCGACTCGAGAATTCGGTTCTGAGAGATGTGTGTGTGTGTGGTGGAGGGAGGGGGAGGAGGTGGTTAATCCTCCTCAACCCAGCGCAGTGATGAAATGGTGGAAAAGCCACATCCATATTGTTGGATGGGAGGGAGGTTTGTCTTGAGCAGCCTGGGCTGGTGGGAGGTGTTGGAACGGGGAGGGGGGGGGGGGGTTGGAACTGGATGGGTTTTATGGTCCCTTCCAACTCATTCTGTGATTCTAGAACATGATAGACTTTTAATGCTTATTTTCTTGAGGACTCTGAATTTTAGATTAAATAGTTTTGTTGAGTGTTATCACAGCTGCTATGATGTGGGTAGAGATTAACTGAAAAACCAAAAGGAACAGAATTTGAACGTGAGGCAGACAAGAATAAACGTTGCGCCTTATTACTGGCGTAACCTCTTGGAATGACTGCATTCAACAATCACAACGAATCAGTTTGCGACGAGCAACAAAAAGAACGCTCCTTATTGCAGACAATACAAATAAATCAAACCCTGTCTGAAGCTGCCCAGGACAGAGCAACGTAGAATCCCTCGGAAATGGCAACAATATGATTGCAGGGACCAGCAGTGACAGTAACTCTATGACTGGATGATCTTTAAGGTCCTTCCAACCCAAACCATTCCATGATTACACACACCCCCCCTCCTCAACAGGCAGGCAAGAGGATTGGGACCCCACAGCAAGATCCATCCCAACTTCCAAAGCAAAGCGAGAGCAAAGTTTGAGGAGTCAGGGGCACACAGGACACTACCCCTCACTTTCTCCAGCCTGGAGAAAAGAAGGCTTCAAGGAGACCTTAAAGAGGCCTTCCAGTACCTAAAGGGGGCTACAAGAAAGCTGGGGAGGGGCTTTTTACAAGTGACAGGATGAGAGGGAATGGCTTTAAACTGGGAGAAGATTTAGATAAGACATTAGGAAGAAATTCTTGACGCTGAGGGTGGTTAGGCACTGGCACAGGTTACCCAGGGAGGTTGTGGCTGCCCCATCCCTGGAGGGGTCCAAGGCCAGGCTGGATGGGGCCTTGGGCAGCCTGGTCTGGTGGGAGGTGTCCCTGCCCACGGCAAAGGCCTTAGAACTGGATGATCTTTAAGGTCCCTTCCAAACCATTCTATATTTCTGTATTCGTTGGCTGCCCTTCCTATCAAATGGGATTGTACAGAGTTTCCATTTTGAGGTTATCAAGTACAAAATTGAGTGAGTACTGAGGCCTTTACAGAGAGCGATGCTGCATTTGAGAGGTTTCTGTGCAGAAAAAGGGTATTTCCATTTCAGAAGGAAACTTGAGGGTGGTTTTCCAGCAGGATGTTTACCACAACATAGGGTGAATTTGGAGAAATGTACACAAGGTGAAATTAATAAGCAACGAGCTTGATCTTCAGGTCCTTTCCAACCCAAACCATTCCATTATTCATGCAAAATTACTGGGCATTACTGCTTCAAAAATGGGGAAGAAGAAGGCAGCGGGAGGGGAAGAAGGCAGCGACCACCCTGCAGTCCCAGCCAGGCGCCCCCCACCCCAGCCCCCAACCCCAAAGAGCCTCTGCTGGGAGGAGAGAGAGAGGGGAGTGGGAAAGGGAGGGAGAGGGAGGGAAATAAAGGGAGTAAGAGAAGGAGGAGAAAGAGGGAAGGAAGGAGGGAGGGAATAAGGGATGGAGGGGGGAGAGGGAGGGAGGTGAGTGGGAAAGGAAGGGAGAGAGGGAGGGAGGTGAGTGGGAAAGGAAGGGAGAGAGGGAGGGAGGGGATGAGGGAGAGGGAGGGGATGAGGGAGAGGGAGGGGATGAGGGAGAGGGAGGGGATGAGGGAGAGGGAGGGGATGAGGGAGAGGGAGGGGATGAGGGAGAGGGAGGGGATGAGGGAGAGGGAGGGGATGAGGGAGAGGGAGGGGATGAGGGAGAGGGAGGGGATGAGGGAGAGGGAGGGGATGAGGGAGAGGGAGGGGATGAGGGAGAGGGAGGGGATGAGGGAGAGGGAGGGGATGAGGGAGAGGGAGGGGATGAGGGAGAGGGAGGGGATGAGGGAGAGGGAGGGGATGAGGGAGAGGGAGGGGATGAGGGAGAGGGAGGGGATGAGGGAGAGGGAGGGGATGAGGGAGAGGGAGGGGATGAGGGAGAGGGAAGGAGGGGAGAAAGGGAGGGAATAAGGGAAGGAGGGGAAGAGGCAGGGAAGGAGGGGAGAGGGAGGGAGGGAATAAGGGGGAGAGGGAGGAAAAGGAAAGGAAGGAATAAGGGGGGGAGGAAAAGGAAGGGAAGAAGGAGAAAGAAGGAGAAAAGGAAGTAGGGAAAGGGAGGAAGGGAGAGAGTGGGAGGGAGGAGGGGGAAGGAGGGAGAGAAGGAATGCGGGAGGGAGAGAGAGGGGGAGGACGGGAGGGAGGGAGGGCAGAGAGGGTGGAAGAGAACGTAAGGAAGGAGAGGAGAGAGAGTTGAAGGAGGGAGGGCGGCCGGGCAGGGAAGGCGCCCCCTTGCCCCTCACCTGGCGGGAGTGCGCCTTGGGCTCGGGCGGCTTGAAGAAGGAGTCGGGCAGCTTGCGAAGCCGCATGGGCAGCGTGTGGGGCACGTTGGCGCCTTTCGGGTTCATGACGGCGTTGAAAAGCGCTTCCAGGTCGGTTTCCGAGTCGCCCCGCACATGCACGACCTGGTGCCCCGCCGGGGGGGGGCCCGAGCCCGGGGTCTGCGCCGGCCCCGGCGGAGCCCCCGGCGGCTGCTGCGGTGCCGGGGGCTGCGCTGCCTGCGGCTGCTGGGGCTGCCCGGGATCCATGGCTCCGCCGGGACCCCCCGGGCTCTTTCTCCTCGCGGGGCTCAGAGCGCGGATTCGCAACCCCGCATACCCCGCTCCGCAAAAATCACCGGTCCTGAAAAAGCGCGACCACCGGGGGAAAAACAACTGCGGAGCCGTGCGGGTTTGCCCTGAGCTCGGCCCAGCCCGGCCGGCGCCTCCGTCCCGGCGGCGGAAACCAAACTCGCACAACACTTTGCAAACAAAAGTTCGCAGTTACGCCCGCCCGAATCGCTCTCGGGCCGCCGCCGGCTCCGCCCCGCCTGAGCCCGCCCGCACCGGAACCGGCCGAGCGCGCCCTCCTGCGCGCGCCCGCCCGCACCGCCTCCCGCTGCACGGCCCCACAGAACTGAGACGGGGGCGGGGGCGCCTCCCGATCCCCCCTCACGCCTCCTCAACTCTCTCCCTCTTCAGCCCTCTGTCACCTCGACTCGCTCGCCCGCCCCGCCGCCCCCTCCCCGCCTCGCGCCCGCCTCTCTCCCGGCTCCCGGCCGCCCGCACTATTTAGTGACGGAAAGCAGTGCCGCCAACCAGAAGATTTACCCCCACCCCCCTCCCTCGTCCCGAACTTCTCTCCCAACTTCCAGCCGGGATGGAGGTTGGGAGTGAGGCGTGTTCTCCGCGTTCCGCAGGGATTTCACTCGAATAAAGAGCCTTTCCCTTGCGTTCACGCGTCGTGGGTGTGAAAACCCGGCTGAAAAAGGGATGAGAAGTAGAGAAATGAGATTTTATTGGATAAAGCGCGAGAGGGAAGGGGGAGGCGAAACTGCCAGGAAAGCAGCTCCGGGAAATAAGGCTTTGAAAGACAGAGAAGAGACACGAAACCGTGAGCAAGCAGTGGCCTTGGTGTGAACAGAGGACACAGAACTCTAGCCAAGCAGTCACATCGCTGTGAGCAGAAAAGGGACCTAGAACTGTAACCAGAGCTACCTGGATGTGGATGGAGAAGAGACACAAAACTGTAACCACACAGTCACATTGATGTGAATGGAAAAGGGACACACAACTGTGACCACACAGTCACATTGATGTGACCAGAAAAGGGACACAAAACTCTAACCACGGAGTCACATCAACGTGGAAAGAGAAGGGACACAGAACTGTAACTACAGTCAGATCGACGTGAATAGAGAAGGGACACAAAACTGTAGCCACACAGTCACATCAATGTGAATAGAGAAGGGACACAAAACTGTAACCGCAGTTACATCAACCTGAACAGAGAAATGACACGAAAATGTAAGCAAGCAGTAAGATTGACGTGAACAGGGAGTGGACACAAAACTGTAACCAAGCAGTAACATTGACGTGAACAGAAAAGGGACACACAACTGTAACCACACAGTCACATTGATGTGAATGGAAAAGGGACACACAACTGTGACCACACAGTCACATCGATGTGAATGGAAAAGGGACACACAACTGTAACCACACAGTCACATCGATGTGAACGGAAAAGGGACACACAACTGTAACCACACAGTCGCATCAATGTGAATGGAAAAGGGACACACAACTGTAACCACACAGTCACATCGATGTGAACGGAAAAGGGACACACAACTGTAACCACACAGTCACATCGATGTGAATGGAAAAGGGACACACAACTGTAACCACACAGTCGCATCGATGTGAACGGAAAAGGGACACACAACTGTAACCACACAGTCACATCGATGTGAACGGAAAAGGGACACACAACTGTGACCACACAGTCACATCGATGTGAACGGAAAAGGGACACACAACTGTAACCACACAGTCGCATCAATGTGAATGGAAAAGGGACACACAACTGTAACCACACAGTCGCATCAATGTGAATGGAAAAGGAACACACAACTGTAACCACACAGTCACATCGATGTGAATGGAAAAGGGACACACAACTGTAGCCACACAGTCACATTGATGTGACCAGAAAAGGGACACACAACTGTAACCACACAGTCACATCGATGTGGACAGAGAAGAGAGACAAAACTGTAACAACTCAGTCACATTGATGTGACCAGAAAAGGGACACAAAAATCTAACCACACAGTCACACTGACATGAATGGAGTGAGCGGAGAAGAGACACAAAAGTGTAACCATAGTCACATCGATGTGAATGGAAAAGGGACATAGAACTGTAACGACTCAGTCCCATTGATGTGGCCAGAAAATGGACACTAAACTCTAACCACGGAGTCACATCAACGTGGAAAGAGAAGGGACACAGAACTGTAACCATAGTCTCATCAATGTGAACAGAGAAATGACATGAAAATGTAACTATGCAGTTACACTGATGTGACCAGAGAAGGAACACAAAACTCTAACCACACAGTCACATCAATATGGACAGAGAAGGGACACAGAACTGTAACCACAGAGTCACATCAATGTGGACAGAAAAGAGACACAAAACTATAAGCACAGTCACATTGATGTGAATGGAAAAGAGGCACAAAACTGTAGCCACATAGTGACATCAATGTGAATGGAAAAGGGGCACAAAACTGTAACCACTCAGTCACACTGATGTGACCAGAAAGGGACACAAAAATCTAACCTCACAGTCACATCGACGGGGACAGAGAAGGGACACAAAACTGTAACCACAGTCACATCAACCTGAACAGAAAAATGACACAAAAATGTAAGCAAGCAGTGAAATCAAGGTGAACAGGGAGTGGACACAAAATGGTAACCAAGCAGTGACATTGACGTGAACAAGGAAGGGACACACAACTGTAACCACACAGTCACATTGATGTGAATGGAAAAGGGACACACAACTGTGACCAGAGTCACATCAGCGTGAATGGAGAAGAGACACAAAAGTGTAAGCACAGTCACATTGATGTGAATGGAAAAGGGACACAAAACTGTAGCCACATAGTGACATTGATGTGAATGGAAAAGAGACACAAAACTGTAGCCACAGTCACAGCGATGTGAATTGAAAAGGGACACAGAACTGGAACCACACAGTCCCATCGACGTGAATGGAGTGGACGGAGAAGAGACACAAAACTGTAGTCACACAGTCACATTGACATGGACTGAAAAGGGACACAAAACTTATGTTCAGTCACATCAACCTCAACAAATGACACAAAAATGTAACAGAGCAGTCAAATCAAGTTGAACAGAGAAGAGACATGAAACTGTAACCACGCAATCAGATCAATGTGGACGTGTAGCTTTTCAGTGCATGTAATCAAGGAGCACATGCTAAGAAAAGTAGGAATTTGGCAAAACCTGAATTCATGCAGAGAGAAGGCCACCTTTGCTATTAAACTGGAGAACAGCCAGGTTTATAACTGGTCAGTAAACAAGCTTCCACCAAAGCAGTGATACAGAACGTGCACGTGGTGCTTGCAGGGATCCACAACCAAGTAGGCAAAAGTCTGATCGTGGCTTTTGCTTGAAGGATAACAGAGGCCGTTATTATCCTGAGAGGAAGTAAAAAACCACAGTATTAGTGACAACATGGAAACCCATGAGAGAATTAATAAAAACTACAACATAGAATGGTTTGTGTTGGAAGGGATGTTAAAGATCATCCAGTTCCAGCCCCTCAGCCATGGGCAGGGACACCTCCCACTAGATCAGGCTGCCCAAGGTCCCATCCTACCTGACCTTCAACACCTCCAGGGATGGGGCATCCACGACTTCCCAGGGCAACCTCTGCCAGTGTCTCACCATCCTCAGCATGAAGAATTTCTTCCTAATGTCTAATCTAAATCTCCCCCCTTCCAATTTGAAGCCATTCCCCCTCGTTTGTTCCAATTGTAAGAGTTTATTTTGTGGCAAAATAGAACAAATACACCGTAGCTTATTTAAGCAGCATTTTGTCTCCATGAGGATCCTGACGCTATGACGTGCACAGTAGTTCTATCTGAATAGTTCCAATAACCTCGAGGTAAATGTCCTACTAATATAAAATGTAAAGTTAAACATGTAAACATGTGTTTATACAATTACAGCTTAGCATACAGATGATGAAACATAGAGGGGTCCATTCATACTTCCTTTGAAACAGAAAAACATTGAGTGACACCATACATAAAGCTGTTCTGTCAGTAATTCTTTTTCTCTTACCATTTGCTAATGCATCTGTTCAGTTTCAAATACTCACTTTTAAGGAAAACCCTTATTACGATTCTAACTGACAACTTTGAACTGTTACTGGAAACAGTCTGTGTGCCAGTCCTCAGAAAGGGTTTGAAGGGAATCTAGGCACCCAGCTCCAAAATCTTCATTCTGATGAAGCACGTTTAGCTGACAACCACCGCAAGAATTGGGCTTTTCAATTTAACATCTTGCGTCTGCCCATGTCAATAAAAGCGTCAGCGTTGACAGGGCAGCATAGCTTGACATGTGCTTCAAATCCAGTAGGGATCCAGAAACCAGATGGGAGGGAATTTTTGGAGGGCTGATTTTTTATATGTTCAGTCTGGTAATTTAAACGTGTAAAAAGATCAACAAATGCATAGCTGACACCTTCTTTCTTTTACAACATGCAACAGTTTCCTCCTGCTTCCCATCACCTTTATACATCAGCTGAAGAGATGTGGGTTCTGTTCCATTTTCTTGTCCAGGGAAAGTTTCTGTAGTTCATATATTGCCCATTTTCTTCAGGGAAGATTTTAAACTCCCAGACTCCAAACTATTCCAGATTAGAGGCGCATCTCTCACTGGATTCTTTTGCTGAAGCTGTATTCCTTTGTATATATTAATCAATTTTTTTCCTTTGGACCAAGGAAACATGAAAACTCTAACCCCTCTCAGCGGTTGAAAACAGTCAGCCTAGAAGGAAAAGCTCTGGGTTCCAATTTCTACTCCAAGGATCATCTGTGAATTTTATCCAGTAGCTCTTACTGATATCCCATTTTTTCTCGTTATTTCAAAGAGGATGAGGCCTCTACTATATGTTCTGGTGTCTTTCTTTGAGGGATTATTCAACACCATTTGTCTTAAACTAAGACAAGCACCACCATAAAAGTATTGCTCGAGACAGGTAGAAAGTTGATAATGTTTATTCATAGCATTTTCCAAAGGCTAAAAATAGCCTTCTATTTTTAAGCAACGCAGCAGACAAGTTCTGTAGTTCCAATTTTAAGATGCCTCGCTCTCTTCAGGTGTTTTTTTAGGGATACATATGTAATAAACACTGGATTCTCAATTGCAGTAAGCAGAGCAAGCTTTGTGATTTTACAGTACTCAACATCACAACGCCTTTGGAGCCTGATCCAAAAATAACCTAGGCTCACACATGAAACCAAAAACCAGAAGACCAACATTAGATGTGATTTCTAGTTAAACTTTTTTCCCATTGCTACCGAAGATCCCACTCCTGCAGTCTTTATGGGATCAAAGGAGTTAGTTGAGATTTTGATTGTTTAAAGGCAGTGTTTATTAGACTAACAATTTGTTCAACAACTCAGGAACAAAAAAATGGATGAAGTTCTGGTGATGAGACATTTCAAGAAACTCCAGAATATACCAGACCTGATATTGGGAAAATAATAATAAATATGATTAAATTAAATGAAAAGGATTCTTAAATTTCTTTTAATTGGCATAAGAGGTCATTAAAAACTCTAAAATATTAGAGCATAAAGGCTCTGGAATTTACACAGATATACTCTAGTTTTTAGAGCAATAGGGTCCATGTACATGAATTAAGAATCATACCAATTCCATCTGCAGCGTGGACTTCAGTTCAGCCATGGCATGATTGATTTACTGATGTTAGAACAGGAGGATTTTATTTTTCCTTTGTAGGAAATCAGGCCATCAGCTGCTGGTTTAAGAATGCATATGCATAGGATAATGCAGAGCATAACAGAGAAATAAAGATACTCCTGAGCATCTCTCAAACCTGCATCATTTAATCAACAACTTTTTAAAATGAATAAACTACGTATTGCACTGGCTCTAACGCTACCATAGCTCGGGTTCAGGTACAGAAAGTTCTAAAATACCAGTTAGCCTACACATACTTCTATTGTAACAACTTTTCATAACATGCAAGCCCCAAACTTCTCAAGGGTATTCGGAGTTCAACAGAGTACTTAGTTGCAAGATTTAAAATTATTTTTCTTGTGATGCATAGGTGTAGTGAATTTTGATGCTAAAAAGATTTACAGACATTTATAACTATTCTTTAATACCTGGAAATATTTACATTTCGAATAGTGTGGGGGTTTAGATATTGTTACCAAAAGAAGGGCTTCTTAGGACATCTTAAGTACCAAATAAAAAGGAAGGGATGTTGTTATGATCATGTTACATAAAGTTCTTAATCTCTGGTTTGTACTTGTGCAGATATAAAAGTATATCTATTTGCCCATTTATTAATCCAGCTCACAAAAGCACACGTCTTAACTTCTCAGCTGCTCTTCAAGTCACTTTTACCAGAATATTTATATCAGGCTAAGAGGTTATGTCCTTGCTTTTAGATACAAAGCAAGAAAACATGGCTTAAATTTGTCAGCTCGACATTAAAATAATAATAACACAGTCTATGATTGTTTACCAAAGTAACTTAGAAACTAAATATTCTGTAGAAATGTTATCTCCTTGAGAGAAACTTTTCACTGCAAGCACAAGACATTTCTGCTTCAGCAGGCTCCCTTCCTGTAATTTCCAAGTAGAATTTAAAGCGTTTAGAGCCATCAAACAATCCAGACAAGCCCATTTAGCCTTTATCTATTCTGAGAGAAAATTCATCAGGATCATCTTTAATGGAAACCAGAATTTCAGATCTCCTTCACCTCACAAATTTTCAGAATGTACAGTAAACCCAAAGGCTCCAGGGAGGGTTAGCACACTCTATTTACACTGGACTTGCTTTAGTCCATTTACTTCTTTGTTTTCAAAATGTTGCTTAAGTCTTCCCTTCCCTTCCCTTCCCTTCCCTTCCCTTCCCTTCCCTTCCCTTCCCTTCCCTTCCCTTCCCTTCCCTTCCCTTCCCTTCCCTTCCCTTCCCTTCCCTTCCCTTCCCTTCCCTTCCCTTCCCTTCCCTTCCCTTCCCTTCCCTTCCCTTCCCTTCCCTTCCCTTCCCTTCCCTTCCCTTCCCTTCCCTTCCCTTCCCTTCCCTTCCCTTCCCTTCCCTTCCCTTCCCTTCCCTTCCCTTCCCTTCCCTTCCCTTCCCTTCCCTTCCCTTCCCTTCCCTTCCCTTCCCTTCCCTTCCCTTCCCTTCCCTTCCCTTCCCTTCCCTTCCCTTCCCTTCCCTTCCCTTCCCTTCCCTTCCCTTCCCTTCCCTTCCCTTCCCTTCCCTTCCCTTCCCTTCCCATTTAATGTATGGCAAAAACAATTAAGGGAGGTCTTAAATGTCATGAATCTGCGTAAACAGAAATCTACACAGTTCACATCAATACATTTGATTCAGAGATGGGAGAAAAACGCAATAACAGAAGAACATCAAGTTATCAGGGGGTTCATTTTTGGTTTTATTTTAGTGATGATAAAATACAACTTAGCATCCAAATACCTCATCTGCAGCCTACTAGAAAGGTAAATTTTGATACACCCATAAAATGTACCCAAGGTTCAAAAACCTTTCAAAAGCCTTTTATGAATCACATGAAGCACTTAAAAGGTGATGACCCACAGATGAACAACTAGGGTATAGGCGACATACAGGGAAGTTTAAGCACCAGCTGAAATGACATCAGCTAGTTCTTTTGAACGCGAGTACATTATCTGACATTTAATTATCACATATTCTGGTTACTCAAGAAGAATTTGGAGTAGTTCATCCTACTGTAACAATTAAATGACAGATACACTGAATCTAGTAAACACACAGCTAGTTCCTATATTTATCTTGACAATGAATGTATGATTTTGTAAGAGTAACAGGAGGGTGTGACAATTGAGAAGGGAGGGATAAGAGTTTAGCAGTCATCTCGCCACCCCAGCCTTTTTGGATACTGAACTTCCTTGCAGCCTTTACAGAAAGAGGTGCAATACAAACCCACTCAGAAAGCTCTAGCAACATTTCTAGGAACAGAAGTAGACAAAGTCAAGAGTGGATTCTTAATCCCTACTGCTTTCTCAATTATACATAAACACACCAGGATCACTCTGACCTAAACATATATTTTCTTCATAAACTAGATTCTGGATGACTATGATGATTTCAAGTGTAACCCAGTAAATCTTTTTTTTGTGAGCTATGAAATAAAACTTTGGTTATTGATGAAGAGTTAGTAAAGAGGACGAGAAATCAGGGTGAGATCAGGGAAAAGAGTTAATGAATAAAAAATGATGATGACTGTGGGAAAATAACCCTTTAAAATAGAATATTATGCTTTCATTGAGTAAATGTCAATACATTTATTTTCATAGTAATGAAAAGGCTGAGAGAGTTGGGTTTGTTCAGCCTGAAGAAAATAAGGCTCCAGGGAGACCTTATAGCAGCTCTCCAGTACCTGAAAGTGGCCTACAGGAAGGCTGGGGAGGGGCATTTTACAAGGACATGGACTCATAGAATGAGTGGGAATGGCTTTAAATTGTAAGGGAGAAGATTTAGATTAGACATTAGGAAGAAATTCTCCCTGATGAGGGTGGTGAGGCACTGGCAGAGGTTGCCCAGGGAAGCTGTGTCTGCCCCATCCCTGGAGGTGTTCAAAACCAGGTTGGATGGGGCCTTGAGTAGCCGGGTCTGGTGGGAGGTGTCCCAGCCCATGGCAAGGGAGGTTGGAACTGAATGACTTTTAAGGTTCCTTCCAACTGAACCCAAACTATTTTCTGATTCTTTGTTATGCATGTTACTTCCAGTAAAATCCTGTACCACAAAATTACTTGTACTTACATACGCGGACACTCTGAAGACTGTAGAAATAATATGTATTTCTTTAGTTTCGGGATTCTTTTGCACACTGAAATAGAGGGGAATAACACATACTTAAGACATACAGTAAGTATCGATTATTAGCACCGTTCGTTTTATAAATACATTTTTAATATATGTACTGTATTCTCACCCAAATTTGGTCAAGTTTTGTTCAGTAGTTAAAATTCAGTTGATGTCACAGTGACCATGGAAAGGGACATTGGCTATTATGACATTATATTATGATATTTTACTGAAAACTATTATAGGTATCTTGTCATCTGATTTGGATTTATTTTTTTCAACTACTAAATCACAGCAATATTACCGAGCCCTAGATGACTCGAATATAAAGTCTGCATTTTGATGTTATTCAGCTGAACATTCTGTAAAAAACTTGCATATATTCTTTGAGAAAAAAAAAACTGTGAAGTGAACTGCATCTCAATACAGACTACAAGAAGCAGCAGCAGTACTGGTGAAGAAATATGGACTTTGGCTCCTTTTTAATTACCATAGAATTATAGCGTAGGTTCATTTTTCCTCATTTGGAATGCTGCATATATAGACAGCTGCACAACTTAGGATAGTATTAGTTTTGAATTTTTATGTTTCTAGACTGTGTTTTTTGTGAAGACTGACTGCTATTCTATCACAGTTATGAACAACTCTAAGATATTGCAAAGCACCCAAGCATCTCAACATTTTTTAAATCCAAGTATTTTTATATGTATCATTTTTCCTTTGGTCTGCTTTAAGCAATGCTTACTTTTCTTCATAAATTCAATCAAGTAACTCCTATTCATCTGATTTAACAGATTCCTTTTTACATTAACTCGCTGTGGAGCAGTTGAGCCTTATCAATTCCATACTTAGACACTTCCAAGAAATGCAAAGCTCAAAACCTGCCTCTCACAAACAGAATCAGCTCTGGGAGAGGTCCCAATATAGGCAAGTTGCTAGAAGGTGCATTTTAAACACAGCCCGGTTGTACATAACACCATCTCTGAGTTCACTCTTACCACTGCTTTTGCAAAGCTTCTTATTATAAGAACAAACAAAACAAAGCAAACCCAACCCAACCAACATCATCTTTGTTGATTCAATCTCTCCAACCAATAAAAGAAATCAAGTCTCCAATTAACTGATTTCATCTGTAGAGGACTGGCATAGTTGTGTATGAATTAAGACTATGCTGCGAAGTTGATCTTTCCGGTGATGACTCAGTAGCAAGTCTTTCTCAGCATATTTTGTTGCAGTTGAAATGTTGATATCCTCAACAGAGGATTAAGACGGCATTGCTGAAACTGGTACTGGCCCCAGTTGTCTGTCTTACCACCCCCCTAGAGACTGTTGCCTTCCCAGCAGGACAGCTCAACTGGTTCATGACTCAGCTTCTGAACCACTGCAGTTTACAGACCAGTATATTAAGATAAACTGAAGTGGATGTCAGTTTATGCTAACATACCCGCTGTGAAGTGCAGCCGTTCAGAAACTGTTTAACTGTCTCTGCTTCAGAGAGCGACAACTTTCAAAACAAGGTATAGAAGGTTAGCACTTTCTGCCATGTATCAACACCCTAAAAGCTTGTTGTATTTAATTTACTCTGGCTTCATAGTCTTGTGTCTGAAAACAATGCTTTCAGTTTCTGGTTTCTTAGTTTTTATGTTATATATATCTAGAATATCAAAATAAAAGGTGACAGAGAATAAGTCTTCCTATTTATTCCATTGCCTTGAGAAATTTTCCCCTTGTGGTTAGCTTCCAGTAAGTACTTTTTCAGACTGAGGGTTTATTTCTAGTACTTTGGTTAATTTTTAAGGCAAAATAATGTATCTGCCAAAGTCAGATGAGATTCTTCCCTTGCTGACTTGAAAGAAACCAGGAGGTTGCCCTTGACAAACTCATTTGCTCTATTTCCTAAAAGGTTTTAGAAGAAAACTACCTTTTCTTCTTGAAGAGGGTATTACCTTATCTTTGCTCTTTCAAATTGTTAACTTTTTAACTATTCATTGGATTAGGTAGTTCCTTCATCATGTTAATATGTATCTATTCTCTTTTTTTTTCCTCATCTTCTCTCAATTCAGTTTGGGTTCTCTTTATATCCTAACCTTACTGGCAATATTTTATTAGGCTTTCCAGACATTAAAAGAACAACTCAATGCTTTCGCATAAATTCATTCATTCTGGGGGAAAGCATGGAGATAGCAAAAAAGTAAGGAAAAGAGAATGATGGCTACAAGCTACAATGGCAGCTGTCACCACGGAGAGACACTGTCAGAAAAATCAAGGCTTAAATATAGAAGACAAGATTTAGCAACAAAGGTTCATAAATTATATTTTAATTAGCAAGTTTTTGTGAGGTAAATGTATTTAAACCAAAAATACTCTAACAAAGAATTTAAAATTATTTAGGCCACACAGGATATGACACAATGATAAAATCATGGATGGATTCAACTGGTCACAGACTAATTACTGCTGGATTAGAAACAGACAAGTTGTTTGTTAATTCTTTACAAAGTAATTATTACTTGTTTTTTTTTAGAAAGGAGAAAATGTCTGCCATCTAACAATTGTATTTAGAAGTCCCTAGATGCGCTTGTAAAATATCTAGATTGACTACAGCGGTTATTTTCAAAAGATTATTGCATTCTCTTGTAATTAAGCAGTATACACGGAAATACTGTAATAAAAAGAAACCTCAAACCTTTTGGCACTATTTTGAATGCTACTGCCTTGGAGTTAGAACTCAGGAAAGGCCAAAAGAAAGAGAAGTGGGGAAAAACTCGTATTAGGTCTGCCATTCCCGACACTGAAGACCCTTTTGCCGAACTGCCGCCTCTCCGGAGGTGTTGAAGGCCAGGCTGGACGGTGCCTTGGGCAGCCAGGTCTGGTGGGAGGTGTCCCTGCCCATGGTAGAGGGGTTGGAACTGGATGATCTTTAAGATCCCTTCCAACCCAAATCATTCTATGATTCTATGATTCTGTGATTCTATGACTCTGGTGGCTAATAATTATTGTACTATCTATTGTTTTTCACAAAGCCATCTGAACCCTCAAGATGTAAAAATTGAAGCTTATGAAAGTACAGTTTACAGAAATTTTAATACCACAAAAAGTTTTTAATATCATTTTACAAAGAGTAGAAAGTATCCAATGTGACTGCAATCCAAGATGAAAAGAAACCAGATGGAGTATAGCAGTCTAGAAAAGAAGAATTCAAAGAATAGATGGTTTTCAACAGGAATTTGAAGGCAAACTGTTTGGTAAACAGAATTTAAGAGACCACTACTCTCATTAACAATTGTTTACTGAAAATAAGAGGCCATAAGAAAGTAATTTTTATTGCTTTATTTTGTGGTGTAATTTGTGCAAAAATGAAGTAATATAGTGCACAGCATGGACTAGAAATTAGAAATTAGATCAAGACTGTGGCATGCATATCCCTTTTCAAGCTGCATTTCTTATCCTTTCACTGGCGTTTTCTCTCTAAAGATAGTGGTGACAAAACAGCAACGTCATTTTGGATAAACTGGGAGCAGGGGGAGAAATGAGACAAAGCAGGAGCCAACCATTATTGTGAAGAGGGAGGGAAAGTCTGAAATGTCAAGATCAAAAGCTGTTTTCATGGGACTGACAGAGAATTTAATATCAAAGGAGGAAGACAAAAGATTTAGTCAAATTGTGACTTTCTGTTTCAAATGCTAGTCAGCATTAACACCAGCTGCGCTGGCCATGAGAAACCAGCAGCTATTTATAGGAAAAGAAATTGAGAGATACATGGTAGATAAATGTCGAAGATTAGTTTTGTCAAAAAAACTTTGGAAGATACAAAGCAGGTTGCCAGCTGGCAGAGTTGGACTTGTTCAGCCTGGAGAATGGAAGTCTCTGAGGAGACCTTAGAGCGACCTTCCAGTACCTGAAGGAGCTACAAGAAAGCTGGGAAGGGGCTGTTTACAAAGGCTTGTAGCGCCAGGATGAGGGGCAATGGGTAAAAACTGGAGAGGGGCAGATTAAGATAGACATAAGGAGGAATTTCTTCATGATGAGAGGGGCAAGACACTGGAAAAGGTTGCCCAAGGAGGTTGTGGCTGCCCCATCCCTAGAGGTGTTGAAGACCAGTTTGGATGTGACCTTGGGCAGCCTGATTCAGTGGGACGTGACTCTGCCTATGGCAGAGGGGTTGGAACTGGATGATCTTAAAGGTCTCTTCCAACTCAAACTATTAAGTGATTCTATGAACTGGAAAAAAAATAATGAACCAAAAAACCCAGAGGAGTGGATCTTGAAAGCTTTCCTTCCGATATTGTATAAAGGACAGAAGTAGCACATGTGAGAGAAATCACAGAAATACATGAAAGACCAATAGGGAACAGGTTGAGGGTACAGAAAAAACACACCTTGAAAGAATGATGAAATTGTGGGGATTATTTTGGCAGATAATTTTTTTTTTTTTTAAGTAACAAAAGCTACTTGACTCCCTTATAGCACGAAAAGGAAAAAGAAGAGGTAAAGGTTTAAGATAAGAAGTTAAAAAAAAAAGTGGCTTAGAACAAAAAACTTGAATGTGTTTAGGAGAAAACAACTGAACACCAAAGGGAACCAATAAAGTGAAGGAACTGATTGGATTTGTGCTTCGTCCTAGGTCAGTTCAATAATGCAAGAGCAGAAGCAGCTGTAGTCAATGCAGAGTCAACTAAGGCCAAGGATTAGAGTAACAAACAGCTTGTTTCAAGTGCAGTGTGAATGATTTAAAAGAAAAGGGAGAGTAGACTGAAGCACTGATGGATCCCCTTAAGTCATATTTCTGAATTCAGTATTTCTGAAGAACCCACTTGATTTCCATCTATGTATGATGCAAAAATATCCAGACTGATCATAGGAAGAAGAAAGCTCTGGTGACCAATCATAGTATTCCAATTCATATGTGCAGCCCTCCAAGTCCATAATTTCTAAAAACCTTCTTTGAATATTGATAACACTCATTTTCTCTGTTTCAGTGCTTCCTCTGAAATTATCAACTGTTCTGCTGCTAGTTTAACAATTTATTTTAGATGACCCTGGGAAACAGCACCTGACTAAATCAATTTGCACCCTGAAAAGTACGAAACGTCAAGAAGGAAATCTGAAAGCTGCATAGAGGTTATTAAAGATCTGTAAGCTTCTTTGGTTTAGTATTACAAAAAATAAAAAAAAAAAAAAGCCAAATATTTTGTTTAAAATATTTTGTTTAAAATATTTTGATACAGCAATCTGTGCACAAGTGCTACATAAGGAAAGAAATATTCAGGTTGTTTAGAATCACTTGATCTAATCCTTTCAGTGTACCTTTGTTCAGCCATAAAAATTTTACTCTTAAGTAAATAACAGCCTTAACAATGAATATATCTTACATGATTTTTTTCCTAATATATTTGTCTAATAACTCAAAATAGGAGATGAAATACAAATTAGTCATCACACCATTCCAAATAGAGCTGTGAAGGAAGGAAAATATCAGTTCCTGCTTTAAACAATCTGAAGTCTCTAGTGTACATTGTAGTGCAGTATTGAGTATGTCACAGGGGTTGGAACTGGATGATATTAAAGGTCCCTTCCAACCCAAACCATTCTATGATTCTATCATTCTATCAAAGTAGTCCAAGACTATACATCCAAGACTTAATTGTTGACCAATGACATCAATGACAATGGGAACAGATCTGATTTCAGTAGACAAATATAGAAACCAAAATGTTTAAGTGGGAGTGAATTATGAAAAATCAGTATCCATGTCGGTAATGTAAACCAAGTTTTTATGTTGGAAAGGTGCCATTAAAATTGCATATATTTTGCCATTGAAATACTAGCATTGTTACATGGTATTTTGACTGTTGAACACAAATAAGCTTGCAGATTGATTAAATAACAGCCTTTTTTTCACAGAATCACAGAATAACCAGGTTGGAAGAGACCCACCGGATCATCGAGTCCAACCATTCCCACCAATCCCTAAATCATGCCCCTAAGTACCTCATCCACCCTCACCTTAAACACCTCCAGGGACGGTGACTCAACCACCTCCCTTGGCAGACTGTTCCAATGCCTAACCACCCTCTCCGTGAAGAATTTTTTCCTAATCTCAAGCCTAAATCTCCCCTGGCGGAGCTTGAGGCCATTCCCTCTCGTCCTGTCCCCTGTCACTTGGGAGAAGAGGAGAGCTCCCTCCTCTCCACAACCTCCCCTCAGGTAGTTGTAGAGAGTAATAAGGTCTCCCCTCAGCCTCCTCTTCTCCAGGCTAAACACCCCCAGCTCTCTCAGTCGCTCCTCATAAGATTTGTTCTCCAGCCCCTTCACCAGCTTCGTTGTTCTTCTCTGGACTTGCTCCAGAGCCACAACATTGAAGCAATAGCGCACAGTAAATTTTCAAAATCATAGAATCACAGAATGTTTTGAATTAGAAGGGACCTTAAAGATCATCCAGTTCCAACCCTCCTGCCATGGACACAGACACCTGCCACAAGACCAGGCTGCTCAAGACCCCATCCAACCTGGCCTTGAGCACCTCCAGAGAGAGCACATCCACAGCTTCTCGTGGTAACCTGTGCCACTGTCTCACCACTCTCAGCATCAAGAATTTCTTCCTAATGTCTAATCTAAATCTTCCCCCTTCCAACTTGAAGCCATTCTCCCTTGTCCTATCACTACATGCCCTTGTAAAAAGTCCCTCCTCAGCTTTTTTGTAGGCCCCCTTCAGTTACTGGAATCTGCTCTAAGGTCTCCCTGCAGCATGTTCCTCTTGAGGCTGAACAACCCCAACTCTCTCAGCCTGTCCTCATCTCAGAAGTGCTCTAGCTCTCTGATCATCTTTGTGATCCTCCTCTGGACCTGTTCCAACAGTTCTATATCCTTCATATATTGGGGATTCCAGACTTGGACACAGTTCTCAAGGTGGCGTCTCACAAGATTGGAGTAAGTGGAGAGAATCCCCTCCCTTGACCTGTTGGCCACACTTCTTTTGATGAAGGCCAGGGCACAGTTGGCCTTCTGGGCTCTGAGTGCATGTTGCTGCTTACACTGACAACATATATCTATGCACAGCACATACATCTACAAATGTATAGACTGTAAAATCCTTACCTCACCAAGTCTTTATATAAAGCTTTTGTTGTTTCTAAGTATGGGCCAACTACATCTTCAAACTGGCAAAGAGTTCCTCCAATGCAAAGATGCTTAAAAAGACAGAACAGAAATTCTTTGCGATCCAATTGACTGAATATGTCATAATGGTCTGAATCTTCCAGAAGCAAGACCTTGTGGAAAAAGAAAACAACAAACAGATCAAATAGATGAACATTCCCTATTTAAGATTAAGTTTATAAACAATGCAGCTAATTTGCTGTATGTCACATTTTGCATTTATATAAAGTATTTAAACTAGGGATGTTAATAAAAAAGTTCTTTTCTCTAAATCCCCCTTCCAATGATGCAATTATGTTCAAAATTTATAGGTACAATATAAAGCAGAATCACTGTCACGGTTGCATGCACAAGACATAAGGGAAGATTTTTCAGTGGTGTTCTAATTCACTGGTTAATTGCTCATCGTGGTAATGAAACAATCAGTAATCTTAAAATAACCCAGCTATATTTGGTATAGCGATCACTACCAATTAGTTTGTCTTTACTAACTTTGCCTACATTTGCTTTGTAACTCTAAGTTTACACAGTTCTCTTGTATACATAAAAGAGTCCCAAAGATCTCCCAGAGAAGATCACTCAAACTCACATCATTCTTTACTGCCGACTCTAATAAGCCTTCATTTGTAGCCTGGATAAACCAGCCACGCTATCCAGCTGCATCTCACCCACCTTTTGCTGCAATATTATGTGAATACAGAGGACTTGCTAGATTACTCCGAACACTGCACTCTGTGAGTGTGGACAGGACTTATAACTCAGTATGGCTATAAGATGTTTGAACCACATCACCCAAAGTGCAGGTGCCAACCCAGGCAAACCAGTCAAAGCTAGACAGGAGCTTATCACTCTCTGTCTGTCTTTATAACATCACGTCACAACCTGATTAAAAAAGGATCAAGGCAGCAACTCTGCTGATGGCCACCTCATATGTATCCTAACCGCCCTCTTGGCTGAAGCAAGAAGGTGATCTGGCAGGTTGGAAAGGAAATGTGGAATTTTGCAGCAGAGGGCCAGCCTTTGACACCAGGTGACAGACAGTTTGCTGTCCCCTGCAATCTACCATCCTGGGGCACTGACTCATTTAATCTGAAGTTTTGGTGTTCATGGAAGATTTTGACTTTTATTTCATTCTGCCATCTTAGGTCTTATAAGTAGGAATCACGTTCATTTCAAACAAATGTGAATCCTTCAACTTGCAAATGCAGACACTGACATCCCTTCCAAGGGCAGGGAAATGGAAAGAGAGTGAAACTCCAATGGTTTATTATTTTAAATGTTGCCTCTAACTTTCCTACATCCAATATATTTGATTTTCAGAAAACATTTCTCACGTACCCAGCTTATAAATAAATACACAGTATTTTGAACTGCTAGGCTACAAACCACATCTGAAATTCAAACCTGAGCTTGAGTTGTCTCCTTTTCCCAGAACTTTACAAGACAGACCAGTATTTCAGGCCACATCCTGTAACCAGTGTCACTGGTTCAAATGCATAGCCTTCAAAGGATCTGCCAAGTGCAAATGAGTGCAACTCTATAATTATTAAGTACTTATGATGATTATACATACAAGGAAGAGCAAAATCCAGTTCTCCCACACTATGCTTTGCTAATGCTAAACAAACACAAGTAAAAAAAGAGAATGCTTTAGCTTATGAAGTCAAAAGAAACACAATGAAGACATATGTTGATTAAGAAGGTGCTGCTGTTAGAATCTTTTTCAGAATAATTTGCTCTTTAACACCTCCACTGGAATATAGCAAGCAGGTTTTACCTCACAGGCCTGTTCAGGAGTTATATTTAGTCCTTTTCCCAGTGTTATACTGAAAAATAATTTCCCTTTTCATAGTTTACTCTTTTTTGTTTCACTGAAAATATATGAAGACACCTTTCCTTAAATGCTTTCATATACGATATGGTCAGCATTCCTGGCCAGGAATGTTTCAGGATGTAGCTATTGAGTATGTTTAACTTCATCATTGACCAGGAAGGTTAGGTGAACACACAGCTCTGCGTATCATGGGACCTTCCCATTAGTACCACTTGTTTTCCCTTCCTAGGCAAATGAGTAGCTGTATCACCTCCCACCCAAGCACTTGTGACAGGAATGGGTTTAAGAAGGTTTTACATTTTCTCTCACCTGAATAGGAAAGAAGGCCCACCTGGAAAACAGCCAGTTCTTTCACACACACACATACTGCAGTGCGTCATTCATTTCTATCGCATTGCTATCAATGCCTGCTTTTACCATGAAAAGTATGTATTGAAGAAAAAAAAGACTGAAAAATGTGTCCTTACAGTACCTAATAGAGTATGGAAAGTTATAGGAAGTTATTCATTGCAATACTGACCTTCCTTAATTCATCGTAGATAAGAATGTCATCATAATAGTCATTGTAACATTTCACAATTTCTCCAGTTTCTCTAACAACTCCTTCAGAGTAGAGCCGATCAAAAAATGACATGGAAATCTGCGTACAGGGCACCTCTGTAGCTTCAACTTTTGTCACTTTGGAACCTGCAATATATAGGAAGGCTTCACTCCAAGTCTCTGGCAATAAATAAAACAGGAGAATTTCCACATATGAACGGCTTTACAGTCATTTGTAATTCGATGCGGTATGGAAATAATCAGCTTCTCTAAAGGGTTGTGTGTGGCATATCCTATAAGAAAATACAATTCATCTATGTATGACTCAATCACACAGTCCATCAAAAACCAAACAAAGCTAAGAAAGAAACAAGTATCAAGAAAATATTAAATTCATCTGAATGCTGCTTTCCATTAAGTCTCATGTGTTTGCTCCCCCTGTTGGTAATACCATCAACTGAAACAAAGAATAGATGAAACACCATGTGAGCTTAAAATAGAATGATAGAATCGTTTTGTGGGAAAAGACCTTTGAGATTAAATCCAATCGTACCTGTCTGCTACTAAATCATATCCCTGAGCACCTCATCTACCTGTCCTTTAAACACCTCCAGGGATGGGGACTCAATCACCTCCCTGGGCAGTCTCTGCCAGTGCCTGAGAATCCTTTCATTGAAGGAATTTTTCCTGATGTCTAATCTGAACCAACCCTGGTGCAACTTGAGGCCATTTCCTCTCGTCCTGTTGCCTGTAACTAAATCAGCCTCCAATGCAGAAATTCTTTTGTAAAGGATATTAATAAAAAATGAGTCAAGACTAATAAAAATGAGTCAAGACTCAAAAATCAGAAATTACACCACCTGAGGAAAAAAAAAAGAGACATCTTACATCTTCCCAGTTATTGAGCTCAAAGTATAAAAACATGACCTATTTATAGGCCTTCAGATTGTTAGGGTTTTATTGGGGGAGGAACAGAGACACTTTTGCTCTGAAAATACATTTTATGAAATCTTTCATCAAAAAAAGAAAAAATCAAGAGCTTTGTAATCTGTTCAGTAGCTCTGAAAACCAAACTATCAATGGAAAAGCTTAAATATACTGGAAGCTCCTATTTCCCTTTTGAGAGGTGAGATTTGATATTGGAGATTCAGAATTTCCTGGAATAGAATGACCACTTTTAATAACACTGTAAAAGCGAGCAGTAAAATAGGAAGAAGAAATGCCTTGACAACTAGATGATCTTTAAGGTCCCTTCCAACTGAAACAATTCTAACTCTGCAAGTGGAAAAAGAAATAGGTGAAAGGTACTGGAGCAGGTTGCCCAGGGAAGTTGTGGCTGCCCCATCCCTGGAGGTGTTGAAGGCCAGGTTGGATGTGGCCTTGGGCAGCCTGATCCAGTGGGAGGTGTCCCTGCCCATCACAGGGGGTTTGGAACTGGATGATCTTTAAGGTCTCTTCCAACTCAAAATATTCTATGATTCTATGAAATGTACGCGTTGCATATCTAGTATGGGGTCAATAAACGTCAGATGAGGTATATTTAGAAATCTCCCAAAGCTAAAGAACAATTTTTACCTCAGGGAAACCTCTTGCAATTTACAATTTACACAACAGTTCATATTGAACATACATCTTGTAAGTTCAGTTCTCTGTACCAAAAAGTTGATATTTCAAAATTAAAAGGTGCAGGTTCATGACTTATAGGTTCAAATGACATCTGCAGTTTTTGCAAATGATAAAGTGTAACAGTAGCCTAAAAACTTGCTGATTTAAGATTACCTTCTAGATTTTAAAAAAGAGAGCAATTGTTAGAGCTTTGAGTGCACATGGCAACTCAAGACCCTTTGTTAGGCAAATACTAGGTTTTTATTTACCAAAAGAGACGCTAACCCTATCCCTTTGAAGATAACTTTTTGAGTGTTAATTGATCTTAACCAGACACAGTCCTGCCTCCCCAAGACTGCTGACAGGTGCAAGGCCAGTAACGTCTCTAAGGAAAAAAAATACTATTTAGTTTTCATTGCAGCTATTTAAAAGCAAGAGACTTGAAACATAAGTTGGAATGCATCAAATCTGTTCTTCTTGCTGCTTCTAGTTTAGAAATATGAGAGTAAGAGATGAAGGGGGGGCTTAAAGTACATGACAGAACAATCAGGTACTCTGCCAGGCAGCCAGGAAAAGAGGAAATTATCTTTTTATATCTTGGGCAGACTGATTTAGTGGGATGTGTCCCTGCCCATCACATTGGGGTTGGAACTGGATGATCTTTAAGGTCCCTTCCAACCCCAACTATTCTATGATTCTATTGAATCTATGAAAATATATCCCCACAACAGGCAAAAAAAAGTGAATAGGTAATGAAGTATCTGTCTGACCAACTGAAGCAGACTAGAGAATATCCTTGTGTATTGTTTACCTGAAATGTTATATTTCAAATAATGTTAAAGCTGGAATATCTTGAGATAATGTACTCTTGTAGGAGTCTAACAGGAATCCCAGCACGTGAGGGAGCTGTGGAAGAGGGGAACATGTTGCATTCCTTGGAGACCCCAAGGAAAAAGAATAAATCATAGAAAAATTTGGGTCTAGAGGGAACTTAAAGATCACTGGGCACTGGAACAGGCTGCCCAGGGAGGTGGTGGAGTCACCATCCCTGGAGGTATTTAAAAGACGGGCAGATGAGGTGCTCAGGGACATGGCTTAGTGGCCGATAGGAATGGTTGGACTTGATGATCCAGTGGGTCTTTTCCAACCTAGTGATTCTGTGATCATCCAGTTCCACCCCTCTGCCATGGACAGGGACACATCCCACTGGCTCAGGCTGCCCGAGGCCTCATCCAATCTTGCTTTCAACACCTCCAGAGATGGGACATCCTCAACTTCCCTGGGCAACCTTTGCCAGTGCCTCACCACTCTCATCATAAAGAATTTCTTCCTAATGTCTCATCTGAATCTTCCCCCTTCCAATTTAAAACCACTCTCCCTCATCCTGTCACTCCACACCCTTGTAAAAAGTCCCTCCCCAGATTTCTTGGAGGCCCCTTCAGGTACTGGAAGGCCATTCTAAGGTCTCCCAGTTCTTCTCCAGTTTGAACAACCCCAGCTCTCTCAGCCTGTCCTCGTGACAGAGGTGCTCCAGCCCTCTGATCATCTTTGTAGCCCTCTGGACCTGCTCCAACAGTTCCAACAGGAACTTGTGTTTAAAAGACTTACTTCACAGTCATAAGTAAATGATATATCTGGATTAATATATTTGCATGTCTGGAGAAGTAAATACTAGAAGGTTATTTTTTACCTCCTCCCACTCAAAGCTAATTCTTACTATATTTTCAAAAAATGCACATGAAGACTAAGTACAGAAAAATGTGCCAACATTCCTCACCAAAAATAGGCAAAGAATGGGAAGATGAAATTTTAAGAGCAAGTGGGGTATACCAGCTGTTCGGGATTTAGGAAGGGAACCCTTCCAGTCCTCAGAACAAAATGTGTTACCTCTGTGCTGAGGAAGATTGAGCAGAATTGGGAGTTAAGCTGGGATACTTGGCAAGTGACTCTCCGCTCTTAACATGAGGTATGTAACCCACTGACCTTCACTACAGGGACTGGCAAGTCACAAGTGAGACAGATAGCCTAAAAAACTCTTGCCTAAAGCAGGAAAAGCTTTACCCACAATTTGAAATATATTTATTTTCTTTCTGCTTGCCAGAGTGAAAAAAAGAGATACTTGAAGGGGAACTTGAGATGGTTTTTGCATCTTACATATTTTAATTGTTTTAACAGTCAGATACAGTGTTTGGAAAATAGATTTTGCTGACAAAAAGGTGGCAATGCCTGGTGTCACTGTATATAGCACGGAAAACCCATGCCGGTTCCAGAGAGTTGAAAGGGAAAAGTTAGAAAATTCTTGAAGCTCCATTAAATAGTCACACACACTAAAGTATTTGCAGATAAACCAAAAGAACTGAGGACTTCCCACTACCCCATTTTATATTCCTACTAAGGAAAACCACTTCGGCGATATCAGCGTTCACGTTGTGCATGAAGTCCCATTACATTATCATATGAAATCTCATCAATCAAAAACTATTTCAAGGTGGTGCCATAACAACATGTACTATTTCGTTTCATTCTCCTGTAGCATCCACTCTCCAGCTACAGACACAATCACGTGTTATAAGCAGTTAATGATATGGCAATAAATGAAGTCAACCTTATGCCACGATTGCAACTGGAGTGATCTATCACGTGGCTCTCTTTCCACACCCAGATTCCTTTTGTTGTGCAGACAGCATATTTACACAAGCTCAAGGGTGTGCTTTATCTAATCTTCTGTTCTCTCAACTTTAATTTCTAACACAGCAATAATCTCAGACCTGTCCTAGGTAAGGTGGTTGCATCTACACAAGAGTGTCTTTCTCCAAGTATTATCTGAATAAAGTAGTACTGTAATTCCACAAATTAGAATGCCCTCTGCTGTGATGACAAGTTGACAGACTTGGGGTTGTTCAGCCTGGAGAAGAGAAGACTGCTTGGACACCTTAGAGTGGCCTTCCAGTACCTGAAGGGGGCCTCCAAGAAACCTGGGGAGAGACTTTTAACAAGGATGTGGCATCATAGGATGACAGATAATGGCTTTAAATAGGAAGGGGGCAGATTTAGACTAGACATTAGGAAGAAATTCTTCACAATGAGTGTGGTGAGGCACTGGCAAAGGTTGCCCAGGGAAGCTGTGGCTACCCCATCCCTGGAGATGTTCAAGGCCAGGTTGGGTGGGGCCTTGAGCAGCCTGGTCTGGTGGGAGGGTCCCCTGTCCATGGCAGCAGTTGGAACTGGATGGACTTTAAGGTCCCTTCCTACTCAAACTATTCTACTGTTCTGATTCTGTGAAATAATGCGGTTGGTTACATCTGGATACGTGGTCTGGTCAACAGGACATCACAGACATATAAAAGCACTCCCCGTAGCTTGGTTTATGGATCAATACAGAGTCAAATTAAAAAAAGATGTGTAAAATTTGACAATTTACTAGCAAACTAGGTAAGAACCTTTTCTTACTACTTAGTAAAAGAAGTTATTCTTTAAGACATTTCAGCCAGGTGAAGATATGCATATATGAACTGTCACTGTTACAAAATGATAAATGAGAGGACAATGGTTACAACAGAGATTTTTTTTAAATTTAAGATTAATTTATTCTACATTTACCCAATGTAGTCCATTGTCCTGAAGCTGAGAGCAATTTTAGACTGGAGTTCACATTTTGATCCTTAAAAAATGCCTAGAATTTTCAAATAAGAGAACACAAGTTAATGAAATGAAACATAAAATCATCATTTATAGTGCCTTGGATACTTTCAAAGCAAATTGTAAGGACTTAATTAGTAAGTGGATTCTGTATGCTTTTTCAATTTGGATACTAAATATCACACCACTAAATACATGTTTTTGTAACTTTGCGTAGCCAATGTCATTTATATAGTCAAAATATCTTCACATATGTATTTATATATGCAGTGTTAAGGTTCTACAGTAAAGCACTTTTAGTTCAAGAACTCAGAAAAAGGTTTAGCAAAGTCCTTGGAGATACAGAAAATGGAAGAAGAGATCAAAGAACTCTCTCTCATACAATGATGTTGAAGTAAAATTTGAAATGCTAAGTATAATTGCAAAATTTACATTCTGTAGCTAAACTTGAAGGTTGTAGAAGTGTAGAGACATCCTGAAGTTATTATAGGAGAAATCCATAAATTATTGAAGGAATGAAGAAGGTGTTCCACAGTAAGATCTGAAGTATTCAATCTTATTGATTTATCAATTAAAAAAAAACGAGAAATGAATAGTAATGTTGGTAGTTGACAAGTTTAAAAGCCAGATGAGCCAATTAAGAAAACCCACACTTATGTATAAGCATAAAAGCAGAGTGAATAATCCCAGTGAAGCTGATGATGGAGTTTTCAGTGTCTGCAGCACCAAATCTTTTTCCCACATCTCTGGGATACAGAGAGATCAGTCTGTATAATGTAACAGTCCCTTTGTTCTCAATTAATTCACAGCATTCATAATTTTGTAGCAATAATTAAACTGTTTTAATTCAAAAGACACACGCAATGAGAACGTAAACGCGTATGTTGTAAAGTTGAATCATTTGACATATTTATCGGTAGAAGATGAAATACTGGCATATTTCAGTGTTAAGTTCTTTAAAATAAAAAGAGGCTGAATTCTTTATCCAGGATAACAATATCACGTAGACATACGACAAATCAATGAGTTGCTTTTAAAACAACAGATGTCA
The DNA here is from genome assembly GCA_033459285.1 of Clamator glandarius. Lineage (NCBI taxonomy): Eukaryota > Metazoa > Chordata > Aves > Cuculiformes > Cuculidae > Clamator > Clamator glandarius. The sequence goes on from JAUNZM010000582.1 coordinate 376,743, forward strand.
AAACCACACTGTTTTAAAAATCACAGATTCTTATTTTTTCTGTCTGCAAACAAATTATCAGATTTCACTTTGCAGACCACAAAAATTGGAGGGCCTAAAATCAGCAAGAGACTTGAGTCTCCAAGCTCTGAGAGCTGAATATTCTAGTATAAAGCAATAGTATCCAATTAATCTTCAAGATTATTGTGCATATGTGTGTCTAATTGCACAGTGTAATTACTGCAACAAAGGAGTAATAGTTTGTGAGCAAGGGTACCGACTGCATGTAAACTGTTTGAAGTTTGCCTCTGGGTGGACTTCCCAACATTAAATGCAGTGGCCAAAATCAGCATCCAGTTCAGGTTCCCCTCCATGGGCTTGAATGACTATATTGTTCCTTCTTCAGACATTAATACAAACTAAAATATTTTTACTGGAGAATACAGTTAAGCCACAAAGTAAGACTTGAGCACCACACCTAAACATACTTTCAAGGAGACAGTGAGCAGGCAAACAGCATGTTAACACTCTTACAATGTTTGCCATTTTACACTATTCCAACAGCTATAATTTCATGGGAAAAAGTCAATTTAAGATATAAAGGACTCAGAACTACCATAACAAATTCATCCATTTGATAGGGTTTGAACTGCTGGTCAAAACTGAATGCTTGTGCTGTGATCCTGCCTTTCATAGACCTGAAATGAAAAAAATGAGAATAAATATTCTGCAGACATACTAGGTACTTATTCAGTCCACAAATTTCCCCAGGCATGTTACCTAAAGCCCTCTTCTGACCTATATTTATATTTTTTTCTTTGTTTTTTTTTTTTTTATTATTTTCACCTGTAACTGCCTCCCACCTCTCTTTGGACGGAGTAAGCACCACTGCTACTTGAGCAGCACAAGAGCAATGCTGTGAAGATGAAACACATCATAGAATCATAGAATCATAGAATCATAGAATCATAGAATCATAGAATAATAGAATCATAGAATCGTAGAATCATAGAATCATAGATTGGGTTCAGTCGTAAGGGACCTTAAAGATCATCCAGTTCCAATGTCCCTGCAATGGACAGGGACACATCCCACCACACCAGGCTGCCCAAGGCTCCATCCAACCTGGCCTTCAACACTTCCAGTGATAGGGCAGCCACAACTTCCCAGGGCAACCTCTTCCACTGTCTCATCACCCTCATTGGGAAGAATTTCTTCCTAATGTCTAATCTAATTCTTCTTCCTTCCAATTTAAAGCCATTCCCCCTCAACCTATCAGTCCATGTCCTTGTAAAAAGTCTCTCCTCAGCTTTCTTGTAGCCCCTTCAGGTACCGGAAGGTCTCTATAAGGTGTCCCCACAGCCTTCTCTTCTCCAGGCTGAACAACCTCAACTCTCTCAGGCTGTCCTCACAGCAGAGATGATCCAGCCCTCTGATCAGCTTCAAGGAAGGAAGGAAGGGAGAGAGAGGAAAGGGAGAGAGAAAGAGGAAAGGGAACCTTTCCTTTAGTGACCTTCCAGTACCTGAAAGGGGGCTACAAGAAAGCTGGAGAGGGACTATTCTTAAAGGCTTGTAGTGACAGGATGAGGGGGAATGGGTATAAACTGGAGAGGAGAAGACTGAGACTAGAGATCAGGAAGAGTTTCTTTACCATGAGAGTGGTGAGGTACTGGAACAGGTTGCCCAGGGAAGTTGTGGCTGCCCCATCCCTGGAGGTGTTGAAGGCCAGGTTGGATGGGGCCTTAGGCAGCCTGGTCTAGTGGGAGGTGTCCCTGCCCATGGCAGGGGGGGGTGGAACTGGATGATCTTTAAGGTCCCTTCCTACCCAAACCATTCTACGATTCTGGGAAAGAGAAAGGGAAACTATGGGGGGGAAGGGCAGGGCAGGGCAGGGAAGGGCAGGGCAGGGAAGGGCAGGGCAGGGAAGGGCAGGGCAGGGCAGGGCAGGGAAGGGCAGGGAAGGGAAGGGCAGGGAAGGGAAGGGCAGGGAAGGGAAGGGAAGGGAAGGGAAGGGAAGGGAAGGGAAGGGAAGGGAAGGGAAGGGAAGGGAAGGGAAGGGAAGGGAAGGGAAGGGAAGGGAAGGGAAGGGAAGGGAAGGGAAGGGCAGGGAAGGGAAGGGAAGGGAAGGGAAGGGAAGGGAAGGGAAGGGAAGGGAAGGGAAGGGAAGGGAAGGGAAGGGAAGGGAAGGGAAGGGAAGGGAAGGGAAGGGCAGGGAAGGGAAGGGAAGGGCAGGGCAGGGCAGGGCAGGGCAGGGCAGGGCAGGGCAGGGCAGGGCAGGGCAGGGAAGGGAAGGGAAGGGCAGGGCAGGGAAGGGAAGGGAAGGGAAGGGCAGGGAAGGGAAGGGCAGGGAAGGGAAGGGAAGGGAAGGGAAGGGAAGGGAAGGGAAGGGAAGGGAAGGGAAGGGAAGGGAAGGGAAGGGAAGGGAAGGGAAGGGAAGGGAAGGGAAGGGAAGGGAAGGGAAGGGAAGGGAAGGGAAGGGAAGGGAAGGGAAGGGAAGGGAAGGGAAGGGAAGGGAAGGGAAGGGAAGGGAAGGGAAGGGAAGGGAAGGGAAGGGAAGGGAAGGGAAGGGAAGGGAAGGGAAGGGAAGGGAAGGGAAGGGAAGGGAAGGGAAGGGAAGGGAAGGGAAGGGAAGGGAAGGGAAGGGAAGGGAAGGGAAGGGAAGGGAAGGGAAGGGAAGGGAAGGGAAGGGAAGGGAAGGGAAGGGAAGGGAAGGGAAGGGAAGGGAAGGGAAGGGAAGGGAAGGGAAGGGAAGGGAAGGGAAGGGAAGGGAAGGGAAGGGAAGGGCGAAAGACAGAGAGGAGAGCTTGCCCCTTTCCCTCCCACCTCCCTCGCGTGGCTCCCAGCCTGCCCGCTCCCGCACCATTTGAAGAGCCGGTGCCCGATGTCCTTGTCCTGCAGAAAGGAGAAGGCTCTGTGGGGCAGGGGGCAGAAGGCGAAAGGGGCCCCTCCGCGCCGCTCCCCGGCCGCCATCATCTCGCAGCGCCGGCGGCGTCCCGGCCGTTGCCATGGAAACGGCGGCCCCGCGCGAGGCTCCCGTGGGACAGGGATCCTCCAACCCTCCTCATGACACCCCGGCCTTCTCCCCGCTCCCTTCTGCCCAGGAAAACCTAGTGGCCTCCAATAGCTTCTTCAGTTTGGAGCCACCTTGCTACAAGAAAGGCTTTGAGGGGGACGCTGCCCTCTGTTCCTCTCTGGTGAGACCCCAGCTATGGTCCTGGGTCTGGAATCCCCAACAAGAGAAGGATATGGAGCTGTTGGAACGGGTCCAGAGGAGGCTACAAGGATGATCAGAGGGCTGGAGCACCTCCCGTATGAGGACAGGCTGAGAGAATTGGGCTTGTTCAGCCTGGAGAAGAGAAGGCTCTGTGGAGACCTTAGAACAACTTCCAGTACCTGAAGGGGCTGCAAGAAAGCTGGGGAGGGAATTTTTACAAGGGCATGGAGTGATACGATGAGGGGAATGGCTTTAAATTGTAAGTGGGGGATTTAGATGAGCTGTTAGGAAGAAATTATTCACAGTGAGGGTGGTGAGATGCTGGGACAGTTTTCCCAGGGCAGGTGTGACTGTCCCATCCCTGCAGGTGTTGAAGGCCAGGCTGGATGGGTCTTTGAGCAGCCTGATCTAGTGGGAGGTGTCCCTGCTCACAGCAGGGGGTTGGAACTGCATGATCTTTAAGGTCCCTTCCAGCCCAAACCATTCTATGATTCTATGATTGAGGAGGTTAAGTGCATCCAAAGAAGGGCAACAGAGCTGGTGACAGGGCTGGAGAACAAGCCTTATGAAAGGCAGCTGAGGGACCTGGGGTTGTTTAGCCTGGAGAAAAGGAGGCTGCGGGAAGACCTTCTCACTGTCTACAACTGCGTGAAATGAGGTTGTAGCAAGGTAGGGGTTGGTTTCTTCTCCCAGGTGATAGAGTGAGAGGAAATGGCCTCAAGTTGCACCAGAGGAGGTTCAGATTGGACATCAGGAAACATTTCTTCACCAAAAGGGTTATAGGGCACTAGCAGAGGCTGCCCAGAAAGGTGATTGAGTCCCCAGCCTTGGAGATATTTAAAAGACATGTAGATGAGGTGCTCAGGGATATGATTTAGTAGTGGACAGGTACAGTTGGACTCAATGATCTCAAAGGTCTTTTTTAACCAAGTGATCCTATGATTGTGTGAGGGAGTGACTACATCAGCAAATAAAGGAAGACCCATGGATGTGATCTGTGTGGACTTCTCTAAGGCCTTTGATGTGGTCCCCCCCAGTAATCTCTCTAAACTGGAGAGATATGGATTTGATAGATGGACTGTTCAGTGGATAGGAAATCGGTTGGATGGTTGTATTCAGAGGGTAGTGGTCAACTACCCAGTGTCCAGGTTGAGATCAGTGCCAAGAGCATCTAGGTCAGGGCAGCCATCAGTACTGATATAGGCTGGTGGTTGAACAGATTGAGAGCAGCCCCGTGGAGAAGGACCTGGGAGTCCTGGTGGATGAGAAGCTGGGCATGAGCCAGCAATGTGTGCTTGCAGCCCAGAAGGCCAACTTTATCCTGGGCTGCATCAAAAGAAGTACAGCCAGAAGGTCAAAGGAGGTGATTCTGTACCTCCACTCTGCTTTTGTGTGACCTCACCTGGTCCAGCTTTGGAGCCCTCAGCACAGGAGGGACATGGACCTATTGGAGCAGGTCCAAAGGAGGGCCACAAAAGTGATCAAAGGCCTGGAACAGCTTCCCTATGAAGAGAGGCTGAGAAAGTTTGGTGTTACTCAGCTTGGAGAAAAGAATACTCTGAGGAGACCTTATTGCGGCCTTTCAGTACTTAAAGGGGGCTTATAAGAAAGACCGGGAAAAACTTTTTAGCAAGCTTTGTAGCAACAGGACAAGCAGTAATGGTTTTAAACTAAAAGAGGATAAGTTTAGACTAGGTATTAGGAAGGACTTTTTTTACACAGAAGGTGGTAAAACACTGGTACAAGTTGCCCAGAGAGATGGTAGATTCGCCATCCTTGGAATCATTCAAGGTCAGGTTGGATGGAGTTCGGAGGAACCTGATCTGGTTGAAGATGCCCCTGCTTACCACAGGGGGGTTGGACTAGATGTCCTTCATGGTCCCTTCCAACCCAAACCATTCCATGATTCTATGAAAACTCTTTCAGGTTTGCCAAGGGAGAGCCTATCAGGCTGGCCCAGAAAATTACCATTACTGGCTTCATCAATGCCACCTCCAATAACAGAATGCTAAAACAAACTACGAAAAGTGCAAAGTTATGAATTATGAAACTCCAATGAATCAGAGCAGCTTCTTGCTTCCTAAGATGTTGAGCCACTTGAGAATAGCAGGGCTGTGCTTTCAAGCTTTTCCTGGTAGAAAATTTAAGGAAAGTACATCGCTGCATAAAGAATTTATTTTTAAAAGCCCAGTAAAGCAAGATACACTTTGCAAAATTCTGGGAATTCCCTACCTTTTGTCGGGAAATCAGGGAGATCTGAAGGCTGCTGCACATCTTACGGTGTATCCTTTATTAATACACCTCCCTCCAAAAACAGCTCTCGCTTTGCTGCGGATCTCCAAAAATGTCATTTCCCCACTGGTTTACTGCTCAGGCTGAACAGCAGACCCGTTCAAAAGAGTCTAGCAGTGGGTTGGTTTGTTTCTATTTAAGAAATTAAGCTGAATCTGTTCAATTTTGTCAGAAAGCAGAAAAGTGGTACATGCCACGATGGCCAGGGAAAGCTTGAAACAGCCCACATACTCTCCCTTGTCTCATCAGCCGCCAAAAGACTCCTCACAGAATTAACCTTTAAGACAGGTTAGCCAAAAGGATCATACCAAAGGAATCCAGAAGAAATAAGTATCATAAACCTGTGAAGAAACTCTGGTTTGATATGGTTTCAGTAGAATTCATTGCTCACTACACCCTTGCTAAATGTTAAAAAAAGAGTTCGTACACCAGCACAATGCAGCTTGGTTGTTCTAGTGGGAGGTGTCCCTTCCCATCTCAGGGGTGTTGGAACTGGATGATCTTTAAGGCCCCTTCGAGCCCAAACCATTCCATGATTCTGTGATTCTATGATTTAAAGAGCCATTATGCTTTATCTTCTCCGTTTCATTTTCTCCAAGTGTTTTCCCATGTGCTTCCATTTATTTTTTCTTCAAAAACTTTTACATACTCCTAAACAAGAAAGAAAGCTACGCTGTACTTCTTAGAATCATAGAGTCATAGGATGGTTTGGGTTGGAAGGGAATTTAAAAAACATTCAGTTCCACCCCTGTGCTGCGGGCATGGACACCTCCCACTAGATCAGGCTACTTAAAGCCTCATCCAACCTGGTTTGAACACTTCCAGGGATAGAGCAGCTACAATTTCCCCGAGTAACCTGTTCCAGTGTCTCGCCACCCTTCAAGATGTTGAAATGGTAGACAGTTCAAGAGAGGATAAAGAAAAAGTATGCTTTCCTTCGTAATATTTAAATAGGACCTAAAGAGGAGGCCTCTGAAACAAATTATTACAACCTCATTCTCAACATGTCTCCACCTCCTCCAGCACTACCCCATCTGTTAAATTCATCTTGACACTAATATTACTATCCAGAGATTAAATAGCTGAAGTGAAAGAACTGGTTTGGTCAGGAGTGATGCATAGCAACAACTACCAAACACATGAATTCTCAATTTTGAGTTATTTGAACTCAAATAGAAGATTGAAAAAAAAGAGTGAAACTTCAGGTCTTTTGGGGCAAGAATTCCTACTGACTTTAGTGAGGATTTTCTCTTGTTTAAGTGTTTGATCAACAGGCATATGCTTAAATCCCGCTGAAATCTAGAATGTTTAAATGCTTTGATGAATCAGGAGAAAGGAAATGAGTAAGGACTTCAGGACTGGCTCAGAAGGATCAGGACAGGAAACTCTAAAGGATGGAATTAATTTCTTTAGTATTGTGCCATCTACCTATCATAGTTTTATAATTCAATGTTTCCAGTTTTAAGCAGTTTACAATAATAGAAGCTAAACTGGGACTTTCAGTTTAAACACTGACCTCATGATCCCCTGATGAAATTCACAACTGCTTGAAGTAGAAAGTCAGGCACAGTACTCTTAAACACCAACATTTAACTTGTCTTTTAAAAAGTTAAGGATGTTATGGTCTTACAGGAGAAGTTTGGAGGGTGGAAAATAGATTTTCCTGCTGCAGAATGAAGTCTTGTAATTATGTATTATTAAGCAAATCCCCCTCTTGACAAGACTAATTTCAGAATTGTTTGGTTTTCACTTATTTACTTATATGCGATTTTGAAGAGTTTTACAGTCCTGAATAAATGGTGGGCCTTAAATGCAAAGCAAACAAACCAGCCTTTCCATGGCAAACAAAAATCAAATTACAGAGGACCAGCCCTGTTGCACCTTTGTGAAGTGCATCAGTCTTTAAGGCAAAGGTCAGCTGGTGACGGAGCAGCAGCTCATTCCAGTCGGGGAGGTAGTGAAGAACCTGAACAGCAGCTCCTCCCTCTCTCCTGCAGAAGTCTTCACCATCGCTGAGGGATAGTTTGCTGCATGAATTAGTGGAATGGAGGAGAGAAAGGATAATAATCCATATAAATTAGTCTTACCAGTGTTAAAATACTGTAGGAAAAGTCTGATGGAGACTAAATTTAGTCCAAATCTTGTCTGTAATGAGGACCAGAGGCCCCCAGAGTAGAAAGTGCTGTATGCAGTAGTGAAGTTCAGCTCCTGATAAAGATTCGTCAATGTCCAGTTCTGATAAAAGACACCAAGTTCAAGCATGAGAGAGACAGAAGCCAGTTAAAAGCAAATTAAAAATATTTCTGAATTAGAAAATAGGAAAGACTGTGGCATATCTGAATTCTCTCTTTTCTCCACCCCCACCCCAAGTGTTGCCCTTCGATAATCCAAGGCTGCAAGGCAGCAGTCCTTGTCTGCTCGGGAGCCAGGCTGTGGATCCTCAGGTGAAGGCAAGTATCAATGCCTGTGCTTGAAGAGAACTGCTAGAGGTTTTCTTTAAAAACACTTCCAAGAGGCCCATGAGTGTCACCTTCACACCACGCAACTGGAGCCCTCACCCGGGAAGTGGGAGAGCTGGATTTTATCCTCTTTTGGCATGAGGAAGTCTAAGCTCACATCCTTTACATCTGAAGTGCCTCAACAACTAGGGCTGGTGTCATGACCCCTGAGTTAACCTGACACTGTCCTAGCAAGTTTATTTTTGGATCACAGTGTCAGGACCCTGCGGAGACTCAGCAACCACTTTTCCCTGAAGATGTGGCTGCCTGCACACAAGGCCAGCTCTGCTGGGATCTTGGATCAGACAGCTGGGAGAAGAGCTGGGTTTCGAGGCACCTTGACACAAGCCTCATCCTCTTGACTTGAGAGCTGTATTTCAGGCCCATATGTTGTCCCTGCTCCTTACTGGAGCTGTGTGGATGACATGACTGTGCTTGGCCATGAACCCCACCAATCCCAAGCCTGACCTCTGATTCAACCTGTCTCATCGCTACAGACAGGTCTGGTGATCTGGACTCATGATTGAATGTGTTCACTGTCACCAGACCTGTTCCGCTGTTCTGTTTGGGATGCTGAGGGATGGGGCTGTGTTGGGGAGGGCACTGTCCTACCAACCTCGTTCTCCCCCTCCTCTCCTAGCTCTCCTCATCTTACAGAGCAATCTTGCTTCTGCCTTACACAGAATATGTGTTAGAAACATAGTTGTGTTTATGCTAGATTTGTCCATGTTGCCTGTTTTTATTTAATCACCTCTCTGCATCTGAGTGACTGTTTTATTAATAATCTCTGCTTTAAAAGGACGCGTTATACATAGCTTCATACCTGTGCTACAGCCTATTATGAGACTTAATTCAAAAAACAATGCCAAAATCGATAGTTAACAATTTGCATCATAAAAAGTATTGGAGAGAAGTAGTAAAGAAAAGATGTGAGCCTAGTTCAGGCATCAAACCAACAAGCATTGCAATGCCTACATTTTCTTTGGACCTCAAAAAAGAAATGTGAGATGCTTGGAGATGCACAGTAAGACTTAAAGTAAGTCCCAGGCAGCTTAACACTGTGTGTGGGACACCATCCAGGCCTATCTAAGAGGGAAGCAAAGAGGATTGATGCACTGAAGTCTGATATCTCTCTTACCATTCACATATTCCCCTGGAGATTCACTGCCTTAAAGCTCTCCTTTGAAGGCTGGTGTCTAAACACACTTTCTCTAAATCAGATAGGGGTTACTGTATCTTTTAAACCCAGCAGAAAACGGTTACTGAGCTCCTATTCCTATTTTCAAGAATACACAAGTTGTTCACATACACAAGTAACAACTGAGATGCCCAGTTTCACTGTGCTTTATGAGTTCAACACTATATTTCTTTTATTTTAGAACCACAAGCCAAAAACACACAGCTTTCGTACATAGTTTTCATGTCCAGTTTACATACAAAAGCTTACAATGCATCTGGGTAACTGTCTCTCAGAAACTGTTTCCCTATGTAGAAAATAAAGTTTCACTATAGCAGTTGGAGAACATAAACCTGAATTTGTCTCTATAACTTCTTGGTCAGGGCCTTTAGGAGGGAGGGGGCAACTCTGGGGCCTGCCCAAGTGCCAAAACCTGTTTATTATTACTTTTATCCAGTGATTATCCTGGCTAATATAAAATATTGAAGTAATCTTGGATTTAGACTTGACTATTCCTCAGTAATTCTAATGAAAATGATTTTTATGGATTCTGACGAATTGCTTTTTTATTATTATTTGTAGGCAGTTGTGTAGTCATCATTCAAAGTATACTGTGAGTTATCCAGCACAGTTTTAAATATATATTAAGAACTACATTTTGCCTGTTGATGTGCTTCTGTCTTCATTGATATTTGTGGAAATGACTGAAGTTCTAGACTCTGGACTCTTGATTAATTTTCTTGAACTTGCTGTCTGCTACTATTTAAGATCCCTCAAGTGACTGGAACATCACAGAATCACAGATGGTTTTGATTAGAAAAGACCTTTAAGTTCATTGAAGCCAACCATCGATTCAGCCCTGCTAAGTCAACCAGTAGACCATGACCCAGGTATCACATCTACTCAATTTTAAACACCTCCAGGGATGGTGACTCAATCACCTTCCTGGGTAGCCTCTGCCAGTGCCTGATAACACTTTCAATAAAGAAATTTCTCCAAATATCCAACTGAAATTTCCCTGGCACATCTTGAGGACATTTCCCCTTGTCCCGTCACTAGCTGCCAAGGAGAAGAGACCAACGCCACCTCACTACAACCTCCTTTTAAGTAGTTGTAGAGACTGATGAGGTCTCCCCTCAGTCATCTGTTTTCCAGACTAAACAACTCCAGCTTCCTCAGCTGTTCCTCATAAGGCTTGTTCTCTAAACCCTTCACCAGCTTTATTGCTCTTCTCTGGAGACACTCCAGCATCTCAGTGTCCTTCTTGTAGTGAGGGCCCCAACACCTAACACAGTATTTGAGGTGCAGTTTCACCAGAACTGAGTACATAGAACCCTCGAGAAGACCTTTGCTCCTCCAGAACAGTAGCTGGAGGTCAGGTGAACATTTCAAATGTCACTAGACCTATAGATGATAGCTCTGACCTTTCTTTCAGTTTTAGGGACTTAATTTTAGGTGTCTGCTTGCAGACACTTACAGGTCAGCTAAGCTTCTATTATCATTAGGGGTGATCAAGATCTCCATGTATTTTGTACATACCTGCAAGCAAATTACAGCTACCTCCAGGATCCTAGTTCTTGTGCACATTCCCTCACTCCCAGTTCTTAATTTTCTTTAAAAAACAGTGGGCAGAAATACAACTACTATATTTTCCACCATTTTTGCTGAGAGGAGAGGGAGAGGGAGAGGGAGAGGAAGAGGGAGAGGAGAGATACCTGAAAGTGGCCTATAGGAAAGCTGGCTTTAAATTGAAAAGGGGAAGATTTAGAGTAGATATTAGGAAGAAATTGTTCACAATGAGAGTGATGAGACACTTGCATGGGTTGCCCAGAGAAGTTGTGGCTGCCCCATCCTTGGAAGTGTTCAAGGCCAGGCTGGATATGATCTTGAGCAGCCTGGTCTGGTGGGAGGTGTACCTGCCCATGGCAAGGGAGGTAGAACTGGATGATCTTTAAGGTCCTTTCCAACCCAAGCCATTCTGTTCAATGATTCTCTACTCTTAGTCTTTCCTTCTTACTGAATGGGATTTTGTAGGGTTTCCGTTTTTGGGGTTATCAAATACAAAATTCAGTCATTACTGAGTGCTTTACAGGGAGCAATGCTGCACTTGAGGAGTTTATAAAGGTTTCAGTGAGGAAAAAGGAAACTTAAGTGTGGTTTTCCAGTGGGATATTTACAACATGGGTCAACTTTGGAGAAATGTGTACACATTGGAATTAGCAAGGAATGAGCCTGGGCTTGCCTACAGTATTGATTTCACACTGAGAGGGATATATCAGTAACAAATCTCAAGGTACCTTGACATAAGTGTTTTGAAATTAGGATATTCAGGACCCACAGAGGGCTTGATTTCTCTCCTACAGTGCATGTGATCTGACTGTTTACCATAGAATCATAGAATGGTTTGGGTTGGAAGGGACCTTAAAGGTCATCCAGTTCCAAACCTCATGCCATGGGCAGGGACATCTCCCACTAGATCAGACTGCCCACGTGCTACTGTTAATGAACATATCATAGAATCATAGAATCATAGCATCATAGAATTACCAGGTTGGAAGAGACCCACTGGATCATTGAGTCCAACCAATCTCTAAACCATGCCCCTCAGTATCTCATCCACCCGCACCTTAAACACCTCCAGGGAAGGCAAGTCAACCACCTCCCTGGGCAGACCGTTCCAGTGCCTAATGACCCTTGCCGTGAAGAATTTTGTCCTTATGTCAAGCCTGAACCTCCCCTGGTGGAGCTTGTGGCCATTCCTTCTTGTCCTGTCCCCTGTCACTTGGGAGAAGAGGCCACCTCCCTCCTCTCCACAACCTCCCTTCAGGTAGTTGTAGAGAGCAATAAGGTCTCCCCTCAGACTCCTCTTCTCCAGGCTAAACAACCCCAGCTTTCTTAGTCACTCCTCATAAGGCCTGTTCTCCAGCCCCTTCACCAGCTTTGTTGCTCTTCTCTGGACTCGCTCCAGAGCCTTAACATCTTTCTTGTGGTGAGGAGCCCAGAACTGAACAAAGGATTTGAGGTGTGGTCTCACCAGTGCTGAGTACAGAGGGAGAAGAACCTCCCTGGACCTGCTGGTTGTGCCATTTCTGATACAAGCCAAGATGCCATTGGCCTTCTTGGCCACCTGGGCCACTGCTGGCTCATGTTCAGCCCGCTATCGACCAAGACTCCCAGGTCCTGCTCTTGGCAGCTTTCCAGCCAGTCTTCTCCCAGTCTGTAGCACCGCATAAGGTTGTTGTGCCCTAAGTGCAGAACGTGGCATTTGGCCTTGTTAAACCTCATGCCGTTGGTCTCTGCCCAGTGGTCCAGCCTGTTCAGGTCCTTGTGCAGAGCCTCCCTACGTTCCAGCAGATCCACACTTCCACCCAGCTTAGTGTCGCCTGCAAACTTGCTAAGGGTGCACTCGATGCCTTCATCCAGGTTGTTGATGAAGACATTGAACAGGGCTGGACCCAGCACTGAGCCCTGGGGAACCCCACTTTTCCCTATGCATGCAAGCTACCCATCAATATACTTTGAAAAGTTTACCTAGGGAAAAATCAGGTTGGTCTCAGCTGCTGTAAAAGTCACAGGCTATGAAGGGTTAAGCCTAACTGCATTTTTTTTCCTCATCAAGAGGGTGGAGTTAAGGCAAGGGGGCAAGCTATAAACATGTAAGATTTGGAATGTGGAATTGTTGCCTAACAAGACCTCTGTCTTTGACATTAAATTCAATCTTTTTTTCAGAGCTGGCAGGCAAAGCAAGTACTGTTGCTCTCCTAAAAGCTGGGTAAGAGGTCATGTGACTCCTACTTTCATAAAAATAGCTTTTATTGCAAAATCCAGTTTCCTTTGTCTCCTGTTTGTACTGTTTTAACAAAGTTTATGAAGCATTATAAAATAAGGTACCTGAATGTCATCTTCCATTCAGTCTGACAGCATCCTTCATTGCATAATCATGAATTTTAACCATCTGAGAGGCTGACAATCTAAACCCTGAACCAGTCTGGGAGGGTAGAGAAATTTCTGTTTTCCTATTTGTTTACTAAAATGATGAGGTCTTTGCTGAACTGCAGTATTTTTTTCTATGACCTTTATAAAATTAGTTATGTTTGGGGTTATATTTTAAATTATTTAGTCTAAACTCTTATGCAGATGTTTTTTTCTTGCTATAGTTTTCAGTCTTGCTAGGAAATCTAGTCTGTTCTATTCTTTCTAGAAAGGGGAGGAAAAGATGAACTCCACTGTTAATTTCTTCTTTTGGTCTTTGGAGAACAGGAGTTCATTCCTAACATGACCACAAAACCTCTACTGCAATGTAAGCAAGTAATTTAGCACTAGACCACAAAGGACATAGAAGGTAGCATTGGTGGGCTGAGATGCTCATCAAGATCCGGATTCTTAGTTATGCGTCTGGGCTACCACTTCAAAATGTGAATAGCTACAGAGATCCCCCTACAAGCCCCACTGAGCAAAATGATACTTGAACCAGGCACTGGGAAACAGTGTCTGACAAAAGGAGAAGTTTCCTGTGGATTATGAGAAATGAGGTACAACCTTGGATTGATGTCTTCCTGATTTATTTGACTACTCTAACCACTAATTCTATGGTAATTTTTATGCTCTTCAGCCCATCCAGTATTACTCTTCTACACTAACAGATACAGTTTCAGCAGCAAGACTGACAGAGTTGTGTCCTCTGATCTGGAAGTTATAAAAGGCAATGCACAAATACACATTTCCCCTATGATATCCAGCTTTACCCACACAGATGAAAGGGTAAGAGTAACACAGCCCTTGGCTCTCTTGTTCTGTGAAGGATTCTATCTACGAGGACTGCTCTGGGCATGCTTACTGAATAGGGCTTGGAAAGTCTCAGGAAGGAGGGAAGTCTATACTTTGAATCCTGATGCTACTTAGGTGTAGGACAGATATTCCACAATATAAAGATTAAGGTCATTGTAGGCTTGAAAAATAAAGAAGATAGTAATTATGACTTCCACAGCAGCCAACAGACTATTGGCTAAGACATTTATTTCCACTACCTCCTGTCATGGAAAAGGTAGAGTAAGAGAGATGTTTGATGTGCTTTGACCTGCTCAAAGTGAGATTAAGATTCTTGCAGAGAGCTGGTGATAATGAGTTCCTTGCTAAGCATCAGGGACTATGACTTTGTTCACCTCTGCAAATTCAACTCTAGGACAGGCAAACATGTCTAGGGACTTACGGATAATAAGTACCTGGAAGCAGACTGGCTCCCATGTAAATGTCAGAAAGAAAAGAAGTCTTGTTATTCTACTCAACCTAAGAGACAGGCTATAGCAATCAGAACTAATTGAAGAGTGAGGGTAGCCTCTCAAGGATATCTCTCTTGGGTGCATTAAGGCAGCACAGCCTAGAGTCAACAAATACAGGGTCAAGTTGGGAAACATTGGCTGTCAAAACAAAGCCGCCACCCAGTTTGAATAAAAATTTAACATTTCTACATCTCCCATGGAAGCAGCAGGTTTGGAAATAGGTAACCATTTTGGTTTGAGTTCCAGGAATTCTGTGGTGAATTCTCACCTGTTGGCAAATTTGGGGCTTTTTGTCAGTGTTGGAGAAGTCTACAGGGTTTCTAGTCATGAAAACGCCATGGAGTCTCTCAGGGCAGAGCTGCAGGTCTAAAACTTGGGCTCCACAGCTTATGATGGAGGTCACCATGTGTCCAGGCTTCTTCCTCAGTGACAGAGGGAAGCCCTCATTAGAGTTAGAAATTTTAAGCTCTGGGAACAACAATACAGAGTCTAGAAATCCAGATATATCTGGACAATAGATCTGTCTTGAATTCACAGGCCAGGGAAGACCAAGCTCATGATTGTCCTGCCAAGCAGTGTTTTTTTTTGGTAGCAGGAAACTAGGAGGGTTTTTATTCAGAATTCTGCATGGGTTTTGTTGAAGTTGGTTTTGATTCATACAAATTGAGATTATCTAATGCAAACCTGCTTATCCAAAACCTCCAGTTATACAACAGAATAAAATAACATATCAGAGAATGTGATTACTACATTCTCTTTACAGACTCCACCTCCTGGATCAGCTGGGGCTTTTCTTCTCTATTTTCTTTCCTAAGCTGCTGTGTGATTTACTGTGCAATGTTAAATATTGATCTCCTGACAGCCCTTTGCCTCAGAGTCCATGTTGAAGGAAGCAGTTCCTCTCCATAGATGCAGACACAAGACTGTAAGAAGAGCGTGGAGCTCTTGTTTATGGGGATGAAATGTGACACCTAAATCTTATGCATGTCTTCTGGTAGGAAAACAAATCAGATCGCTCACCATTTAGTCTACAGATGCCAATAGATAAGAAGATAGGTACACTGGGTTGCTTCTGTAATTTATCTGGTGAGAATAAGTTTGTACCTGCAAAACTGTTGAACAAAAGAACTGCTGGAGATCTGCAGTAAATATTTTTGCACTTTGCCAGTGCAAAAAGCTCTTCTAGAATCTGTTTTTATATTATCTTTCCCACCAGGTGTTTCCACCTCCTTTCAGTTCTCGAGTCCTACAAATTGTGCTGTGTAGTTAGAACATCAGTATCAGTCCCATCTTCCCTTCGACTCCATTCTGAAAGAATCAGTTTGAAAAGGATGATCTTCAGAGCTTTCCACATGACTGCATATGGCTCAGTTACTAAAGCAATGTTGTCCTGATGAGGAAATGACAAATTCATTCTAAAATACGGGTCAAGTAAGAGTCTCACTTGTCTGTTATTCTGCACAGCATCAGTTAAATAAAATAACATGCATATGCTTTCCTAAAGTGTTTCTGAGAATGCATACCTTTTACTTGGAATAACAAGGAGCCAAATTGAGCCCCAAACTTTAAAATTGATGGAAACCAATCCATTTTATCCCCTGCAAATGGATTGCCCTTCCTTTTCAGCTGATGTGATGGAGAATGCATAATCTGCTTTTATTCCTTAGCAATGAGCCTGAAAAAGAAGTGGCAACATTTTGCTTTTGATTTTCACATTTCTGTATTTCAGTGTCTAAATTAAAATTCTCCTTGCCAGAATTTGAGCTGAGAAGTGATTGCTCAAGGTTTCAAGTTACAAACTTCAAAATCAGATGTCCTAACAGGAGGATGGGAGGTCTTTTTCTTGGTTACATGATTTACAGTGCCTGGTTTGGCTCCATGAGTGAACAATGGGATCATTGCCATTTTCTCTAAAGTCGCAGTTGTCTTCCTAATTGTGTTGTAGTTCAGATAAGGAATATTTAGACTAAAACAGTAAATGTTTGGGTATTAAGACCCTCTCAGAAAAAAAAAAATGGATCAAGAAAGCAACATTTAGAGAAACTATTTATATAACAATAGACCAAGAGATCCTTGCCAAAATATAGTCCAGTTGTGCCAGACGTGCACACTATGAAAGAGTTTGTAAGTGAAGGAGAGAAATGAAGGATTTTCAAGCCTGTACCCAAGACACAATAAGTAGGGGAAGGATAAGGTGCTTTTGATATATTCATAACTTCCTTCAGAGCTTACAAAATCAGATTTTGAAGGCATTGAGAGCAGTACACAAGCTGATGCTTTACAGTTCTATAGAGAGATCTCCGTATGATTTAGGAAATATTATTTAATCTTCCAGAGAGCTTCTAAGAATTTCCTTAATCAATAAATGCAAAGAGATAGCTCCAAAGATTTTTCTGAAAGACTATTCTAACAGAACCCATAATGCTCAACAAGCCTGGAATTGGCTGTAAGGTAGTTTTTTTTCTTCTCCATTTTAGGTCCCTGAAAATGTTTCATATATTATTCCCACTTCACTTATTGAGTTCTACTTTTTAATTCATCAGCGTAAGGACTGGAGTCATATATATTACTCAGGTGCGTGTATCTCGAGACACAAGCCTATCAGTCTTGGTGGATAATCAGGTCTTCCATCTTAACATATAATTTTAAAGAATATACTTTAGTTGGATTTAGAACACACACTGAGAGTTAATAAGGGAAAAGCAGAGTACTTAAGGAATAAACAAGGGGTCTCGGGAACCAATTTTTATACCAATATATTTGTATCCTCTATTTTTCAGAAATAAGGTCATTGATGCCAAATATCCCATGAACTGAAATTCTGGCAAATCATCTGACTGTAAGATAAATTTTATTAAGATGGAATCTCTGAAAGTCATGTTAGATATGTAACGTGGTCCCTGCATAGAAGTATTCAGATGTTAACAGAAAAAATTCAAACGTATTGGTGCCTGGTTCCCTAAGGAAATTGAAAACATAGTCAGAGTTAACTTATCCTCATTCATTACACACTTAGCAACCAACTTGAAAGGCTGGCAAGCTCTACCTCTTTCCCTCTGGGGAAAAATAAACATACAATTAAAGTGAATGTCCTTCATAGGATCCTGTTTATTTTGAATGTCTGTCTTATTCCAGCCTTTTATTTTATAAAAATAAACATGTTGACTATGTCCTAGTGAAGCATCCATAGCAAACCTGAACACTCCTTGCAACATTATCAGAACAGACAGCTTTCTCAAACTCTCATCCTATCATCCCACAAAACCCCTCAGTTTGACAATACAACAGCTTGACTTACGGGAAAGGTGGTGTTAAGAGCCCTAAATTGGCATTAAATGGAATCAGAACCGTTTGCTCCTTTTCATCTCATTGGACATACAGACTGTTTGGCTGTGTTTATACTGCTGAGTTGATTCAAGCCTTAAGGCTGAACAGCTCGGACTGGCTTGTGCTCACACTCCACAGGGTCAACTCCCTCTACAACTGACGTGGTGATGACTGGAGTGGTCCAAACCAGAGACAAGGATAGCACTGAGAATCAAGCAGTGTCCCAATAAGTGTGAATGCATCAGCTCATTGCCTGGTCGTCTTTCATTTAGCAGTATAGCTGTGCCCTAAAGAAAAAGTAATATCCAGTTGCTGTGAAATCTGAAAAAGAAAGTAACCAGTGCAGCAATGGCAATGAAACAAGGGCATGGAGTGACAGGATGAGAGGAAGTGACTTTAAATTGGAAGGGGGAAAGATTTAGACTAGGCATTAGGAAGAAAATCTTGATGATGAGGGTAGTGAGACACTGGAACAGGTCGCCCAGGGATGCTGTGGACACCCCCACCTTCACCCCCCCTCCCGGAGGTGTTCAAGGACAGGTTGCCTTGAACAGCCTGGTCTGATGGGGGGTGTCCCTGCCCATGGCAGAGGGTTGGAACTGGATGATCTTTAAGGTCCCTTCTATGATTCTATGAATCTTTTAGGAGATGTGTAAGTATATAGGGGTATGTGTGACAGCCTAGAAAGAGGTCTCCTCCCCGGGACTGTCACTAATATTCATGTGTGGGAAAGCAAAGCAGAAACCTGCTTCTCAAGAACATGGCTACAGCACAGCAATCATCGATCATGAAGAACTCTACTGCTGCTGCACTTACAAAGATTAGATGCACCTTGGTATAGAGTCAGCAACTACACCTGCCTGCACCCAAGGGCTGGTTATCCCTCTTGCATATATGTGTGCACGCACACACAGAGTAGAAAAAAATCATACATTTTTATATATTCATAAGTATATACATGAAATAGAACAAGTACTGCTCTCTAGTTTCTATAAAACCAGCTTGTGCTATGACACTCGGTATAATTTTAAATTGCTGCTAAGGAATCTTACTAGTAATGGAGCCATTGATTTGAGTGTGGTCCTTTTAAGATGTTGCCCTGGGATGCTGTTGGGAAGCTGCTTTGCAGGCTGCCTGACATGTCTTTTTGTTGTTAACACCAAAGGTGGCTCAGGACATGAGACCATTGAGAGGCCTGCTGAAATACTGGTTAGACTGGGAGAAGACAACATGCAACATGAGTCACACTTGCACTGCACCTTCACACAGCGTAGGGGTGGCACACTGGCACACACCATCTATTAGTCTTTGCCTAGTTCTTCCGAGCCCAGAAACAATTGAGTTTGCTTCAGAATGAAGCTTGAGGGTGAGCTAGCAGTCAGCATGGACATTCAGGAGATAAAACTTGGGCACCAAACTCTAGCAGACATCACCAAGACTTTGAAAATGCTTCCATTTGAAATGGATTTTTTTTCCCCTATGTCTTAAATCTTCAATCTAGAGTAACTCAAACCTTTATAGCAGAGTTCATCGGGCTGTATTTGGAGAATTATTTAGGTGACATTGAAAATTCTACCTTAAAATATAGAGACTAGGAAAGTGTAATATCAAAACTACTCTCTAGTTTAATATTGAGTACGCTACTGCAATTTATTGATTTTCCTTGATATGCTTACAAAGTGATGATCTTGGAAAGATAGCCAATTGCCCAATATTTTTGTTGTCTTTGTTGACGTCAAACCATGCCCTAGGCACAAAGACATATGATCTGGCTGCCTGAGGGAAACTGTAACCCACATTCATGTAGCAGTATGTCTGAGCCAATGTGTTTTATTAGACTTTAAAACCACCTTTATAGCTACACTGGAAACATGTAGTAACACAGAGGATGGGTTGAGGCACTTGTTAATAGTCTGCACAGTTTAACTCACGGCAGTGTCCCTGGCACGGTATGGCCTGTGCCAGCCAGCAGTTTCCGAGGCAATGTCCAGGCCTGGCACAGTCTGGGAACTCTTCCTGTATGCAATATGAGTGAAGCCACCCGCTCTAGGAGGAAAGAGAAATTAGCTGTGTGGTTGCAAGCTGTAGAATGTCACTTGCTTTTGCAGCCAGATAACTGGCACTGGTCCGTTTTATTTACTGAGAAAAATATAGCTAAAGTGATCTATACAGAGTCAGGTTAGCTTCTGTACACCCAGTGCAGCAGTTGCACCGGATGAATTAGGCTTGAGATAAGGAAAAAATTTGTCATGCAAAGGGTCATTAGGCATTGGAACAGTCTGCCCAGGGAGGTGGTTGACTCACCTTCCCTGGAGGTGTTTAAAGTGAGGGTGGATGAGGTATTTAGGGGCATGGTTTAGAGATTGGTGGGAATGGTTGGACTCGACGATCCGGTGGGTCTCTTGCAACCTGGTTATTCTGTGATTCTGTGATTCTGTGATTCTGTGAATTAGGATGCAGAGATTTCAGACTTCCTTGGTTTAGGCTGGGAACAACATTTTTCATTTTATTGTGGCACCTCAACTCTTTGCTTACTTGAATAAAGGAGAACGGACTGCAAATGTACAAAGTTGCGTGTAGGGACATGACCAGTTTGGCCAGGATATGCCACAGGGTGCTTTGGTGATGACCAGGTTCTCAAAATACGTCCTTTCGTATCTAACTTGGGTAATCTCAGCTTGAGATCTAGCTAAAAATAAAAAACATGAAAAAAGAGTATGCCAAGAGAAAAGGTGAAGAAATCAATAGACCTTTTCTGGGTCTGTCTATGGTGGCATTTATATCACCTACCTTCTACACAGTGTTTCTGTCTGAACTCTCTTCCAAGTCATTAGAGACAACCAGACACTTCTAGGGACTAATTCATTTTACCTGTTTTAGACATATAGGGACAGGAGAATCATACCTCAAGATTAGCTGTTTCTTTCTGGTTGTTATAAAGGAAGCACATGGAGGCTGTCTCACACATCATTTCTACACATCTGCAGGTGGCATAAAACTTCTAATTCCTCAGTCCACAATGGTACCGTACAGTTATTTTTAACATTTTCTTCAACCTTTCAGAAAAATCCATACACAACAGCTGTAAGCAAACAAAGGGTAGGCTTTGCCTACCATCCAATCCCTACATGGTGGGCAGGCAGTGAAGGGTAGGGGTGCAGACCACAGCGGGATGTGGGTGACATGTGGTGGCCTGGGGTGGACACCTTGGGGGTTCTCCTCAGCACATGTCAAACGCAGTGGCCATGGACCTGATGGGACTTGGGCTCTGCTACAGCTGCAGATTTACAGCATCTTAAAGCTCCGGCTATTCAGCTGCCAAAGGAAACATGAGCGGCCGCAGAACTTACGTTCTTTATAGGAAATGAATAAGCACAAAAGGGCCATCTGATACCCCACACGCTTATGTCTTATTAAGGACAAAAGAGATCTGAGGAACAGGAAGAGATGTGAAATCTAGTACTCCTGCTTTTTGAAGTATGTTAATAACTCCGTCTTCCTTAACCCTTCAGTTTTTCTCTTCCCCGGTGTTCTTATTTAAAATAAGTATAAAAGGGAAAAAAAAGTAAAGTAAAAAAAAATAAGGATAACTTTTAGACTCATTTGGTTTAATGTACCTTGCATATAATAGTACCAGAAGGATCCTAAAATGCTGTATTAATTATGGGCCAGATGTTGCGTGCGGTGCCAAATGAAGTTGATAGGGTTGTTCCAAGACTGTAAGTGCTGCGCCCTGAAGTTATGTGTTTGTAGTCAGCTCTCAGGGGAAGGGTAACACGGCTGGCAGCTATGTACCACTGAAAGAGAACTCTGACCCAGACAGACAGGAAAAATCTGAATGATTTTAAGAATTATTTTCTTTTTAAAGTCTCTTCGATATGACTTCTGGAAAGGATTTACACCTTGCCATGCAGGAACTCAGCAAGGCTTTTCCATTGCCCTCACGCTGATCATCTGCAGTGTGCTCTGTACATTTATTGCCCTTTTTGGGGAAAGGTCCTGCTCAAATGCTGTGATTGTAGTTGGTTTATATGTCATATCTAAGATTTTCAAACCTGCTAGGAAATTGTGGACACTTGATTTCCATTAAAATGAATGGGAACTTTGAACTCTGTCCCTTCAGGTACCACCAAAAGCTTCTGAAAGCACCTTTTAAAGCCTTGGGCTATTATATCATTGTCCAAAACCTTATTCCTTTCAGTATGCTGAATACTTTATGTCAGTTCTCCTTCCAAAATGAAAAATAATGCTCTTTTAAAACTGATTTCAGGACAACATATTTTTTAAAATTTTATCAATAAACCAAAAATCAAATTAAGGCATTCTGCATAGACTAGTACCACTTTCTTCATAATCATCTAGCTTTTACATTCAAAAGGAAAGTAATTCTTGATGACTGTAGTGAGACACTGACACAGGTTGCCCAAGGAAGTTGTGGCTGCCCCCTCCCTGGAAATCACAGAATCATAGATTCATAGAATCACTGGGTTGGAAAGGACCCACTGGATCATTGAGTTCAACCATTCCCATCAATCACTTAAACTATGTCCCTGAGCACCTCATCCACCAGCTGTTCTAAGGTCTTCCTGCAACCTTCTTTTCTCCAGGCTGAACAAGCTCAACTCTCTCAGCCTGTCCTCGTATGGGAGGTTCTCCAGCCCTCTGATTATCTTTGTAGCCCTCCCCTGGACCCATTCCAACAGTTCCATATCCTTCTTGTGTTGAGAATTCCCAAACTGGACACAATACTCCAACTGGACACAATACTCCACTCTTCTTCTGCACGGGATCTCTGTTCCTTCACTAACAGCAGATGCAGAACAACTTAGAACTGGTCTCAAAGTTTCTTTTTGATAAAGACTGGAGATGAACCACTCCCAAAACAATTTCAGCATAATGTTCTTTTTGTTATTCAGGCAAAGTTTGCACTGGTGCTGGTCTTGTTTGGGTTGCTACAATGCAAAACTATGGAATTCTGTATTTGTACAGAATCTCTGAAACAATATGTACCCCAAAACATCCTCTGGAACTGAGTGAAAGAAAAGATGAAACTGAGTCTGCTATAAATGCCAGTAGAAAGTAACACAAAGGTAGGGACAATATGTTCTCTCTCCATGCATGAAAGATGTGTTACATTGAAGACTATATGATGGATGAAGTAAAGCAATTATACCACAGGTATGCTGAAGGCAGTTCAGTAGATCTAGGTGTTGGAATTACCATGTGTGCTCAGGTGGCTTTCAGCAAGCTCTGTGCCTTGCTGCAGGGTCTCCCTACCTTTACTTATCTCACTTTGCAGCTCCTCCTCCTTTCCTCTTCTCCTTCTCTGTCTGCTAAAACTTGGATCCAAAAAACTCTGCTTCTGGCCCTGAAACCTTTTTCCTTGGGTATTGATCCAGCAATGGGTTTAAAGACAATAAGACAGAAAGGACAAAAAAAGGCATAGACCTAAATGAAAAATAATTTTAAAAATAGCATATTTTAACTGCAAACAGAAACCCTCAAGATATTAATCTCTGTAGCCACCACCCATGTATCTGTGTAGCCACTGACTTGAACAGGCAGTACCAGGTGCAGTTTCCTTTTTGGGAGTGGTCTCTGTATGCTGTTTAGTACAATACCATCTCCTCTCCTTTTTTGTCATGCACTCATGGCCAGAAAGAGGATGAAAAAATCTATCAGGTCCCTGGAAGGAGCAGAAGGTGGATGGGTATTGTGAACATACAGGGACTCTGTCTTTTGTAAGTATGTATTTTTTATCCAATTACTTCTTCTTTGAATGTCCCCTGTATAATTTGACTTGAGGATAGCTTACCCAACAGCACTGTTGTTTTTTTCTTACAGTGTTATCCATGATGAGACTTGTGTGTCAGAGCCCTGAGGTGACCCACGTCTCAGCCCCAGATATTAACTGACATGTTCTGGGCTGTGAAGTGGAGCTGAGACATGGGGATGCAAAGCTCTGGATGTGGGGAGGATGGACAAATGAGCGCTGTGACTAATGAAGTGGCTCAGCATCAATTATCAGAGCTTGTGAGCAAGGAGCCTAATCAGGGATTCAACAGCACTGGGGTTGGACCATGCAGTTGGACCATGGCAATGGAAGACTCCAGAAACAGCTGTATGTTTACAAAAATAGGATGTAACCTCTGTAAGGTTTGAGAATTCTCTCATCTTCCTTTTCTCTGCCCTAATTTACTGAGATAATGAGACAGCACAACTGCTACGGTTATTGGTTTATATAGTAGAGTGACTAGAGGTTCGCTGAAGAAATAATTCAGAATGAAAGGCACATGTCATAGAATCACAGAATCATAGGATGGTTTGGGTTGGAAGGGACCTGAAAGATCATCCAGTTCCAACCCCCCTAGATCAGTCTGCCTGAGGCCCCATCCAACTTAGTCTTCAACACCTCCAGGGATGAGGCAGCCACAGTTTCCCTGGGCAATCTGTCCTAGTGCCTCATCACTCTAATCATGAAGAATTTCTTCCTAATGTCTAATCTAAACCTTTCCCCTTCCAATGTAAAGCCATTCCCCTCTTATCCTATCACCTCTTCAGTTCTAGGTTTAAGGCATTTGAAAGCTCAAATCTACATGTCCC
Source organism: Clamator glandarius (assembly GCA_033459285.1). Lineage (NCBI taxonomy): Eukaryota > Metazoa > Chordata > Aves > Cuculiformes > Cuculidae > Clamator > Clamator glandarius. The sequence goes on from JAUNZM010000582.1 coordinate 401,112, forward strand.
CGAGTATATGTGCTCTGAAAAATGAAGTGCATTTAAAGCACATTTAAGAGATGCAAATCCATGGATCAGGCACCAGAGCAAGTTAAGGGGTGGAGGAGGTGGCTCTGGTTGCCTTTTGTGATGGGGTCTAATGGTCAGAACAGTCCCTCGGACAGTGAGTTTTCCATAATGATTTTCTTTTACCAATAGGAGCCTTCCCATCAAAGTGATCTTTTTCAAAATCGAAGGATGTGGATTTAATGATGTAGCTCTTGTATAATTTTGATGGAGTGTGTGAATACAAAATATGATGTAAGAATCTACCATATGATTCCAAAGTTGAAGCCAGAAGCTTTTGCATAGCGCTCTCCTACATAAACCTAGCCCTGCTTTTCCTGCTCTGGAGCTAGATCCTCAGAAACATCAATAGGGCTGTTTTCTGATGGAAGGTTGAGTGATCCTTTTGTAGGTACTGCTGTAAGAAGGTGTGAACAATGTTGAGAGAGAACCTACAGCACTGAAAATGTTTTTTGGTTGCAAAGATATAGGAAAGGATTCATTATTTTGAATATTGCTCTGTCAGATCATTGCGTTTTGACAGAGCTCTGGTAGCTGGTGTACAATAAACTCTCTGGATGTCTCCTCCAGCCTTTCATGCTAAAGGAAACATAAAATGCTCGAAACCAATCACACTTGGACAAGAAACTTGTAAAGGCGAACTTCCTTGGTGGAAAATAAGATTTATGGGAGGTATGGCTATTGTTGGAGATAAAGAATCGTTAATACATTTTGGGGGAAAAAAAGAAGGAACAGTTCACATTCTTCTGTCACTTAACACCAAACGCTCTGCCAAAAGAAAAAAGGTACAGATTAAGCCAAAGTCTGCCAAAGTTAGTTAAAGCTTATCATTCGCATATTGCCTAGAAAATGTCATCCATTACCATCCTAATTATTCCATATTTGGGCTGTCTGGCATTCAGCGACAAGTCATTAGCAAGATAGAAAAGCTGCTATTGCAGCACAGTCTGAACTCTTGTGGAAAAAGCTTGCAAAACAATGAATAGCACAGAAAAAGTGAGCAAGATGTTCCTATTTCCCCAGGCTCACCAGAGAGCAAAAGGACATGATATGAAGCCGAGATAACCTGAATCCATTTCAAAATGTGTTTAAAATAACAAAGGTTAAAAATACTGTGCAACTCTCTTCTGTGACAGTGAAGCCAGGGGTTAATTCAGAGGAAGTTGCATTATTTCTTTTAATATTTACTAGGAGTTCAGTCAAAGGAGACCAAAAGGAAAGTTTGGACTCGATGACATAAGAGGTCTCTTCCAACCCAGTGATTCTATGATTCTAGCTATGGTCCCACAGTAGGATATAAGGATGATCTCTGTTGCTAATTCAACATGCAAAGGCTCAGTGGTTGTACCATTACTGAGGAGAAACGTGTCCTATTTTCACAATGCAAATTGAACAAAGACATCGCTGTCAGTCTTCCCAACACCCACTTTCCCCCTGCCCCTGCATTGCATAGTGTTACTCTTGCTTTCCACATGTGATGTGGCCGATCCATGTTCTTTGCAACAGTAGATGCTATTGAGCAGCAGTTTTTCGTGATGTAGAGCCAGCTGCCGTCTGAAGATTAACAAGGCCAAATGCTGAGTCCTGCACTTGGGGCACAAAGACCCTGTGCAGCTACAGACTAGGAGAAGTCTGGCTGGAAAGCTGCCTGAAGGTGAAGGACCTGGGGGTGTTGATTGAACACGAGCCAGCAGTGGCCCAGGTGGCCAAGAAGGCCAATGGTATCTTGGATTATATCAGAAATGGCATGACCAGCAGGTCCAGGGAGGTTCTTCTCTCTCTGTACTCGGTACTGGTGAGACCGCACCTCGAATTCTGTGTTCATTTCTGGGCTCCTCACCACAAGAAGGATATTGAGGCTCTGGAGTGAGGCCAGAGAAGACCAATGAAGCTGGTGAAGGGGCTGGAGAACAAAAGGAGCATGTGAGGAACCTGGGGTTGTTTAGTTTGGAGAAGAAGAGTCTGAGGGGAGACCTCATTGCTCTCTACAACTACCTAAAAGGAGGTTGTGGAGAGGAAGGTGCTGGCCTCTTCTCCCAAGTGACAGGGGACAGTATGAGAGGGAATGGCCTCAAGCTCCACCAGGGGAGGTTCAGGCTGGCCATTAGGAAAAAACTTTTCATGGAAAGGGTCATTGGGCAGTGGAACAGGCTGCCCAGGGAGGTGGTTGATTCACCTTCCCTGGAGGTGTTTAAGGCACGGGTAGACGAGGTGCTGAGGGGCATGGTTTAGTGTTTGATAGGAATGGTTGGACTCGATGATCTGATGGGTCTTTTCCAACCTGGTGGTGATTCTTTGATTTGCCTGACTTGTTTCGGCTGCCCTTCCTCCTCACCTACTCTCAGATGTTTAGGATATGTCAACTGGCCATCGAATCTGAGTTTAAGTGGCCTCTCATCTGGCATGCATCAGTTGTCTGGGAGAACATAGTTTATGGGAGCATTATTAGAGTACTCAAGGGCTATAATAATCAAGTGATTGTGCCCCTGCACTCAGCATTAGTGAGGCTGCACTTTGAATCCTGTGTTCAGTTTTGGGCCCCTCATTACGAGGACGTTAAGAGGGTGGAGTGTGTCCAGAGAAGGGCAACAATGCCGGTGAAGGGGCTGGAGAACAAGACTTATGAGGAGTGGATGAGGGGAGACCTCATCACTGTCTACAACTACTTGAAAAGAGGTTGTAGCAAGGTGGGTGTTGGTCTCTTCTCCCAAGTGTCCGGCGATAGGATGAGAGGGAATGGCCTCAAGTTGCACCAGGGCAGGTTCAGATTGGACATCAGGAAAAATTTCTTCACTGAAAGGGTTCTCATGCACCAGTGGAGGCTTCTCAGGGAGGTATTTAAAAGACGGGTAGATTCAGTGCTTAGGGATGTGGTTTAGTAGTGGACAGGTACAGTTGGACTTGATGATCTCAAAGTCTTTTCCAACCTAGCAATTCTATGATTCTATGATTTGACAGGACTGTGAGTGACAGGCTAATCACACTGCGTGCTTATTTATACCAGCAACACAACAAAAGTCAGTGCAGGTGGAATTAGGAAGTCACATGCCTGGATAATGATAAACTGACCATGTTTCACAGGAGTATGAAAAAGCAGTGATGACAGCTGGGTGGCACTTGGTTACTCTGAAGCCAGATGCCTCCTGTATTCCAGATACACTGTCCTTCAATCCATTAAGAGCCAGGCTGGATTTTGCTGTGCTCTGTGTGACTTCATCTCTTGCCATGGCTCTCCGAGACAGCCTCCTGCTGAGGTAGCAGAATTGGTCTGCGGGCTTCAGGGCTGCTTTGTCAGCACACACGCCTGGGCCAGGCTATTTTCTAGCTTGGTGAGTCTGGAAAAGAACCTCCATTTTCTTTTTACTGGTGGTCAGGCCAAATTGCCTGGTAGCCTTATTGAAACATTAATTAAAGTGCTGTGCATCCTCTTCTGCATGCACAATGACTACTCAGCTGTCAGTGAAGAGCAGGTTCTGGGCTATTTCTTTATGACCTTTCATTTAGCACAGAGGCTCTGGGGGCGGCAGGAGGAAAAGTAGCTCTTGGGGTATTATTATTATTCCACCTACTAATGGTTCCTCTGCACTGGAAGAACGTTCTTTTGGTGATTAAGTATGATTTGCAAGTAATAAACTATTTTAGAGTGACTCAGCCATTCACATAAATATGTGAAAGGGCATTTTAAGCCTTGTCTCCACAAGTCTTTACATGTAATAACCTCGAGAGTGACGTTTGATCCATTAATCGTTCTGAGACTTATTAAGGCCAGAAACATAAGCCATAGTAAATGCAGATTGAGACCACTCTATGTTTGACTAGTGATTTTCCTGAGAACTTCCTGACCTAAGCGTGTGTGACAGAAGCTTTTTTTTTAAATAACTTTATGAATGTTTGCTGGCATAGCAAACCAAAAGAACAAGATACAATAGCCTCTTGGTATAAATCTCTGTTAATGAGATCAGGACTAGAAACTTCATTGTTCAACTCACATTCTGTCTGAATGCAATCTGCTTCTCAAATTATAAATCAGGCACAAGACACTGTACCATTGTGTAACCCTACACTCCGGCTCTGGAATGTTTCCTAGTCACAAGAGGATTGTCATCATTTCATTTATGAGAGAACTATCAAACAGGCTTGGACCATATTTGGTTTAAACCTCCCCCTCCTCAAATGAAGAGAAATCCCACCCTGCTTGCAGCAGGGTATTTTTATACTCACAACACAGAAGTGCGCATTACAATGCATCACATCCTGAAATGTAAAGACAAAAGAAGAAAGTTATTTTGTCTATCACTCTCAGAAGCAGTGCTAATTACTAAGTATTAAGAATTCTTTTTTATATATACCCTGTATATCTCAATCCCTTCAGTAAGCAAACACATATCTGTGTAATAAGACCATTGGAAGGTGTAGTTTGTGTCTGCGAAGGTGTATTGTGTGCGCAAAGCCTCTGCCATCCCACAAGACCTTACAGCACATTTTGTTTCAGAAAGCAGATCCCTTCTGATTATCTCAAACAGTCAGAGAGAGGGACTTAATCACAGGGTGCACATGGTGCAGCGATTTTGAGAGCTCTGAAGGACATAACTGTTTTCAGGTTTTCATCCAGCTTTCTAGCAATCCAAAAAAAGAGGGAAGGCTTCCTATATTTATTACTGGCTTAGGAGCCAGCTAAGAAAGCACAAGCTCACTCTTCAGGTCCACCAAACATAGGTCACCATGCAATTAAACACAGAATCTTTCTGGTCAGCCAATTCACCTTTCAGTTCTAGTAGGACTCAGTCCAGAGGCCAGGAAGAGACAGAGGTTCATCCATAGCAACCTGTGGTTCTGTCTCCCTAATTTTATTTACTGTTGAAAGCAGCAGCATGAATGGTATGTGTAAATGCTCATCCTTTGCCCCATACTCAGATATGGAACTGCTAGAATGGGTCCAGGGTAGGGTCACAAAGTCGATCTGAGAGCTGGAGCACCTCTGCTGGGAGGACATGCTGAGAGAGTTGGGTTTGTTCAGCCAAGAGAAAAGAAGACTCTGGGGAGATATTAGAGCAGCCTTGCAGTATCTGAAGGGGCCTACAAGAAAGTTGTGGAGGGACTTTTTACAAGGGCTTGACATAGTAGGACAAGGAGGAATGGCTTTACATTTACATTTACAAGGGAGAAGAATTAGATTAGACATTAGGAAGGAATTCTTGACACTGAGAGTGGTGGGACACTGGTACAGGTTGCACAGTGAAGTTGTGGCTGTCCCCTCCCTGCAGCTGTTGAAGGCCAGGTTGGATGGGGCCTTGAGCAGCCTTGTCTGGTGGGAGATGTCCCAGCCCATGGCAGGGGGGTTGGATCTGGATGATCTTTCAAAACACTTCCAACCCAACCCATTCTATGGTTCTGTGATTCTATCCCCTCTCCCCTTCCCCTTTTCCCATTCCCCTTTCCCTCTTTCCGCCCCCCCCCCCCTCGCCCCTGCCTTCACCTTCTTCTTCTTTTCTTTTCTTCTCCTGCCACTCTGAAAACAACCAACTACTGGATCCAGATTAAATAAAAATGTTGAACAATTCCTTTCTTCTCAAAACAAACACAAAATTCATATATACAATAATACAGACTTTATATGTAGATTTGTGGCACCCACAGCCACTTCTGTCACCTGGATCATTGCCACCATTGTTGCTGGCTTGGGTTTTATACTCAATATTGAAGGAATCCTGCGGCTGCGATTTGAAATCCAATTCCAAACACATTGTGGAGTCACAGCTAGCTATGTAGGGTCAAATTCACCCTGGGTGAATTGTCTCCTGTAAAAGCAGTGGTGTTAGAGCAGGAATCATTATAAGCTAGACTATTATGAATATTATGATGATTAAAAGATAAGGAACCTTCTCTCTACTTGATCTAGTAGATTTCAGTGTTTCAGTGGACTTGATGATAAGTGAGTCTGATTATTTCCATGCACCAATAGCCACGTTTTAGATGTCACTCCACACATTCAATTTGCTTATATATTTCTGATTTCTAAGTTGCATTGTAATTCCTGCTCTGTCTGCAGAATTTGACTGCATCAGTCAGGTTCTCCTCCAAATCAGGAGCTTTACCATGGCTTCTGCCACACAACTCGAGACTTGCATAGTAAAAACTGGTGATACAGAAAATGCTGGCAAATAATCATGGAATCAATCATAGAATCATAGAATCATAGAATCATAGAATCATAGAATCATAGAATCATAGAATCATAGAATCATAGAATCATAGAATAGTTTGGGTTGGAAGGGACCTCAAAGATCATCTAGTTCAAACCCCCCTGCCATGGGCAGGGACAACTCCCTCCAGATCAGGCTGCCCAAGGCCCTATCCAACCTGGCCTTGAACATCTCCAGGGATGGGGCAAATAAAACTCTATAAGACTCGTTTTGGAGTTTTAGAAAGCAAGCATCCTCTATCTTGAGTGATCTCCATCAGTGACGTGCAGCAAGACAAAAGCTCACGACAATATATTTTCCACTTACATGCATGTATATAACTTTTCCCAGAAACCTTACACAGATTCTATTACTTCCCAAGGTCTAATTTTAATGTTATTATTAACTTCACAACAGTCAAAATTCTTGCTAATTTAGAGGTGGCTCCAGGTCTCTGCCTGACATTGCATTTGCGATAGAGAAATACTTTAGACAGAGTTGATTACAGAAGAAGGCACATCTGTTCAGCACAGATCATACCTCACACAAGAAATTATCATCTCCGATGAATGAACATTTTCTAGAAAAATACTGTCTGAAAGAAAACATGCTAAGAGAGGAATAAAACAAGCTATCAGAGGAATAACACATGCTGTCAGAGGGGCATTCTGTCTAACACAGAATAGGAATGGGCTGCCCAGGGAAACGGTTGAGTCACCATCCCTGGAAGTATAAAACAAACATGTAGACGTGGCACTTTGGGACATGGTTTAGTAGGCCCTGTGGTATTGGGCTGACAGTGGGACTTGGATGAACTGAGAGGTCTTTTCCAACCTTAATGTTTCCAGGACTCTAAAAAATTCCTTTCCAAGAGGTATATATTTGCTTTCTTGAAATGTGTAAGTTTAATGTTATAAATGGAAAATTAATTTTGTGCTCTAACTCTCCTGCACAACATCAGGTGACCTGATGGTCTTTTGCTTGAAGTATATTTGAACACATGGGACAGGATAAGTGCTGCGAACACACGGTTCTTTCCTGGGATCATTTGCATGTCATTCTCTGTAAAAGCAGTGAGGTGCAGTTGCACCCAAGGCCACCCCTGTGGATGTTAATCAATTTGAAAATCAGGCACATCATAGCATATTGCTGCTCCTCCTGCTTCCCTTGTGAGGAAGAAGACAGATTAATTTATTTTAATTTCAGGGTTTTAAAATTAATTTCAATTTCTGTTGTTTGTTGTTTATTTTAAAGCAGCAAAAATTGTAGGCAGAATCAGGAGTTTTTGAAATAAATCTAAAGTATCAAGGTTTTGAGATGTTCCTGTCTAAACCAAGGTTGTTTTATTATAGCACAGTTATTTTTCTTAATATCTCAAAAATAAGATTAAGCCATTTAAAAAAGAAAAGTTTTCTAAATTTCTGTGTGATGACAAGGAAAGCCTGGAAACATCAATCTGAAGAATAATCATCAGTTAATGGGAACAAAGAACTCATTGGCTAAGAATCTAGCAGCTACCTCTGGATCAGCACTCACAGTGCATGTTCCTGATGTTTGAGGGTCAGGCTGTTTAGACACCTAAACGAAAACTATACTTTATCCTGTATCCTGGGCTACATCAAAAGAAGTGTGGCCAGCAGGTTGAGAGAGGGGATTCCTCCCCTCTACATCGCTCTTGTGAGACCCAGCCTGGAGTCCTGAGTCCAGTTCTGGAATCCTCAAAATCAGAAGAACACAGAACTGTTCAAATGGGTCCAGAGGAGGCCGCAAAGATGATCTGAGGGCTGGAGCAGCCTCATCTAGTGGGAGGTGTCCCTGCCCACGGCAAAGGGGTTGGGACTAGATGATCTTTAAGGTCCCTTCCAACCCAAACCATTCTATGATTCTATAGTATTGTCAGAAGAGTCAAAGTGAACTAGGAAACAAGGTCATTATTTTTGAGTTGAAGCCTATAAATCAAACAACACATTTGAAAATGTTTTTCTAGACACTTAAATGCAGGCACCTGGTTTTGAAAAACAATCTCTCCATATAATTAGGAGAGGAAGCTGACTGATGGGCTTTGCTTTTGCCACCTAAACGTATTAACAATAAAAGAAACCCGGTTAAGCTGGTGCTCTGTCTTGCTGACTAGCAGTGTTGGTTTTGATCCCTGGCCTCTGGTATTTGGATTATTTGCTTTCCCCTCTCTTAATCTCTGTGGGGAAAAATTTTCCTTGCTATTTAAATATTAAATCCTTGCCATACTGGAATGTCGCAGTGTACTGCGTACAAACAGAGATGTGAGGGCTCAGTATTCTTAGTGCAAATCAATTTTGAGTTCCAACTTAGAAGGCCTTTGTTCATTTGTTCTGAGGATACACACATGCCTTTTGGTGGGAATTTTACATGTATTTAATGGCTTTAAATTTGGAAGGGGGAAGATTTAGCTTAGACATTAGGAAGAAATTCTTCACTGTTGAGGGTGGTGAGGCACTGGCACAGGTTGCCCAGGGAAGCTGTGGCTGCCCCATCCCTGGAGGTGTTCAAGGCCAGGCTGGATGGGGCCCTGAGCAGCCTGGTCTGGTGGGAGGTGTCTCTTCACAGTGGGACAACCACAGAGGGTTAGAAATGGATTATTTTAAGGTCCCTTCTAACCCAAACCATTCTATGATTTATATATCTTCTATAGCTTGTTTCAATGTTTATCTGCTTTGTGTAAAAGCAGCAGAGGAAGAGCAAAAAGATGGGGGGAAAAAAAAGTCACCACTCCTTAGCAATTAACTAACTTCACAGATTCAGTTATCGTGCTAATTAAGTAACAAAAAGTGTTCAATCAATAACTGGCATAAAAATGCAGACAAGTTTATCACCAAAGTTGTCTTATCTGCTACAGATGAAGTTAAAGTCAAGGGACTACAACCTGCCAACCCAAGACTACCAAAACCAATCTGTCTCTCCAAAATTGATGCTTTCAAAGACATCTACAATTGCCTATACCTCTGCAGAAGGACACTGAGACGTGTTCTTAGGCTATACATGCCCTTATGCAGAATATATTTTTTGGCTCCATCTGGGTCTCTTAAACCCAGAAATGCAGTCCTTATCTCCAGGCCTCCTGTCCTCACTTTACTTCCTTTTATACAGAGATGGTGTAATCTGGATTACATAGCCTATGGGAAACAAAAAAACAATGTAATCTGGATTACATTGCCTATGGGAAACAAAAAAACAGCTTTTGCTGATGCCCTAGCTGGGTGCTTATGGTTCTCTACTGGTTACCATGGTGAGGGTGTTGAGATGCTGGCACAGGTTGCCCAGGGAAGTTGTGGCTGCTCCATCCCTGGAGGTGTTCAAGGCCAGGTTGGATGGGGCCTTGGGCAGCCTGGTCTGGTGGGAGGTGTCCCTGCCCATGGGACGGGGGTTGGAACTGGATGATCTTCAAGGTTCCTTCCAACCCAAACTATTCTATGATTGATCTATTTCTAGAATAACTGATTTAGCCTGAAGCTGACACTGATGTAGAGAAGTTTCCCTATGTGCTTCCACATAATGTTAGTTGTACGGTTCCTTCCTAGGCACCTTTTTCCCTAATATCCTGACAGCTTCAGCCTGAGGTTTTTTTCATGAGGGGCTGTGGAAGAATTGCTCTTTAAGTGGAAGTGTTGATAAATGTTGTGGGGAAAATCTTGCAAATATGAATCTCTGACAAATTGAAAAAGATCTGCTGGAGCACATACAAGGAGAAGTACGAGGTTGGGAGCACAGACAGTTTTAGAGTCATTCAGATGTGGCTTCTGAATAAGGGCAACACATTGAAGTAACTTGTAATACAACCACCAATATAAAGATAAAAGGTGAAACTCTGTATATTATGTACTGATACAAATAATAGTAAAATATATATTTTACAGTTGTAACAATCTTTTAGCAAATCTTAGATAACTCGAGAACTTAGGGAAGAAGTTTACACATAGTTTAAGCAGCAAAATATTTATTTACCTTTCATTTCAATTATGGGTACAGGAAATTTGTGTAACCAATAAACCCACTAAAAGTGTCAAGTATTTTCATCCTTTAAATTTTACAGGACAGTGCAAAATAAAAAAAAAAAAGACTTAATTATCCTAAAAATGCTTACCAGCCAGTTGAGACCTTATCACTGTCTAAAACTATCTGAAAGGAGGTTGTAGAGAGGTGGGTGTTGGTCTCTTCTCCCAAGTGACAGGTGATAGGATGAGAGGAAATGGCTTCAAGTTGCATCAGGGAAGGTTCAGATTAGACATGAGGAAAAATTTCTTCACTGAAAGGGTTCTCAAGCAGTGGCTGCCCAGAGAGGCGGCTGAGTCCCCATCCCTGGAGATATTTAGAATATGGGCAAAGAGAGAATGAAGAGATGAAGTGTTCAGCAATACAGTTTAGTAGTGGACAGGTATGGCTGGACTCGATGATCTCAAAGGTCTTTTCCAACAGAGCGATTCTGTGATTCCATGAGATTCATTATTTGAGCTACTGCATTCATCTTTATTTTGCTGCTAATTTTACAGTGTCAACACATTACACACAAAGTACATAAAGCTGCAGTGTCCTGGAGCAGACAATGTCAGTATCTCCTGTACACTTGCAATCGATTGCTAGCTGAAGCATTCTGGTACTGCTGCGAGGCTATTGTGGTGTTCACCAAAGGGGAGGCTATACATTGCTGAATACTCTATAATAAATTAAGAATAATGAGATATACATGGATATAAACAGAAACATGATTCTGTATATCATAACATTCAAGAAACATCATTTGATGATATTGTGATGTGTTTGCCATTATATAAACAACTGTGGAGCTTCATCTGGATTCAGAGGTTGGTACAATGTCATTCAAGAAAGCTGGGGAGGGACTTTTTACAAGGGCATGGAGTGACAGGACAAGGAGGAATGACTTCAAATTGGAGCGTGGAAGATAGCGATTTCTTGATGTCTTGGTGAGAGACTGGCACAGGTTGCTCAGGGAAGCTGTGGCTGCCCCATCCCTGGAGGTGTTGAAGGCCAGGTTGGATGGGGCCTTGAGTAGCCTGGTCTGGTGGGAGATGACCCTGCCCATGGCAGAGGGTTGGAACTGGATGATCTTTAAAGTCCCTTCTAACCCAAACCATTCTATGATTCACATTAATTACTGAGTGAATATCCTCACTTTACGTCGATGCTCCTAAACTACAGGAACTGAAGCAGGTTCTTCTCTCAGTGAAGTAAAAATTGAAAACCTCATCACTTCTCTAAAGATTTGGTGAAATCTCAGTCATCTATACTTTTTTTGCAGCTGGGATCTTGTGTGACAGTTGTTCACTCTTATCATCAAGAAGAATTCCAAGCCAGTGCCTGAGATCTTACTGTATATCTATGGCTGGACACCTGTTTAAATGCTTAAGTAGGTAAAGAAGGGTCTTAAATGTCCATCAGAGAACTTATGGTTCCAGAGACTGGACAGCCTGAATAATGTCTAGTTTTATATCTTAATCATGGAACAGAAATCTTGTAGATAAAGGATTAGAAGGGGAAAGCTTTGTCACAGACCAGCCTGTGAAGAAGTCTGACTACTGAAAGCCATGAAAATGCATTCGTGGGTCTATGAAGAAAGTCTCAGAGAACATTAAAGCTCACAAATGCTTTAGTAAAACACAGTTAGAGCCAATAAAGGTAGCTATGCATCTGTTATATCTTTTCCTCAGTACAAATATATAGTAAATGAGGAGGCTGAGAATATAGAATTTTAAATATTAACTCCTGCATCATACTGTGAATATTTGAAATATAGGTTTTGCACTTTGGACGCTCATCTGCCTATTCAGTTCTTTACATTCCAGGTATCATGATTATTTTGTTTCAAACTGACAAGACCTGGAATATATGGAATTAAATACAAACACTTATTAAACAAAGGTAATAGTTACTACTTATGAAACATAGATATCTGCAGCTTAATGTAAGAATTAACTGTATTACCAAGTATTTTACATGCTACCATGCATGTAAAATAAATAAATAAATTTCCCCTTTCATCTCTACATTATTAAGAAACACAAGTTAATTATGAGCTATATATAGCCCATATGGACCCTGCTAAATTACTGCTCCTTAAAAGATCCTGGAAATTCCTTCATTCTGCAGGTTTCTTCAGATTTCAAAGGGAAAACGAAGCCAGAGGATGAGGCAGTCTGGTATAAACTGCTAAAGCCTGTTTATGTAACTATAAAGCTCATATGCGTACGAAGTTTTTATGCGTATAAAGTTCATATGTGTATTTTTTACATAAATAGAAATCTGCAAATCTGGCAAGACAAATGAACAGTTTGATGTCAATATTTTAAATTATATTTTTGCTATAAAATAAGCCATAAAGCCAGCCTATAGGAATTAAAACTTGAACGTATTTAAATGAAATACTTACCGGAGGGCTGATTATCTGCAAAATTTTTGAAGCAGATGGGTTTCTGCTAACGGCTTCTCGAACATCTAAAAATAGCACGAAAGTATATCATAAATATTATATAAATCAAATGCTACCATAGAAATATGATTCACAGTCAAATATTTAAGACAAAACTTCCTGAAGAGTGTGGAAATGTAGTTTAATAGCATTGTTCTTTTTCCCCTACCAACAGCTGCTGTTATATAGATATATAGAACAGCTGTTATATCTATATTTTTAAAGTTTGCAGCTACATATTATTACATGAACAAAAAATTTAGTGTCAATAAAGAAATCTAAAGCTAGAGAGAATAATGCCAGTGACTCTAAGCCGGAGCACCTCTGCTAGGAGGACAGGCTGAGAGAGTTGGGGTTGTTCAGCCTGGAGAAGAGAAGAGAAGGGAGACCTTAAAGCAACCTTCCAGTACCTGAAGGGGCCTCCAAGAAAGCTGGGGAGAGACATTTTGTAAGGGCGTGGAGTGACAGGACAAGGAGGAATGGCAATAAATTGGAAGGGGGAAGATTTAAGTTAGACATTAGGAAAAAAAGCTTCGTGCTGAGAGTGGTGAGACATGAGCACAGGTTGTCCAGGTTGTCCCCTCCCTGGAAATGCTGAAGGCCAGGTTGGATGGGGCCTTGATCAGTCTGGTCTACTGGAAGGTGTCCCTGCCCATGGTAGAAGGGTTGGAACTGGATGATTTTTAAGGTCCCTTCCAACCCAACCCAGCCTATGATTGTTATTCTATGAATAACAATTCCAGGTTAAGACTGGTTAGTGACTAACTTTTATTCATTAAAAAGACCACGGTGAAGGTACACAATTTTACTCACTGAATGTGGTAGCATGTGAAAACTAAGCTGAAAACGGGGTTAAAAGAGGTCACAGTTTTAAAAAGCAATGCACTTAGATGACACGTAAGCACTTACAACAGAACTTACTTACAAGTACATACTTACACGTACTTAAATGTCCTCCTGTAAAATTTCACAGCATCTTATTACTAATTTTAATCTCCAAATAATTAGGCAAGCTAATTAAATTTCTAAGATAGGTATCTATGCAGTGTCACATTAATTTTCACAGTTACGTCATTTACTGTCATTTAACTCCGATTCTTTCATTGTTTCTATCATACTCATGTTTTACTTTTCTGATAGTTTTCACACTTTGCAAACTTCAGCTTTCTTGCTCCCAGTTCCTTTGCTGTATTTACCTTTGCCTTTATTTCTCTGTTATTTATACAGCAATTAATTCCTGTTTTCTTGTATTTCCCTTTTCATATCTGCTTTCTTAACCTGTGTACATCATTCAGGCTAAGAGAGTTGGGGCTGTTCAGCCTAGAGAAGAGAAGACTCTGAGGAGACCTTATAGCGACCTTCCAATACCTGAAGGGGGCTACAAGAAAGATGGGGAGGGACTTTTTACAAGGGCGTGGAGTGATAGGACAAGTGGGGAATGGCTTAAAACTGGAGGAAGGAAGATTAAGATTAGACATTATGAAGAAATTCTTTGGGATGAAGGTGGTGAGGCACTGGCACAGGTTGCCCAGGGAAGCTGTGGCTGCTCCATCCTTGAACCTGGAGGTGTTCAAGGCCAGGCTGGATGGGGCCTTTTGCAGCCTGATCTAGTGGAAGGTCTCCCTGCCCATGGCACTGGGAGGTTGGAACTGGATGATCTTATAGGTCCCCTCCAACACAAACTATTCTATGATTCTATGATTCTATGAAAACACAGAATTACTTAATCACTTGATGTAGGATCATATTTGTTATCAAACTCACTTTGTAGCCTTTGATTGAGATGATCAAGAGACTGGAGAATCTTTTGTTCTTCTATTGACAGTGCACTCATGCCTAGGCATGGAGCTCTGTTGGGCAGCAAGGGCTGTCTGGCTTGTTGCACACTTTCCATAGCTGCCAGGATTTCATCTTCTGCAACTGGCGTACTTGCTAGCTTTTCTGCCAGAAGAAACTGAGCAGTGCTTTCTGAAACTGAAGCTATTAGAGGGGTAACATCAAATGAGGAGAGCTCATGACATTTAAATATGCTGTTTGCTTTTACTAGTTTAGGTCTGTGAAACACACAAAAAAGACATGAAAAGTTAAAAAAGTGGCAAAGTCAAGAAGCATGATATGTTCAAGAATGACATAATTAAGATCACTAATGCACCTTACAGCTGGCACCAGAGCAAGTTCTACTGACTTTGGAAATACGTAATCACAGCAAGCTATACCTGTCCATATCACACAGTTATGTATGATACATACAGTCGAAATACAGTGAACTACAAACAGGAATAGAAGGAATCATAGAATCATAGAATGGTTTGGCTTGGAAGGGACCTTAAAGACCACCCAGTTCCAACCCCTCCTCCCACCAGACCAGGGTGCTCAAGGCCCCATCCAGCCTGGCCTTGAACACCTCTAGGGATGGGGCGGCCACAACTTTCCTAGGCAACCTGTACCAGTGTGTCAGCACCTTCAGCATGAAGAATTTCTCTTTAGATCAAATGAAACTTGACTATATGTTACAATGCCTCAACAGATAAGGATGACAGGGAATGACCTCAAGTCATGCCAGGGGAGGTTCTGATTGGACATTAGGAAAAATTTCTCCTTGCAGCCTTCTCTTCTCCAGGCTGAACAACCCCAGCTCTCTCAGCCTGTCCTCATAGCTGAGGCTCCAGCTCCTGAATCATCTTCACGGCCTCCTGTGGACCCGTTCCAACAGTTTCATATCCTTCTTATGTTGGATATTTAAGTTACCTGGGGATTGTAATGTGACACATGGTGCTGAATAGCACCTGAAAAGAAAAGGAAATGGGATCACGTTACATTCAATACAGAGGAAAATTTAAAAAGAAGCAAAGGAAAAAACCCTTGTTGCGTTATTGATCACATAATGTTTTTTTCTGAAAAATAAAATCCACAGCTGCTGTATTGATATGCATCAACTTTAATTAGTTTGCAGGATATACTAGATCTATGCCAAGAAAGACTCCTTTGGTAAATTTAAGACAAAAATATAATAAGCAATAGTCTCTTTAAGGGCATGAGATACTGAGTGGTCTTCCCCCATTTAATGATAAGCCAGTGAATGAGCCCTGTATTTGCCACAGGCTAATTGTTACACACATTTTTCAAGTATTTTACTGACTGAACACTAAAGGAATTAAAATAATTCTAATATCCAGCTCCGGAGAATAACATGTGTCAGCTGGAAGATAAACCACTGGAAGCTCAATTGAGGAAAGATCCTCATGGACAACAACTGCATTTATTCATCTTGTTCTCGCTTATTCTTTCTGTAGGATGCATTTGGTCAAACACTGCAACAGATTGTATTTCCTATGGTGTCCTCACAGACCTTATTGAACTCTCATAGTGCTGCATCAGATGTTTTACTGAAGCAGGATTCAATATTCAGGCTATGGTGATCTAGGCACATTTGCAAGCAATAGAAAAGTAATAGCAAGTCATTAAGGGTTATCTAGAAAGTTTAAAATAAAGAAGCCTTTCAAAACTCAAAATCTAAGTAGATACTGAGAGAGGACCACTTACCCAAATTTTAAAAGAGTTTACTAAGCTCTTTCTCTAAAATAACTGCAGCTATGTGACACCGGGGATGTAGCATTTAAAGCTGCAGCGAAGACAGTATTAGCAGTGTACACAACTTCGGACCAGTAAATACTCTGAGTCATTGATCTGATGTGCAAATAAGGACATCAAGAGGCAAGTGTCTCTGCTGGAGGCAAAGCAAGGTAATGCAAGACTTCATTTCCAATGTAAAATCAAACAGTTTTACTTAAGTCACACATATCTTAAGCTCATCTGTTTGACTTTGAACTGGAATGGACAGGCAGATAATATTTCTCATTTCCCACCCCTGCTTTAGGCCAAGAATATTCACCTTCCTCTGCTGTTACACAACAGAACTGTACTGAATCACTCTGATAGATAAAACTATGTTTTACCGTGGATAAAATTAGAAATTTAGGTTTTTAAGATATGGGAATTACTTATTTTGCTTCAAAGCTGCAGTTCCAATCCTCGAGGTGATACCAGCATGTAAAGCAGTTTGGATACTACTTGAACCTGAAAACAGGGTTTACAGCTTCAGGAACTCTGCCTCCAGCTGTAACCCTCAAAAGGAAGCAAGCCAGTATACAATGTACAAGTTGCAAGTGCCCAGGGGCACAGAATATAACCAGGCTGTGGAGGAGAAACAAGGTAAATCAAAATTAATGAAACAGGTCTGGAATCCTCATCATAAGAAGGATATGGAGCTGTTGGAACATGTCCAGAGGAGGGCTACAAGAATGATTTGAGGGCTGGAGCACCACTGCCATGAGGACAGGCTGAGAGAGTCGGGCTTGTTCAGTCTGGAGAAGAGAAGGCTTCAAGGAGACCTTATAGCAACCTTCCAGGACTTGAAGGGGGTCAACAAGCTGGGGAGGGACTGTTTACAAAGGCTTGTAGTGACAGGACAAGGGGCAATGGGTATAAACTGGAGAGGGGCAGATTTAGACTAGACAAAAGGAAGAATTTCTTCACAATAAGGGTGGTGAGGCACTGGCACCAATTGCCCAAAGATGTTGTGGCTGCCTCATCCCTGGAGGTCTTCAAGGCCAGATTGGATGGGGCCTTGAGCAGCCTGGTCTAGCGAGAGGGTTCCTTGCCCCTGGCAGGGGCTTGGAACTGGATGATCTTTCAGGTGCCTTCCAACCCAAAATATTCTATGATTCTACACTCTGAAATGTAAAACCCAGGAGATTAATGTTTATTCTCCTAAAATTTCTTATGTATCCTTCTTCTGTCTTACCAATCAATCTCTGCTTAATATTCATTGGAACAGGCTGCCCAGGAAAGTGATTGAGACACCATCCATAGAGGTATTTAAAAGACAGTAGATGAAGTGCTCAGGCACATGGTTTAGAAGTGGACAGGTATGGTTGGACTCAAAGGCCTTTTCCAACCAAGTAATCCTATGATTCAATGATATTATTTCCAAGGTTAATTTTTAATGAAATGCAGAATTGGTCCTAAAATTTCTTAAAATCCTTTATAAATCAGACATACTTTGTAGCACAACTGACTTTGTCTAGCAGAGGCTCTTTATTTATAAATTACAATTAGGTTTTTTGAGCATTAATTGTATTACTGTGACCTAAAACTTAATAATCTTCAGCATTTACCACATCAGCATTTTAAAAGCATGGTAGCTCTAAATTTCTTTCACTCTCAAGTGGCAGTGACAACAAGCTATGACCCCCAGTTACCTTGTAAAACTTGCTCATACAAACCTAGTCCCTTCCTCTGATATCATTATTTAGACCACCTGTCACATCTGGTCATTTGTCAGGTATATAATATCAGGGAAAATACTTCCTTTTCATGTAATATCGTAGAAAACACTTAAAAATGGGAATTGACATTTGAGAGGCCTCTGGGCACCACTAGGATAGAAACGACAATGACAAATGGTGAAAACTTGTTAAAACTGGCTGTAATGTGTGAATGGATGAAAGGCTGGATGTTTTAACTGAAAACAAAGTTGTGATGTAATTGAACAAGACTTTCGTCTCAACATTCCCCCACCCCAAACCCAGAAACATGACCCTTACCAGCAGCAGAATCTTTTGGAGCTCGGGCAGTATGTGCTGCTTGCCAGGAGGTCCTTGTTTTCACAGCTGCTGGGATGGGAGAGAGATGTAATCCATTTTCTGCGTTAGCAGGTCTTCTTTCAGTGCAGGTTACTGGACAATCTTGACAGGCGCTTGTCCGAATGCTATTTGCAGGACAAGTATTTTTTGCCAAAGGTTTGCATTTGGCCGCGTGGCAGCCAGGAGGAGGTACTGCAGTGGCCAAGCCTGAACTAAAAGTAATTCTCTCACTGTTTTCGGTACCATTTGTATTTAAAACCTGATCTGCTAACAAAACATGCCTTTCATTTAAATCATTCCTGCTTGTAGCTTGCTGAGTTGAAGGCAGCAGTGGGTGACACCCAGGGCTGGCTGTGTTTTTGCCACTTCTGTTTCCCAGCAGAGGTGCGGATGGTGGGTGAGGTGCTAGCAATTTCCCGGGAGCTTTTAAAGTTTTGTCGGCTTCAGAGGCTGAGCACAGTCGGAACGTACTGCCCATTCTCTTCATGGGCATAAAGCCTCGCCGAGCTCTTACAGATATCGGTCTCCCAGTTATTTTTGCCTTAACTTCATTAATTTTAGAATTATTACTACATATCAAAGGTTTACTTTCTTCATCTTGTGATAATATCCAAGCTTTTTTAGTAGAAAAGGATCCAGTAGGCATAAATATATTCTGAGACATGCATTCTTCATTTGATTCTTTGGTTTTAACATTTGGTTTTGATATATGACAGTTTTCCTGATGATTTTTTACGAACATGGGGTTTGAATGTTGAGCAACAATACTTAAATTAGTCTTAGGAGCATTATTTGTAGTTTGAACATATTGCAGCTGTGCAGAAGATATTTCACCGGTGTTTTTTTCATAGCATTTGTTATTATTTTCTATGATTATCTGGTTAATTTGATCACACCATCTTATCTTTCTATTGTATTTTTCACTGTCTGCACTTTTCTTTTTCATTTTCGCCAGTTCTACACTGTCTCTGATAGCAGACACGGGTCGAGTTCCAAAACTGATCCCGTGATTCATAACCACATCTTTGAAATGACTGGGCTCGTATTTAGATTCCTTTTTTAAGATACTTATGAATAATCTTGCTCTTTTTCTTTCAAGAGTATTGTTTTTCAGGGTTTTGTACTGTGCAGGAGTGCCAGAATTTAACTCCGTATCAGACAGCAGTGACACATTTTCTACTTTGCTTCCCTTTTCTTCCTGTCTATTGTTCTGTTGCTTAACATCACACAGAACTGAGGCATTTAGTACATCCTGAAATAAAGATGACCCTGAATTAATGTCATCAATACATTCAATATTTTCTTCTTTTGTTTCAGTCATTTTTCCAGAAGTATTTTTTGAAAACTCTGTACCGATGTTTTTGTCCTTTGGTAACGTATCAGCTGTGCTGGGAATGCCAGTGGAACATCCCTGATTAGGAAATAAGATTGTAGATGTTGCAATAGGTTGACTGGAGGTTTGCACAGATAGAGTTCTTTTTTGCGGGGTCATATGAAAACTCTGATCTTGCACCAGATCATGAACTCTTCCTCCTGGAACAGAGTCAGGGCTGGCCCAGGCTTTGCTAGGATTGAAAATAGGATGACCAGTGGCTAATGCGCTAGCCAGTCCAGAAGCAGGCTTGCTTCTTTCTTTTATATTTTGTAGAAAACCAAATGCTTTACTTACAGAGCTTTCTTGATTCCTGGAGGCAGAGAACTCTGCAGGTTTTTTTCCAGATCCGCAAGAAGTAGATGACTCCTCTTCTGAATTGTTTACATGTTCAGCGGGAGTTAGAACATTATGTTTAGCTAAAAGATCGTGAATAGGTAAGTTGTTGTTTCGTAAATCTACATTTCTCAGACAATTATTTAGATGCATATTTTTAGAAGAAGTAATTTGAGCCATATAAAGCAAACCATTATTTGTAGTCTGTGACTTTTCTGGACGGAACAGGGCACAGTCACACTCTGTAGTCAAAGATGATTCACTCTGGGTTGTGCAATTTCCATTTTGTTCTCCAGCCTCAAGACTGTCAAGGCTTGACAAGCTTTCTGAATCATCTGTTTTCTTGACTTCTTGATGAAAATTCTGAAATACAGGCATAAAACCAGACTGTTACATTTCTCAGAAAAGTTTTATGCTAATTCTTAATTAATGAGACCTTAGGTTAAAATACAATCAATATTGAGCCTAGTGTTTTTACAGCTTGGGGTCGTAACACCACGGTTGTTTCCATCAAGTCAAAGCTCACCTGTGTTCAATTGCAAAAAAAAGATATGTGGTTTTGACATGAAATTCAGAGGAAAGAGATGCAACAAATTAAATCCTAAGTTTTAAATCAGTTCTACAATATCAAAAAGGAATGAGATTTGTCTAAACATCACTACTGTTTCTGCACTGCCCTATGGCACAGGATGGTCTTTGTACTTTAATATGTAAAGGAATTTACAAAATTAAAGAAAATCATAAAAATGCAGCTTTAACAGCAGATCTTGCCAAAATGGATTTTTTCAATAATACTAGACTGAATATGTTTATTTTCAGACGAAGTGCTACATGTGATGAGGATTTAAACCTTGTAATGGCAAACAGAGAAACCATCTCTCCACTATCATAATCACAGAGATTATCACCTTCCCCCACTGAAATCCCCTCTTCTCATCTTTCAGAATGAAGAAAATATCATCTGATCTACAAGGACAGATCAGGTCTAAGGGCATATGGGAATCCCATCCGGTCCCCCAACTTCTTCGTGGAACTATAATATAGTGACAAAGAAAAGCAACTGGCACCATCTGAAATACCATTGAGATGATTTTATGTATACACTACAGATATTTTCTTCACTGTTACTTCTCCATCCAGACACGGAGATGCCTGACATAGTTGAAACCACATTTTTTTTAAGTACAAGATTTCAAACTACACATAAACATAAAAGAAAAGCATATGATCTGTTTTCACAATCATCGTGTACACTCTCTCTCTGCTGTTCGCTTCCACACAGCTCAGCAGCTAAGTGATTTTAAAGTGATATGTTTGAAAAAATTGGTATGGAAAAACTAAGAGAAGCTGTGTTAGATATGCAATCTTATGCAATGAAGATTTTTTTTTCCATTAGTGACTTTAAATGGAAAATCCTTCAAGCAGCAAAATCTGTTAACCTATATAAGTGGTTATATATCCCCTGGCAATTACAATAGAATTAATATTTTGAAAACTTACCAAAGAAAGCATAAAATTTATGACGGTACGAGAACATATTTTTCTAGTAAAATCTTTTTTTTTATTCTAATAAAATTGCTATACCATACTATTGCTTAGTGTATATCTGTACAAGTATTTTCTACTGCAAAATAAAAAGTGTAGTGAGTCCTGAAAGACTTTTTGTGATTGAATTAAATCTTATCGTGCACTAAATGTTCGAAGGGTGGTGTAGTCTTCCATTATAGTTATAGACTGAGATAAAGAAACTAAATAGAAGAACAAAGAACCAAATGTAGGGAAAAATCCTGTAAGGGCAAATTTTCAAACTAAAGCTATAAACCCCAGTGTCTTTCTAATGGAAAAGAATACAAAATGCTTTGTTAGTTATTTATTAACCTTTGTGTTTGGCTAAATTATATTGTTAACCTCTGTTTGAACTTCACCAAAGAAGGAAAAGGCATTTACTCAGTTTTCTGTACCAGGCCAAATATAGCTAAACAGATGTTTCTAAAATGAATAAGTTGAATAGTGGAAAAATTTTGTAAGGAATTATTTTAAAAACACTTTTCCAATAGCAGGTAACTTCAACTGGTAAAACAGGAGGGTGTAAAAAAAATTAATTAAAAAAATTCTACCCAGTTGTGCCCCAGAGATTGAAAACAGACTGATTTTTCTAGCAACTAATGAATTAAGAAGGCTTTCTTGTTTAAACACATAGTCACTTTTACTTGGTTCACACAAATTTAGTTACTTTATATTTATTTGGTTGCATCATACAATTTCCATATTTCACACATTAAAGATGCTTATCATTCTCATTAAAATATTTACGTATTTTACTTCCTTTTCTGGCCTAATCTATAACATAAGTGACTGTCACATTTTCTTGTGGAAATACATAACTAGAAATACTTCTGCAGACTTCAAAAACCAATCAGCAATTATTTGTTCTTATTCAGTGGTCAGTAGCTACAGGGAAATAAACCTGGAAACCCCAATGACTTAATTTGATTTAATTCACAAGAATATTATAAGATGATAAGGAAATAAAAATGTTCATGGAGTGCAGTACTATTTTTATTTTCTGGATTTGCATATTGTTTCTGTTATAGAAATACAATTTATTGTATTGCCTGTTGTCTGCATTATCTTATGCCCTAATGCATGACATCTAAACCCAGCCTGTCCACGTAATTTGTGTTCTAAGAAAGGGAATACTTATGAGGCATTCAAGAGATCACTTGTATGTCTTAAGACTTAAAACACGTGTCAAGCATTTCTTTTCAGTAAATCACTAAACCAAAGGGAAAACATGAGCCTAAGAAATCGTTCGTGAGGGATATGAAAGAAGAAGTGCAATTTTAAAAGAACCTGAAAAATGAATTTTCTGTCAAAGGACTCTGGCTGAACACTCCTACACTAAAGAGCTGCCGTATGGATACGTATATTTGATATTCTCTGCAGAAGAAGTGCTGATTGTTGACAATGAGGGTGGTGAAACGTTAGCACAGGTTGCCCAGGAAAGCTGTGGCTGCCCCATCCCTGGAGGTGTTCAAGGCCAGGTTGGATGGGACGTTGAGCAGCCTGATATATTGCGAGTTGTCCTTGCCGATGGCAGAGGGGTTGGAACTGGATGATCTTTCAGGTCCCTTCCAACGCAAACCATTCTATGATTCTATGATTCAGCTCCAGAAGTGGAATTCATAATGCTAGTTTCAAAATACTATTAAAATTACTAAATGATTAAATGTTGAGGCACGGAGCACCACAAAGCATTACTCCCTTTTTTGCTTCTAATTCATTAATCAATTTGTTTTGAGCAGGCACAATCTACCCTGCCCATTTAAGAGATGGTGTCATGTAGAAGTAGTATGAGACTGCATAATTCAAAGCAAATATTTGCCATAAGGCAAATAGCTGTGGAGAAAAATTAGGCATGCCTATGCAATATTCATTCTAGAAGTTCTTAACTCAATTGCTTAACTAATAATCATTTTAATGTTATATATGAAATGCTATGACGTAATATAATGAGAAATTAATAGTTACTTCCAATCTATGTTATATTCAATGACATTTTGGTTATCCCAAAAAAAAGGAGAAAGGAAATGAGCTAAAACTTAACCATACGCTGTGAGAGAAATGATGTTTTAAAAAATATCTGGTAGGTGGATTTCCAGACAATAGGAAGAATTTCCAGACAATCCTTTAGAGATAGATGAAAAGGAAATTCTCAAAGATTTTTTTTTCCATTTTAAAGCGAAGAAATAGTCCTCCCTCTCGCTGATGGTTAAGATTTGAGCAATGAGACTCAAAGTCCTGAAGTTATCCTTTTGGAAAAGCTTTCCAACAATGTCGGATTTATGGAGAGAGAAGGAAAGAATAACCAATGGAGGAAAGCATTTCTTTGTCTTCCAGAAAACTCAGAATCTGTTTTCCTGGTTTATGCCAATTTAGGGTTTGATGGAAAATACAAAAACATGGCAAAGCATTAGGGTTGACAGATTTGAATGAGCTGGAGCTGTTATAGCAGAAAACCAAATATTACTACTATTTAAACAGTGCACATTTGTGAAAAAACTCACAACTATAGAGTCTGTGAATAGAATTTTTAAATTACTTCCTAGTTCAGCTGAGGAAATCTCCTACTATGTCTCATTGAGTTGCTAAAAAAATAGTATATATTTTTGCAGTCCAAAGAGCATTACTTTTTCATTTAATAAAGCATGTACATCACAAAGATCTAATTGTTTTTAACATGTTTCCAGTCTACCTTGTGCAACCAAGGCAAAAGGTGGATTTCTATCAGGGAATCCTAAGGTTCAGATAAAAAACTACTCCTAGAATCACAGAAAATCCTGAGTTGGAAGGGACTTGCAAGGATCATCAAATCCAAAGCCTGACTCCACACAGGACAATGTAAAAATTAAACCATATATCTAAGAGCTTTTTCTAATAATATTTGTACCTCCCTAGAAATAAGTTTATCTAATGACACAATGCCATGTAATTGCCAGCATTCACTACACGCTTCATTGATAGAATCAGTTATCTAGAAAAAAAAATATTTAGTGATTGTTATGTTACCTGTTTAATCATAGAATCATAGAACTGCTTGTTTGGAAAAGACCTTTGAGATCATTGAGTCCAACCATACCTGTCCGCTACCAAAGCATATCCCTAAGCACCTCATCTACCCATCTTTTAAATTTCTCCAGGCATAGGGACTCAACTGCCTCCCTGGGCAGCCTCTGTCAGTGCCTCATGACCCTTTTGGTTAAGATTTTTTTTTCCTAACATCTAATCTGAACCATCCCTGGTGCAACTTGATTATTGAGTTCAACCATCAACCCAATACCACCATGCCCACTAAATCATGTTCCAAAGGGCCACTTCGACATGTTTTTTGAAGACTTCCAGGGATGGTGGCTCCACCACTTCCCTGGGCAGCCTCTTCCAATGCTTCACCATTCTTTCAGCGAAGAATGTTTTCCTAATATCCAATCTAAACCTTCCCTGACACAACGTGAGGACATTTCCTCTCATATGATCACCTCCACCTTGCTACAACCTCCTTACAAGTAGTTGCAGAGATTGGTAAGGTCTACCCTCAGCCTCCCTTTCTCCAGACTAAACAATCCCAGTTCCCTCAGCCACCTCTCATAAGACTTGTTCTCCAGCTCCTTCACCAGCTTCGTTGCTCTCCTCTGGATGTGCACCAGCCCCTCAATGTCCTTGTAGTGAGGGGCCCAAAACTGAACACAGTATCTGAGGCACAGTCTCACCAAATTTCATTTTTTTGATCAAATGTTTTTCAATCCATAGACACTCTTTTAAAGAATTTTACAGACATGAAATATAAGAGCACCTACAAGATTTTAGCATCAATCTCTCTCTAAACAGCCTCCTGAATTTAAGAGCTCTTATTTATACGTTTTTCTTGCCACTGTTTGAAACACCACAATTCTTTCTTTGTTATAAGATCTTTCACTCCCCTGATCCCATTTGTTCTCTGCTTATTCTCATTCCTATAACTCTGGGTGCCTGGTTTGATACTTTATTTCCCAGCTGATGAGCTGTACTTCCTTATGGAGATATTCAAGTATCAGGCACAAGCTGCACAGCAACGCTGAAGCTACTAAAACCCAGAGAAGTGCTGCTGCAGATTTATAATTACTACAGTACAAACCCCAAAAAACCAGTTTCTTTGTACTGAGGCCACTATGAGCCTTACCGTAACTGCAGTAAACTAAGGATCAGATACTGCTATTTTCCCCTCTGTTCCTCTCCTTTAGTTACACTTATGAACTATTTATTCTGTTCTGGTAAAACAAAATATAGAATTGTAGAATGTTTTGGGTGGGAATGGACCTTAAAGATCATCCAGCTCCAACCTCCTGCCATGGTCAGGGACACGTCCCACTAGGTCAGACCGGGCTGCCCAAGACCTCATCCAACGTGGCCTTCAACGTCTCTAGGAATGGAGCAGCCACAACTTCCCTGGGCAACCTGGGCCAGTGCCTCACTACCCACATAGTGAATAATTTCTTACTTATGTCTAATCTAAATCTTCCCCCTTCCAATCCAAAGCCATTTCCCCTTGTCCTGCCCTTCCATGCCCTTGTAAAAAGCCCTTCCCCTGCTTTCTTGCAGCACCCTTCAGGTAGTAGGAATGGTCTCCCCACAGCCTTCTCTTCTTCAGGCTGAACAACCCCAACTCTCTCAGCGTTGCCTCATAGCTGAGGCTCCAGCCCTTGGATCATCTCTGTGACCCTCCTCTGGACCCGTACCAACAGCTCCATATCCTTCTTATGCTGGGGATTCCAGAATTGGACACAGTGTTCCATGTGGAGTCTCATGAAAGCAGAGTAGAGGCAGAGGATCCCTTCCCTCGCCCTGTTGGCCGCACTTCTTTTGGTACACCCCAGGATATGGTTGACCTTCTAGACTATGAACACATTGCCGGCTCATGTTGAGCTTTTCATCAGTCAGCAAACCACTTAAATATAGCTGTGAAGTATGGTAGAACTAATTTAGTGCAGAGCTATACATACATATTTAATAGATAGATATATATATAGATACATGGATATGAACGTGAAACCAAAAACGGAAGCATGTTAAAATGTATGGTCATTCTTAGGAAAAAGTATATGCTCTAAAGGAGGTGCAGGTGTGTTTATGTGACAGTTCTCAATTTCCCTGTTGCTGTGGCTTAGGAGGCATGCTGTATGCATAACAAACCTAATATTCACAAGCAAAGTGTTATTAATGTACTGCTCTATCTGCAAACCAAACTCGTAGTGAAAATGTTTCAGCTTTAATCCTTTATTGCCACCTGTTCAAGCAGGACTTTGAACTGAAGCAAGACAGTTCAAAAGACTGAACAAGATTGCCAGATATGAAGTTTGTAATGCCATTATACAGCACAGGCTTGGCATAAACAACTGTTTTACATAAAACCCCCTACTTTTGAGGACTATACTATCAAAACAAGCTTGAATATTTGGGTAAAATAAATTCATCTGGAGATACTTTTCAATATGCTTTTGTAGGAATTTTGTATTAGTGAAATAACATGGAAGATAGTGGTATGTTGCTGTAGTGGTTGAAAGCCAATTAAATCTGAACCTCCCCTGATCTTGTCAAAAGGAAAATGATTAGGGAAATCGCTTGAATTTGTCATAAAATTTAAGTGATCAACACAGAATATATTAACATTCACAGTTAAAAGTAAAAAATGGTCAGTGTTTCTAGATTTAAGGTAAGCGTAGAATATTTCTAGATTTAAGGTGACCGTAGAAACATATTTCAAGTCTTTAAATGGTCTCTATGAATGCAAGGCTGATTCTAGTTCTAGTGACAGTTTATCCAAACCCTCCCCTTAAGAGTCTGTTTTCCCACAAATCAGCCCTGAGACGTCAAGTTCTTGACATTTGGGAGAGACTCTGTACACAGGCACTCCTTATTTTCCATGCTTGTCTTGTCTCTGCCTCTTAAGAGTTGCACTGATACAATACACCTTGCAAAAGGAACCCTTGTTTAACTCATTCCAGTCATACTACAAATGCATTTGAAAACTGATTCAGACTTCTCATCTGTTACCTAGAACATCTCCATTTCATAGAGATTACAGAATCACTAGGTTGGAAAAGACCCACAGGATCATTGAGTCCAACCATTCCTGTCAATCACTAAACCATGCCCCTCAGCACCTCATTCACCTGCACCTTAAATACCACCAGGGATGGTGACTCAACCACCTTCCTGGGCAGCCTCTGCCAGTGCCCAATGACCCTTTCTGTGAAAAAATGTTTTCTGATGTCAAGCCTGAACCTCCCCTGGTGGAGCTTGAGGCCATTGCCCCTTCTTCTGTCCCCTGTCACTTGGGAGAAGAGGCCAGTTCCCTCCTCTCTACGATCTCCTTTCAGGTTGTTGTATAGAGCATTAAGGTCTCCTCTCAGTCTTCTCTTCTCTAGGCTAAACAACCCCAGCTCTCTCAGCCGCTCCTCATAAGGCCTGTTCTCCAGCTCCTTCACCAGCTTCGTTGCTCTTCTCTGGACACACTCCAGAGCCTCAACATCCTTCTTGTGGTGAGGGGCCCAGAACTGAACACAGGATTCGAGGTGCAGTCCCACCAGTGCCAAGTACAGAGGGAGAATAAACTCCCTGGACCTGCTGGTCACGTCGTTTCTGATCCAAGCCAAGATGCCATTGGCCTTCTTGGCCACCTGGGCCACTGCTGGCTCATGTTCAGTCTCTGTCAACCAACACCCCCAGGTCCCTCTCCTCCAGGCAGCTTTCTAGACAGACTTCCCCTAGTCTGTAGCACTGTATAGGGTTGTTGTGCCCCAAGTGCAGGACCCGGCATTTGGCCTTGTTAAACCTCATGCCATTGGACTCAGCCCAGCAGTCCAGCCTGTTCAGATCCCTTTGCAGAGCCTCCCTGCCCTCCCACAGATCCACACTTCCACCCAGCTTGGTGTCATCTGCAAACTTGCTAATGGTGCCTTCGATGCCTTCATCCAGGTCATTGATAAAGACATTAAACAGGGCTGGACCCAGGACTGAGCCCTGGGGAACCCCACTTGTAACTGGCCTCCAGCTGCATTTAACACCATTTCCCACCACTCTCTAGGCCCGGCCAGACAACCAGTTTTCCACCCAGGAGAGTGTGCGCCTGTCCAGGCCAGAGGCTGATAGTTTCTAAACCAGAAATTGTGACAAAGGCTTTACTGAGGTCCAGGAAGATACATCCACAGCCTTTCCCTCGTCCAGCAGCCGAGTCACTTTGTCATAGAAGGAGATCAGGTTGGTTTGGCAAGACCTGCTTTTCATGAACCCATGTTGACTGGGCCTGATCACCCAATTCTCTTGCATGTGCTTCATGATAGCACTCAAGATCACCCGCTCCATGACTTTCCCCAGCACTGGGGTCAGACTGACCTAAGATAGTCCAATCCCAAAAACATAGCAACACAAACAGTTAATAGTCATACAGATCATCTCACTCGTGAAAGTAAGCCAACGCCCAGTCTATGTGCCTGCAGTATCTGCTGCTTGCATTCAGTAGAACATCACTTAGAAAATATACTTCATTGTTTCTCAGAGACTTCGTTCTGATCAGAGGGCTAGGGCACCTCTGCTATGAGGACAGGTTTAAAGAGTTTGGGTTGTTCATCCAGGAGAAGAGAAGGCTCTGAAGAGACCTTAAAGCTGCTTCCAGTGCCTGAAGGGGCCTCCGAGAAAGCTGGGGAGGGACTTTTTAAGGCATGGAGTGACAAGATGAGGGGAAATGGCTTTAAATTGGAAGCGGGAAGATTTAGATTAACCATTAGGAAGAAATTCTTGATGATGAGGGTGGTGAGGCACTGGCCCAGAGTGCCCAGGGAAGTTATGGATGCCCCATCCCTGGAGGTGTTCAAGGCCAGGTTTGATGGGGCCTTGAGCAGCCTGGTGTTCTGGGAGGTGTCCCTGCCCATGGCAGGGAGGTTGGATGGGCTTTAAGGTCCCTTCCAACCCAAACTATTCCATGATTCATTCTATGGAACATATAGAAATAATAGGATAGAAATGGATAAATTCAACTTAAACAGAATTTGCAAAAATCTTAAGCACATGGGAGTAAAGTCTTTAAGAAAAAAATGCATGCAGCTTTAGATACAGATCATGCTACCAGCTCCATCTTAAAGATTTCACCTATGCCTGCAATAAAACCAGGAAAGAACTGTGCAGCAAAACCTTTGATTGCAAATGAAATGAACAATATTAATTTCTTCAAAACAGAACATACTTATGGACACATAAGAAATAATTACTTGATCTACTGGCTCAAGTGTAACGATTGCACAAAATAAAATCTACTGCTCTCAATCTTTTAGTATTTTGAAGAATGGTAGCAGGGACACTGAAAATCTTGGCATGCTGCTGAAACTATACAAATTTTTAGGGATGGAAAGCAGGGAACACAGCAAATCTACTGGCATGGGGCTACACAGAACTTTATTGCCCTGTAGGAAAGAAAAGAATTTTAGGAATCTTCATAATCCTGCTGGGTTTGTAAAAACAGAAACAAAGAGAGGTCAAGCGATCTCAATGGATGGTTGGACTGCAAAGCACGTGCACAGGCAAATACTTTGACTTTACTTTCAGAAAGGTAAGCACTGCTGAAATAACTGTAGACAACAGAGAGAAACAATACGACTAAAGCCTATTCATGTCAGGAAGAGTATTTTAAACAATTATAAATTATAAATTTTATTAGTAAGACTATTATAAATACTATTTTGCATCACAGGAAGTCACAATGCACATGCACACCAGCACAAGCTAAGTATTTAAACTTCCGAAACTCCGGCATTAGACCAATGACAAGAGCTTTCTCGACTATTTTTCTCATCAGAGGCCAAAACATGTAATTTTAAGAAAGGAAGTCCAAATGTTTTAAGTATAAATATTTATAATTTGAAACTATTTATTAGAGGGAAGAAGCTGAGCAACCCCTAGTGGTAGCAGAAAAATAGATTCTAAAAATAAAAACCCAAAAGTTTTTACAGGACCAAAGCATTTTCAAAAGTTCATTAATTTGCAAACACAAATTCCTATATTATATGCAGCTTCTAAAGCTAATGATAACATTTAGAAAAAAACTATAATTAAAAAATCATGCATGACTCACAGCAGTTTTTCCTTAGAATTCAGTTAGAATGTGATAATTGATAAAAAATGATAACAGACACTACAATATAGTTGCCTTACAATATATTAAGAATATTTTAAGTTTTTTTTCTCAAAAAGTTTATTTTTTTTCCGAACTCACAAAATAGTTTTGGTTGGGAAAGACTTTCAAGATCATTGAATCCAACCATTGATCCAGCCCTGCTAAATCCGCTACTAGACCACGTCCCCAAGTACGACATCTACTCTTCTTTTAAACATCTCCAGGGATGGTGTCTCAACCATCTCCTTGGGCAGCCTATTCCAAAGCTTGACAAGACTTTCAGTAAAGAAATTCCAAATAGCTAACCTATATCTCCCCTGGTGCATCTTGAGGCCATTTCCTCTTGTCCTGTCACTAGTTGCCAGGGAGAAGAGACAAACCCCCACCTTGCTACAACCTCCTTCCAGGTAGTTGTAGAGAGCGATGAGGTCTCCCCTCAGTCTCCTTTTCCCCAGACTAACCCACCCTACTCCTTCAGCTGCTCCTCATAAGGCTTGTACTCTACTTCTAAGATGTCCTAATGCAGCTACTGTCAAATTCAGCACCATCATTTATGGAGTGATTGGCAAACACTATGGCAATGAAATACATAATGTGGTATTAAAAAAGAAGCAACTTAGACCTTTTTGTATTTTGTATGAAAGTGGCTATCTAGAATTCATTTTAATCAGCTGTTTAATATAAATTGGCATTTGTTCTTCTTCTTTTTATGCTTGGAAATAAGACTGAGCACTAATCAACAACCTTGCCAGTACAACCTGTACTTTCTGTCTCCTCAACCTGTTTGAAATTTACTTCATTGAGATTTTCCATGTTAGCCATTCGCTACTCAAGATGCTCATGAACACCCATCAGAACAAAGGAGGTACACGGACAGAGATGAACATGCCTGAAAACAACAATTTCAAAGAACTCAAAATACATCTGAACTGTTTACAGTCTTCCAAAAGTTATCCCTGCACACGCATGAAAAGGGAAAGCCCTTGCTCTATTGCCGCGCGTGATCCCATGCCTCTAGCCATCACCAATATAAAGGAATGATGCTTCATAGTGACAAAGTCATTCCAGATCCCACAGGTCTAGATACCAGTAGACATTATTACAAAAGAAGGAGACCAAAATTACATCCTCTTGTTTCATGTTGCCTCAAGTTGCACCAAGGGAGGTTCAGATCAGACATTAGGAAAAATTTCTTCACCAAAAGGGTTCCCAGGCACTGGCAGAGGCTGCCCAGGGAGGTGGTTGGGTCCCCATCCCTAAAAATATTTAATAGGTGGGGAGATAAGGTGCTCAGGGCTACGGTTTGGTAGTGGACAGGTATGGCTGGACTCAATAACCTCAAAGGTCTTTTCCAACCAAATCATTCTATGATTCCATAATAAAAATGTATGCTGGAGACAATATTTCCAAAATCAAAGACAACACTGACAAACCTAAAATCACACTTAAAAATGCAGTTACTAAAAATCGGTTGTTCTTGATTTTCACTGTGTTTTTAAGGTGACTTGCGAAACTTATTTTAGGTCCAAAAATTCGTTTAGGCAGAAAGCTGTGTTCAGTTCTGGGCCCCTCACCACAAGAAGGATATTGAGGCTCTTGAATGAGTCCAGAGAAGAGCAACGAAGCTGGTGAAGGGGCTGGAGAACAAGGCCTTATGAGAAGCGGCTGAGAGAGCTGGGGGTGTTTAGCCTGGAGAAGAGGAGGCTGAGGGGAGACCTCATTGCTCTCTATAACTACCTGAAAGGAGGTTGTAGAGAGGAGGGTGCTGGCCTCTTCTCCCAAGTGACAGGGGACAGGACAAGAAGAAATAGTCTCAAGCTCCGCCAGGGGAGATTTAGGCTAGACATTAGGAAAAAATTTTTCACAGAAAGGGTCATTGGGCACTGGAACAGGCTACCCAGGGAGGTGGTTGATTCACCTTCCCTGGCGGTGTTTAAGGCACGGGTGGACCAGGTGCTGAGGGGCATGGTTTAGTGTTTGATAGGAATGGTTGGATTCGATCATCCAGTGGGTCTCTTCCAACCTGGTTATTCTATGATTATATGATTCTATAATTCCAATGGGTTTGTTATGAGAACACTTGCATCTATTCCAAATATGACAAAAAGAGATCTCACAGGACTTGAATTCAATCCCTAAGGAATCATCGCACATTAGGAAAAACCCAAGAAACTATTCTCCTCCCTCCACCCACCTGACCTATCATAATTATCATAGAATCATTGAATGGTTTGTTTTGGAAGAGACCTTAAAGATCATCCAGTTATAACTCCCCTGTCATGCGTAGGGACACCTCCTGTGAGAGGCGTACCATGCTGCTACAGTATTTTGTGCTGAGCTGTAGCAATCAGAAAAGGAGAAGCTTAACTGCAAACTATAAGACACCGGTTTGAGACTGAAGTTTGCACAAGCCCCCTGTGATAGGCTGATGGCTTGGTGCTTCAGTGTCAAGAAGCCTGACACAAAAATCTTATATTAACAGAAAGAGAGACAACAGGGCAGATATCTTTGAAGAATTTGTGAAAATATTCTTACACACATTTTCAATGATCTATATTTTCAATGATCTATAATGACGTATATTTTTACTATAAATAAGCTGTTGATAAGGCATAGTACAGCGCGTTGTCAGGTATTGTCTACTTGAAAAAGCGAGTTTAACAGTTACTTAATTTTTATCACATTCAATTATATTCAATTCTATTACAGTTAAGAAGCATCATTTAATGAATCACATAAAATTATCATACCTCCAAGTTGCTGAGATGATGTTTTTCAAGGAGCTGTTGCATTTCTTTTAGATTTTTCTGGAAGAGTTGCTTACTGTCCATGTTTGTTCTAATGACCTCTTGTGTTGTTTTATCCCAGCTAGCCACTGCTGAAATCTGCTTCCGATGGAAAGAACCATTTCTAGATGTCGATGAGGATGAAGTGTCATCTGTGGTTCTTGATACAAGCAATTAACTTATTACTTTGGCTTATTTCTACCTGTCAACTGTACACTTCTAAACATGTTCCTTTCCAAAAGTATATGTCATCAATAAATGCTTGGCAAGTAAAGGACAACTATATTATAGCTATATATTGAGCAGCTGAGGAAACTAGGGTTGTTTAGCCTGGAGAAAAGGAGACTGAAGAGAGACCTTACCACTGTCTACAACTGGCTGAAAGGAGATTGTAGCGAAGTGGGTGTCGGTCTCTCCTCCAAGTGACAGGTGACAGGATGAGAGGAAATAGCCTCAAGTTGCACCAAGGGAGGTTCAGATTAGGCATCGGGAAAAATTTCTTCACCAAAAGGGTTATCAGGCACTGGCGGAGGCTGCCCAGGGAGGTGGTTGAGTCACCATCCCTGGAGGTGTTTATTAGACAGGCAGATGAAGTGCTCAGGGACATGGTTTAGTAGTGGACAGGTACAGTTGGACTCAGTAATCTTAAAGGACTTTTTCAACCAAGTGGTCCTATGATTAGATGTAACTACAGGTGGTGCTGTTAGCACTATCAAAAACTGTCCAACACTTTCCATTTTAAAATTTCTCTTCTGTTATTTATGAATTTGAAGACTTTTCTGATTGGGTTAGTTGGGTGATTGCCTCAGGCTGAATTATCTGGAATATCAACAGTTTGGTCATCTGTCCATTCAATATGGAATGGACAGATGGTCTCCAACATTCCCAAGATGTATTTTGCATAAATAGTTGCTTAACAGCATCAACATGATCCCTTAAATTCTGGTAAGTTACAGAAAGGTCTTTAGCAAAATTTGTGGCAAAAGTGAACTGTTAGTCTATATGCAACTAAATGCAAAAAATCGTACTTCCACATATTCCTTTCTTTTTCTCTTTTGTCTTTTAAATTAGAAGCTCACCTGACAAGATGATCCATCACCCACTTTTTCTACTTCCTTATTTTCAGTGAAGGCAATGGTGAAGACAGAATCATAGAGTGGTTTGAGTTGGAAGAGACCTTAAAGATCATCCAGTTCCAACCCCCCTGCCATGGGCAGGGACACCTCCCACCAGACCAGGCTGCTCAAGGCTCCATCCAACCTGGCCTTGAACACCTCCAGGGAGGGGGCAGCCACAACTTCCCTAGGCAACCTGGGCCAGTGTCTCACCACTCTCATCATGAAGAATTTCTTCCTAATGTCTAATCTAGATTTTCCCCCTTCCAATCTAAAGCCACTCTCCCTCATCCTATCACTACTTGCCCTTGTAAAATGTCAATGTAAAGATCAATGTGGACTCAACTTTTAAACCTTTTTCATACTGGGGCTACTTGTTTGAATAATTTCTTCTTTGCCCAATTGCCAATTTCAAACTTATAGCAATATAATTATCTTTGAGATTCTTAGCTCCTTCTCAAATGTTGTTACTAGGGGAACACAAATTGTAAAAGAATATGAACTTATAAATTCAATTTCCTTAGGAAATCAGGTTATAAAAATGAAAATCAGGAAAAGAATACACTATCATCATTATAGGACAGTGAATTGTTAATATAGTAACATAATATGTAGTGACAGCAATGTTATACAGAAAGAAATGGTTAGTATTTTGAAGACTTCCTGAGAAAAAATGTGACATCGCGAGGCACAAGGACCAGTTTGAAGAAAGATGAAAAATAAAGAAAAGAAAAGCAGGGAGAAAAGGGATTGAGCTGCTGTTTTAATCGAGCCTATGAGTGAAATGAGATAAATGACCAGGAACTCTGAAACATGGTTCAGAAATGTCTATAATTTTTTTCCATAATTTCAAGTTATATTTGGTAGGTAGGTTTTTTCGTTTGTTTTTTTTTTTTTTTTTATGGCTGCAGTCTTCATTTGTTACATCAGCTCCAGGACTACATGCATGTTAATCAGCAAATAGCATGAGTATTTAGCTGTAAGTGGTACAAAATATTTTCTCAATTGCCTAGTTTACCACCTGCAAACATGTATTAATCAGCAGCAGATATGTAATCAAACTGAATATTATGACATTATAATGAAGAACACAATGAAGCTTAAAAGTAGGGAGACCTCTTTTAGACAGAATTTATCTCTATTTTGAATACCTGTACAATTCACAGCATGCAGAAAATAATTATAGCATATAGTAATAAAAAAGTAGCAGCAACAAATAAAAAACCCTGAACTGAAAATCTAAAGAAACGAGAGATAGGAAGGGGATCATCAGGAAGGAGTACCAAATATGGCAAATAACCTATGCATGAAGTGATAAGTCAAGATATCTTAGAAAAAGTGGTTGGGTAGAGCAAAAAGTATGAAATTTAAATTGTACGTGATATAAAATGAAATATGAGGTGAAATAATCATATGGATACTCGAGATATATACAGAGGATGAGAAATTTTAAAGGAATGACAGCTGGAGAGAAGACAAGATCATGGGATGAAACTAAGAACTAAACTATCCTTGAATGTCAAAAGGAAAAAAAATCTGGATGAGAATAAGAAATCCTCCGGAGAGAATAGTTTGTAATTCACAGAACGGCAGATGGTTTGATAACGATGGTAATCTGAGTCAGGCTATAACTGAATGGAGACCGGGTTAGCCCCAAATATTCCCAGAATTCTGCTGAAGGGAAAAGATTTGTGTCATCTCCTCTGTTATTTTACCAAATGGACAAACACAACTCAAGGATGTTTCATAACGTATCATTAGAACAGTTCAAGAAATGCTTTCTTTGCCACAAGAGAAATGGCCTACAACTTCTTAAAGAGTAATTGTCTGCTGTTTATTGAATACACTAAGCAATTTACTTCCTTTGATCATCAGAGTAAACAGGAATGCTTACCTGAAGTTGCCTTTGTTTCTGCTGGGCAAGCACAATCCTGGTGTTAAAACTGATCCTTTAATTTGTTTAAGAGCTTCTTCTAACTGAAAAGCTGCTTTTGTTTGGACTAAAGGGATTAGAGTAAAAAACACAATGGAAAAAAATATTTTTCAATAGGAATACTTTACCATAAATGGTTTGGTGAAGTTTCTGAAGTTTGGAAGCCTAAATCCTTACTATTAAAATAAACTGAGTGGTTTAGCATCATTAGACATGCTGGAGCATCTCTAGTTCCTGTGAAATGAAATCCCAGTCTATTTAAGTGTTTACAGTAACACATGTATCTAACAGTTTTGCTATTTCTTTTTCTACTGCATTGTTGAAAAAGTAGGTTAAAATTCCAGCACGAACTTTGTTTCTACCTCATGATTGTTCCACTCCTGCACTAAGCCAAAGTTGTGGCTTGCAGATATTTTATAGAGGCCAAATTGTAACTTAATAATTGAATCAGTGGAGAAGGAAAGAGTCCAGACAGGCACAAGGTGTTGCCTCTTTCAGGTAAGTAAAAGTAGGGTATTAAGTGGCAGAGGCGCAATTGTTATAAAGAAAAACCAAGAAAAAAAAAGATTGTGATTCATGATATTGCTACACAATCTAGGCTGTCAGAGGAACTATGAAGAAGCCCTAAACTAATACTGTTCTATTTTATTATTTCAATATGACATTTGATCTTGGAGTCAGAGACATTACCTCACAGCTGGCACAATTGCAGTTGAGAGAGTAAATCTGTTAAAAAATACCTAAGTAGTGTACCATATCTTAAGAGTTTCAACACTGGAAAGTTGACTGGAAATCAAACTTGGCTGATGCTATTAAAAACTCCTGCCAATCCGCACTGATTCCAAGAAAGCAGGGACTGAGCTGAAGGGATCATTACTTCCCAGCAGCAAGAGAACAGCTTAAAAAGTTGACTAATTCAACAAAAGTTATGCAATTTGTTAATATATATGCTAGGACTGCTTTTACTTAATGATTCGCAATCTTGAATATTTCATATTTGGGCTTCAAAAAGCAAATAATTATACTATCCTAGTAACTTTTGGTGGCCTTGTAACACCTCACTCCTAGGTGCGAAAGCCCAGTGTTGTAAGCAATAACCACATTGCAGTGAAAAAAAAGAGAGAAAACTCAGGAAGCCACAATATCCCAAGGAGTTGATGTACTTACCGTGACCAGAATATAATGAATCGCTTTAAAATGCAATTTTTACGAAAAAAAAAGTTGTTTTTTTAATTCCCTCTATCCAATTTTGTTGTATGTATCAGATCTGAGCTTCTTGTCAGTTAAGTTTTGCTTATATGAATTCAAATAATTCAAGTGAAGTCAACTGTTCTGTTTGCCTTAAATATGCTCTATTAATAGAAAAACACTTGTATTGTGAATAACTGTTAAGATTTTAGTTTACAAACCTATTTTCTTGTGCTGAGAAAAAGGCAGAGGAGCACGCTGGAACTTATCAGTTACTTCCTGTAGTTTAATTTTCCTCTGCTGCAGAACTTGTTTTCTAAATCTTTGTTCTTTCTCTGCTTCTTGCTTTCGTCTTTCTTCAAAGGCTCTGTATTTAAGAAGCAAAAGTAGATTATCCCTCTGTTTTCTAATAACATTTACCAAACTGTTAGTAACATACTTGCCTATCAATTTGCAATTTTAGTACAAATGCTTGCTCATCCTTAAATGAAATTCTATAAACTTCAACACAGCCAGATATTTACGGTCCATCTGAACATAAAAGGGATGGTACGTGGTAAAGAGGAGACACAACATAAATTTTTTATTTTCTAGCCTCAGTCAGAGATTTGATTCTTTCTTATATGTGAATTAACATGCAGACTCAACTGTTTTTTGTCACTAGTGTGACTTTCACCACAGTCTCTACATTACCACATAAATGTACAACAGTGGGCAGCTCAATAGGAAGGTGAACCACAAACGCTCTCTGTGTGTGTGCCTTTCATGAGCTATTGGGGAAATAGTAACTGTTACTCCAAAATAACACAAAGGAACTACATCATTTACCTATAAATATGTAAGAATTAATATCAGCTTCTACTTGTTGAGAAGCTTCCTGAAGGATAATCAGATCAGTAGCACAAAATGGGATAAAACAGTAAAGTGAAACTATAATTGCCAGAATCAGTTGTTAATATCAAATATATTAAATGTGTCCTTCTACTCGCTGGAAAGCACAGCAGCAACTAATTAAAAACAACCATAATCACAAAGCTTTCTTTCAGCAGCCACAAGCTTGATGAAGCTATGAGGAATTTTTCTTTCTACTGACAAAACCATCAACTTTTACTGACAAACTTCAACAAACTCCTTGAGTGAAATATATCCAGTAATTTTATTGGTATAGTGCCTATGTGGGCGAGTTATATGTAAATAATGGGTTTAGGCTAGAAGAGGGTCGATTTAGACTAGATATAAAGAAAACATTTTTTACAGTGAAGGTGGTTTAACACTGGAACAGGTTGTCCAGAGTGGTGGTAGGTGCCCCATCCCTAGAAACATTCTATTCTGAATACTGAAATACTGTAAAAGCAGTACTCTTAAACTTCCAAAGACACGTCAGGTCCACTGCAGCTGGAAGCTACACATCCTTTAAGTCCTCTGTGTGTTTGAAACATGATCTGACAGGTTACTAGTCCACTAAGTAGCATCCTGCTCCTAGCCAATGGAAAGAAAGGTGGTAATGTTTAGCCATATGTTCTTTGTTTCTCTCATCACAGTAAAGATACCTTCACTGGCAGTGGCTTCATAGATCTTGCTTAATCATAGAATCATAGAATTGCTTGGTTGGAGGAGACCTTTGAGATCACCAAGTCCAACCATACCTGTCCACTACTAAACCATATCCCTGAGCACTTCATCTACATATCTTTTAAATTCCTCCAGGGATAGGGAGTCAACCCTCTCCCTGGGCAGCCCTGACAGTGCCTGAGAACCCTTTTGGTGAAGAAATTTTTCCTGATGCACCTTCTGAACCTCCCCTGGTGCAACCTGAGGCCGTAATGCAGCAAAGGTCCTACTTAACAGAGTTACTCCTTAACTGAATCAATTTTATTCCCCAGTACACATTTTTACAAGTATATCCACTTTAATCCACTTGGAAGCCAAAGTGAAATAGAGAGAGACGTAAGGAACCTTCACTATTTTGAAAGTTCATGTATACATGACGGCATACTCATACTAATGGTTGAGATTTCCAAATGTTATGGACAAATTATTACACTTAGAATCATAGATTCATAGAATAGTTTGGGTTGGAAGGGACCTTAACGATCATCTAGTTCCAGCCCACCTGCCATGGGCAGGGACACCTCCCACTAGATCAGGCAGCCCAAGGTCCCAGCCAACCTGGCCTTCAACACCTTCAGGGATGGGGCAGCCACAACTTCCCTCGGCAAAATAGGTACTAAGTGGAAATGCACTGTAAACAGATTCCATGCAGCTATTCAAACCTTATATCACAATACTACATATTTGCATTCATGCCATCGTTATGACTGCACCTTAACTCCTCCCCGTATCCTGAGAGGAAACTGAATGTGTTGTATCTTCCTAATCTGATCTTCCTTTCTTCAACGCTACAGGTCCAACACCACTATGCTAAGCTCAAGAAGGACAGAGGTGGAACATACGAAAAAACAAAAGCAAGAAGAGAGACAAAATGTGCCAAAGGATCCACTACTTTTGCTAATGCATATAGCATTCTGGACTAATGTCCTCCTAGGTCAGAAATCAAAATGCCAGTGAATAACACAAGCAATTATTGCTTCTGCGATGGAAGTACCTTCTTCTCAGAAAGCACCAGATCTCCCAGTAGAAATATTTCTCACAATAGTCTTGGACTACAAGAACTGCTGGAGACTACAACATGTAACGTACACAGATGTAATTGTAATGTAATCCTCTAATGGTTTGGGCTGGAAGGGACCTTAAGGATCATCTGGTTCCAAATCCCTGCCATGGGAAGAGACATCTCCCACCAGACCAGGTCACTCAGAGTCCCATCCAACCTGGCCTTCAACACTTCCAAGGAGGGGGCAGCCACAACCTGTTCCGCTGTCTCACCACCCTTATCATCAGGAATTTCTTCCTAATTTCTAATCTAAAACTTCCCCATTGCAATTTAAAGCCGTTCCCCCTCAACCTATCACTCCAAGCCCTTGCAAAAAGTCCCTCCCCAGCTTTCTTGTAGATCCCCTTCAGGTATCTGGTATGAAGGTATATCGGGTACGAAGGAAGATGGTAGCTTATGTTTTCTTTTAACAACGTGTTTACTGGAAATGACACAATATTTACACTTCCAAAAGTCCAAATGAAGTTCTACAATTCAAGGTAACTCCTCTTCCAGAGATGAAGTTATAAAACTCTACACGTTCAAATGACTGTTAAGACAGAAGTTTGTCTTATGCAAAGAGAAACAAATTAAAATATGATCCCAACACTGCAAGCTTCACTTGCAACCTTCAGTTTGGAAGCAAGCAAGACTGACTTCACTTGAGGCATGAGGTGAAGCCAGACAAGCAGCCTCAAACAGCAAAAAAAAATCTGCAGAGAGCTCTGTCCACATCAAATGTTTTATTGCAATTTGTTTAAAATTTCACAGGAACTTTAACTATTTATATGACCCAGAAGTTAGAACTAAAAAAGTCAAACTAGAGTTCATTCTCAACTTTCAGTATTCCTGTATTTCTCTCAAATTAAAATCTCACGCAGAAATCTGGAATATTTTACATCTTTAGCTCGACTAAAGAAATCGGAAAATCACAGTAGGGGAAAACAGATTTGCTTATCCTAGTAAGTATTTAAACACATTCTTTTTGATCCCTTTAATATTTCAAGAAGCCGCCCAAGGAGGCCTTTAGTTGAACTGTAGTTGTTAAATTCAGACACGTGGGAAATTCTACAACTTTGCACCTGGAGTAATTCCAGCATGTAACTCCAAAAAGGAAAGAGTAAATTCTGACAGAGTCTTTATTTATTTTGTTTTCTTTAATGATTTTGGAATATGACTTAGCTGCACTATTGCACATTCCTAATAAATGCCATTAAAAAAAACCTGGAAATGGGCAATTCCAACTGCTGATGCAAGAGGTCTTTTTTACCACTGATCCCTATTTGGTTTGGACTAAGACATGAGGGAGAAAAAGGATCTTATTTTAAATGCAAGGAAATGCATTCAAGATATTCAGTGAATCGTTGACTTCTTGACCTTGCAGAATGTAAACTGTGACACCCAGATGCATTATGTAAAATAAATAATTTTACAAATGCACATTGATACCTTATGGAAAAGCAGTTAAAGCAAATGTTTGTTCTTCCAGCCTCCTTAAGCCATCAGCTTAGGTTCATATCACAGATGTAACATTGGCAAGAGAGTATGGCTTTAAGATGCAGAGTTAGCAGAAGAATTTCCTGACCAGTGCTTTTTTAACCCAGTTTTTCTGTCTACTATAAACAACCCAGCAGTGCAGCAAGTTTTGAAGTGGCTGCCAAAATGTTTATAATGAATTTGGAATACAAAACTTTAAATATTTAGCAGTTTCACATATACAGACATTATGTAGAAGGTATTTTTATGTTAAAGCCAGTATGACTAGATGGTGGAACTATTTCCTGGTTAGTTTTATTAAATTATCTTCACAGTGAAGTGATGGGATGCTACATTCCCAGGTGGATTAAATGCTTACCTTGGATGAAAACACAGAAAAGGAATATATTCTGTGCATATGGAATGCTATGAAATGAACCTTCTGATACTGAGTTGATATTATTCATCCATTGCCATCTCAAGTTTGCAAACTAGTGCACAGTAATTTTAAAACTGAAGTAGGAGGGTATTTGTGTACTTAATGACTGCAGCAAGAAAAGGCTAGAATAGGGTATCACACTCAAAATGCCCTTCATGGGCAAACAGGAAACGGATCTTATATCCTTAAAATCATCTACAGACATTGCCCATAAACATTTTTTTCCGTTAAGCAAGATACTTACCAGGACCATAGGAATGTATGTTAACTCTGTTCCCTCACCTTTGATTATTGCCAAATACAGAAGGAAAACCCTAAATTGCTGTAACAGCTTCAAAAGGATTGACCCTTACAATGCCGTATGTACTCACAGAGGGCTGCCCATGCTACCTACCAGTAGTTACAGACTAGACCTTACTTATGTGCAAAAAGTAAAAAACCTTAAATAAAGCCAAGAAATTTTTTTTGTTAGCATAATTAAAATGTTAGGAGTCTAAATCCTATTAATCTGGATATAATTGTTACTAGAAAATAATAATATAGTTAGAATACTTCTATACAGAGAAAGACTGAATAATAGTGATAATAGATCTTGAACTGTTATTCATCCTCTGACTTCATATAATCATAGAATAGTTAGGGTTGGAAGGGACCTTAAAGAACATCTAATTCTAACCCTCCTGCCATGGGCAGGGATATCCCACTGTATCAGGTTACCCAAGGCCTCATCCAACCTGGCCTTGAACACCTCCAGGGAAGGGGCAACCTGCTCATGAAACCTCAGTGTAAAGAATTTCCTCCTAATGTCTAAGCTAAATCTTCCCCCCTCCAATTTAAAGCAACTTCCCCTCATCCAATCACTCCATGCCCTTGTAAAAAGTGTCCCCCCAGACCTCTTGTAGCCCCCTTCAGGTACTGAAAGGCTGCTTTAAGGTCTCCTTGGAGTCTTCTCTTCTCCAGGCTGAACAAACCCCACTCTCTCGGTGTATCGTCATAGCAGAGGTGCTCCAGCCCTTCGATCATCTTCATGGCCCTCCTCTGGACATGCTCCATTTTTATTTTATGTTATAAAAAATACTTTTTAAAAAGCAGCAGTAATGGGAATAGATCAGAGATTGAGATAAACCATGGAAGTCTTTCCTTCCCCAGTTACGACAGATGATTAGCTACTCAGATTTCAAGGTAACTTGAAATGCTGAATCAAGCTAGCTGACTGTAAAGCTTATTTAAAAATACACATAGACAACTGCATTTCAAGACTGAATCAACCCCTGCAGCCAGTAATTTCACAGTAAAACAAGATATACATTTTGCATTGAGCAATAACAGTGGGATGGCTGCAGACACCAGCAAATCAGCAGCTGGTACTTAAAAAATACTCAGTATATGAACATGGAATATAATATCCTATTGAGAAGGGCAATGAAGCTGGTGAAAGGGCTGGAGAACAAGTGTTGTAAGGAGCAACGAAGAGAACTGGAATTGTTTAGTCTGCTGAAAAGGAGGCTGAGGGGAGACCTTATCCCTTATCTGGCTGAAGGGCTGAATGGCCTGAGCCCAGTCCTATTTAACATCTTCATTAATGATCATGGGTGCAGTACAGAACACCCTAAGTAAGTCTGCAAATGACAAAAGACAGGAAAAGTGGCTGATGTATAAAGAGGGTCTTACTGCCATCCAGAGGCATCTCAACTCGCTGGAGAAATGTGCTGGCAGGAACCTCATTAAGTCCAACAAGGAGCAGTGCAAAGTCCTGCAACTAGGGAGGAACAATCCCAGTCACCAAGAGGTGCTCGGGGCCAGCCAGCTGGAAAGCAGCTTTGCAGAAAAGGACCTGGGTGTTCTGGCAGATACTGAATTGAACGCGAGCCAGCAACACCCCCTTGCTCCACAAAAAAGCAAATGGT
This sequence comes from Clamator glandarius, assembly GCA_033459285.1. Lineage (NCBI taxonomy): Eukaryota > Metazoa > Chordata > Aves > Cuculiformes > Cuculidae > Clamator > Clamator glandarius. The sequence continues at coordinate 445,363 of JAUNZM010000582.1, forward strand.
ATCCTGGGGTACACTAGGAAAAGCATTGCCAGCAGGTCAAGGGAGGTGATCCTTCCCCTCTACTCAGCACTGCTGAGGCTGCACCTGGAGTACTGTGTCCAGTTCTGGGCTCCTCAGTACAAGAGAGACAGTCCACTGTCCACTGGAGACAGTCCAACAAAGAACCACAAAGATGATGATGGGACTGGGGCATCTCTCCTACAAGGAAAGGCTGAAAGAGCTGTAACTGTTCAGCTTGGAGAAGAGAAGGCTGTGGGGATTCTTTTTAATGTATGTAAATACCAGAAGAGCATGTGCAAAGATGACAGAGCCAGGTTCTTCACAGCAGTGCCCAGTGCCAGGACCAGAGGCAATGGGCACAAACTGAAACACAGGAGGTTTCCTCTGAACATCATGAAACACTGTTTGGTTTTTTTACTTTAAGATGGCTGAGCACTGGCACAAGTTGCCCAGTGAGGTTGTGGAGTCTCCATCCTTGGAGATTCTCAAAAGCCATCTGAGCATGGCCCTGGGCAACAAGCTCTCAGTGGTCCTTTTGTAGCAGGGAGGTTGGATCAGGTGACCTTGAGAGTTCCCTTCCAACCTCAGCGATCCTTTGTGAAGGTGAGAAGCACAAAACAGACTCATACTTCACAACACACTTACGTCTACACTCCATATGTTGAAAGAAGAAAAAATAAGAGAAACAACTTAAGCCTTGAAATTATTGAAGAGCAGTGCAAAGAATAAGTTCTGATACATGCCTGTAAGCTCTGTCAGGGAGAATTTAGGGTGCTGCTAGGTGAGATTATGGAGCTTAAGGAAGCCTTGCTACCTGTGAGAAATCATCACCACAGCTAACACCTTTACATGTGTTACAAAGCTAATGGATCTTGGCTCGCATACAGATTTGAAACATGACCTTATGACTGATCCATTAGAAGATGAATCACTTCTGACTTAAAAATACTCAGTTTAAAGGAACATTTTATTTTCAAATTACTTTCACATATACAATGACACTTGATTTTGAGTTCTGTTTCACAGCTTATTACTACCATATGCACTTACTATCTTTCTAACATTAGACAACTAATTCCTTTTCAGTTATTAGGGGAATACTTGTCACCACAGATTGCCATTTGAACAGCTTATTATGCTTATAGTGATGCCATTCTCAATTATCACAAATGGAACCGATTCCAATTTATGAATGCCATACCTAAATTTTTAACTGGCTCACCTGAGTCACTTGGATTGATACCGTGTTTCTTAAGGCTGCAATGAAATTCATGTGGAAATGTATTTATGAATCAATGAGTATTATTTCAACTACACCAGTCTGTCAAAAATAAACAGGCTGTCAGGTAGTTGCTTTTACACTACTATAATATTTCAAGACCAGTAATACAATAAACAGCGTACACCTGAGAGGCATTGTGTTGCAGTAGTACTGTTCCATAAAACTAAGATATTTAATGTTTCAGCTGAGACTCAGTTTATCTGCAAAGGTTGTGGGTCGCACTATGTCTTTAACCACTCCCAGGTGATTATACTTCCTCTTCCATTTTTCTTTATATTTCAAAACATACACTGACAGCATGTACTGTCAAGCTAAAATGGCAGTATAAACAATATCTACTCTTTTATGAGTTATTTAATGGCTTTAAATTGGAAGGGAGAAGATTTAGATTAGATATTAGGATGAAATCCTTCACTGTGAGGGTGGTGAGACACTGGCACAGGTTGCCCAGGGGAGGTTGCCCCATACCTGGAAGTGTTTGAGGCCAGGTTGGATGGGGCCTTGAAAAACCTAGTCTGGTGGGGGATGTCCCTGCTCGTGGCAGGGAGGTTGGAACTGGATGATCCTTAGGGTCTCTTCCAACTCAAATAATTCTATGATTATCAACATATTTTAATAAGTAAGCTCTGTACCACAGAAATCATCTGATACGGGAATGATGGGAGATGAGCTTTGACAAGTTAACATCAGGCAGAGGAACCTGGTCTGAGGTTGAGGAATCCTTTCGTTTGTCTTGGAGGGAGCCCATCTGCCTCTCCCATACACAGAACTTTGTCTCCTGTACGTGCAAGTATGATCTCAATGTAAGGGAAAAGCCTCCTATGCCCATTGAACTACGTAGAGCACTTAACTAAAACACCTCAGTGTATAATTAACTTAATTCCTTGGTCACAGAATATTTAATGAATTTACATTGTCACGTAAGCAGAAAGGCAGAATATTCAAGGCTCTGTTAAAATGTTAATGCAGAGTAACTTTATAATTAATATAACCCAACACTAGAAAGGTTTTGCCTTGTGTTTATTGGGAGGTGGCCCAACCATGCAGGTGGGGCTGCACAGCTACTACACCACACAGATAGATTACAGAATCATAGAACAGTTTGGGTTGAAGGAGACCTTAAAGGTCATCCAGTTCCCGCGGGCAGGGACACCTCCCACTGGATCAGGTTGCTCAAAGTCCCATCCAACTTGGCCTTGAACACCTCCAGGGATGAAGCTTCTGTGACATATCTGGACAACCTGTTTCAGTGTTTCCCTTCACCGTGAACAAATTCTTCCTAAAATCTAATCTAAATCTGCCCTCTTTCAGCATAAAACCATTATCCTTCCTCCTATCCCTGCACTCACTCATAAAGAGCCCCTCTCCACCTTTCCTGTAGGCCACCCTTAAGTACTAGAAGGCTGCTCTAAGGTCTCCTCGGAGCCTTCTTTTCTCTAGGCTAAACAAGCTGAACTTTCTCAGCCTGTTCTCACACGGGACGTACTCCAGCCCACGCTTCAAAAGGCAACGATAACAAGGCCTGCTAACCCATACTGTACAGTTGAACATATTTCTCACACATCCATTGCAGCTAATAAAATCCAGAACAATACTAGAGGTGCAGGTTAGAGCCACAAGATGAAAGCACTATTTATTTTTACTTTATGCAAAAAGAGATAACTACAGTAAGTTTCTAAAAAGCAGCGAATAGCTCAGAATATTGTTTGTTTTATATTTTATTTGTCCTGTAGCAATAAATTGGATGGGTGAAACTTTTCAGCCTAGATTCCTCTAGAAGAAAGCAGTAAGGCTATTTAAAAACATCCACGTGCAAAGAGAAATATATTGAACTGCCTTAAGGTTTTGACTTTTATTTTTGCAAAATCCCACCAAAGGAATCCTCCTTACTTACTTTCTTCTTCTGTTCGTCTCTATCAAATATTTCTGTGCTCTACTCCGACATAGTTTTTGATTTTCTTTCAATGCCCGACGTTCTTCTTCTAAGTCCCATTCAAAATGAGATGTTAAATCTTTATCTCTAGTATGGCATTAAGGACAATAGAAACTGTATCAAATAGCTCATTAAAAGACACAATAGCCTATTTGATTGACCTTACTTGCCTTTTTGGGAAAGGGCAAGCTACTCATGACACGCAAAATGCTGATGTGCATTTGTACTTTTTGACAAAGCATTCAACAGCTGCTCTGATAAAAGTATATTATGGACATACCTAACTTTATACTCATATAGCAAAAAATACAATTACACTTTACCATTTACACTGATTTTAATGGAAGCTTTGCACTCACCTTTCAGGGTACGCCAGATGAAAAATCTCACATAGAACCATCAGATCATTAAGGTTGGAAAAGACCTCCAGGATTATTGAGTCCAACCATCAGCCCAATACCTCTATGGCTACCAAGTGCCACATCTACATGCTTTTTGAACACCTCCAGGGACGGTGGCTTCACCACTTCCCTGGGCAGCCTCTTCCAATGCTTCACCACTCTTTCAGTAAAGAAATTTTTCCTAATATCCAATCTAAACTTTCCCTGACACAACTTGAGGACATTTCCTCTCATCCTATCACCTGTCACTTAGGAAAAGAGACCTACCCCCAGCTTGCTACAATTTTCTTTTCAAGTAGTTGTAGAGAGTGATAAGGTCTCCCCCCAGCCTCCTTTTCTCCAGACTAAACAGCCCCTGCTCCCTCAGCTGCTCCTCATAACACTTGTGCTACAGACCCTTCACCTTTATTACGTTTATTTGGAGATATGTATTTCTGTTGTTACCTAAATCTGCAATACATGGATACATTCACCACAAGGAAAATGTTTCCATAGTAAAACATAACTTCACACAACCCACAGGATTAGTTGTTCGAACTGATATTCATTAGTATCGCTAGATAAAAGTTCTCCACAGTTCAAGATCAGTCCTGCTTCACTTAAGTAATGATTTAAGTGGCACCCTATAGGAACAGCTTAGAACTTGTAGTTCTTGTTATTAAATTCGAGACTGTGAGGATCCTTGAGTAAGCACGGGAAATACAATTCCCAATTGCAGTATCTCTTAGAAGAGGGAAAATCATAGAATCATAGAATAACCAGGTTGGATCATTGAGTCCAACCATTCCTATCAATCACTAAATCATGCCCCTCAGCACCTCGTCCACCTGTCTCTTAAACACCTCCAGGGAAGGTGAATCAACCACCTCCCTGGGCAGCCTCTGCCAGTGCCCAATGACCCTTTCTGTGAAAAATTTTTTCCTAATGTCCAGCCTAAACCTCCCCTGGCAGAGCTTGAGGCCATTTCCTCTTGTCCTGTCCCCCGTCACTTGGATAGAATGATTTGGGTTGGAAAGCACCTTAAAGATCATCCACTTTGAGACCCCTGCCATTGGCAAAGACACTTCCCACCAGACTAGGCTGCTCCAAAGCCCCATCCAACCTGGCCTTCAACACCTCCAGGGACGGGGCAGCCACAGCTTCCCTGGGCCACCTGTTCCAGTGCCTCACCACTCTCATCGTAAAGAAATACTTCCTTATGTCTAGTCTAAATGTGCCCGTCTCCAGTTTAGAGCCATTGCCCCTAGTCCTTTCACTACAAGCCTTTGTAAACAGTCCCTCCCCAGCTTTCTTGTAGCCCCCTCCAGGTACTGGAAGGTCACTCTAACGTCTCCTCAGAGCCTTCTCTTCTCCAGGCTGAACAACCCCAACTCTCTCAGCCTGTCCTCGTATGGGAGGTGCTCCAGCCCTCTGATCATCTTTGTAGCCTGCCTCCGGACCCGTTCAAACCGCTCCATATTCCTTCTTATCTTGGGTATTCCAGAATTGGAGACGATACTCCAGGCAGATAGTGAAGTAGAGGGTGAGAAACCCCTCCCTTGACCTGCTGGCCACGCTTCTTTGGATGCAGCCCAGGACACGGTTGGCCTTCTGGGCTGTGAGCGCACATTGCTGGCTCATGTTGAGCTTCTCATCAACCAGCACCCCAAGTCCTTCTCCTTGGGGCTGCTCTCAATCACATCACCCCCTAGCCTATATTGAAACCATGGATTACCTCAACCCAGGGGTAGAACCTTGCACTTGCCCTTGTTGAACCTCATAAGGTTCTCACAGGCCCATTTCTCCAGCTCGTCCCGGTCCCTCTGGATGACATCCCGTCCCCAAAACCCCAAAGCTGCCCGAGAAGTCACCCTTTCTACATCAGCTCAAGCCCACAACACACCAGCTTTATTGCACTCCGGCCCTGAGGCGATCTCTGACCGCAGGGCCGGGCTGGGCCCGCTCCATCCCTCCCGCCCCATTCCCACCCCACCCCCTGCGAGCGGGGACCCCCTTCCCAGCCCCCGCGGAAGGATACATAGCAACGCGGTCGCTTTGCCCCCGCGTCGCCCCCCAGCCTTTAACGCCGGGCTCCATTCCGCGCCCCCGGCGCGGATCGCTCCGCCGCCTTAGCAACCAGAGACGCCGCTTCCTTAGCAACGGGGCGGGGCCGCGGCTGAAGGCGTCGCGAGGCGCCGCGGAGGGAGCGCGGCTGAGGGGAAGATTATACAAAAAGTAGTTCCTATTACAAAGAGTGGAAAACTTTGATTCAAGCTAAAGGAGAGCTAAGTTCATTCAAGTAACTGATTTTTTTTTTTAAAGTTAGACAGAATGTCTCTTGGTAGCATGTTTTTTATAGCATTTTTTTTCAAATAGTGTTTTTTCCATACACCGTTACCTCTCAAGTCTGATCTGTGCTGAACTGATGTATATTTTAATACAATGACTTCTGTTTGCAGTCTTTCTCTATTTGTAAAACACTTTTCCCCACAGATCCCCCTCATATTTGTAGCACAGCTTGTGAAGTGGGTGTTACTATTACTCACAGTCGGCATCCCGTACAACATCCCTGCTCAGCATCCCATAAACAATCCCCGCTCAGTATCCTATAAACAACCCCTTCTCAGCATCCCATACACCATTCCTGCTCAGTACCCCTTGCTGAGCATCCTGTACAACATCCCCGCTCAGCATCCCATAAACAACCCCTGCTCAGCATCCCATACACCATCCCCGCTCAGTATCCCATACGTACACCATCCTTGCTCCACATCCCATCCACTGTACCCGCTCATAATCCCATACCACAACCTCTCTAATGTTCCCTTACACCACCTCTGCTCAGCATGCCATCCACCATCCTTGCTCCATATCCTCTACACTATCTCCACTCAGGATCCCATACACTATACTCTCTCAGCATCCCATAAAATCCTCACTGAGCATCCCATACATCATCCCAGCTGAGCTTGCCTTCACTATCTCTGCTCCACATCCTGTAAAACATGCTCACCAAGCACCCCATACACCATTCCTGCTCAGTATCCCTTGCTGAGCATCCCGTACAACAGCCCTGCTCAGCATCCCATAAACAATCCCCACTGAGCATCCCATACAACATCCCCACTCAGCATCCCATAAACAATTCCCACTGAGCATCCTATACAACATCCCCACTCAGCATCCCATAAACCATCCTTGCTCCACATCCCATACACTATCCCATCTCAGCAGCCTGTACCACAACCTTGCTGAGCTTCCCTTACACCATCCCTGCTCAGAATCCCATACAACACACTCGCTGAGCATCACACACAAGAACCTCGCTCAGCATCTTTTCACAGAGTCACAGAATGACCAGGTTGGAAGAGACCCACTGGATCGTTGAGTCCAACCATTCCCACCATTCCCTAAATCATGCTCCTAAGCACCTCATCTACACTAACCTTAAACACCTCCAGGGACGGTGACTCAACCACCTCCCTTGGCAGACTGTTCCAATGCCTAACCACCCTCTCCATGAAGAACTTTTTCCTAATCTCAAGCCTAAATCTCCCCTGGTGGAGCTTGAGGCCATTCCCTCTCGTCCTCTCCCCTGTCACTTGGGAGAAGAGGCCAGCTCCCTCCTCTCTACAACCTCCCTTCAGGTAGTTATAGAGAGTAATAAGGTCTCCCCTCAGCCTCCTCTTCTCCAGGCTGAACAACCCCAGCTCTCTCAGCCACTCCTCATAAGATTTGTTCTCCAGCCCCTTCACCAGCTTTGTTGCTCTTCTCTGGACTTGCTCCAGAGCCTCAACATCCCTCTTGTGGTGAGGGGCCCAGAACTGAACACAGTACTCGAGGTGCGGTCTCACCAGTGCCGAGTACAGGGGGAGAATAACCTCCCTGGACCTGCTGGTTACGCCAAGATGCCATTGGCCTTCTTGGCCACCTGGGCACACTGCTGGCTCATGTTCAGTCGGTTGTCAACCAGCACCCCCAGGTCCTTCTCCTCCTGGCAGCTTTCCAGCCAGGTTTCTCCTAGTTTGTACCTCTGCTTAGGGTTGTTGTGCCCCAAGTGCAGGACCCGGCATTTGGCCGTGTTAAACCTCATGCTGTTGGTCTCAGCCCAGCAGTCCAGCCTGTTCAGATCCCTTTGCAGAGCCTCCTGACCCTCCAGCAGATCGACACTTCCACCCAGCTTGGTGTCATCTGCAAACTTGCTAAGGGAGGACTCAATGCCTTCATCCAGGTCGTTGATAAAGACATTAAACAGGACTGGACCCAGGACTGAGCCCTGGGGAACCCCACTTGTCACTGGCCTCCAGTTGGATTTAACTCCATTTACCACCACCCTCTGGGCCCCGTCATTCAACCAGTTTTTCACCCAGGAGAGTGTGCACCCGTCCAGGCCAGAGGCCGACAGTTTCCGAAGCAGAATGCTGTGAGAAACTGTATCAAAGGCTTTACTGAAGTCCAGGAAAACCACATCCACAGCCTTTCCCTCGTCCAAGAGTTTAGTCACTTGGTCATAGAAGGTGATCAGATTACTCTGGCAAGACCTGCCTTTCATGAACAGACCTGCCTTTCATGAACAAAACTGCTAGAGGACAACACACTCATTTTGAGACCAACTAATTGTTTGAGGTGCTGTACAAATGAAGATCCAATAAATGACAGTACCTGCTATAAAGTCATTTGGTCATAGAAGGTGATCAGATTAGTCTTTTGCACCGTCCCAGCTCACCAGGAGCATCTTGCACGAGAACCTCCCTCAGGATCTCTTACACCTCCCCAGCTGAGCTTGCCTTACGCCATCCCTGCTCAGCATCCCATAAAACACCCTCATTAAGCATCCCATATGCCATTCCTGCTCAATATCCCTGTCAGAGTTTAGCCCTGGCCTGGCTAAAACTATACAGTTGAGCTCCCCGATCCCTCTCCCCTCCTCTCCTGAAGAAAGGAAAATGAGAGGAAATAGACTTGTGAGTTGGAAACTAAAACTACAGCTTTAATGAAATAATAATAATTAGAAAGTAATAAAATACATAGAAATGTATGAGATAATGCCCTCACCCCTTCGATGACTCTACTACGTCACAAATTAGGAACAAATTTTTCACGGAAAGAGTCATTGGGCACTGGCAGAGGCTGCCCAGGGAGGTGGTTGATTCACCTTCCCTGGAGGTGTTTATGGGATGGGTGGACGAGGTGCTAAGGGGCCTGGTTTAGTGTTTGATAGGAATGGTTGGACTCGATGATCCAGTGGGTCTCTTCCAACCTGGTTATTCTATGATTCTATGATTCTATGAAATACCGTAGAGCAGACGTGAGAGAATGGATCCAGGGCTAGGAGGGAGCTGAGCTCATGAACTGGGTTCAGGAATGCATGGATGTGGGATTCAGAACCAGCTCTGAGGGGGATTTCCTATTTGCCTATGACAAAGAGGGCTGCTGAACCTCCCACATTAACCGCCCCTCCTGCCTTCTGCTGAGAAGGAATCAGTGGATTTTTTTTCATAAAAGACAGCCAGAGGCCAGTGAAAATTATGAGCTTCTGCTCATTTCTTCTGGTACCAATCCAAACCTGAGCTGTCCCTAGTGCCAGGACTTTATCTCTGCTCATCCATCATCTGGGACACCACAGCCTCACATTACTCCGAGTTTTTTGAGGAGGTTGCAACTGTGGGTGATAAAACTGAGTTGGGCACAGGAGGGCGGTATATACTTTGGGAATGTGCTCTTTGCGGGGATTAAAGCTCTTCTGTTCTCCTTACTCTTGGTTTGAACCCACTCCATATGCTTCTTTCCAGTGTGGTTTATGTGTGATGATAACATGTTAAAGGAAAGTGTCCAATTGCTTGTGATTTGCATTTTTAAATTTCACACTACGAAATATGTGATGGAGCGTCAAGCATTTTGGATATAATAAGCTCGTTGAGAAGATGCAGGGGTTTTGGCTTTTTGAATTGTCCTGTTCCCTCATCATAGAATCATAGAACTACAGAATAGTTTGGGTAGGAAGGGACCTTAAAGATCATCCAGTTCCAGATCCCCTGCCAGGGACAGGGACACCTCCCACCAGACCAGGCTGCTCAAGGCAACCTGGCCTTCAACACTTCCAGGGATGGGGCAGCCACAGCTTCCCTGGGTAACCTGAGCCACAACTCACCACTCTCATAGCTATTCCCCCTCATCCTATCACTCCATGCCCTTGTAAAAAGTCCCTCCCCAGCTTTCTTGGAGGCCCCTTCAGGTACTGAAATACTGCTATAAGGTCTCCTTGCAGCCTTCTCCTCTCCAGGCTGAAGGACTCCAACTCTCTCAGCCTGTCCTCGTAGAAGAGGTGCTCCAGCCCTCTGATCATCTTTGTGGCCTCCTTGGAATCCTTTCCAACAGTTCCATATCCTTCTGCTGCTGAGTATTCCAGAACTGGACACAACATTCCAGGTGAGGTATCACGAGAGAAGAGCAGAGGAGGAGTGTTCAAGTGCAGGATAAATAAGACTTTGAGCAGCCTGATCTAGTGGAAGGTGTCCCTGACCACAGCAGGGGGGTTGGAACTGGATGATCTTTAAGATGCCTTCGAACCCAAATCATTGTATGATTCTATGTAATGATTTGGTAAACTTACAGCTTTGCTGTTTTAAGTGGATTCGTTATGTATCATCTGTCACATTATATACCATCAAACTTTAGGGGGAAACTGAAAGTGTGAGCAGCCCAACGTCTTCTACATTCAATGAATCAATAGAATCACACTCATTTCAGCCGTTGGCTAAGGTGTGCCTGCTGTCAGCCTGTAGCTGAGGAAGCCAGCTCTGCCTCCTGCAACTGGTATTAATAAACCAGGTACTACGACACAGAGTCATGTACTTCAGTACAGTCTCACTGGAAACCAACTGTGTGGAATATGCAACCCAAACCCAGTTCCACCACATCTCATTTTGTGAGAGGCAGACTCTCCTCCAGGGCAACGGGAAACAGCAAGGACACACAGTCCTTTATTTTTAAAGACTAAAACTTAGTTTTCACAATGAAAATGTAATTTCTAAGTATAAAGAAGCATTACAAAACTCTCTCTTTCCCTCCTCTTTGGTTCTTCTCTTTTGGTCCATAAAGGCAAGTCCCACTCCTGTCTCTTGCTGCTGCTACATCCCAAAAGCTCCCTCCTTCTGTCCAAATAGTACTTGGATACTGAGTACTGAGTACTGATGGCTGAGTCACAACTCAGCCTTTTTCTCTAAGTTTTTTTCCCCCCTTCCTTTTTAGTTACTGAGGATAAAACCTCTACTTTTCCAGTCATTCAGCCTCATATCTGGGGCACAATCTTTGACTTCTAAAATCTAACATTCTGGTTAAGTCCAAGTACATAATGCATAATAAATTGAAGATATACATTTCTTTTCTCATCCTTGCAGATAAAGCATTCATCCATTACCTCCTCACCTGAAGTCATCTCTGGACTTATAGTGTCTTCAGCATATGTGATCTGTTCAAACGGAAACTATCAGATCATGAGGTTCAACAAGGCAAAGTCCAAGATCCTACAGCTGGGTTGGGGCAATCCATGGTTTTGATACAGGACAGTAGGCAACATGATTGAGAGCAGCCCTATGGAGAAGGACTTGGGAATGCTGAATGATGAGAAGCTCAAGAGTCAGCAATGTGTACTCAACAGCCCAGAAGGCTAACCGTGTCCTGGGCTGCAGCAAAAGAAGTGTGGCCAGCAGGTCAAGGGAGGTGATTCTCCTTCTCTACTTCACTCTCTTGAAACTCTGCCTGGAGCATTGTGTCCAATTCTGGAATCCTCAACATAAGAAGGATATGGAGCTGTTTGAACTGGTCCAGAGAATGGCCACAAAGGTGATGAGAGAGCTGGAGCATCTCTTTTACGAGGACACACTGAGAGAGTTGGCTCTGGGGAGACCTTAGAGCATCCAGTACCTGAAAGGATAGTACAGGAAAGCTGGCAAGGGACTTTTTACAAAGGCATGGAGAGATAGGATGGGGGGGGGAATGGCTTTAAATTGGAAGGGGAAAAATTTAGATGAGACATTAGGAAGAAATTCTTCACGATGAGGGTGGAGAGACACTGGCACAAGTTGCCCAGGGGAGTTGTGGGTGCCCCCTCCCTGGAAGTGTTCAAGGCCAGGTTGGATGAAATCATTCTATGATTCTGTGACATCTGCCCTCATTGCTCACAAAAGGATGTTGGAGCTCACTGGGTGTCACAAAGGGGGTTATGGTGCCTGCTGAACTATAAAAGGGAAATCGTGTATCGACTGATTATTCTATTAATGGTCTAAACAATAGTATATCCTCTTTTATGTCTTTCATTTCAGCAGTGCCCCTAAACCTTTTCTTTTCTAGGTTCATGGCCATCCTTGATTAATGTAGTGGTAGACTGTGGCAGGGATAACGGAGAGCAATATCCAGCATGCTTTATTCTACTTTGTAATGTAGAATCATAGAATCATTGACTCAGAATCATAGAATGGTTTGGGTTGGAAAGGACCTTAATGATCATCCACTTCCAAACCCGCTGCCATGGCTAAAGGCAGCTGCCCATGACTGAACCTGTTCCCTCCTGCCTGAACATTAAGCTTTCTTTTACATGGAGAAAAAAGGACAGCAAAAGGACAGGTATGGTGTTTCAAGCATGAAATGCTCTGGATGTGAAGTTTTAAGCATCCAGATTTGGCAAGAGAGAGATGTCCTCATGCCTCATAATACAGTCATATCCTGAATATCTGTTTGTGATGGGAGTAGTTCATGTTTCAAGACAAGACAATGCAAATCCACAGAACTCCCATGTACTGTAGTATGAGACTAAGCACCAATTTACATTGTAGATTCTTCCAGGAGGTCTTCCAAAAAGGCTATCTGTATTGGAAGGGATATCTTCTCTGGATAATCACTGAAACATCTGCTGAAGCATTTCTTGGCTGCGGGTCTGTAATTCCACATCATCACAGAGGAAGAGAGGGTCACAATCACCAAACTCCAATAACATGGGGCAAAATCTTATAAATTGTAAAGCAACTACCAGGAACTGCACGTTTGAACGGAGAGTTCTTGCTTTCATCTTCTGATGAAACGTGTTCTTAGTCACAGAGAGGATGTTGATGCAACACATTAAAATCCTCATTTTCTCAGCCAAAATATTAACGCCTCTGCGGGTATGCGTACATTGCAGCCAAATTCATGACTACAACTCCAAATTGTTCAGCCTATCGTAATTCCCACCCACAGGCTTCTGCTGTGTTAGCAGTAGTAAGAGGTAAAAGTGCATTGACTCAGCTCTCCTCTCCCTAACATAATTTGGGTCAAATGGAAAGGATATTTTCTTTGTTTTACTTACCAGAAAAGATGTCAAGGAGATGACCAGGAGCATCCAGCCATGAAACTATAGTATCATATGCAATTTTTTAAGGCATTCTGAACTACTATCTTAAACTAAGACATCTGGCAAGTGAGAAAAGGAAACACTGAGTTTCAAAGGAAAAATTGCACAACAGAAATTGAGAAAACTCCTACTATATTAATCAGACTTGGTCCACAGCTATTCAGTATTTTTGATAGCCTCATACAGTCAGTCTTGTTAAAGCCTTTTGAAAATCTGGGTAAACTGTGCTGTCTTTTTTTCTCCTGCTTAGAAACACATTTGAAGAACTGCAATCAAAAAGGGAGATAAGATTATCCAAGGTGAGATTTATGGATCAAAAATAGAGCTGATGACTGGAAAATATATTATAAATTAATATGACACTTCCTGATGACAGAAAGTTAATACAGTGTTGTCTCAGGTTTCTGTATTAGCTATGACATGGTTTGATATGTAAAATAAAAGAAGATAAAAGGTCAGCTAAAGAGCAAAGCTGAATGAGGAAACTCACAAACTATAGAATGTGTGGGATTCATTTTTCTAACACTGGCCATCTTGCCATGCCTTGTCTAAGCAAGTTGTTTCACCCCACTCTCTTTGTGAGGTGAAGTAAATTGTTGTGGTGAGGTTCCTGTTTCTTTCTACTGACCAAAGAAGGGACCTAAACATCAGCCTTCTCCATTTGCTCACCTTTTCTTCTCTCAAGTTATCCCTCCTGCTTGAAGTTCTTGTATTAACCCACGTCCAGAAAACACAAAGAAGAAATTCAGAGTCTTAAATGGGTTAAACTGAAGGGGTAACACAATAGATGAAGCTCCCTATTAATAAATGATAAATAATTCACCCTGGGGACACCTCCATTGACTGATAGGATCTCCTATAGGAGGCCTTCAAACTCACCTCTCTTCATTTTCAGTACAGCCTATGCCTAGATCGTTCTATCTGCGAACTATGAGAGAGAAATGCAGGTTGAAAGAAAGCAACAGGCTGTTTTCAGTACAAGGTACACCATGTATCCATGGCTTGGTTCAGGTGCAGTCATAGAGGGTGGAGGTGATGAACTTAGGCAGACATGAAGCTACTGGCAGGGTATCTTCTTGGCATCTGTGTACAGGTAGGTCATATCCTTTGTGCTGTGGAAATATTTTCTACTTCCACCAGTTTCATAGAATGGTTTGGGTTGGAAGGGACCTTAAAGATCATCCAGTTCCAATCCCCCCACCATGGGCAGGGACACCTTCCACTAGTCCAGGCTGCTCAAGGTTCCACCCAACCTCACATTGAACACTTTCAGGGATCGGGCAGCCACAACTTTCCTGCGCGACCTGTTCAAGTGCCTCACCAGTCTCATAGTGAACAATTTCTTCCTAATGTCTAATCTAAATCTTTCGCCTTCCAATTTAAAGCCATTCCCCCCCATCTTATCACTCTATGCCTTGTAAACAGTCCCTCCCCAGCTTTCTTGGAGGCCCCTTTAGGCACTGGAAGCTGCTCTAAGCAGCCTCAGAGCCTTCTCTTCTCCAGGCTGAACAACCCCAACTGTGTCAACGTGTCCTCATAGCAGAGGTGCTCCAGCCCTCTGATCATCTTATAGCCCTCTTCTGGACGTGTTCCAACAGTTCCATATCCTTCTCATGTTGAGGATTCCAGAAGATTCCTTCTTCTATTGAGGATTCATGATGATTTGTTTCCCACAGGATGCTTCCTGTGGCGGGACGAGGTCCTCCCTGGTGAATAGTTATTTTTACTGCTACATCTGTTATCGTATTATATCAATGCAATTAATCTGCATGAACAGTAGATGCCAATCTACTCCTTTCTCAGAAGAGGCTAATTTTTTTTGTTGCAATCAGAAACCCAGTTTGTCAAGGTCATGAATCCTCTCATTCCTTGGAAAACGGCTGATCTCAGAATGTGACCAAACCAGCCTCTGTTTACTGGTTAATACTTAACAGGGTCAGATCTCATGAAAACACTTGAGGGCTTAGAGTTAATGTTTATTTTAGCACGGTGAAAATATGAACCGTGTCTTTCTGTAGCCCCTTGTGGCTCAATTTTATTTCTGATATGAAACAAGTGGGGCATGAGAAGCCACCTGCCTTGTCAGGGAGACCTAATAAAAGAACTAAACAAAAAAAATCTCTCAGAAATAGAAGACCAGATAGGAGGAAGAGACGAAGATCAGAATAATAAGTTACCAATACTATCAGATAGATTAAGGAGTACTGTGTTCATTTCTGGAATCCCCAACATAAGAAGGATATGGAACTGTTGGAATGGGTCCAATGTCATGTTGAATCTGGAATGAGTTTCACCTAGCACTAAATTAGGGCTTTAGATTAAATATCAACAAGCATTAATTATTTTTGCAACTTCCTTTATCTCACAGCAGCTGTTTTCTCAGTGTCTTAAAAGGACAAATATAAAAATAAAGATATGGCAGTGTGTAACACATCTGTTCAGCATTGAGAAGAGGAGGCTGGAGGGGGTGCTCACAGCAATTTAATGCTTCCTCACAAGGGAAGGAGGAGGAGCAGGTGCTGATCTCTTCTTTCTGGTGACAAATGATGGGACCCAAAGGAGTAGCAGGAAGATGTGGCAGGAAGATGTACAGGGAAGCTTTAGGTTGGATATTAGGAAAAGGTTCCTCACTCAGAGTGTGGTGGAGCACTGGAAGGCTCCCCAGGGGGGCAGTAATCACACCAAGCCTGACAATGTTCCAGAAGCATTTGGACAACACCCTCAGATACCGGGTGTGAATGTTGACATTGTCCTATGCGGGGATAGGAGTTGGACTCAATGATCCTTGTGGGTCCCTTCCAAATCAGGTCATTCTGTGACTCTGTAACTTCTTCCTTGAGCATTTTCCTTCCTCCATCCTTTATGGTTCCACATCTTTTCTCTGCTTTACTTGCCCCAAATGTGAAGAAAGTTTGGAATATATTATACTCAGAGGTAATGGAACCAATCGGTGATGTGTCAGGCCAAACACAGAACAGATTTGCTCCCATAAGCAAGTTAAGCACTGTTTCTGTAAAGCTGGCATAAACGTAAATCAGCACAGGACATACTGCCCCATTTCTGCAGTGTTCTTAAGATGAAAACATCATTAAAAATACCAGTATTACTGATAACTAAAGAGCCAAGTAAAAGCAATCTGCAATTCTGTTAACCGCCCACTTTGCATTTCAAACAGAAAGAAAAGCAAGCAAGCAAATTTTCAAATAATATTTTCAGAGCTGAAGCCACTACAGGAGGTTCCAAAGCAACAATTTCAGCAACTTGCATTTATACAGGGAATCAGCAACAGATTTCATTTCTAGATGACTTCCCAGGCACCCAAGAAACACAGCAGCATCTACAGTCTGGAAAGAAATCAAAACGTTAGTATGCAGTTCATAGCAACTCAGAAAACTGCCCAAATCCATACTGCTTCAGCAAGCAATATTTGTGTCAAATTTTCCCACAAGAGAACTACGTAGAGGATAATTGTATTATAGCAGTAAAGAAAAAGCTTCAGTTTCAGCTGAGAACAGTGGAAACTCTTTGTTGAAGGTGATTTTGAAGTATTTTTGCTCTTGAACTTAGAGCAGACTTCTGTCTACGTAATTAGATGGGAGAATGTCTTTCGAAGTGGCTGAAGGTCAAATCCCATAATGCTTATTTATACCTTAGCTATGAGTAGTTCCATTCATCTCAGTATGATTTCCAATCAGGTACCCAAGGTGACTAATAAAGAAAAAATTTGTTATTACAAAAGAAACGACAAAAGCAAACCCAAAGAGTTGCATAAGATTCATCAACGACCAATTTCTAAATACTGAAATTGAAAATGTGCTCTAAAGAATGACACAAAAATGAATTCCCAGAAACACTGTGACGTAAAGGGATGCACTGGGGAAGGGTCCACTTTATTTTAGTTGTAGTTAAAGACACATAAATTCTCAATGCAGCATCTTTATGTAAAATCTCTGAATGATTTTCTGTTACAGACGTGACTGTTACTAACAAAGACACCGGTTTTCTCTAGTTCTAAACTAGGACTAGAAGAGGACTTGAAAATTCTGTACAGGAAGTCTCTAATTTGAAGACTACGAACTTATGCAAAAATTTCGAGTGTTACTGTCCAAACACATGCTGGTATCAAGTACATTTGCACATTCTAAATCCCACTTTGATCATCCTTTCTCCACCTCTAATCTCCAGGTCTCATCTTTACACATATAACTAAATCAAGACTGTCTCTACAGTCCTCATTGCATTAACATTTCCTTTTCAAATAAATGTTATTCTCCACTGATAGCCGGTGCATCCCTCGCCCAAGGGCCAGACGTAGGTGAATGAAGCAACAGACCATGATGGGGTTCCATGCTTTCAAGAGAGATCTTCGTGATAAATTTCATTTTGCAATGTTCAGCTTGCACTTTGAAGGTCGCAGTGTGGTTGTAAGGTGATAAAAAGAGGGTGGCTCTTCTTTACTGCCAAATTCAATCAAATTCTTCTGACCTTTAGCAAGCGCCTGGAGGAGAAGTCCCCCTTCTCCCTGCGTATTGCTGATATGGGTAGGGAGGAGTTCAAAGAAAAAGGAAAAAAGGGGATCACAATGGCTCATCTAGCCAAGAGGTGAAATAAGAGTGTAGTAACACGGCTGGAGGCAGGAAGAAGTATAACTCCTGACTGGATGTGATTTTGCCCTGAGGCAGAGTTGTCTGTGACACTCTTCAATGGCCTTTTCTTCCTGACCAGGAACAATGTGGACAAGCCTGGCACTATGTGAATCTATTCATAGAGAGCAGTTATGGCTCACAGCCTACAGAACTGAATCAGGGTATAAAATGTAGAAGACACATGATATGTGTGAATGTCAATAGTACTGAGGTAGGCTCAACTGGAAACACAGGTTTATTCTTCTGTATATGTCTCTTTTTTAATGATTCACAATATGACAGTATTGAACTTGTAAATAAAAATAAAGTTCTTACAACTGCCCCTCCAACAAGGCAATCTGTGGATTCAGTACAGGATAGGGGATGTTGTAATTGATAGTAGCCCTGCAAAGAAACACTTGGGGTGCTGACTGATGAGAAGCTCGACATGAGCTACCAACTTGTGCTCGCAGCCCAGAAGGCCAACCATATCCCAAGCTGCATCAAAAGAGTGTGGTCAGCAGGTCAAGGGGATTCTGCCCCTCTACTCTGCTCTTGTGAGACCCCACGTAGAGTATTGTGTCCAATTCTGGAATCTCCAAGGGAAGAAGGATATGGAACTGTTGGAACGGGTCCAAAGGAGAGCTATAAAGATGATCAGAGGGCTGGAGCACCTCCCATACAAGGACAGGCTGAGAGAGTTGGAGTTGTTTAGCCTGGAGAGGCTGCTAACTTGCTAAAGATGACCTGGGTGAGGAGTTCCTCCTGAGCCTCTCTTTTCATGTGCATCTCTAGCATCTGTGTGTTGGGGAAGAGTTTACTACAGCTTGATGGCTGCATCTATATCTCAGGTTGCCTCGTGGTTTCTGTCTAGGACCTTCTTTTCAGTTGTCTATAACACAGGAAGATTCTAATCATCCAGATCAGGCTTTTACATGATGTTTGATCCACTCATCTCATTTTCAGTGTACTGTGAGACAGACACCTACCAGGCAGAAGTAATACAGCAATATACTTTTTCAATCCTGGTGAAAGAAAACAGATCTATAATCCAGGTGTTCCAAGAGCTGCAAGGTTGGAGAGAGGGTAGAGCAGGGAGACCTGCTGAGGGGAAGAAAAGCTCACCTTGCTGACGTGAGCAGCCAGTGCTTCCCAGCTGAAGCGCAAGAGAACTGAAGCTCAGTGCCCCAAGTGCAGGCTGCCTCATCAGCATCCTCTGGGCTGATCACAAAGCAGGCAGAAAACTCCTTGCTGACTCTCTTGAGCTAGTTTTCTGTTGGATCATCCAGCTCAATCAGTTTGGGGAAGGGTCAGGCAGAAGGGTCGGCACAGGGAAAGGGACGGGAAAAGGAAGGGGAGAATGGGATGGAACTGAAACCCTAGAAAAAGACTAACTAACTCTTGATTTGAAGTGCAGGGCATTTTCCCTAGCTTAGGGCATTTAGGTCATGGACTAATCCATGGGGTGAAGAGGAAGAACCTATTCTATGTAAGGATAAATATGTAGACAGAGAGGTAGCAACGTGATGCATAGCTCTTTCAGGCTTTGTAGCCTTGAGAGCAAGCTGTAGTTAGGGCTGTCTGGACGGTGATGACTGCAAATATTTCTGCTTAATGAGCATGCACACTCATTTGCTCATTCAGAAGAGGCAAGTCATAAAAGAAGGCAATGAGCAGAAACAAAATGAAAAATTGCCATGTTTCACAAACTGCTACCTGTTCATAGCTTTCGCAGTGACCTCATCGCAGTGACCTCATCGCAGTGCCTCATGAAGAGGTGCAACAAACAAACCACTGGAGTGCCAGCAAATTTTGAGGACTAGGACTCTTTTGTTGCCCTTCTTTTTGCTTCCAAGGCCTTGTCTAGTATTCACTACATAACTGAAGTACACGCCTCTAGTTTATGGATTCATCTAGGTTTAACAAGCAGCGTGTTTGTTTCAGCAGTTTGTATCTCCTTTATCATTACCAACAGTCCTGTGCCAATGTCTCATCACCCTCAGCATGAAGAATTTCTTCATGATGTCAAATTTGAACCTTGCCCCTTCCAATTTAAAGTCATTCCTCCTTGTACTATCGCTCCACGCCCTTGTAAACAGTCCCTTCCCAGCTTTCTTGGAGGCCGCCTTCAGGTACTGGTAGCTGCTCTAAGGTCTCCCTGGAGTCTTCTCTTCCCCAGGCTGAACAACCCCAACTGTGTCAACGTGTCCTCATAGCAGAGGTGCTCCAGCCCCACATCATCTACGTGACCCTCCTCTGGACCTGTTCCAAGAGTTCCATATCCTTCTGATGTTTGGGATTCCAGAACTGAACACAATACTCCAAGTGGGGTCTCACAAGAGTAGAGTGGAGGATTCTCTAAGTTGTGATTGCTTTATTTGTCTTGAAAAGAAGATCAGCTCAGCAAAACTCAACCCTGTTCTGTTACAAACATTCCAGCCCCTGTGAACTTACAAAATACTGCTAGCCTGGAACCCAAATGGAGCTCATAGGCAGGACAAGGTATACAGATACCAAGGGAAGGCTGGCAAGGAAGCAAATAAACAGGGTCTAATTTTCTCTAATTTTTGCAAAATCAGGCATCTTTCATACTATGGGAGAGTAGAAAGGCTCAGCTCCCCTGATGCCAATAGTGACTACCAGCACAGGTTTTTACCTAGTGTACAGGGCTGACAAAGCCATTCTGGGGTTTTCCTCTAGCACAGAAATCGGCATGAAACTTTAATGCGTTGTCCATCCCTGTCAGCCAGCCCAAGTGTTTAAATTCCAGAACATCTGGAGACCAATTACAGTGACCACATTGCCATGCTCTCAGGAAGGCTAATGAGCAACCTCCCTGTAATTAAATGGTGTCCTCAGGTGCTCTAAAATGAAAACCAAATGAATCCTAGACAATGTGTGCAGTTTACTACCCTGACAGTAAAATATTCCATTTTCCTTACTATCCAGCAACTTTTGACATTCCTCATGCCCATACTTACTATGGTGGAGACGTCCTGCTACAGGCGGCTCAGCGGTCTGCAGAAAGTATCTTGCAATAGCCCTGTGCATCTGAGGCCTAGAAAGCAAATTACAGGCTCTTAACGTTTTCCCAAAGATTTTGACATATGCTCTGTTATTATCTGTATTGCATTACAGACTAACATGAGCCATTTTACTTTAACAACAGGTGACTTAAATTGTGTGCTGTAGATTGGAGAGCACTCATATAAGGAGATGTCGGCAGTAATATCCAAACACGCTGCACTGTGGCTAGTCAACACGTTCTCCTGAGGTCAGTGGAAGCTCAGACTGCTGAGGACTCCACAGCCTTGAGTATTTAAGGGCTTACCTCAGGAGTCCTTCTACGTACCTGGAACCTGTCCATGTTACCATTTTCATAAATTCCCCCAAGGATCTGAAACATACTACTCCCTCATCTTATTGCACCTGATAAGGGCTGGAGCACCTCTGATATGAGGACAGGCTGAGAGAATGGGGCTTGTTCAGCCTAGAGAAGAGAAAGCTGTGGGGAGACAATTACAGCAGCTTCCAGTACCTGAAGGGGGGCTCCAAGAAGGCTGCGAGGGACTTTGTACAGGGGCACAGAGTGATAGGACTAGGGGGAATGGTTTTAAATTGGAAGTGAGAAGATTTAAATTAGACATTAGGAAGAAACGCTTCACAGTGAGGTAGAGGAGACACTGGAACAGGGTGCCTAGGGGAGCTGTGGATGCCCCTTCCCTGGAGGTGTTGAAGGCTGTGTTGCATGGGGCCTCTAGCAGCCTGGTCTGGTGGGAGGTGTCCCTGCTCATGGCAGGGGGCTTGGAACTGGATGATCTTTAAGGTTCCTTCCAACCCAAACCATTCTATGATTAGTAGGGGTAGGTTACTATGAAACAGAGATGATCTTTTAAGTGGTGAACGAGAGGTGCATCGTAGTGGGATAATGCACAACCCTGGCTGTGTCAGAGTTGTTAAATGCAGTACCTCGTCCAAGTAAGTATTGGGCCTGATGGATGTGTTGTCTCAAAGGCTGTGGTGAACATACTAAAGTAATACATTGCCACCAGTGAAAAGTTGGCTGGTGACACTTTTAATTAAATCCCTTAGCCGATGCTGCTAGCTAGAAATGCACATAAATATGTGGGGATGTGGGCATCTGCTTCAAGCAACTGTGACAAACATCTGTGAAGGGAATGGTGTTCTCTTTTTGTCATCCATGTTAACTATTAACAAAACCTAAAATCCCAGTTGCATTTTAATGCTATTATTGAAAACTGTTTTCTGTTATAACATGTCCATATCACTGTTAGAAACTATTGATACCTGTTTGGAACACCCTAAACAACTACATTTCACTAGTAGCTGGAGAAGTGGGCCTGTGAGAAGCTCAAGAGGTTCAGCAAGGTCAAGTGCAAGATCCTACACCTGGGTCAGGGCAATCCCCAGTTTCAATACAGGATGGAGGATGATGTAATTGAGAGCAGCCCTGAGGAGAAGGACTTGGGGGTGCTGGTCGATGAGTATTGTGTCCAGTTCAGGAATCATAGAATCACTAGGTTGGAAAAGACCTCCGGGATCATTGAGTTCAACCATTCCTATCAATCACTAAACCATGCCCCTCAGCACCTCATCCACCTGTCCCTTGAACACCTCCAGGGATGGCAAATCAATCACCTCTTTGGGCAGCCCATTCCAGTGCCCAATGACCCTTTCTGTGAAAAATTTCTTTCTGATGTCCAGTCTGAGCCTTCCTTGGCAGAGCTTGAGGCTATTCCCTCTTGTCCTGTCCCTTGTCATTTGGGAGAAGAAGTCCGCTCCCTCCTGTCTACAACCTCCTTTCAGGTAGTTGTAGAGAGCAATAAGGTCTCCCTTCAGCCTTCTCTTCTCAAGGCTAAACAACTCCAGTTCTCTCAGCTGCTCCTCATAAGATTTGTTCTCCAGCCTCTTCACCAGCTTTGTTGCTCTTCTCTGGACTCGCTCCAGAGCCTCAATATCCTTCTTGTGGTGAGAGGCCCAAATCCTCAACATAAGAAAGAGATGGAGCTGTTGGAACGGGTCCAGAGGAGGCTACAAAGATGATGGGAGGTCTGGAGCACCTCCCAAAGGAGGACCGGCTGAGACAGTTGGGGTTGTTCAGCCTGGAGAAGAGAAGGCTTCGAGATCTTATCACAACCCTCCAGTAGCTGAAGGGGCTACAGGAAAGCTGGGGAGGGACTTTTTACCAAGGCTCGTAGCGACAGGATGAGGGGAAATGGCTTTAAACTGGAGAGGGGCAGATTCAGAGTAGGAATTTCTTCACAATGAGAGTGGTGAGGAACAAGCTTCCCGGGGAAGCTGTGGGTGCCCCATCCCTGAAGGTGTTCCAGGCCAGTCTGGATGGAGCCTTGAGCAGCCAGGTCCGGTGGGAGGTGCCCCTGCCCACAGCAGTGGTGGTGGGAGGGGGGGGTTGGAACTGAATGACCTTTAAGGCCCCTTCCGAGCCTTCGCAGGCTCCTGCGAGCCTCGGCCGCCTCCCCCGTGTCCCCTCCCCGGGGTGGGAGGAGCCGGGTCGCGGCCGAGCCCCGAAGTTTTGCTCCGGTCCCGCCGCTTCCGGGGCTTCTCCGGGAGCCCTTTGGGGTGGAGGGGGGGGGGGGAGGAAAGCGGGTGGGTGGGAGGCGGCAGAATGAAGAAGCCGGACGGCAAAGTCGTGTTGTTGGGGGACATGAACGTGGGCAAGACCTCCCTGCTGCACCGCTACATGGAGAGGCGCTTCCAGGAGACCGTCAGCACCGTCGGGGGCGCCTTCTACCTCAAGCAGTGGGGGCCGTACAACATCTCCATCTGGGACACGGCAGGTGGGACCCCCGGCGCGGAGAGGGTCGGGGGAGGGAGCCCGGGGTTTTCCGGCTGGAAACTTGCGAGGTGTTTGCGAGTTTGTCCCTCTTCTCTCCGGCGAACGCGGCGCTTTGCTTCTCCGCTCGGCTCGGGCGAGAGCTGCCCGCTGACCCTTTCCATGAGGGGATCCCAGCGCCTCTCTGGCTTGTTTTCCTTAAATTTGGGTCCGTTCTAATGCAAAGGCTGCTGCTAGTGGGGTGACCCGGCTTGGGACAGCTTTGCCTTCCCAAGAACCTCGGGTGCAGGAGGTAGAGATGTGCCCCCCGTCTTCCCCAGGAATCCTCTGTGAGTACCCAAGGCTTATTTCAGTCCTCTCTGGGGTGATCCCGGCGCCTATATGTTTTATTTTCCTTAAATCTGGGTTTGTCCTAATGTAAAGGCTGCTGCTGGTGGGGTAACCCGGCTTGAGACAGCTTTGCCTTCCCAAAAACATGGGATGCAGGAGACAAAGATGTGAACCTCCAGGCTTCCCTGGGAATCTTCTGTGGGTACCCAGGGTTTAGAGTGTTGTTTCAATCCTCTGTGGGGTGATCCCAGCATCTATATGTTTTCTTTTCCCTAAGTTTGGGTCTGTCCTAATGTAGAGGCTGCTCCTGATGAGGTGACCGCGCTTGGGACAGCTTCATCTTCCCCAAAAGTCGAGGTACAGGAGATAGAGAGGTACCTCTCGTCTTCCTCAGGAATCCTCTGTGGGTACCCAGGGTTTAGCATGTTATTTCAGTCCTCCGTGGGTTGATCCCAGCACCTGTGTGTTTTGTTTTCCTTAAATTTGGGTCTGTCCTAATGTAAAGGCTGCTCTTGGTGGGGTGGCCTGGCTTGGGACAGCTTTATCTCCCCAAAAACTCGGGGTGCAGAACACAAAGGTGTGCCCCCCATCTTCCCCAGGCATCCCCTGTGGGTACCTAGGGCTTAGCATGTTATTTCAGTCCTCTGTGGGGTGATCCCAGCACCGATATGTTTTCTTTTCCTTAAATCTGAGTCTATCCTAACATAAAGGCTGCTGCTGGTGGAGTGACCTGGCTTGGGACAGCTTTGCCTTCCCAAAACCCTGGGATGCAGGAGACAAAGATGTGCCCCCCCCCCCCCATCTTCCCTGGGAATCCTCTGTGGGTACCCAGGGTTTAGCGTGTTATTTCAGTCCACCCTGGGGTGATCCCAGCACCTATATGTTTTCTTTTCCGTACATTTGGATCTGTCTTAATGCAAAGGCTGCTGCTGGTGGGGTGACCATGCTTGGGACAGCCCTGCCTTCCCAAAAACCTGGGGTGCAGAACACAAAGATGTGCCCCCCGTCTTCCTTGGGAATCCTCCGTGTGTTCCCTGGGCTTACTGCGTTATTTCAGTCCTCTTGTAAAGTTGGTTACTTAAAACAAATGTTTTGGCAGTATAGCAAAGTCTGAAAAGAAATTTTTGGGGCCTTACAAGTGCTTATCTCTAGTACTTTTTGAACCTGCTTTGCAAAATGCAGGTGTATGAGCCAATTGGGATGAATTTGCTTTCTTTTGCCCGAGGGGTGGCTACTAACTGCAATTTCAGGTGGGACTTAGGTTCCAACTTCTGTTCTTCACTTCTCACTTCACACTGTCGGATGTCCGATTGAAATCAGCTGGTGTCAGACTCAGACTTTCAAAGACACGCAGCTCACGAAGCATTCAGATGTGGCTTGCTCTTTCTCCACAGCGATAAAATCCTGCACAGAAGGATTTAATAGACGGACAGCATGGGCTGCATGTGGTTTCTGTCTGGGAGAGCAGCAAGGGGCTGTCCAGCTTGCTGTTGCAGCAGGCATGACCTCTGGGATGCAGGAGGAACTATGGGGTTGTGATTTAGAGTCCTAGGGTGAGAGGGTATGGACTGGAGAAGTGGTTTGTGGTCTTAGTCATATGAGTATCTTGCTTTTGGTAATTAGGTCAGAAAGCTCTGCTCTGTCACGTAGAGGGCCAGGCTACCCTGAAAGATGACATCTACAGATGTTCTTGCTTGTTAAGGTGGTCTTGGGAGAAATATCTTGTTCGATGCTTTTCTTGTTTTCACATTTAGCTGAATTGTGTTAAAATATGTTAGTGGTAATAAGAAGGATGCAGATTATATGTTCTTGTGAGACTTGGTGCTACAGCATCGTGCAATATTCCAGTTTCCATTTGGTGATGAGGGAAGTTCATTTGCTGTGTCGCTTCATGTGACACAAGCTAGCCTCAAATGGCTTTTCCTGTCTCAGGATTTGAGAATGAGGAAGGGGGGTGAGAGGGAGGGAGAAAGAAACCACCCAAGTTATGCAGAAACACTTTGTTTTGAAGGAGGGGAGGAGATGTTTCAGAGCTCTTGCATTTCTTAATCTATTGGTATGATTTGATGTAGCTGTGTCGTAACTGCACTTTCTATGTCATTTGCAGTGTTTCTTTAAAAAAATCTACTTCACTTTTAGAATTAACATATTTTACTGTGGGGAGTCTCCCATGGGCAATTGCTGCTAGTAAGCCAGAGCCCTGTGGGTGATTAGCAGTGAGCTTTATTTCAGCAGAATTATCTTGGTGAGATTGTTCCATGGTGATTTCCCTTACACCCTTCTCATTTTTTTTTCTTAACATATACTATAAAATAAGTCCCTCCAAGGCTTTGTTTTTTATGGTTTTAGAATTTTTTTTTTTTTTTAGTCATTTATTCTTATTGCAATACTTTATACAGTGTTAGTTGAGAATTTGGCTTCCAGCTCTGTGTGGCATCTGGAAAGCTTTAGAGATGGTTGTGCCAGGTGAAGCACCCAGGTGATACCTGTCTCAGAAGAGAGCAAGCATTTGGAGCTCATCACCTTCCTAATGATTGGAGCTCCCTCTGAACCCTGGAACAGGGCCATTGCCAATGCTACTGTCTGCATAGCACCGCAGTAGAATAATAGAATAGTTTGGGTTGGAAGGGACCTCAAAGATCGTCTAGTTCCAACCCCCTTGCCATGGCCAGGGACACCTCCCGCCAGACCAGGCTGCTCAAGGCCCCATTCAACCTGTTCTTGAACATCTTTAGGGTTGGGGCATCCACAACTCCCCTGGGTAACCTGTTCCAGTGCCTCACCAGCTCCCAGCAGCTCCCTCTGCTTCCCGAGCCTTGGTAGGACTTCTGTATCGGGATTACTGAAGCTGTTTGCAGAGCACCAGTTTAAAAGTGTTCTCTCGATGGTGGCATAATGCATCTACCTCATTCTTCTTTCTTGCTGGAATTAGTGTCAAGCCCAGCATCCTTTCTCTTGCATTTCAGAGGCAGAGAGTGTGAACACTTGCACCATCTCCCTGTTGACTTGCAGTTCTGTTGAATGATGGAAGTTGCCAAGGCTGGGCTAGACTGTGATGGGACCTATAGACTCCAGTTTATTAACAGCTCTTGTTGATTTTCTAAGAAATAGTAGCTCCCTGGGCATACATATGCTTTCTCCTGTCTTGGTGAAGAAAGAAAGGATCTTGTGGGCACTGCAATTCTGATGTCAAGTCAACAAAAGGATTCAAAAGCCTGTGTTATTTATCTATTTGTTTGTTTGTCTATTTTTCTTTTGTGCAGACCTCATGCCAGACTGCATGTCTGCAGTACTTGGTCTCTGACGTCTCTATGCTGCCACTGTCTTATCTCTGCCAGGTGGCTACCAAGTAAGCTTGAAGTTTTTTTAGTAAGGAGGAGTTTAAAATTTAGTGCTTTTTTTGTCGGTTGATTAACCTGACATTGCTTACCACTGAATTCATATGAAACAGTTATGGGATCATCAAATGGAGATACATTGGGTTTTTTCTAACTGTGTGTGCTGTAGATATACAGAGGAATCCAGGAAGAAAAGATCACCCAGATTCTTTAGCACAACAGTGTAACAAAAGTATGGTTCAATGTTTCCACTCATCTTGCCTACCTAAACATCAATAGGATGCCATCCAGAGGGATCTGGACAAGCTGGAGAAGTTTTGTGACCTCATGTGGTTCAACAAGGCCAGGTGCAAGGTCCTACACCTGGGGTGGGGTGGGACAATCCATGGTTTCACTACATGATGGGGGATGATGTGATTTGGAGCAGCCCTGAGGAGAAGGTCTTGGGGTTGCTGATTGATGAGAAGCATGATGTGACCCTGCAAGGGTACTCGCAGCCCAGGAGGCTGAAAGAAAGTGTGGCCAGCAGGGTGAGGGAGGTGATTCTGCCCCTCTGTTGCTCTCTTGTGAGACCTCATCTGGAGTCTTGTGTCCAGTTCTGGAATCCTCAACAGAAGAAGAATATGGAACAGAGGAGGGCTACAAAGATGATCAGAGCGCTGGAGCACCTCTGCTGTGAGGACAGGCTGAGAGAGTTAGGGTTGTTCAGCCTGGAGAAGAGAAGGCTCCAGCGAGACTTACAGCGACCTTCCAGTACCTGAAGGGGACCTCCAAGAAAGCTGGGGAGGGACTGTTTACAAGGGCATGGAATGATAGGATGAGGAGGAATGACTTTAAATTGGAAGGGGCAAGATTCAGATTTGACATTAGGAAGAAATTCTTCATGCTGAGAATGGTGAGACACTGGCACAAGTTGCCCAGGGAAGTTGTGGCTGCCCCATCCCTAGAGATGTTGAAGGCCAGGTTGGATGGGACCTTGGGCAGCCTGGTCTGGTGGGAGGTGTCCCTGCCCATGGTAGGGGGGTTGGAACTGGATGATCTTTAAGGTCCCTTCCAACCCAAACTATTCTATGATATATGTCTTAATACCCCAGTAGTACTTTACAGCATGTACAATGCTGAAATATGAAAGGTTTGGCTTAGAAAATGAGAGGATGCTTGGTAGTAACTACTAGTTAATTGGTAGTAACTACTAGTGAACTAACACTAGTTCAGTGCTTGTGTAAAATACACATATACAAGGTTAACTGGAATGCATGTTCCTGTTTAATGTTCTTGGTTCGTGTTATGTTTAGTATGGGAATGCATGGGGTTTTTTTGTTATTTCTTATCAGCATTATTTTGGGGACTGTTATTGCTATAGAAGTGTTCCCTATGTTACTTTTAGTTCAGTTTGCATGGTTATTTGTTGTTCTAGTATGGGTGAAGCTGTTGACTGTAACAGTGAAAACCTTGATACACGTAACTGGTGTTCCTGTAACACAGCTTTGGTTTTACTAGATTAGACTTCAGTGCTTGATGAGTACATCTGCAGTAGCAGTGATGGATCAAAAGTTAAGTATGCATGGATATTAGTAGTACATCAGTTTAATTGCTGATCTTCTGAATTACTTAAAAAGTGTCAGTTTTTACACATCACTCTGTTGATCTTGCATTACTTCTCACTCTGTTAATCAGAAAAATCTCACGTTATTTCCAGGAGGAATTAAATTTGCTTGGCGAACTGCTTGAAATGTATGTTTCTGTGTTGTTACCATTTGATAAATCGCAGAAGTGCACACCTGACCTGTTCTACGACGTTAGGTCTGAAGTGCAAATCATTTATTCTGGGGAGGACTCTTATCTTGGCTGTACTTTAACACCCCTCCTTATCTTGGAAGAATCAGCTGCTTAGTCAAGTCTAAATCTTTCATATTCTTATCTGGAAATCTGGTGAAGTGGGTATGCAGAAGTTGTCAGACTTGATTATTTTTTAGGTAAATGCGCACAGCAAATAGTTCAACACTTCCAGTTTTCCCATCTGATGATTATCAAAGAAGTTATTTAGAACTTGCGTTCAGCTCAGGAAAATAAATAAGCCACAGATGGAAGCATACTTGGGAGAGGTATCATATGCTTGCCATGTTTTTATGCCTTCCCCCCCGGCCTCCCCCCCCAGCTAACTGCTTTTAACTGTTTCTCCATTATCAGAGGCCTGGATAGGTGATCTTGTGTCTGACCCAGCCTGGTGGCTGCTGTATTACCATAGAATCATAGAATAGTTTGGGTTGGAAGGAACTTTAAAAGATCATCTAGTTCCAACCCCCCTGCCATGGGCAGGGACACGTCCTTCTAGGTCAGTCTGCCCAAGGTCCCATCCAACCTGGCCTTGAACATCTTCAGGGGTGGGGCAACCACAGCTTCCCTGGGCAACCTGTTCCAGTGCCTCACAACTCCCATAGTGAAGAAATTCCTCCTTATGTCTAGTCTAAATCTGCCCCTCTCCGGTTTATAGCCATTGCCCCTAGTCCTATCACCACAAGCCTTTGTGAACAGTCCCTCCTCAGCTTTTTTGGAGGTTCCCTTCAGGTCCTGGAAGGTCACTCTAAGTTCTCCTGGGAGCCTTCTCTTCTCCAGGCTGAACAACCCCAACTGTCTCAGCCTGTTCTCATATGGGAGGTGCTCCAGCCCCTCTTCTGTCTTCTAGAAATAGCCGTATCTAGAAAGTGCTGACAGCAGTTGTGGAGTAAACCAAAACTTCCTGCTGGGTGTTGATGACGTGCAGCTCCAAGCTAACATGTAGCCTTCTATCTCTGGCAGTGCAAACACATCCTGAAGTTTTGAGTGTCTTGATCCTGCTGCACCTCTAAACCTGGAATGCTCATTAGCTGTGGCTGCAGCTAACAATATTGTGGGAGTCTTCTGGGTGTTCAGGCATGTTTTCTGGTGCCTTGAAATTTCAAAAGGAAAAACTTCTTTGTATGTTATATATCGGTCTCCTTAAGCTGGCGTTTGTTCATCTAAGTGGTACCCCCAGCTGCAAGGTTTCTTTATTCCTAGTGGTCGTGTCCTCTGTGTTGCTGGCTTAGTATTAGAGCAGTTGACTTGTAAGTTAATGACAAGTATTTTATATAGTTCACTTCATGATCCTGTAATTTTCTTTTAAGAGGCTAGGTTTTGAACTTACCAACAGATAGTCATGCAGCATTATGTAAAGGTTAACTGGGAAAGCGAACTTCCCTTCTTTTCCTTCCTCTTATCTTAAGCCAGCTGTCTGCATGCAAGAACTAATTAGGCTATTTTATTCTGTGGATATTTAGCTCCTGGTTCATGTTTTTATGCTCTCTATCCCTTTATTTTGCACCTGCAGATTTTTTTGTGTGTGACTTTTTGCTTGGAACCGATAGAGTCAAAGGAGGAATACATAGCTTGGAAAAGGCTTTTCTGTGGCTTGGGTCAACTGCAGTGCATCTGCATAACGAATACCGATGTCTCTTGTGACTGGTTTGCTGATGTGTGATGGATTTGTGCTGGTGAGCATGTGTGAACTGCTCACAGTTTCTGATTGCCAGTGTTCCATTGGCAGCAGCACAGGCTGTGCTGAGCTTTCTTAGGCTAGATGTGAGCGTTCAGCTGGTAAGAAGTGTTAGGTTCCTCTCTCACTTGCTCGGTTAGGCTTTGAGGATTTTTTTCTTCCTCAAAATTTATCTGTGTAGCTGTAGGCTTCCTTCTGCAAGTTTTTCTCGTGGAAAGGGAGCGGACCTTTCAGTACTTAAAGGGGGTCTACAGGAAAAATGGGGAGCTCTTTATCAGGGAGTGCAGTGATAGGATGAGGGGGGAATGGTTTTAAACTGCAAGAAGGGAGGTTTAGATTAGATATTAGGAAGAAATTGTTAACTGTGAGGGTGGTGAGGCAGCAGAACAGGTTGCACAGAGATGTTGTGGAGGTGTTCCAGGCCAAGCAGGATGAGACTTTGAGCAACCTCATCCAGTGAGGGGGGTCTCCGTGCCCATGGCAGGTGGGTTGGAACTGGATAATCTTTAAGGTCCCTTTCAACACAAACCATTCTATGATTCTATAACCCAGTGAAGTTCTCAGGGCAAACTTGTGATGGGATGTGACTCAGTTCTTGAAATATGAGATCAGCCCAGGTAGGCTGGTCTGCCTACTGCCTCGGAGGCAAATGTTCCCACGTGTGGTGAACAACATACACGTTGGCTGTAGGCAGGGAGGCAGCATGGTCCTCCATCATATTGAAACAGAACAAAAAGAGTAGCATTATATGGCACAGTTTCCTCGCAAGTGAAGACTGTTAGGAGCTACTCTAATGTCCTGCTGGTTTTGACCTATGGAAATAGAGGGTTACAACAGGGGAAAAGAAGCTACAGATGAGGTGGTTTTGTAGGTTAGTCAAAGCAAAGAGGAGGACTCAGGCACACAGAATCATAGAATAGTTTGGGTTAGAAGGGACCTTAAAGATCATCCCATTCACATGGAAAAGCCTTTCTGAACCTGATGAAATGGAGACAGAGAAGCAGCTGAGGTTGAGTGTTGCTGAATGTGTGATGAAGTATCTTTAACTGAGGAGGTTGCTGGTTGGAAGAGTTTAGCGGATATTGCCTCAAAAAGTGCCGTGGGCACCAGGGATCATTTACCGAGGAAGATTGCTGAGTGTGTACTTATGCTGAGGAGATGGGAACTTAACAAGATACAAGATAGAAGTTGCAGAGAACACCTTGAATTTGTAGCTGGTGAGTCACTGCTCAGGGGACAGCTGTCACCAAAGGGCTTTGATTTTTCATTTTGCTTCTGGGATATTTATTCTGTAGAATATGATGTTGGCCCCTGTATATTATTTGTTTGTAATTGCTGCATGTATTGCAAGGACAGCTGAGGACCAGTGCCTCATACACAAACAGCATGGTTTTCCTGGGATTACTATGTATGGTTATAGTCTCCACATCTTGAAAAGGAAATAAGAGTCGAGGTTCAAAGGAACTGTATAATTAGCTACTTAGAAAAATCTCTTGTGTACATGTTTAAAGCAAAAGGTGGTAATAATAGAGGTTTGGCTTTCAGACCACCCCTGAAAGCATGGGTTTGTTGTCAGATAGTGCAACAGATGACTTTTTTCTTGCAATGAGTGTTTTCTGAAAAAAAGCAGAGTAACTGGAGAAGTGATTAAAAATATGAAGAAATAATGAATTGTCTGGAGAAAGTCCTGGAAGGAGTTCTGTTTTCCGTGCCCCGCATCTTAAAAATAAAATGATATACAAGTAAAGTTGAAGATGGCAAATTCACTGCTGCTGAAAGTGCTTTTGTATGCCAAATAAATAGAAGTTTGGAAAGGCTTCCTCAGAGGGAATTGTGAAAAATACACACAAATAAAAAACAAATGGGAGACAAAATTAACACCGTTTGTTTATTCAGCTATGGCAAATTCACCTTGTTTTTAATGCATAATTTTAGTACTAGCTCTTGGGGAGAAAAGCTAATAAGGAGGGTAATCTGCTTTTTTGTTGTGAGTACTTGATGCAGGGCAAGATAAATGTGTGGAACCTCTGCAGTAACTTCTGTATTTTGGCCCCCATGTCAAATCCCCATTTTGCGTGTGGTATTTAATAATAATGTGGAAAGACTGTGCTGTTTTAACCTAAGTGGGAAACTACTTGAAGGTTCAGCGAGAGACTCTCAGCAGTGAGCTGGGGTCTGCATCTGGCTGAAGTCTCATGCCATGGCACTGCAGCTTGATGAACAACAGCAACTTTGGAGTCCTTAGTAGAACTTCAGCTTCTGTAACGTAGAATCATATAATAGTTTGGGTTGTAAAGGACCTTAAAGATCATCCAGCCATGGGCAGGGACACCTCCCACCGCATCAGGCTGCCCAAGGTCCCATCCAACCTGGCCTTGAACACCTCCAGAGATGGGGCAGCCACAACTTCCCTGGGCAACCTGTTCCAGTGCCTCACCACTCTCATGGTGAAGAAATTCTTTCTTATGTCTAGTCAATTCTTCCTTATGTCTAGCCTAGACATAGGAGGTTATCTTTGCTTTCTAATTTTAGTCTGGAGTGTGGCCTAAATTTCAGACTCCTGCTGTAAAAGAGGGCAGAGAGGTTAATATTGACCATTTTCAAGTGCATCTGAGTGGACAGTGGAAGGGAAAACAAAAATATAGGCTTGTCTAGTCTTTGGTGTGTTCTTGCCTGTGTTCTTGTTTTACTCTGAAAATTTTGCTTCTCAGCTGTGGCTAATATGAAAGTTTGACAAGTCCTTTAATTAATTGAGTGAGTCTATTTTAAATCCATTTTTTAAAGTCCCAGGTCCTAGCAATACTGAGAATTTTCATAATGAAGACTTTGTGCCTTGCATCTTTCCTTCCCTGCTTAGTGAAGGAAGAGGTGTGTTTTCTAAATATCTGTTGAAATTGACTTGAAAGCTGAAACGTTGACTCTTCACTCTGCTTTGTAACAATATTAAAATATGAGAGAGGTAGACATAAATGAGGGAAATGATTAGTTAAGCTATGTAAATGCTACAGACCAAAAATTGCAGACGTGGAAATTCATCTTCGTGGTTGGTAAGGGAACATGTGGGAGAAATAATAGAAAATTTCAGAAGGGTGTCCAAGAATTGTGTATTTTGCTTTAGTGAAACAGGTCTCCTAGTAGCCCAGAAGGCCAACCGCATCCTGGGCCACATCAAAAGAAGCGTGGGCAGCAGATCAAGGAAGAGGATTCTGCCCCACTATTCTTCTCTTGTGAGACCTCATCTGGAGTATCGTGCCCAGTTTTGGAATCCCCAACATAAGTAGGATATGGAGCTGTTGGAATGGGTCAGGAGCGCTACAGGGGTGATCAGAGGGCTGGAGCACCTCTTGTACTAGGACAGGCTGAGATAGTTGGGGTTGTTCATCCTGGAGAAGAGAAGGCTCTGAGGAGACCATAGAGTAACTTTCCATTACCTGAAGGAGGCGTCCGAGAAAGCTGGGGAAGGACTTTTCACAAAGGAGTGTAGCGATAGGATGAAAGGGAATGGCTTTAAATTGGAAGGGGAAAGATTTAGATTACACATTAGGAAGAAATTCTTCATGCTGAGGGTGGTGAGGCCCTGGCACAGGTTGCCCAGGGAAGTTGTGGCTGCCCCATCCCTGGAGGTGTTCAAGGCCAGGTTGGATGGGGCTTTGGGCATCCTGATGTAGTGGGAGATGTCCCTGCCCATGGTAGGGGGGTTGGAACTGGGTGATCTTTAAGCTCTCTTCCCACCCAAACGATCATATGGTTCTATGACACGTACAAAGGTTTAAATAGGTGTTCTGTGGAAGACAGCATGTTATTAGTGCACTGTTGCTTTACTTTAGTATTTCTGAATTGTATACCTGAGCATTCTAAGAAATGGTGTCTAGCATTGTGTGCGGTTTTGGGTAGTGCAGTATAAAAAAGGATATCAAGCTACTGGAGAGTGTCCAGAGGAGGGCCACAAAGTTGGTGAAGGGTCTAAAGGGGAAGTCATATGAGGGGCAGCTGAAGTTGATTGGTCTCTTTGGCCTGATGGAGACTGAGGGAGGACCTCAGAGCAGTTCACTACTTCCTCACAAGGGAAGGAAGAGGAGCAGGCACTGATCTCTTCTCTCTGGTGACCAATGACAGGACGCGAGGGAACATTGGGAAGATGTGCCAGAGGGGGTTTATGTTGCATATTAGGAAAAGGCTCTTTACTCAAAGGATGGTGGAGCACTGGAAAGCAGGGAAGCAGTCATGATGCCGAGCCCAACAATATTCAAGAAGCGTTTGGGCAATGCCCTCAGATGTATGGTGTCAATTTTGGAGTTGTCCCATGCAGGCATAGGAGTTGGATTTGATGATCCTTGTGGGTCCCTTCCAACTCGTGTCATTCTGTGATTCAAAAGTTCGGGCATGAGGGGGAAAACACAGGGAAAGGATGAGACAGAGTACTTGTTTCCCCAGTAGTTCTGTCTGTAGCTCAGTAAACAGTGTTGCAGGGAGCAGCAGAAAGCCTCATTAGGTGTAATGTGGTGACTTTTTCTGTAGACTATGCAATGAACTTTTCCCCTTTCCTTCAGAAAGAACGTGGTGGTGCATGAAATCCAAGTACAGGGTAGGTAGCTTGCTGTTATCTGTATGGTTTTACAATTACTTCTATGAGCGCTCATGTATGGTGAGTGCTTTTGATGTTTCATCTCACATATACGCTACGGTGCACGAATGTCAAAACCAGAGAGTCTCATAGCCAGCTTCACAGTAGCTTGACTGAGTTGTTGCTGATACTTAGGCCAGTTTAAGTATCTTTACTTCATGCTGCAAGCACATCTCATGTCGTAGACGAGTTGTTTGTTTCACCACAGTTACTGTCTTGTGTTGAAGCCACTAGCCATATGAGCTTCCAAGTGACTTTTCCTGTGGCAACGTTTCAGTAGTTGAACTGAGAGTTACCTTGGTAATTCCATGTCTTAAGTCACGTTGTGCTATTGCAAAACATCCAAACAATTAACCTTTGTTTGGGTCTCTGTCAAGCAAGATGCCGAGTCTGTGGTGGATACATCTGAAGCCATTAAAAATTATAGAATAGAAAGAACCATTTTCTCTCCCGAATCTGACTGATGTGCTTTCTTGTAGGTGAGCCCTGGGTAGAACATCCTGGGATTGATCAGAAGGCATAAATTCCTTTTCCTGCACCTATCATATTAACTATAATTTCATATGCAGCATCTGAAGACAGGACTAGGAAGTGAGATTTAAATTTGGTGATTTAAACTTAGCTTGTGCAAGCAGTACTGCTGAACACTGAGATGGTCAAAGGAAATGAGTTTTTTTGCTCTTAATTTGAATAGATTCACAACGTGACATCCCTCACTACAGGAGATCCAGGATTGCACCCATTAGGGCAACCGACTCAGGAAGCATACAAGATTTACTAATTGTACTAACCAGCCTGGGTGTGGAAAAAAGCAAATCTAGAAGGGAACTTCTCAACGTCATTTTTTAAAGGAAAGTAGATAATCAGATGTGTTTGTGAATCTTGTGGTATAAGGCCTCATCCAACCTGGCCTTGAACACATGTAGGGATGGGGCAGCCCCAACTTCCCTGGGCAGCCTGTTCCAGCGACTCACGACCCTCATGGTGAAGAAATTCCTCCTCCTGTCTAGTCTAAATCTGCCCCTCTCCAGTTTATACCCATTGCCCCAAGTGTCCTATCACTACAAACCTTTGTAAACAGTCCCTCCCCAGCTTTCTTGGAGTTCCCCTTCAGGTACTGGAAGGTTGCTTTAAGGTGTCCTGGGAGCCTTCTCTTCTCCAGGCTGAACAACCCTAACTCTCTCAGCCTGTCCTCGCATGGGAGGTGCTCCAGCCCTCCGGTTATCTTTCTAGTCCTCCTCTGGAGCCATTCCAACAACAGCTCCATAACCTTCTTCTGTTGAGGATTTCAGAACTGGATGCAAGACTCCAGGTGAGGTCTCACAAGAGAGGAATAGAGGGGCAGAATCAACTCCCTTGCCCTGCTCACCACCCTATTTTTGATGCAGCCCAGGATACAGTTGGCTTTCTGTGGAAAAAGAATGTTTTTAATACATTATACTGTTTGATTTTATTAATAGTTGGATACAAAACCCAATCCAAAGGGGATCTGCAATCATTAACAATGAACTATTTTTCTCGAAAATATTGCTGTCCTTGAGATGTTTAAGTTCATGATGTTTCCTCTTTCAAATGATGGTATGGGGTATTTTATAGATTGACTTTATATGTGTATAGTTACCCTTCTGCAAAAAGTCCTACAGGGAATTCTGATTTAAGAAAAACAAAAAAAAGGAAAGTTGTAAAGACATCTAAGGCAAAAGCCAAATAACTAATGAGGATTTTGACTCTAAGTAAACTTAAGACAGGAATAAAAATGAAAAACATTTCTTGTTTATTAAGGATTGGGCAGATGCTAACTTGCTGACTCTTTATTGAGAGCTGGCAGGAATGCCTGAGCAGTGGTAGCATTTCAGATTGCTTATTGACACACAATTAGGAAGGAAATCTCAATTAACCCTCCCCATCTCTGGATTTATTTATTTGAAGTTTTTAAAATCCCACACCTGTATCAATGTTTGCTTGAGTGAACCAGAGTCCAAGTTGACTTGCCTGTTCCTTATTGAGCAAGACAAAATAACCAGTGTGTGTGGAGTGACCTCCTGGCCTCACAGCGCCTGTCAAACTGTTCTAAAATACACTTGGCCCTGCATTCCTGCCTGAGCTAAGGACCTGCTTCTGAGTTTGAAAAACAAACTTTGGGAGGGAGTGTGGCCTTTGAAGATCTTTAAGTGACTCTGAAGATAGGGACCTCGTAACAGGCTCAGCTTAGCAGCTGCATAGAGAAATGGGATCGTCTGTGGAAAGGAATTGTAAATTTGAGGAAAAAGTATTAATTTTCAGGTACTGGAAAGAAAAGCAAACTGCTTTTAGAACTCATCCTGTGGAAAATTAATTGCTTTCCTGTAGGAGGGACTCTTCTTGGTATTCTGGTGGGCATTATGACCAAAAGGCTTCTTACACAACCCAAAAGGCAAGAGTCTTACGCAGACAGGGTGGTTTTACAGCCCTGTCCCATAACTGACTTCTTTATTACCCACTGCTGAGCAGTGTTCGACGATCAAGCTCTGCTGCCGCACGTAAGTGTTCAGTGCTGTTGCTTTCTGGAGATCTCTTCCAAAGTAAATCTGAAGGGCTTTTTCCCTCTTTGTGGTTTGTTCCGATCTTATCTTTCTTCAAGAAGATCATCTGCCAAAAGACCACTTCTCTTTAAGCAGCGGTTTAAAAATGTCTTTTAAACACAAAGCTTCAGAAGAATTTCACATCCGTGCTTACATTTTGCTTAGATTCCAAGTTCTAAATTCATCCTTGCACTCCTGCTCCATTTCAGTACAGGCATCCAGGAGCTTCATAAATTTAACGCGCAGGCACCCTGCTTTGTTTTCTTTTCAGTAGAGATGATGTTGGTACTAGATTTCAGC
The DNA here is from genome assembly GCA_033459285.1 of Clamator glandarius. Classification (NCBI taxonomy): domain Eukaryota; kingdom Metazoa; phylum Chordata; class Aves; order Cuculiformes; family Cuculidae; genus Clamator; species Clamator glandarius. The sequence goes on from JAUNZM010000582.1 coordinate 483,453, forward strand.
TGGAGTTCTGGTGGAGCATTCACTCATGCATAGGGTATATTTAGATTAGATATTAGGAAGAGATTTTTTATGGTGAGGGTGGTGAGGCACTGGAACAGGTTGCCCAGAGAAGTTGTGGATGCTCCATCCCAGGAGACATTCAAGGCCAAGTTAGATGGGGTTTAAGCAGTGTGATCCAGGGGAAGGTGACCCTGCTCATGAAAGGGAGTTTGGAACTGGATAATCTTTAAGGTCACTTCCAACCCGTACCATTCTATGATTCTTCCTACACAACTCTGAAGTTTCAGAGGGGAAAAAAAAAGATAAATACTGATGTTGTTTTTTCAGTTTGTGTTGTAGATTCATTCGAGATACGCTTGCTGGACTGTTGAGGCTAAGGTCAATTCTCTTCTTTTACAAGGCACTAAGCTTCCATACAGCTGAAAAATGCACAAATTGCCTGAAGGATCTGGTCCTATTTTCTTCACTTAAAAATAAACGCTGTAGATCAGAGACCTAAACAAAATGGGTGGTTTGAAAATGTAAGTTTTATCTAGTCTAATCTAAATTAAAACATTATTCAGGGTTGTAGAGGTGTCAGTGGGATCCTTAACTGCAATTACATTTAGTGGTGGTTTTGGGTTTGTTTTTTAGATCTAGTCAATTTTTTTGTTGGCAAAATCATGCTAGGTCGTGTGCTGGGAGGTTTTTTCCTAAATCATGTTTTGTGTTACTTGAAATAATATGATTACATTTAAAACTTCGGATAGAAAGCAAATCGGTGGAGTGAAATTGGTGTTTCTATGACAACTTAGACTTTGAAATTAGAATTCTTGTGTGTTTATAAACTTAGGCTTATTTTCATTATTACAATGGTAAGTTTTGATTTAGCAAGAAGAATAACTTTGTATTTATGCAACAGAATAAATCACAGATACTCTTTTGTCCCCAAAAAGCTGAAGTTAGTTCATGGGCTAAACCTTGTAGATAATGGAGATGATCTCTGATAGCATTTCTTCTCCTTTACGTAGAAGTTGTGCAGCTCTTTGCCTAGTGAAGGGTTACCATAAGCATGCATTTAGCCCAAAGACACTGAGATTTTAAGTTTCTTTATAAAAAGATGATTACAACTAGAAATATGCAGACTAAACACAATTGTAAGTCTGCAAATGAAGACAGACTAATGGTGTGGAGTGCTGGTAACTTAACAGGTTAAGCTAGATTCATTTGGGCAGCAACATGTGTTTTGCAAGGTCCGCTGAGTTGGTAGTAGATGACAGACAACTTTTGTTACCTTGTGGAGTCCCAAAGCCTATGAGCTGTTCTGAAAAGTATACCTAGTGTTAGGAGGGATGAAAGTTGTGAAGAATTTAACTAACTTCAGGGATTCAGTGAATCTTCTTTACAGTCTTGGTTGTGGAATAACGTGGAAGGGTTGGAGAAGAGAGCTCCAAGAGTGGTTAACGTTTTAGAGGAATCTGCCAGAGGCAAAGAGCCTGAATATGAAAAAAAATATTGATTTCTCTGGCCTAACAAGAAGGGGGTTAAGACATAGAGGAATACCTCTTAGAGAGGAAAGTAGGGGTTTTCTGTTGTTTTAATTTTTGGGGGTTTTGGAGGGTGTGTGTGGCGGGTTTTTTCCTTTTCATAGCATTGTAGAATAGTTTGGGTTGGAAGGGACCTTAAAGATCATCCAGTTCGAACCCCTGTGGCATAGGCAGGGACACCTCCTACTAGATCAGGCTAGCCAGGACCTCATCCAAACTGGCCTTGATCACCACCAGGGATGGGACAGCTGCAATTTCCCTGGGCAACTTGTGCTAGTGCCTCACCGCCCTCATGGTGAAGAAATTTTTCCGTATGTCTAGCCTAAACCTGGCCCTCTCCAGTTTATCCCCATTGCCCCTAGTCCTGTCGCTATGTGTTCTTGTACAAAGTCCCTCTTTTTTTGTTTTTGAAGAGGATACATAATGAAAGTGAAAGTCTACCAAAATTTAGAGTCTGAAAGCTGAAGTGTGGGAAACTATTTCTTTTTCTTTGATTGCTCTATAAGATGCGAAATCCTCAGTCACAAGACGAAATCTGATTGGAATTTAACTAATTCATTACACAGGAGATCAGACTCAAATGAGGAGGAAGGATTACACTTAATCTTTGGCCTTGTTCTGTGATTCCCTGCTCCCTTCTCTCAGTTGTTAAGTTGATCTCCTCTACCTGTGAGCTTATCCCATAGACCCATCTTTGAGACCCAGTAATGGAAACCTTCACTGCCAGTTGGGGAATAACAATTAACAAACTAGTCTTCAAGGCTGTGTTAAAAAAAATTTATTGGAATATCTAAACTAGTTCATGACTGAATAATACCAGATTTCACAAGGTGACTGAGGGACATTTATTATAATTGAGATGCGGGTGGGACAGATTCATCAGCAGTAATCAGCTTTTTTGGACGTAGCAATGGACTCATCTGTGCTAGGCATCCACTGCCTTTAGAAAGTCAAATTTTACTTTAAAGGACATTTCTCCATAAACTTATCACTGTGTTAACTGTCAAAAAGCATAGCAAATTTTTACCTCCGTTTCAGTTCTGGGTTCTTTAAAGGTGTGCTGCGAGTCGAAGCTGTATTTCTTCTCAGTAATTTCTTCAGAACATCAGAAAAATGTTGTGAATAGACGTTTATTTTGAAGCTTGTACCAGCAGGTGCCTAGAGAGATAACCTTGTTGGAGGATATGAAATTAGCTGCGTAGCAAGCTTTTCATTATTTTGTTTCACTACTTTTATTAAGCAGGTTTTCCTGTGTTGCCTTGTGCTGAAGAAAAACGTATTGCAACAAGTGGTCATCTTTAGATGATCCTGTAGGTCACTAACCACATCTTTTGGAGTTTGGCGTGTGGTAACTTCTCAGTGTGCTATCTGTCCTAACAATAAAAGGCTTATTGAAGTGAATGTCTTTCATAGAATCATAGAATGGTTTGGGTTGGAAGGGACCTTAAAGACCATCCAGTTCCAACCCCCCTGCCATGGGCTGGGACACATCCCACTAGATCAAAATGTCCAAGGCCCCATCCAACCTGGCCTTGAACTCCTCCAGGGATGGGGCAGCCACACCTTCCCTGGGAGACCTGTTCCAGTGCCTCCCCGTTCTCGTGGTGAAGAAATTCTTCTTCATGCCTAGAATAGATTGTGGTATAATTGTTCTGGGTGTATATAGCAAAAAGTTAAAAAAGGAAACACAGCCAAAATAGATTTATGAGTATTTTTTACTTATGAGAACCATAAAGAACAAGCATATTAATAGTAGTTGCTGCTGTCATTTGTTATAGATGGCTGTGGTGAATTTGCTTTTGAAAATGCTGTAAACTAGCAATAAGCATGGATCTGAAAAAAAATAGATAAAACATTTCTATTAGCAAAGCTATTAATCCTTTTAAGAGAAGGCTCATCTTTCACAAGGGAGGTGAAGTGGCTGGAGTTTTAAGCCATAGTATTTTACATACTAAATATTTTTTGATTGTGCTGAAACATGTCCTACAAACCTAATTTATGGTACCTGTTATTTTAATCTTTATTATATTTAAAGGGGAGGGGAAAGAAGCAGACTAAAAGAAGTCTGAATATAGGTAATTTTCCATTAAATGTATAACTATTCTTAGGTATAGAGTACAGAGGAATTTCCACTTCCAGTAAATAAACAACCCCTTTTTCTTTAATTCAGATGCCATATAGTGATTTTTTTTGTTTACAAAGATTCCGAACATATTCCTTTCCCAGTCATACGAGTGGTTACAACTCACAGAATTGAATTCATATGCTGCCTTTATAGTAAATCAAGCAAAAAGCAAAACCTCATACAGGGTACAGGGACTGATGGTTTTTTTCTGTGTAGTTTGTTTTTGAGCTCATTTAAAACTAATAATTATTTTTCCATCTCTTTCTTGCTTTCCGTATTTTTTTCCATAGAATCACAGAATAGTTTGGGTTGGAAGGGACCTTAAAGATCATTCAGTTCCAACTCCCCTGTCATGGACAGAGAGACCTCCCATCAGACCAGGCTGCTCAAGGTCCCACCCAACCTGACATTGAAAATTTCCAGGGATGGGGCAGCCACAACTTCCCTGAGCAACTTGTTCCAACTCTCAGGATGAAGAATTTCTTCCTTTTGTCTACCCTAAATAGGCCTCGATGTTTGGTAATGCTAATCATCTCATCCAGTTTATCTGACTATGATTGCAGGTTCTCCTCTTAATCCATGAGCTTGTGAATAACATCTACGATACGGAGTGTTTGTGTGTTGGCATGTGCAACATGATGGTGCTTTTATGTGTTTTTATATTTTAAATTGGAGTGTGAAGATAAATGCTTTAAAGACTGAAGTTGTGTTAATCTTCAGAATACTCATCTTGGAATACTATGCCCAGTTCTGGAATCCTCAACATAAGAAGGATATGGAGCTGTTTGTAGCCCTCCTCTAGACCTGTTAAAAGATGATCCAGGGGCTGGAGCATCTCTCATACGGGAGGACAGGCTGACAGAGTTGGGCTTGTTCAACCTGAAGAGGAGAAGGCTCTGAGGAGACCTTGTAGAGACCATCCAGCACCTGAAGGGGGGCTTCCAAAAAGCTGGAGAGGGACCATTTACAAAGACTTATAGTGATAGGACTAGGGACAATGCGTATAAACTGGAGAGGGGCAGATTTAGATTAGACATAAGCAGGAGTTTCTTCGTGATGAGGGTGATGAGACACGGGCACAGGTTGCCCAGGGAAGTTGTAGCTGCCCCATCCCTGGAGGTGTTCAAGGCCAGATTGGATGGAGCCTCGGGCAGCCTGGTCTAGTGGGAGGGTTTGGAACTAGATGATCTGTAGAGTTCCTTCCAACCCAAACCATTCTATGACTGTATGCTAATTGTTTGTGTTTATTTTAAAACCGCTTTTGAATAATCTCCATTTTCTGAGACCAAATCTGAAGGGATTTATGTACTTCATAGGTAATGATTATGCAGCAGATACGTTCTAGTCTTTGTAGTGATCCATTTTTGTGTCCAGGTTAGCGGGGGTTTGATATTCCTAGTATGATAATTAAAGCTAACTGAAGCACGAGGTGAATGATTGCTCTTCCTCACGTGACTGTCTTGCTCACACTGAACTGCTGCTTTGCAGAAGGGCTTTTTTCTGTACGATTCATGTTTGTAGGGTCTTGGGAATCAGAGTCCTTCATTAAGTCACATACATAGATTTAAGGCAAGGTGTGGTTTTTTTGTTGTTATTAATCTTCTTTTATTATAACATTGAGATACCTGACTTGGCAATTGTGAGTAGGTTGTGTGTAGGAATGAAGGAGGCTTGTCCCAGTCTTATATTATATTGAGCCCACTTTCTTGACTGACTGTTTTTCATGTATTTTCTTTGGAAAGCTATATTAAAGAATTTTTCTTTGTTCACTGTTCACTTGACCCTGTTAAGTGACTGTTATTTTCTTCTCCCATGTGTAGGTGTTCTACTTTAAAATATGAAAGCGAAGCCCTTTGGGTATTAAGATTAGTATTTTCCTGTGTTTATGTTATGTTCTACTTTGGCCATGACATCCATATCTAATTTTAATAACTTAAATAGAAGCTCCTGAAATAGGGCACAGTTCATGCCTTGAATGTTGATTCATATCTAAGTAATAAGTATAAACAAGTAAATGTAATCTTAATTTTTGGTAGAGCTACAGGCCTGTTGCATTCTGGAATTCAATATACACGAGTATATTCCATAACACAGCATTATGAATGTATAATCCTAGGTGAAGGTGGAGCATAAATGAATTTTCTAGTTGCTCAACTGTAACTGTTTTAGTGGTTGGGGTTTTTTTTGAGGTTTGTGTTGGCTTTTTTTTTTTTTCCTTCCCCTCCCAGAGACTTCTATGGGGAATTTTGTCTTGGAGAAAAACCAAATGCTGGCATTTTTCTAATGGATTGAGAAGGAATGTCTTCAGACAGCTCCTGAATATGTAAAAATTGACCTCTCCAGTGCTTTGTAACTCATTTGTTTCCACTAATTCCTACTTCTGTCCTCCATGATAATCCTTTGGGATGGAGAGCTTTATTTTTATCCTCAAATAACCACAGGCATAGTCAGGTATTTAATAAAGCTCCTTACTTCAAAGGAAAAGCCACCTAGAAGAAGTAAATATCAATCTTGAATGAGGTAGTGAAGAACTCTGACTTCATCAGTGTCAAAACTTTACAATCTGACTCAGATTGGGCTGGGGAATTTTTCAGAAGCTTTAAGGACCTTTATTGTTTGTCCTTTGATAGTCAGCATGTATCTCAGCATGCGTGCATAAACTGAAGTCTCAGTTCCTAGCAAAATTGTTTTCCCCATGTCCTTTAAAGGGTCATAACTTTACTGCTTTGTCTGCAAACACAAGGAAATGCTGTTCCTTAAATAGGAGCATTTTTTGTCTGCAGTTGTGATCACGCGGATGCTCCTGCTGAGGTAACTCAAGAGCATCGAGGCCACCCTTTGAACCGTCATCCACTGCAGTTGAATCCTCAACTCATTTCTTTCTGATAGCGACTTCTGTGCTGTCATGGGTGTCACGCTTTCTCTTTTCTTTCCCGTTTAGGCTGTTTCCTTCGGGCACGATTCCCGTCTCTCTTCATGTACACTCGACTCCATTCATCCTTATAATGGAGAAGTATAATTTAGAATCATGGAGTAGGTTAGGTTGGAAGGGACCTTAAAGATCATCTAGTTCCAAACCCCTGCAATGAGCAAGGACACTTCCCACTAGATCAGGCTGCCCAAGACCCCATCCAACCTGGCCTTGAACACCTCCAGGGATGGGGCAGCCACAGCTTCCCAGGGCAACCTGTGCCAGTGTCTCACCATTCTCATGGTCAAGAAGTTCTTCCTAATGTCAAATCTGAATTTTCCCCTCTTTATCTATATCCATTGCCCCTAGTCCTTACAAGCCTTTGTATTTTGAAAGACAAGATTTTGCTGATACCTTGTGTTTGTGTTAATTCCTCTTTACTGTTCAGGTTACAATCCTGCTTGAGTTACAGTGGAAATCCTTGGAAGATAACTGGTTTATGAAGGGAACTTTTTTTCCATGTTGCACTCTTGTTCATTTTTAATGTAGTGTTAGTGTGTTTTTATTTATTGCTCACCTTCAGGTACTTTTCCATACTATATATTTTTACTTTAGGATCTCGGGGGACCCCGCTCAGACTGTCCTATCAGAGTAATGACAGTACTATTTTTCAGTACTTTCTGGAAGACCTTTTTAACCCTTTAGTATTGTGATGTTTTATTCCCTCAAGACTTAATGAAACAGCTTATTTTGCATTCTTGTACATGCTCAACACTGAGAAGGTTAAAACTTGTTCTTCCAGTAAAGGATGCCTTGAAAGAATGCGTGTGTGGGAATTTATGCTACTTAAGTTGTGGTGAAAGCCTTTGAAGGGGTGATAGATGGTGGAACGTTCAGGTCTGGCTGGAGGAAATATTTTGCTCTCAAACATTAACATCAACTTCACAGGCTACTTTGGATACCACCCTAGGGATGGAAGACAGGAGGAAAGCCCCAAGGAGGAGATGAGGGCAATGTCTAGCGCTGCTGCTCTCAGTGGATGCCACAGCTGGGAGCTGGGTAGGGAAAAGGTTACTCACTCAGGCTGTGGTCACATCTAGAGAAAAGTGTTCATGTGGTCTGCTGCCTTCCAGCTAAGAGGTTGAGGTGCTGTAGGAGGCTGGCTAGATCAAAGCCTAGGCCTTAAGTTCAAGTCTCAGCAAACTTTAAATCAAGCTTGGCTTATTTTTCAGGCTGGCCTCTTGCAAGGTCTGCCTTTCCTTTCTTTTCTCCCTTGGGTTTCTTGTGAAGTTTATGGTACTGAGGTCCATTTGGCTCAAAAATCTTTGATTCGCTTATGACAATCATCATCGGACTTTGAAAATGCTTGTTGGCTGTGCTGCTCCTGGGTGGGTGAAGTCTTCAACAGGACTACGTATATTTGCTTGAAGAATGTCTGAAAAGCTAATGGTGCTGCAGGCAGTGATATGTCTGTAGGGTGGTCAACCTGCTTCAAATGTGGCAAAATACAAAGATGAGAAGAAAAATGGAAATTAGGTTTTAGTCACTTGAGTTTAAGAAATTTCCCTAATGTTGTGCCTTCGTGGCTGATTTGGTTCTTGCAATTCCATTGATTGCAAATAGAATAGTTTGGATTGGATCAGACCTTAAAGATCATCTACTTCCAACCCCTCTGTGATGGGCAGGAACATGTTGAACTAGATCAGGATGCCCAAGGTCCCATCCAACCTGGCCTTGAACATCTTTGCATGGTTTAGTGATTGATAAGAATGGTTGGACTTGATGATCCAGTGGGTCCTTTCCAACCGAGTGATTCTATGATTCTACCTCCGGGGATGGGGCCACAACTTCCCTAGGCAACCTGTTCCAGTGCCTCACTACCTTCATCCGTGAAGAAATTACTCCTTAGTCTAAGTCTGCCCCTATAAAATGGTTTTATAGCCATTCACTACAAGCATTTGTAAACAGCCCGTCCACAGCTTTCTTGGAGTCCCCTTCAGGTACTGGAAGGTTGCTCTAAGGTCTGCTGGGAGCCTTCTGTTCTCCAGGCTGAACAACCCCAACTCTCTCGGCCTGTCCTCATACGGGAGGTGCTCCAGCCCTCTGACCATATTTGTAGCCCTCCTCTGGACCCATTTAAACAGCTCCATATCCTCCTTCTGTTGAGGATTCCTCAACTGGGCACAATACTCCAGATGAGGTCTCACAAGAGAAGAATAGAGAAGGAGAATCCTCTCCCTCGACCTGCTGGCTACACTTCTTTTGATGCAGCCCAGGACACGGTTGGCCTTCTGGGCTATGAGTGCACATTGCTGGCTCATATCGAGCTGCTCATCAACCAGCATCCCCAAGTCCTTCTCTGCAGGGCTGTTCTCAATCACATCATACCCATCGTGTACTGTAAATGGGGATTGCCCTAACCCAGGTGTAGGACCATGCACTTGGCCTTGTTGAACCTCATGAGGTTCTCACAGCACCACTTCTCCAGCCTGTCCAGGTCCCTCTGGATGACATCCCATCCTTCTGGTGTGGCAGCTGCACCACTCAGCTTGGTGTCATCTGCAGAGTTGCTGAGGGTGCCCTCAATCTCGCTGTCTGTATCATTGGTGAAGATATTAAACAGCACTGGTCCCAGTACAGATAGAAATAATTTGCTTATTCTGTCACTCTTCCCTGTTAACTTTTTTTTTTTTAAGATTTTAATTCTTGGGCTCAGGGTTTATCATTTAATTTATCTAACTTGTAAAAAGACACAGGATTATTGTGGGAGCACACAAGTCCAGAGAAAGCAATAACTGGCTGTAAGAAGGGAGGCATTCTTTTCATGCAATAAGTTTTTCACTGTAATGTCTGATATTTTTTCCTGACACCCTGGAGCAGAGGTAAGATATCAGTTTAAATACTTGAAGTAGTTTTAGGGGATTTCCACGTCTTGGATTGTTCCAGCCCTTAAGTGCTAGAAGTGGTCTGTACAAGGAAATTGCACTGCAAAAAGAAATTGTGCAATTTTCTCTGCATGTAGATTGTGCTGTGTGGGTGAGTGAGAGAAACTATCCATAATTCCTCTGACATAATTAATCGCTTATGCAAGCGAAATTTTTCCTACTCTTTCTTTCCCCTTTTCAACAATATATTAGTTGTAGAACTAGCCAGTTTGTAGTTGGAGTGGAAAAATATCATGGTTTATATTATGCTGTGCAAGATTAGATTAGCATACAAATTCCATAAAACAAGTCATAGGATTGTTCTAGTGCTCGGTTGCTGTAGCAAATGATTTTAGGGGCTGGATTTTATGTTTTAGGCATCTGAAGTGGAGGAGTTGGGGAGGATATATGTTCCATTGTGGTTTCCAGACCACAGTATAATCAGGATTCAGATATAAAACAAAGTAGGTCATAGCACAAACTCCTACTGAAAAAACAGAGACTCTTGAAAACTCACTTGCAGTGTGACTGAAACCACAACTTTGAACATGATGGGAGGAAAAATTATGAGAGCACTGGCCTGCTCCCTCCCCTGAACCCCCATCTCCCTTACCCTTACTTAATGTACAAAATCAAGGGTTTATCTATTCTTTCCCCCCCACTTTTTTCTACCTTCCAGGTCATTGGTTAAAGAATTTCTTGTGCTGGAGGAAGACACATCAGAGATTATACAAAATTGCGCAGAAATAGTTCTTCATAAACTTTACCTTATGCTTTTCTGAACACCATTCATTGAACGCTTGACCTCTGCAGTGTCTTATAACACTTATCACCCATTTTCACTGTGTAGGAAAGTATTTGAACTACCTTCATGATTGTTTTGTTGGAAAATCCTCATTTCCTGCATTTATGAGGAGGAGTAAAAAGTTGTTTCTGAGTAACTTTCTCAGTAATGGGCCTGAATTTATAGACATCTTTTCATACCTTTTTCCAGTTACTCACCAGCCTGAGAGATCCCACCGTTTTTCCTCATGCAAAAGTTTTACATACTTCTGAGCATCTCTACCTGCTTTGTAGACTCACAGAATGGGTTGGGTTGGAGGAGACCCTAGAGAAAATATTGTTCCAACCCCTCTGCAGGGTAGGGACACCTTCCACTAGATCAGGTTACTCGAAGCCTTGTTGAGCCTAGCCTTGAACACTTAGAAGGATGGGGCATCCTCAACTTCTCTGGCAACCGATTCAAGCGAAGAATTTCATAGTGAACTTCGTAGTAAAAAATTTCATCCTCATGTCACACACAGAATCACAGAATGACCAGGTTGGAAGAGACCCACTGGATCGTCGAGTCCAACCATTCCCACCAATCCCTAAATCATGCTCCTAAGCACCTCGTCTACCCTAACCTTAAACACCTCCAGGGACGGTGACTCAACTATCTGTGTGTATTGGTACACGCTCTAGGTGGCAACCTTAAAGACAGCAAGTCTCTTCCTGTAAATGCAATGTATCGTAGGGCTAAATTGCTTACAAAATCCTTCAAAACCTAGGAAGGAGTAAATTACTGACTTGAATTGAGATTTCTGAACTGGATGTACTTAAAATTTGGTCTGTAACAAATTTATAGGAGCAAAAACTCCTAGCTGAGTTTCAAGCAGTAGAGCTTATTTCTGTTTATAAATTGTTAAATAGATGGAACGGGCCATCTGTGGATGCAAGCAGCATCGTTGTTCACGTGATGTAAACTAGTATGTGATTTAATAAAAAGCACTATTTTTTTGGCTTTCTGCAACTGTGAATGCCATGTCACGCTTGCTTGGTCCCTCATCTGTAGAGATTCTCTCTTCTGAAACTGAGAAAGCTGAGCTGTTCTGTGGCACTGTTGAACTCCTAAGGAAAAGCAGTAGGAAAAAAATCTGAAAATGCTACCAATAATGTGTTTTTCCCTTCACTGCACCACCCAAACTTATGCAATTGGCTTAAAATTGCTTAAACTCTTTTACTTGGTTAATAACATAGCTTCCAGCAGACTAACTTGTTGTGTTTAAACCTTTGCCAGGACGGGAGCAGTTCCATGGCCTCGGGTCTATGTACTGCAGAGGAGCAGCTGCTGTGATTCTCACGTATGATGTGAACAGCCTCCAAAGCCTGACAGAGCTGGAAGAAAGATTCTTGGCACTGACGGACAGTGCAAGTGCTGACTGCATTTTTGCTATTGTTGGAAATAAAGTTGACCTCACTGATGACTGTGCTTTACCACCGGATGAAAATAGACCTGAGAAATCCGTTGCCAGCTGTGGCTCAAAGGTGCGAAAACAAGTCCGTGCAGAAGATGCGATTGCGCTCTATAAAAAGATACTGAAGTACAAAATGCTAGATGAGAAGGATGTGCCAGCAGCTGAGAAAATGTGCTTTGAGACCAGTGCAAAAACGGGATATAAGGTGGACTACCTTTTTGAAACTGTGTTTGACATGGTAGTCCCAATAATTGTGCGGCAGAAAGCCGAGGGGCCACCGCAAACTGTAGACATTACTGACTACAAGCCAGCAAAAAGGACAAAATCTAGTTGTTGTGCTTGAACCACTGTCATGACTTAAGGAAAGGGGAAGGATTGCTTGCTCCAGCAGACTAAGACTAAAGAGGACTGAGAAGTGTTTGCAGTTCACCAGAAAGAAAAGGTCAAAGAATAAATAGATGGAATAGTATATGTGAAAAAAACCCAAATCTGACAATTAAAGGTTTCTGGAAAGCTCTGTTTGTGACAATGGGGATGAGAGTGAAATTATGGAGGAAAACTTGCCGGCTTCTGAGGCCTCTGAAGACAAATCATCTGTTAGTACAAATGATAATGACAATTGTTTGAACAGTTTTGAAGAAGTCTTGATTTTTCATGCCTCGCTGTTTCATGTTGCGTATAAATGGTCTGTTTGTGTATTCTTGACAGCTTTCACAGATTATCGTCTTTACCCTTGTGATTCTAACTCTGAAAGACTGAATACATGGTACTTTTTATTAATTCTTGAAAAAAAAACCAAACCCAGAACGTCCAAGTATAATTTATATTTGTAGCTAATAAATCAACTACGGTCTTTTTATGTCAGATCTGACAGTGTAAGATTCAGAAGTTGTACTATTAAAATCACCATGGATATGTACTGTTCATTCAGTGACTTCATTGATTTGACTCTTCCTTCCATAGTGGGCTCTCAGGTACTAGCAGGCACCATCGCAACTTCTTTCTGCCATAAATGCAAGTTGCAACAGGAAATTTTTTCCCTCATTTTTCTTCTGTAATTTTTCTTTTAATGTCAATAGCAAGGTGTTTTGTAGGAGGAAGCAGTTAAGTAGCTCCCCTGCATTTTATAGAGACATCTTTATGGTGCCTTTATGGTGTAGTGATAGGACTAGCGGCAATGGCTTTAAACTGGAGAGGGGCAGATTTAGATTAGACAGGAGGAAGAATTTCTTTACCATGAGGGTGGTGAGGCACTGGCACAGATTTCCCAGGGAAGCTGTGGCTGCCTCATCCCTGCAGGTGTTCAAGGCCAGGTTGGATGGGGCCTTGGGCAGCTTGATCTGGTGGGATTTGTCCCAGACCATGATAGGGGCGTTGGAACTATATGGGCTTTAAGGTCCCTTCCAGCACAAACTATTCGATAATTCTGTATGATACCCTAGTCTTGGAGACCTGTGTTCAGTCTCCCTTCCAGCTCCTGCTCCTGCTCAGTTGTGCCCAGGTGAAACTGCAGCTTTGATTTTTAGCAGCTATGACTGACATTGCTGTCTGCCTGGAAGGATGCAAGGACTGGCATTTTCTGATGTGAAACTGGCACAGGAAGAATCATAGAATCCCTCAGTTGGGAGAGACCTTTCCGATCCTCAAGCCTGAGGATCCATATCCTGAAGGAGTTCATCTGCCTGTCTTTTAAATATCTCCTGGAATGGGGACTCAGCTGCCTCCCTGGGCAGCCTCTGCCAGTGCCCGAGAAACATTTCAGTGAAGAATTTTTTTCTGATGTCTAATCTGAACCTGCCCTGGTGCAACTTGAAGCTGTTTCCTCTTGTTCTATCACCTGTCACTTGGGAGAAGAGACCAACACCCACCTCTCTATACAAGCTCCTTTCAGGTAGTTGTAGACAGTGATAAGGTCTCCCCTCAGCCTCCTTTTTCTCCAGGCTTAACAACCCCAGTTCCCTCAGCTGCCTCTCGCAAGGCTTTTTCTCCAGCTCCTTCTCCAGCTTTGTTGCCCTTCTTTGGATGTCCTTCAACCCCTCAACATCCTTTTAGCAAGGGCCCCAAAGCTGAACACAGTATTTGAGGTGCGGCCTCAACAGTGCTGAGTACAGGGGCACAATCACCTCCCTGCTCCTGCTGGTCACACTGTTTCTGATACAACACAAGATGCCTTTGGCCTTCTTGGCCACCTGGGCCACTGCTGGCTCATACTGAGACGGCTGTCGACCAACATCCCCAGGTCCTTCTTTGCCAGACAGTTTTCCAGTCATTCTACACCAAGCCTGTAGTGCTGCTTGGGGTTGTTGTGTCCCAAGTGCAGGAGCCTGCGCTTGGCTTTGTTGAACCTCATACCGTTGGACTCAGCCCATTGATCCCACCTGCTAGAATTCCTCTGTAGAGCCTCCATACCCTCAAGCAGATCAGCACTTTCTCCCAGCTTTGTGTCATCTGCAAACTTACTTAGGCTACATACAATCCCTTCATCCAGATCATTGATAACGATATCGGACAGAACTGGACCCAGCACTGAGCCTAGGGGGACACCACTTGTGACTGGCCTCTCACTGGATTTAACTTTAATTTTACCGAGACTCTTGGGCCCGGCCATCCAGCCAGTTTCTAACCCAGCAGAGCCTGCACCTGTCAAAGGCAGGGAAGAGAAACTGCCTTTTGTGGAGTACGAAAGTGAATGAACGATCGCTAGTGAGATGCGTAGTTTCTCTTCCAACTGCAATAAAAATGAGGGACTAATACTCAATGGTGTCCCCAGAGTTTCCTGGCCCTCTTGGCTACAAAGAACGTGATATGGTCACTAAGTGTCCTAACACACATGCATTCATTTCCTTGTTGGTTCTGCAGGTGCATCTTGATGTCCCAGCACTACAATCCCCTCATTTTTTCCCCCTTCTGCCCTACATGAGTTTACTAGATCAATTCAGCTCAGCTTATTGACAAGGTGGAGCAGTGGAGGTGCAGAGTAGGGTCGGCAGCATGAGAATTGCACTGGTGCACACTCGTTCTGCCTCTTGTTCTCTTAATAACCTCATAACCTTGTGGCTGATGTACTTTTTGGCTGTAGGCTGGGCCACTAGTCACGCCGAGCAAGTGCTAGGCTGGTTGGGAAAACTCCATCCTGCTTCCTACTCCTTGCTGGCACTGATGGAGCAAAATCAAGGTCACTGTTAGCTCCTGACAACCCCAAGGATGCTTCCCCTATGTGGATCGTGAAGGGAGTTTTAACCTCCTGAATATTTATGGGGCAGGCAGAAGTGCTGAGCCACCTGCTTCAGCTCAATTACACCCTTGTCCATGTTGTAGTGGGAAGAACCACTGGCTGTTTTTACATCTTGCTGGGGATGCCACTCTGCGGTCACAGGGGCTGCTGCTGACGGCACTGGGGCACCATTAGCACATCAGCAGTGACTCCCCAGCCTCTCTTCTGGCAGCAACCTGATGATTTCTGTTGCAGGGTCACACTTAGTGCTTGCTGTTTGCTAGTTTTCTATTCCCAGCAGCTGTGAACAAGTCCAGTCACACAGGGTGTGAGCAAACTCAGTTGATCTGATCGATAGACTCTGAGGAAATAATTGGTGTCAACTGACATTGCTATGTTGACTTTGCTCTGTCTGTGCTGACAGAGTGATGCACTGTTACCTACAGAAGGGGAATATAATGTTGCTTACCTTCTCCAGGCTCAGCAGCATGTTATATTTCAGCCTGTTTTCAAACAGGAAAGTGTAGGTAGCAAGCAGGACACTTTGACACAAAAGATTTGACTTGATCAAACCCATGTGACACACTTGAAGTTTTCACGTCCTAGGCTGGAGCTCTATAGTTCAGTAAAAAGATTGATTTATTTTGCTGCAGTTGAGTTTTTTCCAGTATAAAAATGTTTTATCTCCTTGGAAGTGGGTTCAGGGATCACAGAATTGTGGAATGGTGTGGGTTGGAAGGGACATTAAAGATCATCTAGTTCCAACTGCCCTGCCCTCCCACCAGGTCACGCTGCCCAAGGCCCCATTCAACCTGGCCCTTGAACACTTCCAGGGAGAGATCAGCTACAAGTTCCCTGGGCAACTTGTTCCAGTGCCTCACAACTCTCATCCTAACAAATGTCCTCCTCCTGTCCAATCTAATTCTACCCTTTTTCAGTTTAAAAACTGCCCCTTGTCCTGGCACTACAGGCCTTCGTAAAAGTTCTCTCTCCATCTTGCTTATAAGCTCCCTTTAATTACTGAAAGGTCGCAATAAGGTCTCCTTGGAGCCTTCTCTTCTTCAGGCTGATCAACCCCAACCTTCTCAGCCTTTATTCAGAGGAGAGGTGGTAAACTTGCAGCAAAGAGGCAGTTTGAACATCAGTTCCCCTCTTTTCTGTGCTACAGGTAAACTCACCAGATGAAATCCTCTGGCTGCTCTAAGTATTCCACGTGTTTGCATGCATGAGCTCCCTCCCGTTCTCAAATAGCGATTACACAAGCTTTGGAGAAACACGTGTATGAGTACACAGACGTGAAGCACATGATCTATGCAAACAAAGTACAAAAGTTCAAATCTGAGTGGCACCTTGTGAGGTTTTGTGGTTGGTTTGTTTTTTTCCTGCACCGTGCCTGTGCATTCAACTCAATGCTGCGCTGATATTGCCTTGAACAAACTTGTTAAGAAAATCTGATGTCATTAAGAGGCAAAGTAAGTGTCAGAGGAACATCTATCTACTAAAATTTCTAAAAATAAAAACTTAGCTGCAAAGGAAGATTAGGCGATGTATTAGCCATGAAAATCCAAATAGTTTGCTGTTGTTGTTGATTTAATCGTTTTTTATACTTGTATAACCTCCACCTGAATTCTCGTTTAACACTGAATGTGCTGCATTGTCAGAGTTACATGCTGTAAAAATCACAACTATATGATCATCCCATAACCACTGATGTCTAGCAACACCTGGAAGAGGTAAATTACTGATTCTTTGGTGTTTGTTACTGCCATGTGTAATTTAATCGAACTGGCAAACGTGGAAAAGATTTGGCTCATGTTGACTGCAGTGTTTTCAGTTCTAAGTATTTGATTTAGCCAAAGCAATGCTAGTGGGATTAATTTGTTTAAAAGCTGCCTTTCAGAGCTACAGCATGGCTGGAAAGTTCATTTCAAGCTTAGGCAATGTCTCTATGGATATATCTAATTATACGTACAACTAATCTAGATTAAACAGTGTGCTAGCTAAGAACTTTACTTAGTTTATACTTTATATTTTTTGTGGAGGTAACAGTTGTCAGATTTGGTTGATGTTGGCTTTCTGACCATTGTAGAGTATGAATAATACCTTGCTTTAATCTGCCTCAACGTATTTTATTGGCTTAAATTGTTCTTCTTAACAACAGATGAAACACTCTTTCAGTATTTCATAGAATCATAGAATAGTTTGGGTTGGAAGGGACCCTAAAGATCATCCAGTACCAACCCCCCTGCCATGGGCAGGGACATGTCCCACTAGATCAGGTGCCCAAAGCCCCATCTAACCTGGCCTTGAACACTTCCAGGGATGGGGCAGCCACAGCTTCCCTGGGCAACGTGTTCCAATGCCTCACCACCCTCATTGTGAAGAAATTGCTCCTTACCTCTACTCTTATGTCTAGTTCAGCTTAAACAAGCAATTTTACAAACACAAACATCTTCTAGGATCTTTTTAAGTGCCATGTGTTCCTGGTTGAAGAGTTTGAACTTCAGTTGAGTGAGACTTCTCATTGTGCTTCTTTAATTTATTATGTGCAAACTAATTCCACAGAGTAGTCCATACACATTGTATAGAAAACCACTGTTTACAAAATGGAAATCATCGACAAACAGAGGTGTAGAAAAAACCCCAGATTTTATTTATGATACAAAGAGGATGGAATGTAAGTACATAACCCAAGAAGCACCTGAAGCAAGAGTGAGGTGAACTGTTGAAAAATCAGTTGTTATTGCTATAAACATCTTTGGTTTCAGTTTTAAGTGTTCAGGTATACAATCAGACTATAGGAATAGGAACAAAATGAGTGATTTGCAGCAGATTCTTCCCCCCCACCTCTTCAGTGGTGACAGACATCTCTGGGCTAAATCACTTCTTTCTACAGAAGGGAAGAGTGAGTCGTTCTGACCATTTATCAAGCCTGGCATAGGATAACTTGGTTTTCTATGGGAAAAGATGGTGCCAAATAAATATCCTGTCTGTTTCCCCTTTGTTTTGGCATGGTCATCATCACATTTCCATATATCCCCAGCTGCCAGGAGCACATGTCCAGACAGACAGACAGACAGCTGGCAGGTCTGGAAGTTCCATATTCAAAGATTATGTGGCATCGAGCAACACACTCCCCTGCAAAACCTACCCTACGTGTGATGGCTGCTCCGACAGCACACGGATAAAATCTGTTTGTGATGAGTGGCTTAGTTCCAGAAGGGAAAAGCTGCAATGCAAAATCCACTTGCAGTGTGGGCAGCGTGACACAGATGAACATTCACACAGCAGTGGAGCAAGAGACCTTTCTAATGTTCCCTCGGCCTTGGATATGTCTAGAAAAATTATCAAGCTTGTAAAATAATATTTTCTTCATCGTATAGTCTTCTAATCATAAGAGGAAGAGTTGCATTTTGTGGTCACTAAGTTTTGGAGGCCTAGGGGCTTCACTGCTGCTGCCAGCAGTTAAATGATAAAGCATGGTGAGGCTTGGAAAAAACAAATACAATAAAAAGCTGATTTGTTCTGGGCGTGTTGGACATCAAAATTAGGTTTCAGTGTGGGACATAAAAAGCACTTTACAGAAGGTATTTTCAGTATTTGGTAATGATTTAGCACTTCAATCACCCTGTGTTAATTTTTTATGGAACTGCAGTTGTTAGTGTTCACTGTTGTGGCAAATACAGTAAAAAGAAAAGATATATATATTGTCTTAAAGCAAATGCAGTGCATATTTGACCAAGGTAACCTTTTATTGCTGAAGTTTTTTTGGTGTTTCAAAGCTGCAAGTATTTGTATCATCTGGCAAATGACATGTTAGACTAGCAAAAAAATATATATATACTGTATAGCACTAGATCCGTGAGTTAGAATTGACTTGTGTTACACTTAATTCACTTTTACAAGCATTTTCAAAAATTAACTTTCCATTCAGCTTTTTGAGGTAATAAGTTAAAAAAGCACCAACACGATTTATTCAACTGCTTAACCATCAGAGAAGGTTCCACTGCATAGGACCCACATGATAAGCAGATTCCTTACACTGTGAAAGACTTTTATAAATTCTTCATGCAGACCTGACATCTGCTGATGTGGCTTCGGATGAGTCCTGCCTTGAGTGTATCTGCTGAGGGCTTGCTTTGGAAGGGCTGGTCAATTGTAGTGAGCCAGAAGCTGTATTTATTTGCAAAGTAGTGACATGTTCCGCGTGCGCCGTTGCATTCGATGAAAGGAGTCGCTCTGAAATCTTCCAGGCAGCTCCCAGGAGAAACCAGCGATTGTCCTCCACCTTCATCACCAGCAGCAGTGTGCTAAATGAGACAAGGAGGGCAGCGTTTAGAGTACAACCTCAGGCGATGCTGTCAAAAACTTGCACGTGGGGAAAGAGAAAAAACACTAGAATTGCTGCAAATTCATCTCTCCAGAGCAAAGAGTCAGCTAATTCTGTAACTATGTAAGGTTTTGGCTGTGCTCTAGCTATACAGAGGAGCTAGTTCATAAGTTGATGCCACTTTTTCTGACAAACATCTTTTCTATAGTTGAGATTTTCACTGTTGGAAGTCTTAGAATTGGAGAATCATTTAGGTGGAAGGGCCCACTGGAGGTCACTTCAGCCAGTCCTCTGCTCAAAGCAGGGCCAACTTCAAAACTGTTCTCAGTCACTTCAGGGCACCATTGAGTCGTTCATACCTCTAGGGTTGGAATTTCTACAACCTCTCTGGGCAAGCTGTTCCTCTGTTTGATTACCCTCAATGAGAAGAACTTTCCACCATACATTTAACTTGAATTTCTGTAATTATAAAGTTTCTATGGCATATTCTTTGGCAGCAAATTACAGTAAAAATGCATCTTCACACCACCTTTGACCTGTACTGTGGTAAGAGGCTGAATGTTACTTTTGTTCTGTCAAAGGCATCGCTAATAAAACAGACATTTCCTCTGTCCCTTGAAAAGCTTTACTGCTGTGTTTTTAGGAGAAGCTGTTTAATTTTCTGTTAAAAACTGAAGGAATTTGCAATATAAAGGAAAGTAGCTGGAAAACAAAGTCACTAAATAGTTTTCACAAAATCATAGAATGGTTTGGGTTGGAAGGGACCTTAAAGATACAGACTTAAAGTCCCCATCCAACATGGCCTTGACCACCTCCAGGGAGGGGGCATCCACCACTTCCCTGGGCAACCTGTGCCAGTGTCTCACCACCCTCATCATCAAGCATTTCTTTGTAATGTCTAATCTAAATATTCTCCCTTCCAATTCAACCATACCCCCTCACCCTATCACTCCTTGCCCTTGTAAAAGGTCCCTCTCCAGCTTTCTTGGAGGCCCCCTCCAGGTACTGGAAGCTGCTCTAAGGTCTCTAACGGAACCTTCTCTTGTCCAGGCTGAACAATCCCAACTCTCTCAGCTTATCCTCATAGCAATCTGGGCAGATCCAATAAGTTTGCCTGCTTATTTTTTAATAAACACCATATTAACCAAGTGCAAACTGTAACTGGCTTGCTTTTTGCTGTGAGAGACCCGCTGTGTTCATATAAATGAGTAACAAAAGTGGCCACCTTTTAGCAGCGTAAAGAACTCTGATCCTTGGCTGCTCTTGTATATGTTGCTGAGGTTTAGGTAGCTGTTTCTTAGAAACAAACAAACAAACCAGCAACTCCCTTTCCGCAAAATCCCCTACGCCAATGCTGCAGCCTTCCAGTTGTCTTACAAATTTGCAAGATGCACTAAGCTATGAAATTCAGAAGCAAAACTGCTCTGGTGTTCTTCTATGAGAACAAAGTTGGTAAGAAGCAGTATAAACTACTGTAGCTCTAAGGCCTTTGCAGTTGGAGCTGGAAAGTAGTCTGTAAAACCTGCACATGCAGTTTGAGCCTGGGCTTCGAGCAGACCAGGTTGATAACCTCAGGATGCAGCACTGGCTACGCTCAGTGTGCAACCTCCAACTCTGTGCCTATTATACAGAATGACAGAATGGTTTGGGTTGGAGGAGACCTTAAAGATCATCCAGTTCCAACCCCCTCAGCCATCTCTTCTTATACTGGCCATGGCCTTCTGTCCTTCTGCGGCTGACAGAGCTGAGAGGAGAAGAGGAGGCTGAGGGGAGACTTTATTGCTCTCTACAACTACCTGAAAGGAGGTTGTGGAGAGGAGGGAGCTGGGCTCTTCTCCCAAGTGACAGGGGACAGGACAAGGGGAATGGCCTCAAGCTCTGCCAGGGGAGGTTCAGGCTTGACATCAGGAAAAAAAATTTCATGGGAAGTGTCACTGGGCACTGGGAGAGGCTGCCCAGGGAGGTGGTTGAGTCACCTTCCCTGGAGGGGTTTAAAAGACGGGTGGATGAGATGCTGAGGGACATGGTTTAGTGATTGATAGGAATGACTGGACTCGAAGATCCAGTGGGTCCTTTCCAACCTAGTGATTCTATGAATGCTTATGCCCTCCCTACTTTTATAGGCTGTGTGACAGTGGAGTGCCCTTGCTACATGAAATCTTAAGTGACTTCAGAGTCTGTTTGAGCAGGAGTCCATGATGACTTTCATCATGATTGTGCCTTACCCAGGGGAAGGAGATGACAAATTTAAGCCAAGGAAGTAAACCAGTATGTACTCTGAGATAACCACAAGCGTGCTGTACTTCTTCCATAGTTGCCTGAGTGTACACTAAACACTTCATTTGCTCTGAATACTAGCTGGGAAAATGTTCCCTGTTCAGATTTTGTCCTGGCAAAGGGTTCTTGCTAAGGTAACAACTTTGTTCTTAACAATGCTCAGTATTTACACAGGACTTCACAAATATTTAATTAATCCTTGTGAAGTGACTATGAGATTGGTATCAGGGCTTTTTATAGAACCAAAAGAAAGGTCAAACAGGGCTGGTCAAAAATGTAGCCAGCCTTTTCTCAAAGTATTTTTTTTTTATTGTAACTAAATGAAAAACATGAGATTACCTTATTTTCTGACAAAAATTAATTTTTTGGCTTTTCACAAACAGTTTGCAGGTAAGATTGACTGTTGTACTTCTGTGATGTTTTCTGGCAGAGAAATCCTACATTTTTTCCTCAATCATGTTTATTTCAGCATTCAGTCTAGTCTTTACTGAGTTAACAAGACAGAACCCTAGAATGGCTTAGTTGGAAAAGATGTATGAGATCATTGAGTCAAACCATAACCGTCCACCACTACACCATATCCCTGAGCACTTCATCTACTCGTCTTCTAAATACCTCCAGGGATGGGGACCCAAAGACGTCCCTGGGCAGCCTCTGCCAGTGCCTGATAACCATTTTGGGGAAGAAACCTTTCCTGATATCTAATCTGAACCTGCCCTGGTGCAACTTGAGGCCATTTCCTCTTGTCCTATCACTTATCATTTGGAAGAAGAGACCAACACCCATCTTGCTACAAGTTCATTTCAGGCAACTGTAGACAGCGATAAGGTCTCCCCTCAGCCTCCTTTTCTTCAGGCTAAACAACCTCAGTTCCCTCAGCTGCCTTTCATGTTCTCCAGCTCCTTAACCAGTTTCTTTGTGCTTCTCTGGACATGCTCCAAACCTCAATGTCCTTCTTGTATTAAGAGGCCCAAAACTGAACACAGGATTCAAGCTGTGGCCTCACCAATCCTGAGTCCAGGTGCACAATCACTTCCCTGGTTCTGCTGGCCACACTGTTTCTGTGGGCATGCACTCTCGTGTACATCAAGCAAATCAGAGAAACGAACATCTGTCAGATCATTCACTAACTCAGTTTAGCTGCTCTTTACCGTGTTAAGCCCTTCAGTGCTTACATGATCCCTCAGGCCCTTCAGTAGGTCTTCCACCGCACACCTAGTGCTAAGTTTTCCATACCATCCCATTACCTATTCATAAGATCACAAGATTCAGGAGATCTATAAGCAACGGGGGATATACAGCTCAGGTCCTGTAGGCATTAAAGACACAACACTGAAGATTAACTTTAAAAAGGAGGCGCTGTCTCTTTCCAGGCTAGGTAGAAGACTTCAGCTTCTAAATCTTGAACAAAACATCAATGATTTTAAGGTTCCAAAAGAAGGAACCTAATGATGTACCTAATTCACAGAATCACAGAATAACCAGGTTGGAAGAGTCCCACTGGATCATTGAGTCTAACCGTTCCTATCAAACACTAAACCATGTCCCTCAGCACCTTGTCCACCTGTGCCTTAAACACCTCCAGGGAAGGTCAATCAACCACCTCCCTGGGCAGCCTCTCCCAGTGCCCAATGACCCTTTCTGTGAAAAATTTTTTCCTAATGTCCAGCCTAAATCTCCCCTGGTGGAGCTTGAGGCCATTCCCTCTCATCCTGTCCCTTGTCACTTGGGAGAACAGCTCAGCACCCTCCTCTCTACAACCTCCCCTCAGGTAGTTATAGAGAGCAATGAGGTCTCCCCTCAGCCTCCTCTTCTCCAGGCTAAACAACCCCAGCTCTCTCAGACGTTCTTCATAAGGCCTGTTCTCTAGACCCTTCACCAGCTTCGTTGCTCTTCTCTGGACTCGTTCCAGAGCCTCAACATCCTTCTTGTAGTGAGGGGCCCAGAACTGAACACAGGATTTGAGGAGCGATCTCAGCAGTGCCGAGTACAGAGGGAGAAGAACCTCCCTGGACCTGCTGGTCACACCGTTTCTGATCCAAGCCAAGATGCCACTGGCCTTCTTGGCCACCTGGGCCACTGCTGGCTCATGTTCAGCCACTGTCAACCAACACTCCCAGGTCCCTCTCCTCCAGGCAGCTTTCTAGACAGGCTTCTCCTAGTCTGTAGCTGCACAGGGTTGTTGTGCCCCAAGTGCAGGACCCGGCATTTGGCCGTGTTAAACCTCATGCCATTGGACTCTGCCCAGCAGTCCAGCCTGTTCAGATCCCTTTGCAGAGCCTCCTGACCCTCCAGCAGATCCACACTTCCACCCAGCTTAGTGTCAACTGTAAACTTGCTAAGGGAGCACTCGATGCCTTCATCCAGGTCATTGATAAAGACAGTGAACAGGACTGGACCCAGCACTGAGCCCTGGGGAACCCCACTTGTCACTGGCCTCCAGCTGGATTTAACACCATTTCCCACCACTCTCTAGGCCCGGCCAGCCAACCAGTTTTCCACCCAGGAGAGTGTGCGCCCGTCCAGGCCAGAGGTGACAGTTTCCATAGCAGAATGCTGTGAGAAACTGTGTCAAAGGCTTTACTGAGGTCCAGGAAGATACATCCACAGACTTTCCCTCATCCAGCAGCCGAGTCACTTTGTCATAGAAGGAGATCAGGTTAGTTTGGCAATACCTGCTTTTCGTAAACCCGTGTTGACTGGGCCTGATCCCCTGGTTCTCTTGCATGTGCTCCATGATAGCACTCCAGATCACCTGTTCCATGACTTTCCCTGGCACTGAGGTCAGACTGACAGGCCTGTAGTTCCCTGGATCCTCCCTTCTTGTAGACGGGCAAAACATCAGCCTCCAGTCCAGTAGAACTTCCCCAGTCTTCCAGGACTGTTGGAAGATGCTGGAAAGGGGTTTGGCCAGCACATCCGCCAGCTCCTTCAATACTCTTGGGTGAATCTCATCTGGCCCCATAGACTTGTGGGTGTCTAGTTGGGCAAGCAAAGCTCTGACCACCTCCTCTTGGACCATGGGAGCCTCATTTTGCTCCTCTAGCTCTGGGATTTGTACACAGCAGGCACAATGTTCTTTACAATTAAAGACTGAGGCAAAGAAGGCATTAAGTACCTCAGCCTTAAGTACCTAATTAAGTCCCAATCTTTAGCTGTGATAATGTTTTGTAGGGTACTGTCACACCTCACTGTGATTTTATTTGCTAATCCGCAGCTGTCCTTTTGTTCTGCTCTGAAGCACTATCTTGTACATAAAGCACAGCTATTCTGGCAAGAGGCAATTTCCTCTGCAATTCACAGAATCTTGTTTCTCCTTTTCTGCTTCCGAGTTTTGTAGTTCCCTGGTTCCCTGGTATGATCGATGGTTTTGATGTTGCTGACTCTAAAGCAGAACAGCCTTCCTAGTAGCTATGACTCAAAACCCAGTGCCGCGCAAAATGTGATACTGGAGAATAAATACCATAAGGAAGGAATATCCGATCCACAAACTGCGCCAGCCTTCAGGGCAGCGAGGAATAGAAGCTTCTTGGCTATGGACAGCGATTGCCATAGCTGGGGCCTCACAAACCGAGCAGCGACTGATATATGGCCTAATGTCTTCTTCTGCCACCGGCATCATTGGAAGAGGAGCTGTAGTTGACAGCCAATAGGATTTATCATTTCGATTTGCATAATAACAAATATCCCCAGGGTTACAGTAGAGGAATGGCATAGTACTAAATCGAGCCAAACATGAGCCGGCCAGCCCTGTTCAAAAAGGAAAAAAGAGAGAAATGAAGGTTATCATTTAAACATAAGACAAGGCATGTTTTCAGTTTCCTGCTCCAAGCACATGTCAGTAAAACTCAGCAGTCTAGAATGTTTCATTGGCTTTACAGTTCCCCTCAAACACCACTAAGGACTTGCAGGAGCTCTTTCAAGGGCATTCTATGAAGACATACAAGTTTTAACTTCTCATTTTCATAGAATCATAGAATCACCAAGTTGGAAAAGACTTCTTGGATCATCAAGTCCAACCATTCCTATCTGCCCCTAAACCATGTTCCTGAGCAAATCACCCCTTTGGTGCTTCCTAAGCCTGTTTGCTGAAGTCTCAGCTTTCTCTGTGTTCCTTTTTTTTGGTTTTTTTCTTCCTTTTCAGAGATGGAATCGAGTCTGCTTCCAGCAATAGCTGCACGTACCTAGGTCCTGGTTGTGTGCTTTCTCTTGTCCTTCAAAGTACAGTAGACTGTATCCACTCCAGAGTTTGTTCATGCCAATGGGGCACATTGGCTCTTGCTCAGACTGGCTGTGCTTCACCAGCAGGTAGCCCATGTTAACGCTGCGACCCGGCATGCCTGGCAGCCCAGGGCTACCAGGGCGGCCTGGCTGACCTTAGAAGGGGGAGGGGAAAGAAATAATACGACTTAGTTCGTGTTCCCGCAAATGCTTTTATGCTAGCTGATATTCCAGCTAAGCTGCTGATGAACAAAGCTTGATTGCCTGATGCCTCTTCTTACAGTAAGTTATTGTTAGAAGAACTGTAGTTCTAGGATTAAAGCAGTTGATTTTGAAGTAGATTCATGCTGGATCAGGTTCCTTGGTTTCTAAGATTATGTATTTCACTGTCAGAGGCAGAGAAATTCACATACAAGTTCTGATGAATTTTACAATACAGATAAGCTTATTTTCCTTTAAAATATTTTCTTAGTCCAAGATTAACCAATTTTTTTTTTTTGATTTCTTGCATCTGCTTCATATGGTTATAATTAGCTCTGCAAATACCTTTTCTCTCTGTGTACATTGCTAATTAATACAGTTAATTGTTCTGCTCTTTGATAGATAAGAACATAGGTATTTCCTTTACAAATATGTTCCCCATCACCTCTCCAAATATCACCTCCCAACCTTTCATTTCCAGGGATGTAATCACTATTAAAACATGAGGCTGAAATACTTGGGGACAACCAATATGAAAATATGCTCAGATCAAACCAAACTCACTCACATGAGTGGGCTGACATCTGCATCTATCAAAACTTATTCCAAAAATATTGTTTTAAGATTACTCTATTAAAAGTTATTTCTCTCTTGTGAAGAAGCTGTGAAGAAACTCTCCCTCTGCACTCCCCCTCCCCATCCAGTTATGTAGTAACTGTAGAAAAATTTGTGGCAGTGAAATAGGAAGAGGGAAGAAGTGCTGTGGAACATCTCTTACCTTCAAATCCCACCGGACCCTGAAAGCCTGTTGCTCCTTGTTCACCTCTGGAGCCAGGAGGAGCTGGGATGCCACCCATGCCTTGGAGTCCTGGCCCTCCAGGTGAGCCTCTGAAACCTTGCACCAACAACAGTTATAAGTGATTGCAGAGATATCAACATGCTACCAACTTGGTCAACATGCTACCCAGTTGGTCAACACGCTCTACTTGCAAATGTTTGGTGCCAGGTTTACCAATTTACACTAAAGGCAAGATCCTGTGTGTAAGGATCTTGCCTCAGGCAAAGAACACTGACTACACTGGAAAAGGCTGATGGGATCGAGAAGACATGAGCCCCACAATCCTCATCTTTCACTCTTGCTACCATCATGCATCTCTGACAAGGCTAGTCAGATCGGGTCCAAACATCACTAATGCTACATTCCCTGGGTTGATAACACTCCCACAAGGATGTGCACAGTTCCATCAAAGATGTTCAGACTTGATTTAAGTGAGATACACATCTAATGTTGCTTTGTCTATATGAGTATTTTTGAAGCACCTGTTATACTTCTGTTCTGAAAGCCGGGAGGAGGAGAAAAGACAAGCCCCAGCTTTGAAAGACTGAAATTTGACGCTCCTTTCTGACTTAACAGAATTTAAAGTAGAAGAGAGCCAAAACAGTGCTCTGGTGGCCTCACTCTGCTAAGGGAAACTGAGCTTCCAGTCCGAGTGTGTGATTACTACCTGGATCGCCTGGTGGACCCTGAGATCCCATATCTCCTGGGCTTCCTTGAGGTCCTATATTTCCACGGGGACCTGGTGGACCTTGCTCAGCAACCAGCCTTGGCGGAAGAGGGGGCATCCCAGGAGAGCCTGGAGGGCCCTGAAACCCTGTGATTGGAAGGAAGATAAGATAGCTTGATTAATACAAACACACATATTTTGCTGATTGTGCTTTCATCTGCAGATTTGCTGGTGTTCCTTGGCTGCATATGTGAGAGGACTGTGGTCTGCAACTCACCACCTCAGGTACAGCAGCTCTATTTATTATATTGGCAAAATGTGTGTGAGTATGGGGAGAGCACAAAGATAAGCAGAAGGAAACAAATGATGCTACTGCTCCTGCACTTATGATACAAGAAATTAAAAGCTCCCCCAGATATCCAACAGCTGTCTGAGGGGCAGCACCATGTTTTAGTGGGCTTCTGGAGACACAAGTGAAGGATGGCACAGACAGAATTAAGGGTTTTAAATACTTGTTTCAAAATACGCAGTATATCTACTCAACAGGTTTAGTTTATATCAGGATTTTTTTTTTTTCACCCCAAAAGTGGTTCTGAATTTGGAGTTGACACCTCATGCAAAATAAATTCATAAAGGCAAAAAGCTGACTGCAAATGTTAAATTCAGGCACTTGGCCACTGGAATTTGCCAGGGGTCATACAGAGTTGTGCAGGCTGGTGCAGACTCTGGGTCATGTAGCCCGACCTCCTGCTTGGAGCACAGCCAGTTAGGTCAGGCTCTGTGAAGCTGCAAAATGAGTAGTTTAGAAACGAGTCATGTGTCTGACTGCACATACTCACCAGTCATTCCTCTATCCCCCTTGGGTCCGGTGGGTCCCAAATCACCTGGCAATCCTGCTGGGCCCATAAAGCCGATGACACCTTGTTCACCCTTATGACCTTTAATGCAAAATGACAAGGTGGCATTACTACCTTTCGACACAGATCATGTGAGTGCCAAAGTCATGTTGTTAAAGCTTAGGAGGTTCCCCAACCCTGTGGCTAAAATCAGCAGTTCCCATCCTTACCTTTTGGTCCAGGATACCCAGGAATGCCCGGTCTCCCTACTAATCCAGGATCACCTCTACTTCCTTTTGGGCCAATTTCTCCACTCACACCTGGTCGTCCACTTTCTCCTTTTCTTCCTGGTGGAGCCGGTATTCCAGGCTGCCCCTGTAGTCCTGGATAGCCTGTTGAGAGTACATACAGGTTGTAATCTGTTTTTATCTGTAATCTGTTTATGTGAGGTGTTAAGGGGCATGATTTAGTGTTTGATAGGGGTGGTTGGACTCGATGATCCGGTGGGTCTTTTCCAACCTGATTTT
The DNA here is from genome assembly GCA_033459285.1 of Clamator glandarius. Classification (NCBI taxonomy): domain Eukaryota; kingdom Metazoa; phylum Chordata; class Aves; order Cuculiformes; family Cuculidae; genus Clamator; species Clamator glandarius. The sequence goes on from JAUNZM010000582.1 coordinate 512,287, forward strand.
TCTATGATTCTATGATTCTATATTTAAGACCTGGGCACGGGGTAAAATAGCAGTACTACTTAACTACATCCCATCAGGTTTTATTTCCTTTCCCCTTCCTTTTATTTTCCTTTAAAAGTGGGGAGCTAATGCTTAGCTTATTCAGTGCCCCTGCTTTCAGGCTGTCATGCCCTTCTGCTGCAGTAGCAGAGGAATTTCAGCATGAAGCTTTCTCAAAGCAGTGTCATCTCAAGGGGCTTGCTGAAATACAGCCTTAAATGAGTTATCCCTTCCCCATTTCACTGTGTGCCTCCCTCCCTTCCTCCCTCTCCAAGTAACTAGAGAGGAATCAGACAATAGCAAGCACCTGACTCAGGTCCAGGTGGTAAACAAGCCAAGGACTTAATGTTCTGAGTATCTTCGTGATTCAGTTGAACATCTGGATCCTATTGATCATGCTGTCTTGGGAATTACGGGAACAGCTTCTTTTTCCAGAATGACACACTGCCTGAAGCAAAACCTGGCAGGTTTCTGTTCAGTTACATCTGCTGCCTAAGAAGTCATTTGGACTTTGTTTCTGAGGAGAGATGGACTTACTAACTAGAGTTTCAAGTGGGGCATGTCTTGTGCTGCCTGTTGAAGTCACATCACATGTGGATATGTATGGAAAATGCACATGGCAAAGTAGAATCATGGAATCACTAGGCTGGAAAAGACCTTTGAGATCTTCAAGCCCAACTGTACCTGTCCACTACTAAATCACATCCCTAAGCAGTTCATCTACTCATCTTTTAAATACCTCCAGGTATGGGGACTCAACCACCTCCCTGGGAAGCCTCTGCCAGTGCCTGATAACCATTTTGGGGAAGAAATCTTTTCTGATGTCCAGTCTGAATCTCCCCTGGTACATCTTGTGGCCATTCCCTCTTGTCCTAACACCTGTAACTTGGGAGAAGAGACCAACACCTACCTCGCTACAACCTCCTTTCAGGTAGTTGTAGACAGTGATAAGGTCTCCCCTCAGCCTCCTTTTCTCCAGACTAAACAAGCCCAGTTCCCTCAGTGGCTCCTGTTCCCAGTCTCCTAACTGCTTCTATTCTTATTTTCTTATCCAATGATTGCCTGGGGAGTGGGAATCCCAATGCAGTTCGGCCAGCTAAGGCACTTTTTCCATCTGGAAACCTATATATTTTGTTGGCATTTAGCTAGTTTTCCTGTTGTTAAGTTTTTGCTAAGCTTAAATCAGAGTTTCTATGCATCATATAAAGATGATCGTAGGACACCTGCAACTTCTGTCACAAGCTCTTCACAGTGGCACTACAGCCTGAAATGACTGTGCAGTCCAATAAGCAATGGGTATGTGAAACTAAATATAGAGAGTTGTTCTTTCATATACGCGAGAGAAGCAGGCTCATAGAGTGGACTTGTAGAGAGAAGAGCTAGTGCTTCCCAATGTAACTTAGTTTGCATGGTAAACAGGAATATTTGTAAATCATAGAATTACAGAATAGTTTGGGTTGGAAAGGACCTTAAAGATCATCTAGTTCCAACCCACCTGTGATGGGCAGGGACACCTCCCACTAGATCAGGCTGACCAAGACCCATCCAACTTGGCCTTCAACACTTCCAGGGGCAGCCACAACTTCCCTGGGCAACCTGTTCCACTGCTTCATCACTCTCATTGTGAAGAAATTCTTCCTTATGTCTAGTCTAAATATGCCTCTCTCCAGTTTATACCTATTTCCCCTCGTCCTATCACTACAAGCCTTTGTGAACAGTCCCTCCGCAGCCTTCTTGGAGGCCCCTTTCAAGTAGTGGAAGGTCACTCTAAGATCCCCTCAGAGCCTTCTCTTCTCCAGGCTGAACAAACCCAACTCTTTCAGCCTGTCGTTGTATGGGAGGTGCTCTAGCCTTATTTTTTTAAATGATTAAGAAAATATTCCGTATACTTGCAAGCCTGCCACAAACCTCAGATTTTAAAGTAGTAAATTAGCATAATGCTTCGGAAAAGCATTAAGAGAATTCTGGAAGATTAAATCCATTATTTGCATGAAAACCAAACCCTTCCATCAGGACAACCCGGAGGAACTGCCTTTTGCTTTTATTATGTCTGTCCATATTATCTCAGGTACCATTAGTTCTGTTCAACTTATTCATGCACTCTAGTGCTGCATTTAATGAGGGTATTTTACTGATCAAGATCAAAATAACAGTGACTGCTGTTGCTAACCCAATCCTTAATCTTCTATTGTTGTCTGAGGGCACAACCTTGTCCTTAATCTTTCATTGTTGTCTGAGGGGAACAAGGCATGAATTACCTGGCACTCCGTCTAGACCTGGGGAGCCTTTATCACCAGGATATCCTGATATATTTGAAATCCCAGGAGGCCCTGGAAATCCTTCCTGCCCAGGAATGCCAAAGGGTCCTGGGAGTCCTGAAAGGAAGAGAAGAAATAATCAGTACAGCAAGGAAAAGGCACAAATGCAATTCTAAGAACTCACTGTAGAGTAAGTACAAAGAATGGGATTTTCAAAAATGGAAACCACCTGCAGTTCCCACTGAATTTTGTTTAAATTTTTTCAGATGATTTTGTGGAGGTTTTTCTTAAAAGAACTGTGACAAAACTCTCTAGATAGCTAATTACATATCACTGTGGGGAACGCTAGTAATGTTATGTCTGCCAGGTAAAATATTATTTCAGGATAGCATGTATTCAAAATATCCTAAGTATTTTGAAGCAGATAAGAAAGCAACTTTGTTTGCTTGTGTGAGGTATCAGGGGTCACAGACACTTGAGTTTTTTGGGGGTCAGTTAAGACCAAAAGTCTGAGTCCAAGAAGTTCTGTATAGATGAAAAATGTGAAATGGCCAAAAATATGGCTGACCAATAACAGATTATTCTTTTAAGTGGATTCAAGTTGTCAGGAAGCAACAATCCCCTTTTCGTTTATTCATTTAAAAAAATATTTTTTAATTCTGACAAAGAAACATGAGGGAGATAATTGAAACAATTGTTTCTTACAGGGCTTGATAATAAATCTCTGGATGGTGTTTGAGAACACACAGCATGTTAGTAACAACAAAGTGTAACATAAAGTAATAGGAATGAGCCTTTGAACCAAGCTGGCAAAGCCAGTCAGGTTTTATATATATAGAATCATAAAAAGGCTTGGGTTGAAAGGAACCTTAAAGATCATCCAGCTCCAACTCCATTGCCATGGGCAGGGACACCTCCCACTAGTCCAGGCTGCCCAAGGTCCCACCCAACCTGGCCTGTTCCAGTGTCTCACCATGCTCATGATCAAGCATTTCTTTAATTTCATTAATGTCTAATCTAAATCCTTCCCCTTACAAATTAAAGCCATTCCCCCTTGCGCTCTCACTCCATGTCCTTGTAAAAAGTCCCTCCTCAGCTTTCTTATAGGCCTCCTTCAGGTACTGAAAGGCTGCTCTAAGTTCTCCCTGGAGCCTTCTCTTCTCCAGGCTGAACAATCCCAGCTCTCTCAGCCTGTCCTCATAGCAGAGGTGCTCCAGTCCTTGGATCATCTTTCTGGCCTCCTCCGGACCCATTCCAACAGCTCCATATCCTTCTTATGCTGGAGATTCAAGAAATGGACACAGTACTCTAGACGGGGTCTCACAGGAGCGGATTAGAGGGGCAGAATCCCCTCCCTCGCCCTGCTAGCAACACTTCTTTTGATGCAGCCCAGAATACGCTTGGCACCTTATATATCCCAATCCTTAATCCTTTTAGAGCCAAAATATTGGAAAGCCTTTTTTAAAACTCTTTGTAATTAGTTGTTTCATCCATAACGTCAGTACAGTGGCTTCCTGATGGAAGAAGAATTGGTGGTGAATCATACTGAGATAATTGCAGCCCGCTACATCAAGTTGGTTTGAGCCAGAAAGCTGCATGCTGACACTACATGAGGGATGACAGCACAAATACAGCACTGTGAATGGGAACAGAGCCCAGCAGGATGATCACACATTGACGGACAGTGAGGCTTTCAGAAGAAAGGTAAACACTGATGGATTTGCAACACAAAAAAAAAAGAAAGAAAAGCCATATACTTTGTGTAACTGGAGCATCATTAAAAATATTTTGAGACCTGATGAGTGAGAGTAATCTCTGGCATTTGTGCTGAGCTCAGTGGGTGCTACAAGATGCTGCTGCCATGGGGAAGGACCCAGGCTGTACTGGAGGGACTGGCTTGGCCAGCATTGGGCAATATACATCACTGTTTCTGAGCGAGAGCTGGCTGAGCACTAAGTCTAAACAGTGACCTTCACCACATCAGGAGCTCTCCTATACAACAGCACCACATGTTGTGGCATCTGTAACGCCCACAGCTGAACTAAATAATAAGTAGATCCCATTCTCTGGCATACAAACCTGGAACACCTCTGTCTCCCTTCTGACCGGGAGGTCCTTGGCTGCCTTGCACTCTGCTCGGCTCTCCTGCTTCCCCTTTGTCACCCACTGGACCTGGGAAACCCGCAGAGCCGTAGCCATCTGGACCTGTTGTGGAATTGTTCAAATTAAAGAAGAAAGCTGCAATGTTTCCACATATAATAATGTATCAACATGCTAACATACACGTATAAAAATACCTCAGTGGGAAAAAAAAAGGCTTTGAGGCTTTAACATTATGAGAGGAAAATAATCATGACTTGAAGTTGTGGTCTAATTCATCTGTGTGGCAGGACAGATGTATGAACACATCAGGTATGAATTTGCTTGCCAGAGCCCACATTAATGAGGCAAATTCCATGTTGGGCTTTGGATGATATAATGAAGAAAGTCACATTGCGCAGATCTCACTGACCAGACTTGGAGCCAACACAATATTGTGCCTATGTGTAGGCATCATAAAGTCTCACTTACCTGGTGATCCTGGTAAGCCCTTAGTGCCTGGTAAACCATGCAGTCCACTGATTCCTCTTAAGCCAGGCGAACCTGTTGTAAAATTACACTCATGATTATCATAATAGTTTCTATGAATCTGCATATAATCCTAGGCAAAAACCTCAAAATCCTTCAATAAATACAATTCTGTATTAAAATCTTGTCTATTATTGGCAAATTAATTCATTACAATAAGCTTACTATGAAATACACCACACCATGGGTTTATGAGTGGCAAATTTTCTTATTATCCAATAAACTCATTATGAGATTTCTATTTTAAATATCTCTGATCCATCTGGTAGCATCATTGGTTCCAGTTTTACTACCACAATTTTGTTAATAAACTTTTATAGGTTTCCAAAATCCTCAAACCAAGACACTTGCAGTATAATTTTAGGCTCTCAAATAACAATGAAGCTCTCTTCAGGAGAAATTCATTCTGTGTCATTTAACAAAATTAATAAAACCCTAATGAAATGTCTGATAGCTGTTGCAGGGAAAATTTATTCTATTTATTTGTACGTGTCAAAGTGTTAAGCATGATGTCCAAGCTAGATAAATATCTCTAATCAATGACAAGAGCTCTGGAGGACAATTCAACCTTCACAAAACTAACTCTCTGCTTTCTACAAAGGCAGTATTCATAACTGTATTACAGAATCACAGAATGGTAGGGTTTAGAAGGGACCTCTGGAGATCATCTAGTCCAACCCCACTGCTAAAGCAGGTTCACCTAGAGCGGATTGCACAGAAACACATACAGTTGAATATCTCCAGAGAGGGAGATTCCACAGCCCCTCTGTTCCAGTGCTCCATCACCCTCATGGTAAAGAAGGTTTTCCTCATGATTAGGTGGAATTTCCTGTGCTCCAGTTTGTGCCCGTGACCCTTCGCCCTGTTGCTGGGCATTGAAATGAGTCTGGCCCCATCCTATTGATGCCCTCCCTTCAGATATTTATAAGCATTGATAAGATGCCCTCTCAATCTTCTCTTCTCCAGGCTAAACAGATCCAGGTCTTTCAGGCTTTCCTCATAAAAGAGATTCTCCAGCCCCCTGATCATCTTCATGGCCCTCCACAGGAATCTTGCCAGTGGTTCCTTGTCTTTCTTGAGCTGAGGAACCCAGAACTGGGCACAGTACTCCAGATGGGGCCTCACTTGGGCAGAGGAGAGGGGATTACCTTAGATTTGATGCAGATTCAGACAGCCTAAACTTACTAAAAGCAGGGCAATTTCAGACTGTACTGGAGAAAATGACGTGCTTGCTTAATGTATTTAGGAATTATGTGACAACCAGTAAGGTTCTGTATCCTGTGATTGAAAAAGCTTAATTTTAAACTGTCACCTGTATTTTGGCAGCAGAATTCTGTCTGAGCCATAGGGCATTTGCCCTTAACACCAGACACTGGATCATAGAATCATAGAATCTTAGAATCATAGAATGGCCTGGGTTGGAGGGGACCTTAAAGATCATCCAGTTCCAACTCCACTGTCATGAGCAGGGACACCTCCAGTAGACCAAGCTGCTCAAGGCTCCATCCAACCTGGCCTTCAGCACTTCCAGGTCATAGTTTTTAATGACACTGTAGGTCAAGTATATTGTTTAATATCTAATGCCACTTTATAATATTCTGTAGTAGTATTATTATACTTTATAATAGTGGATATCACTACTCTTGCTGCATTTAAAATATTTTTGTTTGGTTGGTTGTTTTTTTCCCTTCCTAGCTGTCATGAAAAATGAAAACATTTCCTGGAAACTACTTTCTGGTTTGAGTGAGGTCATCAGCAGTTACAGTGAGCTCAGTAGACACCAGTCCTTCAGAAGCCATAAATCAGAAAGCAAGTATGTGGGTCTTCATTAAAGCACCTGGACTGGAATAAATATTTACTAGAGGGGGACTCTGCCACTCTAAGCTGCAAAAAGACTTGTTCTTGTTCTTCTTTTTCTTCTTGTTCTTGTTCTTATTCTTGTTCTTGTTGTTCTCCTCCTCCTCCTCCTCCTCCTCCTCCTCCTTCTTCTTCTTCTTCTTCTTCTTCTTCTCCTTCTCCTTCTCCTTCTCCTTCTCCTTCTCCTTCTCCTTCTCCTTCTCCTTCTCCTTCTCCTTCTCCTTCTTCTACTGCACTCTAGGGGAACAATAGCAAGTGCTCACACTGAAATGATTAAATAGCTGGAGTTGTATAAATACCTGGTTGTCCTGGTAAGCCAGGCCAGCCGGGAGTTCCCTTTTCACCTTGAGATCCAGGCTCTCCGGGGCTTCCTTGCTGCCCAGGGGGGCCAACCAGTCCTGGCAAACCTACACGACAATGATGAATATTTTCTCATGAGTGCCCTTAAAACCAATAGCCCAAAATATGGACTTGTGCTACCTTCATTCTCCCAGGTGGCAAAATGAAGGCTTTCCCCTCCTCATGTCATTGTATGACACTGCACCACTCATCAAAGTGGAAGAAAATTAAAGTGGAAGAAAATTAAAGAGAGCAAAGGTGGGGTAGGTAAGGTATTACAGAACAATTCATTACAAATTTTAGGTTCCTGACAATCTCAGAAATACAGTGGGTTCCTCCTGTTAAAATGAAATTTTTACCACAATTTCCCCTTCTGCTCCATTTCTTTTACCTTTCCGACTGGAAAGCTCATCGGACAAGGACTGTTTCCCAGAGAGGTACCTACCAAAACTGCTCCAGTCTTGGCTGGAGTTTCTAAGCCCTATAATTATATGAGAAATGTGGAGCAACTGTTCTGAAAGAGCATTTTAATGATCATCCTGCAATAAGACACGTTCTTAAGCCTTGAGTTTATGATCCAGCCAGAGCCGAACCAGACTTTGGCTCAGCAGCTCCATAACTGTGTCCTGGGGGATATTAACTTCATTTATAGCAGAAAAGAGCACGGAAATGCCCATGTCTTTGTATTGAGACAGCATTAGAATACATGAGTATGGCAGCAATACAACATTTTGGTTGGAAATGCGATTGCTATATAAAAGGAAAAACTGGTATAAAGCGGAGTTCGACTTCTGAAATTTCTTCTCAGAAAGTTCTACCATGAGTTCCACATCCTTTTCACTGTGCTTTACCAGCCTACAGATTGATCAACATATTAAAAAAAAACTTAATGACTTTGCTTTCAGGGAAAAGAGATTTTGTCTTTCTCTTCTTAAGTAGTTTTATTCTTTGGAATAAAAGACTATTTTACCTTCTTGTCCCACAGAGCCAGGGACACCTTGTGTGCCCTTGAGCCCTTCAATACCAGGAAAACCAGGATCACCACCTTCGCCTTTCTGTCCTGCACCTCCTCTTGTGCCTGGAAAACCACAAAACCAGTTTATTCTTTTAATAACCTCTATATGACCCTAGGCTAACAAACATAATATGAAGTTGGCTACTGAATGGGTCCTGGTCTTGCACATAACGACATTCTTCTAGTCAGAGCACTTGCATCATCTGGAAGAATGAAGAGTCAACTATAGCAGGCTGGCCAAACCATCATTAAATTTGTTTTTAACAGTACTCCCCAAATTATGTTGAATATGACACTGATGTTCAAGTGTGCTCTATGTGCAGGGAAACTCCAATTTATTTTTTTTTAATACATTACCTAACCAGCCCAATCCAAAATCTCCATCCCAATTTCCATAATCATGGCCTGATATTGCTCCTTTTGTCATCAGCGGCAAATAATGGAAGAGAAATGTTTTACTGGAGTTGCATGTGATTGATATTCACTGCCATAACTGTGCTTTTAGTTGAAGAGGTAAATGTAGCACATACTAATTTCAATAAAGATTAAGATGAACCTCTTTAGGAGCTGTGATGAGAGCACAGGTTCAACAGCCATCAAAAACTCATGGTAAGCTCCCCCTCCTTTTCTCTGTGGACTTTAATATGTGATAGAACACCCAATTCCAGAGTGGCTGCAAAATTAATACCTGTTAAGCCTGGCACACCAACTTCCCCTTTAAGGCCTGGCATTCCTGGTAAGTCCATAGTTTCTCCTCGCTCACCTATTTCAAGCAAAAATGAACACAAGTGATAATGCTTTAATTTAAACAGTATTTCCTGTTGTTTTGAAAGACTTGCAACTTCTGAGGCAAAATTCAGTGATTATTAGCTTTCTAGAAAAAAGAAGAATCAGTTACAGAAAGAAAAACAAAGTCGCCTCCCTGCCATGGATGGATTTATCCATGGACAATACAAATTGCATGAAATTAATATTAAGCTTTTCACAATCACCCACATTTAAAATATCATTCTGCAAGACTGTATGAATGCTTTTTAAAATCGAAAACCCTCTAAGCATTTCATGGGTAATGAATACAAAATGCACTCAGATAAGAGAACAAACTCACCTATTTCACCATGTGAGCCAGGAGTACCAAATTGGCCTGAAATTCCTGGAATACCTTTTTCTCCCTATCATATGAGTGAAAATAGGCATAAGGAAATGAGGGTGAGGAGCGATTCAGCCTTTCAAGCAGTACAGTTTGGAAATATTTGAAAAAAGGTATTAAATTTACCATTTTTTGAGTTTCCATAGTACTTCATAATTCATATGGCTGAAATCAGTTAAACCAAACCAGTACAAACCAAGGGACAAGTTATGCTAGCAAAAACTTCAATTTGAAATTGAAAACATTCTATTACACATATATGATAGCAAGTTCTGCAGTCCTTGGTTAGGAGAAAGTCCTGCTGAAATCTAAGGGCAAAGCTATGTGAGAAAGGAGCACAGTTCTCGCTTCTCTTAAATAATTGATGTCTATGAGTCTACTATCAGGCATTCCAGTGTAACTTGTTTTGCAGCCAAAATGAATCATGATGAATTACCCTCTAGGAGCTGAGATTCTTTGACTCTTGTACTGTTAGATGAGTGACAGTAGGTAATTTTTGGCAGCAGTACCATCAGTCCTGGGAGAAAGGGAAGAGTAAGCCCAGAATTGAGAATAATTTTTACCAACAGCTATGGCAACAGGACCAGGACCTGGAAGGAACTGTCTGGGTCCTCATCAGCACAAAGCTGATTTATGAAATTTAGATGTCTCCCAATGAGAAAAGAAAAGCCCTTGCTCATTGATGTATCTAGCAAAAGTATTTGATGCATTTATTCAGCTTTTATTGCGTTTTTATCTTTGCATTGTAGCTCTTCAGCACAATTTTAAGGAGTTCACGCCACTCCCTGGAGAAGCTGAATGTCAGCACAAGGACACTCATTCACTCATGGGCATGAACTCACCCTGATTCCTGTGCTGCCGGGGAAGCCTCTGATGCCAGGAGAACCAGCTGGACCAGGATACCCTTTCAGACCTGTCACTCCTTTTGCGCCAATGTCTCCTTTCACACCAGCTATATAGCTGGGATGCCCAGGGGACCCTGGAGTTCCTGTCTTTCCAGGAATGCCTGGCATTCCCTTGCTACCTGCAGGTGGGAAGAAGAAAAATAAAGAAGACTTAAGCTATTAAAGCTGGGAAGGCTGACATAAAGTTGCTTGTGTGTAAGAAGTTTTCCTGCTAGCAGCCTGGTCGAACCATGGCACCATGATGTGCTTGGGGACATAACCCCACAAAGCTTTCCTTGGGAGTGTTTCTCTGAAATTGAGCTAGGAACTCAGCTTTCACTGTCAGAGACTTTGTTGGAGTGGCTGCAGTGGGAAATATTTAATAAGGTAACTGAGAAAAGATACTGATCCATAGTCCTGAAATTGCTTGCTTTGTTTTCTTGTGAGCACTGACCTTTTAAACCAAAGAATCCCTTTGAGCCCCTTTCTCCAACATCGCCTTTTTCACCTTTAACTTCCAACATCAAGCTGGGCTTGATCTTTGGGGGTTCTCCCGGGGGGCCTTGGTCCCCACGGTCACCTAAGAGGTAAAAAAAAAGCCAAACATATTACAAAAACCTTGTCGGTGGCACTATGTTGGAAAAAGAGAACAGAAGGGTGAACTTAGTAAAATAGGGATTAATAGATAACTGTGGACAAGCTATGGAAAATTCACTTGCATAAAAAAAAACTTACGTCAGCAGAACAGTCCCGTACAAGAAAACATGAAGGCTAAGTTATACTTTTTTACATACAATCCTGGAGGGCTGGACCTAGACTCCTCTGTGATAGATAATTTACCTCTCAGCAGATCACTTAGGTATCATCTGTTTATAAAAACCCAAAACCCACACTGGAGAAGACACAGAAAAGTAGGTTAGTTCCAGCAAAAGGGAAACTCTAAGTCAAAAAGCCTTGGGTGGAAGAAAGTATTTGGATTTGTTACCAGTTATTTTATTCCTTTTCTTGATCTGAAGGTTACTGGTGAAATCAGCAAATAATATTCTGAAGAAAGGATCCAAATAGACTGTGTGATGGTCTTTAGTTTTGTGGGGGATGCAGAGACAGGCCAACCACCCAGACTTGTCTCCTAAAACTGCCCTATACTTCTTCACCGAGAAGTATTTTTGCACTTTTCTTCACAGGGGCTGTTTTCACACTTGATTTTTGCAGAGACATCTGCTGAGTTACTGGGAGAACTGTTTTGCAACCTTTGAATCGCAGACTGGTTTTTGTTAAGTACCAGTCTCAGGGACACTAGAAAGAGCATTTTGGCCTCGTGGTAAAGTGTGTATTTAAAGACAATGGTGTGCGAAGAAAAGAGGACTGAGTTACCATGTTCCTTTCACTCATGATGATACCAGATAATATGGTTCTGATTTTTCACTACTTAATTGCTTGGGGTTTTTTTTTGAATATTTCAGTGGCTTTACAGTGCAACTGGAGGAAAATCGGAATCTTCTCCCCCTAAACCTTACGTTTCCTGGAAAAAGACTCTGTTGAGTTAAGTACGTGCCCAGAGGTGCCTCTGTCTGGTCTCAACTGATTAATGAGATGTCTGTCTCCAAACTTAAATGTGTAAAGATTCAAAAAGAAGCAACCTTTCCCTGAGCCTAAAATCCAGGCCTCTCAGCCAGAGGCCCATGTGTGAAATAGGTGGAGGAATGTGTGAGCTAAATTTACCATGTGAAAAAATGCGCCTTCTTTGTCTTTGTGTCCTTGTAAAATAGTTCCCAGATGTGAAAAGCAAACACACTGGTACCATCCATAAGCAAATACCTTTAAAGCCACGTGTGCCTTGTGCGCCTTTGTCACCCTGAGGCCCGTACGAGCCAAATTCTCCTTTGAGTCCCTTGATGCCTGGTCTTCCTTTTAGGCCTGTCATGCCTTTGAAACCATCAACACCAGGTGAACCTCTGGAGCCTTTAAAGAAAGAAAGAAAGGGAAGAGAATTGTTACCTCACGCAGATTTCTGCAAACTAAGTAAATGTGAAGGAGTAACATATGACTAAAGTGGTGTGGAAACTTCAGTGTAGTAGTACCTGGTTTTGGATGCTTTGATGCCTAGGACCTTCTGCAGCTCTAGATCAGGTACCCAAGCTCTCTGAGAGGTAAACAAGAGCAGGGGTACGCTGAGCTGCCTCAACTGGCCAAAAGGAGATTTTGTGGAGATGATCAGAACTTACAAGCTTCTTCTGAAAGACTATTTCAACCTGTCTCCAACAGATAAGCTAGAGAAAGCTACCTAGTTCCACAAGAGCAGGGGTACGCTGAGCTGCCTCAGCTGGCCAAAAGGAGATTTTGTGGAGATGATCAGAACTTACAAGCTTCTTCTGAAAGACTATTTCAACCTGTCTCCAACAGATAAGCTAGAGAAAGCTACCTAGTTCCACAGCAGATCTTTAATAAGCCTGTTCTTCTACACATAGAGATACAAAACATGAGTCTAGGACTGGCTGGCCCTTTCTCACCAAAAATTCCCGTAACTCCTCTTTTCCACACAAGAGGATGATGTTTTACATGTTTCATGTTAACAAATAGATCTTCATTCCTCTCAAATGAGAGCTGATCAGCACCACAGAGTTGTCCTAGGAAGAAAGTGCTATCTTTCCAACCAATGAAATTACAACATGCGTTTTTAGGTATACAACCCTGCTTTGTGTTTAACTTGTCTTCACATGGAGTTGAATCCTGTTGAAACTGCCTGTGTGATGCAGACAACTTGCTTTATACATAGTGTTTTCATGGCTGGCATGTGATAATCTCACCTTCTCTATAAACTTATTATTCTGGCAAAAGTCTACAATGAGATCCTGTGTCTGGCATTGTTCAGAACACAACTGGCAGCTTTAAAAACCTTTAAAGCAAAGGTTTGGGAAAACCACCTCTTTAATTTCACTGAGAGTCAGTGGGACTGGGACAAGGGAAAGACTTTTGGAGAGAGAAAAGAGTAAATAATGTGTAATTTTTAAAAGAAGAAATAAAACAAACATTGTCCTTCTAAATAGGGTTGCATGTCACAAGCTAGTGTTTTGCCAAATGCAACAGAGGGAAAAACAGACAGTGATTTTGGAATATATTAAACCTCTGACCTTAATTCTTCTGTTTTAAACAGAGGTAGCCCAGCAGAGAACATGTCCTGTTTATTTCAGCACAGAGCAGCTTTAAGCAACGTTACTTTTTTTCACAGCAGCTTTTCAGAGCTCACCTTTATCTCCTGGAAAGCCATCCATTCCTCTTATTCCAGGGGGACCAGACGCACCAGGTAGACCTGGTAATCCTGGGTAACCTGTTTCACCTTTGTCACCAGACAGACCTTTCATGCCCACGGGGCCAGGAAAACCTTGTTCACCAGCTTCTCCCCTAGCACCAGGTGGACCTGCCATGTAAACAGGGAGATTAAAAAGCGTTTGGACATACATGATGTCATGCAAGGTAACACAGAAGGGAGAAAGCTGCTATCCTACCAGCTTCATTTTGAAGGATGGAGCTGGTGGATTACGTTATTTTTCAGCAAAGAACTGCAGAAATTATTCTAAAGACAAAGCAGCTCATCCATGCAAACCAGTCTGGCTACCAACTTCCAAAAGGACCTTCCTCGCCTTTTCAGTTTAAGAATTAAGCCCCTTTTCCATAAGACTACTCCCATTTGGCAGCTCCTTTCTCCCAGTCTGCCACCAGCAATCTCTGATCTTGCTTGGTAGGTGGCTAGAGAAGGAAAAGCAGCAGCTGTGCCAGTGAAGACCATCATCACCCCTGCTTCCCACTTGTGGTATCAGCATGATTTGTAGTCACAGTGTCTGCCCTACTACTGCCAATTCCCTGGCTGGGACCTAAAGCACAGCAGGTACCACAACCCCAATCTTAAGTTTCCAGCGTGGAAACCACAGAGAACTGGCAGGAAGAGTAACACAGGGCACCAATACTTCCTCACCATCAGGTCCTTGCAAGCCAAGCCTGCCCTCTGGCCCAGGGTTTCCTGGCATCCCTGGGAATCCATGCATTCCTGGTGTTCCTGGCAATCCCATCAAACCAGGGAGACCTTGTGGCCCTGGATGTCCTTTGGATCCTGGCAAACCTGGATTACCATCCGCTCCTAAAATACCACAATGATACATTAGAGAGCGTAAATATATAGAGAGCTTATTATTACATCTCATTTTTGCATATACACTAGTCTTTCAGGGTTATGTTTTTCCTCTGAAAATTCAGTGAGAACAGGAAAAGCAAATTTAAAGCCTACTTATTAGTTTTAAAACAATTGACATTACCAGTACTGATCTCAACAGTTGCATTGGAAAGGTTGACTGGCTCTTTCAAATGAATAGAAACAATTTGGCACTAGATTGAATAGAGATGGAGCAGCTCTCTTCCACTTTTAAACCAAATAACTCTGTAATTCTTTATCAAACACATAATGTGTTTTTTTAAGCTCTGTGAAATAATGAAATAAAATGAACACCCTAAAGTTATGAAGTATATAACGTTGCCTTTTTCTTGTTTCTGAGTGCCCAAAGACTAGGCAGGTAAAATGGCACATTAACATTTACTAAACACTATATCCTCTTAGTTAAAATGGACAAATTCTCCACTAGTGCGATGTCCTGTTCTGCAAAGCCATGTATTATCCAGACAGCATCTTGTTGAGGGGAAACAGTATCAGTATCATGCTGTGTGTAAGTGAAAAGTCAAGATAATCAATACTCATCATTCCCTTAACTACGGTGGGAAAAATTAACAGTACATTTGAACACCAAAAAGGTGAGCAAAATCTGGTTCTTTGGTATCGTATTGTAGCTGTGATACCTGTGCATCGTGAAGGAGTGTTGGTCACAAGCAATGCATCTCCGGAAGGTGTTTAGAGGATCCAGGCGTATTTTTAACGCTTCAGGTCGATGGGGAAGGGACGGAAGATCATTAGGCACTGGGATTAATGCTGGGGTCATCAGTACCTCCAACACTTTCTAATGCAGTCTTCTGCTACTCTGGCATGTCTATAATTTGGCTACATTTATATCACACTCTTACTTAAACATTTCTTTATTTGAAGGAGCTGTTACCTCTAATTCCTGGTACTCCTTGATCTCCTGGCAAGCCTTTCAACCCTGGGAAGCCAGGGAGCCCAGCGTCCCCTGGAGGACCTGTTGCTGCTTCTAAAACTTCACCAGGAATGCCCTTCAGTCCTTTTGCTCCTGGAGCACCAGATTTTCCTGTAAGGCCTGGGTGTCCCTGCAGTCCAGGTAAACCATTCGGGCCTCTGTCTCCCCTGGGCCCCGTAAAACCTATAAATAAAACAGACCAGGCATCGCAGGGTTCACTACAAATGTCGGAGTTCAAATACTAGATACACTGCCATAATGCCTTTTATATCATTGTAATTTCCCATAGTTCTTAGTAGAAACCTGTGAAATCCAAGAATGTGTCATATACATTTTTTTCAAACTGTGTAGCATTTATAAGAACATTTGATCAAGTATGGAAACTGGCAGAACTTAACAGGTTCCCCCTCAAGATACCTAGTGCCTGGGTGATAAAAGACCCACAACTCGGTTACTTCTATGCAGCTTTTTTGACATAACTATTGCATCATTTTATAAACATCTTATTTTGTCTTTACAAAATTTATAAATCCGTACACAAAACCCTGGTCTGATAGGCAGCAGGGGTAAGATATCTCAGGGAGTCAAATTTGAAAAAAATAAATGAGGAGTGAATGTTTAGCGGCAAACTGGAAAGACTTGGGGAGTTTTCCAGATGGGTCATTGCTGTTGCTCTTCCTCAAGGGGCCAATGTCAACCACTTCATGCTCTGTGCCACTATCCTTATCTTCCACCCTGCAGGTGAATGACCTGGGACAAGCCAGTACCACAAATGACAGGGGAAAATCTTCTTGTGGACTGGGAAAATGGACCTGGACTGGAAGTCCAAGCACTGGTGAAAGACGCTATGGGAGATTGCAGAAAATTGGTCTGAGTGCTGAGCACCCTGTGGCCTCGGAGCCATATGGTTTGGTCACTCTAATTTAGCATTCAGAGCACTCTGCAGGGCTTAACAGGGGAAATATAGGTTCATGGTCCTGTACTAAGCTGTACAGAGACGTGTTTTATGATGCATCCCTTGCCTGTTGATCACGGCATGCATCAGTTCTTTTTTTTTTTTCTCTTTTGCTACTACAGACTTTGTAGATGAACCTAGAGAATACTTCCAGGCTGTGTGTTGCCTTACAGTGAAGTAGCACTTAGGCACTGGATTAGGGAAAGTTTGCAGGACTTGGGTATCGGCAAGGATTAAGGACTTGGAAAACATAGATGCAGAGAATTTCTAAAGAGCTCCTAAATTAACTTGCATCAATGGTTTCTGAATTGTGCTAAGGAATAAACTCAATGTCCGTTTCTCTGACCAAATTAACCTGGTCAGCCACAGGGAAGTGGTAGTTTCAGGCAGTAACTCTTGCTGGACTGACTGATGATCCATCAACATACCCACTGCAGCTTATGTGTGCGTGCAGTGGCACTATTTTAGGCTCATCTGACCTAGTATCTATGAACAGATCAATTATCCATGCTATCAATTGATGTGTCTTGGGCATTGGGGAACCTCTGGAGAGATACAGAAGCACTGGGATATAATCTGTACCTATTACAGGCAAGCATTAAATATGACAGGCACTGAACACTTGCAAACTCTAGTTGGAAACGCAGCCGTCTGTGGGGAGGGTTAGTAGCAAGTACTCTGCCTCTGATATGTCCAGCATAATTATACTAATGCTGGAAAGAATTAATAGATATACTACTATTTTCTTCCTTTCTACATGAACATTCCCTTTGGAATCTTAAGTATCTTGTTATTGAATTTCTTTATCTCTATGTGAGCTTCACGAATTTTTACTGTCACATTTATAGTTTTGCGCTATAAAACAGATTCTAAAAAGTTGGTGTCTGTATTGCTTTTTATCATTACAGAAGTTGCAGGAAATATTTTTGGATTTGAAAAGTAGCAGTTTCGTACAATAGTTTTTTGTTTGAATGTCGCAGGAAAGAGAAGTGAAAATGTATCTGGAATCAAGTTTTTGTGTTTCAGTGACTGTAGTAAAGAGGTCAAAAATATATAATGAATCACTAATTATTTCAAGATACCTGGAGGACCTGGCAATCCTTCCCGACCTGGATCACCTCGTGTACCATTTAGCCCTGGGAATCCCATTGGACCTGGATCACCTGGGAATCCTCTTGCACCTTTTGCACCTAAATTATACAAAAGAAAGTAAGAAATTGTGATCTGAACAAACAAAACAGAAATATAGATGGCATGTAACAAAAGGTGATGGTAAATATCATCATGATGTGTTTCTGGATGCAAAGATACTATATTGTGTATATATATACACATAAAAATGTATATAAAGCTACTATATCGTATTTTTTTATATATATACATATATACACACATATATAAAAAGCTACTATAATGTAGCTCTTTAACAGTATTTGAGAATCCAAGTCATGGAACAAAAATCTCGGCTAAGAGGTCTTACAAATACAGTTTAGCCTGACCAGTGATCATAGAATCACTGGGTTGGAAAACCCCTCTGAGATCATAGAGTCCAACCACATGTATCCTCCACTAAACCATAGCATTAAGTGCCTCATCTACCCATATTTTAAATACCTCCAGGGATGGGGACTCAACCACCATCCTGTGCAGCCTCTGCCAGTGCCTCATGACCCTTTCAGTGAAATATTTTTTCCTAATGTCCGACCTGAACCTCCCCTGGCGCAGCTGGAGGCCATTCCTCCTTGTCCTATCAGCTATTACTTGGGAGATCAGAACATCACCTACCTCTCTACAACTTCCTTTCAGGTAATTGTAGGCAGTGATAAGGTCTCCCCTCAGCCTCCTCTTCTCGAGGCTAAAATAATGATATGGAGACTACTAGGGTGAAAATCATTAGTCTTCAGACTTTTTGAAGACTTGTATTATTTTATAAACTAAGACTTTTAGATCAAAAGGCAATGTCAAAGAAGAATGCTCAAAAGAAACAGGCATGGATGAAATGATGTAGGCAGAACACACTTTCCCCTTCCCTGCTAAACTGAGCACAGAACAAGAGCAGACTGGTTTGGATAACCACAAAACAGAAATGTAAAGCTAAAGTTTAGATCTAACCATCCTAGAAACTGAATACAAATTAACTAGCCTACTTACTATATTTGAAATAGTACAAGTCTATAGCTTTGGTAGTAAAAGAAGAGCTGTGCCCTAAAAAAAATGTTCCTTTGGCACTGAACTCATGTTCATGTTGAAGTTAACTCCTGGCAAGTAAAATGAGATCTCGCTTCCTTGTGATGTAGCATTTGATGTTTGGGTAAGGGCAAACAGCACCGTTTCCTTACAGCTCAAAACCTGAAAACATTTCAGAGAATTCTTATGTTAAACTTCTAAAATTATATATTTTTTCATGCAGTAGTTCTATTACATGGGTTTCATTAATTGACTGTGTTCCAAGACTGAGATTTTTTTGGTAAAGTTCCATGAAAAGAATGCCCCTTGAATGCTTTGTTTCCCTCCCCTCCTCAGCTCCTCGAACTCTTAGGTTCCCAACTCGGGCTTGAAGGTCAGCAACATGCTTTAACATTTTAAGTGTTGTTGCTTAGCATCACCATGAATTACAACTCATGTATTTATTACACTGAAAGCAAGTTTCTCTCTCTCTCTATGACAAAAAGGAAAATATCACTTGAATCTGGATACTTTTTTCCACTTTAGTTTTCTGAATTTCCATTATTTAACCATGACTTTTTTCTGCAGTTTTAGATATTGTTTGTGAAGAGAAGGAAATCTTTTAAAATACCACAAATAAGGTGCACATAAACAGCCAATGCAGTGTGAACAGCATTTTCCCAGTGCCGTACAGGACTATTGTTCTCGCCCTCATATGAGAAATAAGTTCATAGAAAGCAATTAAAAGGAAAAATCCTAGGCTTTCAGGTCTCAATGAAAAATTGTAATACGCCTCTTACCCAAAGAGCATCTTGGTCTTGTTTCTCATCTGTGATAACTGACTTTCATTCATTCTGTTCAGTATTTCACTAATTAAAAAGCCGTGTCAGAGAAAGAAGGACACAGGCGGAGAATGCAACCACCGCTTCCCACATTATTTCAGTAACTCATTATGTGATGTTAGCTGGTTTTAACATGTTGTGCCCAACAGTAGTAAGAAAAAACTTTTATTTTAGACCAATGTTCAATTTGCAAGTGCTTTAGCTGTACGTTTGAACCAGAAAACAGCTTAAACATTTTATTTAACAGCGATCACGTAGGTCTCAAGGCTGCTGAACAAACATGATGTAATAGGCTGGGTTTGTTGCTAGGAATTTCAAAGGAACACGGGAATATGAGGCTTTGAGACTATAAACATGATTTCTTGCTTGATGTACTGGGAGTCATCAGCACCTAGGACACTGAGAAACTTGACTGTCTATAGCAGAGATCCATCCTGGCTGAAAAGAAGGTGGGAAATCTTGGGGACAAAACCACACAATGAAAATAGTCTAAAAGAGTGTTGGTGCTTTTGTGTCAATCTGGAGAATGCAAGTAGGAATTATGCTCCAAGAAACTAGACTGACACAGCTACAGCAACAAGAAGCTGTGAAAAATTGTACAAGGTCCTACTCTTGCCGGGTTTCCGGGTCCAGAACAGCCTCAGATTAAAAACAGGTGACTACAGAGCTCTGCAGTGGGCTAAGCAAGGAACTTCTCTGGTTTTTGGAGGGAAAGGAGGCAAAACAAATCTCAAAATTACTAAAACGTAAACTGATAAAGACAGAGAAAGGTCTGTTAAGAAGCTAACCAAAAGTACAAAACATAATGCACATGAAAACAGCATTAGTTTTGTTACAGCAGTCTTACAGCTCAGAGTTAAATCTATATGTATTTGCTGAAAGAAAAACCTTCAAGCTCATGTGAATGGAAGAATAAACAAATCATCATACTCAGAAAAATTACAAGGATGTCAAAGAAAGCAACCTGCAGAAGCATTTATCCTAACAACAAACTAAGGCTTTAGGACTAAGGCAACATAGATCAGAGATACAGATCATCTTGTGACAGATAAAATATTCCCTTTTAAGATCCATTAGATTATGATGAATCAATCCATCAATCCATGCATACTTTAGTAAAACTTGTGCTTGAATAAAGCAAGCTTGACCTTAAAATTTATAGTCCGGACCTCTGAGCTGGGCTAAAGCACAGAGGGCACAGGAATGGAAGCATCAAGAATGTTAGATTTCCCAAACTTTAAAGATCCAGTTATGATTTTTTGTCAGTATCTTTACCAGTTGATAGTGAGAAGGGTTTACTGAAAAGCAGCTGTATTGCTTAGGCTGGGAGTACCTAAGCTTGTAGGAACTATCAATGCTAGTGAGAGGTTCCTTCTTTGAGGTCAGTTGTTATGACTTCTCAGCACACTGTGTCTACATTTCTCTCCCATCTCTCATAGTTCTTTAGACTCTGTCTCTACTTCCCATTGCTCTTCCTTTTGGAAAATGGTGGGGAACTCTCAGGCTCACGGTGGCTGAAAGGATTCTATATATCACACGAGGAGGAACAGTAAGAAGGATCTGCCACAGTCCTCCATGGCAACCTTTTATCACCCTGCTTTCAGAGGACAGGATGCCTAGTCTGCTCTGAGAGACCTCAGTATATTCTCTACCAATAGACAAGTGGACTCTGTACACTTTCACTTGATTGCACGTGGAGAAGAGCAATTGGGCTGCGCTTTCTGTCTTCCATTTCATATCTGATGCTCATTAGCAAAGGCAGAATTAGTTCAGGAACGGTGCAGCCACCTCTGCTGCTTCACTGCTTAGATCACACAAACATAGAATGGTTTGAGTTGGAAGAGACCTTAAAGATCATCTAATTCCAAGCCCTCTGCCATGGGCAGGGACACCTCCCACTCAATCAGGCTGCCCAAGGCCCCATCCAACCTGACCTTAAACACCTTCAGGGATGGGGCAGCCACAACTTCCCTGGGCATCCACAACTTCTCTGCTGGCTTCAAATCACCTCCATTATAATTTTTAAAACTTGCTGCTTGCTAAGGCCCAACTTTAAATGATCTGGTGAGATCTCCCTCAAAACGTAGTGTATGTGGGAAACATAAGGTGATGGCAAAACATTACCTGTAACTCCTGGTAGTCCTGGCCTGCCTTGAGATCCCTTTGGTGGCCTCACACAGCCTGCGCCTGCAAACAAAGATTGTTAATTACACCATATGTCCTTATATGCTGCCTCTCTTCAGCTCTGCACCTGCAGTTCAGATATCATTAAAGCCGGTAAACGCAATTAACAGGCAAAACTCTAATTTAAAAAAAAAAATTTATTAATCATTAAAAAAACCCCAGATTGCTCATGGATGGAATTTTCAAGGGAGCACCTCACTGAGCTCCACCCGAAGAGCTGCTCTTGTGTCTAGTTTACAGAATGTAGTGGCTGCTGCAGTTAAACTGGCATGGGAAGCACAGTCCAGCCTCATAGATGACTGTATTTTTCAGAATAAAAGAGACAATTTGTTCTCCTGTGGGCAATTTACACTCCTGAAGCAAGCCAGTCATTTTTCTGTGCAAATAAATGAGCTCTCTCTTTACATGTTAAATTGCACTGAAAATCTTTGCTCAAAGTTCATCTTTAAAAGAAATTACTTAGATTTTCTTGTGCACCTAATCTTCAGGACTGTTGTTACAGACTGCATAGTAATCAGTATTTTGTCACTCAGCAGTAATGAAATAAAAGAATTTCTGAATTGCAAAGCTAAAACCGCAATCGTTTTAGAATATGTTCAATCTGATTAAATTTAGTTATGTACAGTATATGTGTGGTTATTTGTGACCTGATATTCAAATATTTTGCAATCAAGAGCACCCAAAGTAGTCATCAGAAAGAAAATCATAGAATCATAGAATGGCTTGGGTTGGAAGGGACCTTACAGATGATCCAGTTCCAACCCCCTGCCATGGGTAGGGACACATCCCACTAGACCAGGCTGCCCAAGGCCCCGTCCAACCCGATCTTGAACACTTTCAGGGATGGTGCAGACACAACCTCCCTGGCCAGTGCCTTATGACCCCCATAGTGAAGAAATTCCTCCTTAGGAATATCAAGCCATAAGAGCAGTGAAAGTATTACTCAAGCCATTTGGATGTACAGTACCTGACCATATTGGTTCGGTTGCATCTCCTCTAGAAAAGTCTTCAACAACCTGCCCACAGTCTTTGAGCAAAAAATGGGAGATTACAGTTATTATTTAAAAGAGAAAAGTTGTAAAATGCTCTCAGTTCTAACTAAAATGTCTATAACAACATCAATGATGCATTCTCTTATGTATTATGCATACATTAAACAAAACCTATTTGCTATAACATTCTGACACTCTTTATCCATCTATTAATTAGATTGAAGTCTGGAACTTAACCCTAGCAGAGCCAGGAGGCTGTGTCCCATGCACTGAGTAGGTCTGGCGAGTGTCTGCTCTGGCTTGCATACTCTGCCAACCACCTCAAAGCTGAGCAAAAAACTCTGAGCTCTTGTGAATGTAGTCCTGGTATCCTTACATCAGAAGCAACTTGGAAAGCTGCAGAGATAGTGTGAAGAGTTCTGAAGAATGAATACATCCTCTGGTCAATTTAAAGATTATATTGGTTGTAGGAGACCAAAGAAAACCACCTGTGAGCACTCCAATAGCAGGACATTGCTCCACTGCCTCTAATGGCTTGAAACCTGAAAGATTTACTTGCTGGCACTAATGTCTTTATTCATTCTATTTTAGTACCTGGCATGAAACTACTGGGACTTCTGAACCTTTTCCTTCCTTAAGGTTTCTGGACAACTAATACAAGCAAATCCTTTTTACCCACATAAACCCCCACCAAATGCTATCTTTTCAACAACGATGCTGTACAATTCAGTAATGATCTTCTATGGCTTTGATGTAAGACAGAGTGATGTCTCTTACCCAGTTGGCCAGGGTCTCCTGGTGGACCAGGAAGACCTGGAGGTCCAGGGTTTCCAGCTTGTCCATGGTCACCTGGAGGACCCCGGTACCCTTTTGGACCAGGAAATCCTTCACCTGGCAGGCCTGCTTCTCCTGGAAAGCCCTTTGGACCTAATTCGCCTGCATAACCAGGATCACCGGGGAAACCTCTGATACCATCACCCTGCGGGAAGTGAACGGAGGTGGTCAAGCCTGACTTTGTTGAGAAACAAACCAAACTTAAACATTTGAACAGCTCTCATGCTGCCCCATGTAGGCAGCAATTCCTCAGGTAATGGATCCCAGCTTTTTAAATCACATTGCAAATAAGGTACATTTCAAATAATCAGACTTTTAATTTATACCCCATGGCAGAAAAGGCACGAGAGAAGCAATCTTGAGGGAGCAATTCCCTAAAAAGACTGGTCAGTGAATGGCACTTAGGTGATATGAATCACTGCTGTGGAGAAGCTTCTTCCCTTCCTGAAAAGCTGCAAGTGTGTTTTGGGGAAACCACATGCATTGCTAGCGGTGTTCTGGTGCCGCGTTTAGGTCAGCAACCTTGAGAAAAAGTGAAAAAAAAATTGCGCTCATATGGGTAGATTTTTTTCCTTGTCTGTTAGGCTAGTGATACTTCCACAATATTGTATCAACATCTTATGAACATCACAAGAAACCATTTCCATCCTCAGAAGTAATAGAAAGCACCATATTTACTGGTAGTAAAAAGCACTGTGGTCCAGTCTAGACTATATGGCTCTGGCCTGTCTTCAAATAAGAGCATCCTGGTGGTCCAGTCTCTCTCAGACAACATTAGAAGGAGTCACTAATAAACCACTAATTATCACAAACTGACCACTATTAGCAAGCTGTTTGAAGTGGGTTATAGATGGCTATAGTCGTTTGAATAAAAGAGACATAAAAGTAAATATTGTTCTAAATATCCTGAGAATAAAACTGATATTTGATATATCAATAAACAGCAAAGCCAGTCTAGTCATGCAGCATTATCTGAGAGACAAGGACAGCCAGCTGATCATAAGTTTAGTTCCTTCAGAACTAAATGTAATAATAATTGAGTGTGGTGGAAACGATTTAGCTGTATTTGCTACTTACTGGCAGCCCAGGCTGTCCTGGTAAACCATCTAATCCGTCTCTGCCTGGGAAACCATCTGCACCTCTGACACCAGGCAGTCCAGGATCTCCTCGGATTCCTTTGGTGCCTAAAGAAGACCTTTCATTGTGAGACTAATTTTTCACGAAAGGTGTAAATAATTGCAAAATAGACAAGACGTGAACTTTTACTCTACCTTTAGTCGTTATGTGGAAAGAATCTCCCTTTTCTCCTTTTGGTCCAGGAAATCCATCTTGACCCGAAAACCCCTAGTGTTACACACATTGGAAAAAAATGAAAGAGAACCCCTTAAGAAAGAAGTACAATAATTATTATTTCCACTGTCCTGCTTAAAAAAAAAAGTGTCTCATTAAATTTTACTGCTTTTCTGTTACTTTCTACGAATTATTTCCTCTTTGGTAAACCCATTCTTGTGTCTGAATCTTTATTAATATGCTCTAACTAGGACCAAGATCTATGCGGCACGGTAGCGGTGCTTCTGCATCAGGATAGCTTTGGGAGAGCTGAGGCTTTCCATGGGTTAAAGTCCTGCAGTTGACTGCAGCTGCAGAACTGCCTCAGAGAAAACATAGTAAATTACTCAGTGTTAGGCATTAAGGAAATAGGTCTAGGGAACTCTTTGGCGCCGTGGTCACAAAACTCAGGGTTATATTGACCTGCATTTCTTCCTGCCCACTACTACGAAAGAGGAGAGCCTTGTAGCTGGTGTTGGGCTGTGATTCACAATGTTATTGTGGGGCTCAAAGTAAAAAAATCTTCATTTACCAGAGACAAGAACCTAGGTACAGTGACCTAGTGGGAGGTGTCCCTGCCTGTCACAGGGGAGTTAGAACTACATGATCTTTAAGGTCCCTTCCAACCCAAACTGTTCTATGATTAAGAGACTTGACCCAAACCACTGGTTTTGGATAGATGGGACAGCTGGAGGTCCTCAGTCCAACCCAACACTCATATCTACAGCAGGTTGCTCAGGGTCTTGCCTGGCTAAGCTTTGAAAATCTCCTCTCTTGCAAAGGCAAACTGTGGTGAAGCTAACATCCAGATTTTGGCCATCGTGACCCCTGGTATAACACAGAATCCTCCTCCTGAACAGCCCATCTGAAAGTGGTTTCACTAGTTTTGGGCCAACAGCCTCTGAGTCACAAGACCAAACCCATGGTATGTACCATGGCCCAGAGGTTATGGATTCATTTACCATGGATTTCTTTTGTACCTGATGCATTTATCTTTTATTTAAACTACTCCTGCACCATACATTATTTAAAAGGGTGCCTTTTGGCATCACTGCCTTTTACTGATATTTTCCAAGATTTTCTTGGGTGAAAAGCATGCGTGGAAACTGCATCTCAGCTGCCGGTCATCTCAACAATAAACAGTCACACTTCTGCAAGTCTAAAGGTTGAGATCAGATTTGAGTGCAAGGATTTTGCTTTATCTGGGCCATATTTGCAAACTGTATTTTAATGGTTAGTGAAGATGCATCTAGACAATACAGTGAAGATGTTTCCTTTAGGCCATTAATTTTGCAGGTCAAAAGACATCTTAGGAACTTAGTACAGAACTGAATTATTACACTCACTAAATAACTGTAGAAACCTTCAGCAGTAATGCAGCATTAATAGTATGATATATACATTGCTTTTTTTTTGTTTGTTTGTTTTGAAGGTTTATAAATGAAATTTAGCACAAAGGTGTTTTTGAACTGTTTTATACCTGTTTCTAATTTCTTCCTCCATAGGAAAAATATACCCTTTGCATAGGATAAAATTTTATTTTCATTAAATTGATATAAACTTGATCTATTTATTGTCCATATAAAGAATCATAGAATGGTTTGGATTGGAAGGGACCTTAAAAAACATCAAGTTCCAACCCCCCTGCCATAGGCAGGGACACCTCCCACCATGGAGGTGTCTAAAGGCTCCATCCAACCCGGCCTTCAACACCTCCAGGGAGGGGGCAGCCACAACTTCCCTGGGCAACCTGTGCCAGTGTCTCACCACCCTCAGAGTGAAGATTTTATTCTTAATGGCTAGTCTAAATCTTTTGAAAAGTCCCTCCCCAGCTTTCTTGACCCTCCCCCTTCAGGTACTGGAATGTCACTCTAAGGTCTCCACGGAGCCTTCTCTGCTCCAGGCTGAACAATCCCAACTCTCTCAGCCTGTCCTCATAGCACAGGCGCTATGTAAGTTGTTGAATGTGCTCAAAGAATTATGCAGTTACGTCTGCCTAGGACTATGGACCAAGAATATTTAAGCTAAATTGTTTTACTTTGGGTTTGTTGCAGAGTGAAAGGTGAGATAAAGTCAGGGCTTTGCTACTGAGTGTTATTTTGCTGTTCTGTGCTATAATATGCCTGTACATGTCTGTACTGCCATCTGTTCTATAGTAGCTTGAATTTTGGGATGAAGACATTGAAATTAATTTCAAAGGCAAAAAACCTGCAGAATTTGCAAAATTTTAACTGAACTTTCAACAATGAACTTTTTGAAAATATTTGTCAATATTTTCATGACTTCTAGTAGAACTTTTCATAGCATTTAATTGTTCAGTTTAAAAATAACCCTATTTTTTTCTGCTTCTTAGAACAGCCACAATCAAGTCAAGTTTCACTTTATTATCCTCGTAAAAAATCCCAAACTTAAGCTAGCTGTGAGTGAGTTTGGGTTTGTGATGTTCAGAAGAGCCTAAAGCACTAACTAAAAACATCACGTTTGCTCTGACATCTTTGCCTAAAAGAAAATCCGCTTTGGGTCAGCTTTACAAAAATTTTATTCCAAAATCTTGAGAGATGTAACTTTGGAAGACAGCTCTGACTGTGAGGAATCGAATCACGATGCAGTTGTACATAGTACAGCACTTTTAGATGTAAATAATAAGCAAGCAATTGTAAGCAAAGCCCTTTTCTCGGGGTTATTAATGGTGGTTTTTCGGAAGACTTAATGTACGGTAAACAAGAATCTTACATTTCATCAGTTTGATGTATGCATCTTATTAGCAACAACCTGAAGTTACTACTGGAATTATTACCCTTGAAGATGATGAGATAACGCTCACTACTACATGTTCCGCTGAAACAGCTTGTTTAAATGGAAAGTGAACTTTGGATTATGTGGAAATCTTGCACTGTTCCCAAAACATTCTATTTTCACCTCCATCTTAGCAATTTTTGGCTTTTAGTATTTTGGAGATAGCAATTTGAAAGCTATTGAACTGGCACAGAAAGAAATAAATCCTACTTTTAGTCATTTTTCCAAGGAGAATAGTCATTTTTTTTTTGGTTCTTTTTTCCTAGCAGGCATATAAAGCTTTGCGCTAAAGAAACAAATATCTCACTTTTGCTCCAGGGTATCCAGGATTACCATGTGGTCCTTGATCACCAGGTTCTCCTTTCCTTCCAGGCTGGCCAGCGGTTCCTGGAAAGCCAGGAGGGCCAGGAGGGCCAGCAGGGCCCCTTCTGAGTTCATCACCCACAAGGCATCTACTGCAATCCCCTTCTTCCCCTAAGAAAAAGATTTGAAAGGATCAGAAACACACTTTCACAACAAGAAAACGTTCAGCTGCATCCATCATACATGTAGACTTGAGACTACTTCAGTAATTTCTTAAATACTTCAGAAAAGTACTTTTTCTTGCAAGGAGCTAACACAATGTTTCATTGGCCCCAGCTCAAATTCATTGTTCCCATATAATAGTTCAATAAACATATAATAGTTCAATAAACAAAGAATGAATACAACAGTAGCTTTACACAATGCATAATAGCAGTACATCTACTGGGTAATCTGTTATAACCAACCTTTAGGTCCTTTTCGTCCTCTTTGCCCAGGGAAACCTTGCATGCCCAATCTACCTGGTGGCCCCTCCAGTCCTTTTAATCCAAAGAGAGAACCTAGAAGTTTCATTAAATAAAAATATAAATTAATCTACTGTAGATTTACTTTTCTTCTCCGTCCTCCCTATTCCTTTGAGCCACACTGCACTTGCCCTTTTCTGTTTCCCCTAACGTCATTTACTGTCTAAGCCAGCCTGGTCTCTTCCTCTCTCCCTCTTCTCACAGCTTTCCACACTTGTTCTCAGTAAATTCCATCTCCTACGGCAGCTGATTTTTGCCATCCTTTGCTCTCCATCACCCTGAATTCCCTTAGTCTTCTCCCTCAGCATAACCTGCTTTGCATTCCCACAGACCACCGCTGGTTCCCCTCCTGCATATCCTTTGCCCCACTCCTGCTCTTGCACTGGACTGTGATACTTTTCACAGAGGCAAAGCATAATCTCAGTCAGATATGGCTTCTGAGGTTCCAACCCTCTTCTCAAAGCAGGGCCAACCTCAAAGCTGAAAATAGCAGTAAGACCCCCCTTAGCTTTCACTTCTCCAGGCTAAGGAAGTAATGCAACTATCTCAGACACTCGTTGACACTCATATCCCCCCCCCAGCTCAAAAGAAACCTTCTTTTTCTTTCAGTTTTTGCCAGGAATGTCTGAAAACCATGCAAACCTTCCCTTCCTTGATGAGCATGTAACACTTATCCCCTGCGTCCTTCCTACAACCCATTCAATTTCATTCCCTCAATCTTCTTGCTTTTCCTTGACCACAGCTGTCATGAAAAGAAGCAAAGATATTCCTGTGAGTTCTCATCGTTGCTCTTCATGCACTTACCAGGGGCTCCAACGGGACCAGGTGGACCACGGAGTCCTGGTGTGCCGTGCTTACCCGGAAACCCAGGTGGTCCCACCTGATAAGCGGGAGATCCTATTTCACCTTTTTCACCTTTTGGTCCCATTTCTCCAGGTAAACCCGGCTTATCGCCATCCGCTGAAAGAGAACCAGAGAAGAATTTTGGAACAATTTCTTAATGACGCTGCTCAAAGAGCTGCAATCATAGAATCATAGAATAGTTTGGGTTAGAAGGGACCTTAAATATCATCCAGTTCCAACCCCCCTGCCATGGGCAGGGACACCTCCCACTAGATCAGGCTTCTCAAGGCCCCATCCAACCTGACCTTCAACACCTCCAGGGATAGGGCAGCCTCAAATTCCCTGGGTGACGTGTGCCAGGGCCTCACCATCTTCATCGTGAAGGAATTCTTCCTTATGTCTAATCTAAATCTGCCCTCTCCAGTTTATCCCCATTGCCCCTTGTACTATCACTACAAGTCTTTGTAAACAGTCCCTCCCCAGCTTTCTTGGAGGCCTGGAATGCAGAAGGGAAAGTTCATGCAACTGCATCTGGCACTCAATGAAAAACAGAGGCATTTAGCACAGAGCAAATTTGGCAACTACACTTTTTACTTCAGCAAATCAATAGTGGCCGCTGAAGCAAAGCTCTACCACCATTCCTACTAAAGTTATTTTGCCAGAAACCCATCGAGGCTGACGGAAAAGGATCCTCTCAGTTTTTGCCTGGGCAGTGAGCTATCTACCACTCTGTACTGTAAATTTAACAGTCCATACATGTGTTTTCCCAATCTTGAGACTGTATCAGTTGGAATTTGCTATGAAGTTAAGCTGTTGCAACATGTGTTGCTGGGATATTACCATCAGAGTATCCAGGAAGACCAGGCAGCCCAGGATCTCCCTCCTCTCCTGGGTCCCCCTGTAGTCCAGAAACACCTGGAAGGCCTGGATCACCTCTTGCACCTGAAATATATCCGTGGTTCCACAAAACACTTGTTAGTGTGATGCTGTTTGTGACCCATAAATGCTGTATTGTGATTTCTCAATTCTAGACAAGTAAAAATCATGAACTTCAGGGGCTTCAGAATATTAGAATTTGCAATCATTTCTTAAAGATAGCTTCTGAAACGCAAAAATTTGCTCCCTCAGGCTGCCTCAGTCTTAATAAGGAAATATATCTGAGAGATTTCTGTAAAGCCTAAATAGTCGGGAGCTCAGCATGTCCTGTGAAAGGGACAGTATGGAGCCACCAAGCTTCGGAAGAAGGAGAATATCCCTCAGCTCTCACTAATATGCCTGGGAAGTACAGAAGCCCAGCTCTCTGAGGAGAGTCCCTCCTTTTTCTACAAGAAGTGGCTATGATAACAGATGTAGGATATGTGAGCTTTCCTCTGCTCCCCGGAACCAAATGCATCTGCGTGGGCTCAGGTATTGACTGCAGAAAGTATTGTGCTCTTGTCGTAGATCATCTGGTGTGTCACAGAGGAAATATGGTGCTTCCTCCCCTCTCCACACTCTCTCCTTCTCCTAAAAGCCTGATATGAACAACATTTTGGGCCTTTTGCCTCCTTTCTCTGGGAAGAAGGGGACCATTCATCATTAGACTCTCTATTTTTCAACAAGATTGATAAACTCAATTGCTCGAGGTCAATGGCATGTGATCATCCTTGCTGTTTGCTGGCATCTTCCATGGAAAAGATCTGGCCTTGGCAAATTAGTATCACCTTTTACAGGTGTCCGGCTCTGCAGGACATCTGTCAGTGAAAAGATCACAAAGTAAAGCTACTAATTTAAAAAAGGAAAAGAAAAATCCCCTTCAATTCCTCCTGTCTGAAACAGGGTGCAGAAGACAGATTCCCATTCTTCCTTTCCCTGGACAATGAAAACCCACTTTTTTGGTTTTTTTTCTTCTCTATGGACATCAGAATGCATGGATGCCTTTTGTTTAGCAATCCAGCTTCAAAAGGAGAGACAAAGAAGCCACCTGCTTGCAAAAAGGTGATTCAGGTACTCTTAGAAGGCAATTGTAGTTTCTGGAACAGTTTAGCAAACCATAGCATTTCTAAGGAGTTGAGTTCTCAGAATTTCATGCTTTTGATCTCTGTAGAATGTAGTAAAATGCAGCTAAGATAAGCAGTCTAGGTAAAAAAGATGTACCTTTCCTTGGGATGCGGGAAGGAAAATAGGAAACCGGTCCTGGAGGACCGACGTCGCCTGGCTCCCCCTGTTAAAAGAAGTTGAAGTATCACACCTAAGCACATCACTGAAGGATTTCTTTCAAAATTGAAAGACATGACCATCAAACACACAAAACCCCCGAAGTTTCCAAAGAAAAGGAGGGAAAAGGAGGGGAGAGGAGGGTCAGGGAAGGGAAGGGAAGGGAAGGGAAGGGAAGGGAAGGGAAGGGAAGGGAAGGGAAGGGAAGGGAAGGGAAGGGAAGGGAAGGGAAGGGAAGGGAAGGGAAGGGAAGGGAAGGGAAGGGAAGGGAAGGGAAGGGAAGGGAAGGGAAGGGAAGGGAAGGGAAGGGAAGGGAAGGGAAGGGAAGGGAAGGGAAGGGAAGGGAAGGGAAGGGAAGGGAAGGGAAGGGAAGGGAAGGGAAGGGAAGGGAAGGGAAGGGAAGGGAAGGGAAGGGAAGGGAAGGGAAGGGAAGGAGCATCTGTTTTATTGCTTCTAGGAAGTGAAAGTAAAGTAGTACCTTGCTTCCTCTAGGACCATAGGCACCTGGTTGTCCATCAAATCCTGGAAACCCCTGTAATACACAAAAAAAGTTATTGATTTCTCCTTAATAAGAGAAAGAATGAAATAATTTTCTCAGTAGCAGCTGTCTTTGTCCAATGGTAGTGTGCAAACTATGCAATAGAGCTAAGCAGTTTGTCTCCCTGGGGTGTAGGAATTTGGGTAATAACATAAAGTCTCCTAGCATTTTGATGTTCCATCTCTTGGACTAAGCCTTACTCCTGTCAAAGTCCAGAGGGACCTGCTGTGGTGCAGGCTCTATCACCTCCGGCGCTGGTGCAGATGGAAGGAGCATCTACACTTGCACCGCCTCCTTGGAGTCCGCAGGATGGTGGAAGGGGAACAGGATCCCCTCTATGCTGGTTGACTTTTAAAATGTTGGAAATCCAAAGTGTGTGGATTAAAACATGTGTGGTAAAATAATATATCCTGTCACACAAACCATATTTCAGCTGCTGGGGTGCACTGAGTGCATGTTTCAGTGATGCTGATACAGAATCATAGAATCACCAGGTTGGAAGAGACCCACTGGACCATCGAGTCCAACCATTCCTACCAAATACTAAACTATACCCCTCAGCACCTTGCCACGTGTCCCTTAAACATCTCCAGGGAAGGTGACTCAACCACCTCCCTGGGCAGCCTGTTCCAGTGTCCAATGACCCTTTCCGTGAAAGATTTTTTCCTAATGCTCAGCCTGAACCTCCCCTGGTGGAGTTTGAGGCTATTCCCTCTCATCCTGTCTCCTTTCACTTGGGAGATGAGGTCAGAAGAATTTCAGAAGAAATGATCTCTTCTGAAGCACTACAAATACCACAGCTCTCACCAAGATGCCACAAACTGGAACACAGGCTTCAAAGACCTTTCCTTGATGGCAAATGAACACCACACCATTAGAAAAAGAGATTCTTAAGAATCAAGTGTGAAATCTCTTTACACTAGGTGGAGCTGGTGGTCTAGAAGTGAAGCCATCAGCTTCCTAATTAACTGCAACTTCATATGTGTGAAAGCAGGACTTAACCATCCTTCTTTCTTTCTTAAGAATCAAATCGCTCATAAATCAACAAAAAGGAGGTCGTTGTGAACAGCACATGAAGCAGCCTGTGCCCTCTCATATAAATGTTATACAAGAATCATAGAATCAGAGAATGGTTTGGGTTGGAAGGGACCTTAAAGATCTAGTTCCAACCCACCTGGCATGTGCAGGGACACCTCCCACCAGATCAGGTGCCCAAGGCCCCATCCAACCCGGCCTTGAACACCTCTAGGGATGGGGCAGCCCCAGCTTCCCTTGGCAACCTGGGCCAGTGCCTCACTGCCTTCATCGTGAAGAATTCCTCCTTATGTCTAGTCTAAATCTGCCCCTCTCCAGTTTATAGTCATTGCCCCTAGTCCTATCACTAAAAGACTTTGTAAACAGTCCCTTTCCAGCTGTCTAGCACACCACCTTCCAGGACTGGAACGTCGTTCTAAGGTCTCCTTGGAGCATTGTCGTCTCCAAGCTGAACATTCAAACTAATGTACTTAATTCTAAAACTGTTGCTAAGCTTCGCCTTCAATAAGGAGAAGCCACTGAACATTTCTGACTAGAGCCTGAACCTATGTAAAGGTCAGCCAGTGGGCTTCAATGGGTTTTGCATCAGCCTCTCCACATAAATATCACTGATAGCATATTCCCTTCCACACCACCAGGCTTTGTGGTTGGACCGAATTGCTGGGCAAATGTTACTTTCCATTTTTCATGTATTTTCATGGGCTACGTGTTTCACGCTATTATTGTGCCTTGACAGCAGAACAAATCCTTAAACAACTAAGGATGGAGAAGCCTAGAAAATCACGCATCCCACAGCTATCTGAATATCTCATGGAAGTGATTTCTAATGCTGACTGAAGAAGCCTTTTTCTGAGAACAAACAAAGTATGAGCTCTTCTCTGTCTGACAGAATGGTATTTTAAATATTTGGGTATGTTTCCATGGGGACAGAGATTTAACCAGTATATTTATCAGTTGCCTCCTCTTCTTCTTTTGTAACATTCAAGATATCCATACATCTCAACCACATCCACAGAGATCTATTAGAAATGTAAGTTTCTGCATGTAGGAAGAAATTTATAGAAATTGTAGCTGCAGTAATGGGAACAATGAAAATTACATCTCCCCATAGTGCTCTTCAAACAAGCTCGTGTTTTAAGCAAGCCAGACTTTAATTATAGGGCTGGGTTTTTTTTTTCTCACTGATAAGAAAACTAACTGACCCAAAATTACAATGATGGATTAATCCAGGTGATATTTGTTAGGCTACAGCTGGCTTAATTACAGGCAGAATTTGTTCTCTACAGTTTATTTTTCAGTCAGATTGTCTACATATGTGTTAGAAACAACAGTCTTGTACAAAATACTCACTCTTTCTCCACTGAGTCCAGGAAAACCATTGATTCCAGGCAGTCCCTATGAAGGCAAAACAAAATTAGCAAAATAAAGCGACATCCTGACATTCTGATGGTTAAGAATAATTATGATTTCATAGATAAAATAAAACTAACAGTTTGAAACTCTTAACAGTTAGACTTCAGAGAGTTTTTCAATGAGATTCACGTATGGTGCAAACAGAACAGGTCTGGAATCATAGCTGGTATTTGATTCTCTTAAATTGACCATGGAGGTTTGGAAGATGGCTGAGATTTTTTACAAATGTATGCTGAGTACTGCTCTCACTCTGTTCACACACCCTCAAAACACTGCACCCAAAAAAAGCATCCATAGATACTCCAAGGTAGTCGCACTGAATTTAGCTTCTTTCTGTGGTCACAAGTAACCAGACCCAAACTCATGTTTGTTAATCGTGGTCTCAACAGACTTAAAATGGGAACAATGCTACAGACCAGCACAGTAGCTGTGGTTAGTGAGCACAGCTTTAGTAAGAGACTCACAAGACCTCACAGTGATGGTACAGGTATAATTGTGAGTCCCATGGGGCCTTCCTCCCACTACCACTTGAACACGGCTTTTTCACTTTCCTATTTCAGGCAGTTCAGTGCAGGTCACAATCTGCTGGCTGAAGAACTATCATTTTTATAATTCATTAATCTTTGTTCTGTTCCTGAAGGCAAACTCTCAGCTTGGATTTGCATATTCACCTGGGTGAATTTTATCTTGAACAAATGACTCACCCTTTGTCCTGGGTAGCCCATTACCCCTTCTTCACCTTTTTCAGGAACATAGAGAAGAACACCCTAGGAAACATTGCAAGTCAGTTCAACACCTTTCTTCATTATGTGCAAAAAAAATTTGTAACACAGTTTATGGAAGCTAAACAGGAAGAAAGCATCATTGCAATGCATGCAGGATCTAATAATAGCTGCATGTGAAAAAACTGTTGTCCTTATAAAATTAAGCGTAATGTGCTTGCTTCATTACAATAGCCAGAGGAGGCCATTAGGGAGAGGATGGGGTTTCCCTCCTATCATCTCCTCCTCTATTTCTTTTGTGGCTGCAACTATGAAGGAGAGCCAACGCAATTGTTCAGCTATAAAACCAATTAAGCAACTCAGCTTATGACCAAACTGTAGCTTCAGAGAGCTATTTGGCAAACACAGGCACGTCGCTATCCATCTTACTATGAAAAAAGCCCAAAAGGTGGAAATACATATCCCCTTCTGCTATATCAGCATAAAATCTGTGGGTTTCCTAACATAGTAAATTAAATTCTGCACGTTTAAAATCTGACCAACAGCTGAAGAACTGGCTAGCAACTGTTCACAGAGGGCATCAGGGTTCCCACTGTGACCTTCTCCCATAACCTTGTGGAGAAGCTGACCAGACCACCTGAGAAAATAAAGCTCTGCAAAAGACTCAGTGAGGCATCCCTAATTGGTAAAGACTGTATTTTAAACCGCTCTGGGAAGTAAAAAGGAACCACTCGATGGCAAAGATAGTTAGACAGTCTAGAGGCTGCCTGCAAGTTAACTAAACCACATTCAGTCAAGCTTGGCAGACAACTCTGAACGACACAGCAACATGTGGCATTACTGCCCACATCCTCAACAGACTTAATGACCAATGAGACCAAAAGTTGTATGTGCTGGAGAGTGAACTGAAAAGGATTGAGAAAATTTCTGTATATACATATTTAACAAAGCCTAGTGGAATTTTTAAGCATAGATCAGCAGATCAGTAAGAGATCTATTAATAGTTAAAGCTAAAATTAAAGAAATATGTGAGGGAAAATCTTGCTTCAGTAAACCAGTAAGAGAATGACTGATTGCCCTGTGAAGTTATTACATGTCATGTCATTCGGTTTCCATAAAGAATCAGAAGTCTTACTACTGCTGCTTTTGTTGCTCCATATCTATATTGCATCATTTCAATGACGAACGCACCAGTATTATCTCCAATATTATTATTTGCCTTTGTTCTTCTCTACTTGACTTACTGGAATTCCAGCTTCACCTCTTGGTCCAGGTTCTCCTCTCTCACCCTAACAATAAAGGAAAACTATTCAGATACATTAAGCATTCCCATTTACATTTCCATGACTTTTCTACAACACAGAGTGACAAGTGTTTACCAAAAGGAAAAGCATCCCTCTTGTGCAGTTTTTTATTCAAGCACTTGTTATATGAAATGCATGTTTTCATAAGAACTTTTTAAAGCCCTTTTTAAAAAAAATATTCAATAGTTTTTTGAAAAATAGTTTTTTGAAAGGTGAGTACATTAGGTTGTTTCCAGGCTTCTTCACGAGGTGTCTGGGTGGTGAATGCCTGATTATTCCTGTAAATAAATGCACATTCTCCCATTTTTACCTGCGAGGTATGAATTGTCTGATCAAAAGTAAAAGTTCCTGTTAGGATGAGACAATTCATAGCCTAATGTCTACTCATTATGTTGACGGTACCTCCACTAAATATAAAAGCTCTGCAGATAAGTAGCTTATACGCAGACATCTCTGCTTAGTCACAGAAATCCCAGCACATCTGTTACTTAATGCAGACTGCAGACTGTCAAAGGCATTTTTAGATTTTTCAGTACCATAGCAATTTACTTCTCTTACTAGTAGAAATTGCACATGAACTGTCTAACTTCAAATCTGGGATGAAAAACTACTAGTCTGGAGAACATACACGTACAGGGTATAACTAGTGAGAAGCAGTAGTTGAGAATAAACTGCATCTTGCTGTTTATTCTCAATAAAGAGTGTGAACAACGCTTAATTGTTAATGTACAAATATATGCATCACATAGATTAGTTATATAAACAAACACAATAATTCAGATAATTTCCCTAAAGATATGCTTCTTTTACGGGAAGAAAATTTTACTTGCTATTACCAAAAATAAGACAATGAATGATTTCTCAGTAGGTAATTCTGCTTGTAAAATTAGAATACATGAGGGATGGCCAGTAGTTGACTACTTAACAAGAACAAGTTGCCTTAGACACCTCTAGCCTAAGAGAAGTGTTGTCTGAATGACTTTAGCCACTATAGTTTCCATCAATACTTCATGATCCAAGCTACGGGAAAGCAGAAGATTTTTCATCTACTAAGGTCTTCTAAGTACTACATGTCAAAATACATTTGTACAATATTTTAGTTTGGATGCTGCAGAAGTCTTAGTTCCTTGCGTATTTTGGCCAAGTAGCCCTGTAGTTACCTTGTGTTTGTCAGAGGGGACACCCATCAATTCTCTTGTAGGAAGCCCAGGTGGACCTGGAGGACCTGGGGGGCCCTGCAGGAAAAGCATAAGGATCATTTACTGATAGTTATAACACCTTCTCAAGCTGTCGATAAGCACAGAGCCTAAAGAAATGCAACAAAAGGAGCCACACAGATTTGTCCCTGCTAAGAGTGTGGTTCTAAGCCTCTGAATGAACTGACAACAAAACAAATTTATTTTGTGCTGGGCATATAGCAATACTTGCTCTTGCTCTGTATGTTTCCAGAGAGATGGTAAAGATTATTGCTTTATATAAAGTGATCAGGCTGTATAAATTTCAGAGGTGTTACATCT
Organism: Clamator glandarius; assembly: GCA_033459285.1. Lineage (NCBI taxonomy): Eukaryota > Metazoa > Chordata > Aves > Cuculiformes > Cuculidae > Clamator > Clamator glandarius. The sequence goes on from JAUNZM010000582.1 coordinate 550,088, forward strand.
GATCTGTGTGTAAATAAGGCAGAGTTATATCTAGCCTTCTAGCAGTTATTTCAGTTACAACAATCTTGTGGAGATTGTTACTTCCAAAGTTATACTTAGTTGTTCTTCTCTTATAATTATGTAACTCAAATGAAAATTAAGTGAGTATTTAAAATAGGTTCCTTTATAAATAGTAAATAACATCAACCTGTCCTTTAGCAGTGAATTTTCCTTTACCTGTTCACCTTTTTCTCCATAGAAACCCAGGCCCCTGTTGCCCTGAAAAAAACCCCAAACCGCAATAGGTTAAGATTTACTAAGTATATGACTCAGTTTTCCAATGTAAAATGTAAAATTAAATGTGCTTAAAAGCTTTTTCAGGCTTACAAGTCTGCAGGACACCACTGAAGAACCGAATCAAGTAATAGTCTGGGTTTACCGCAAAGTATTTTTATGGATTTAAAAGCATTTTTATAGGCATAAACATTCAGAAAGACAACTCTAATTAAAATCTCATTGTACCAGTGCTTCTTACAACAGACTTTGAGTCATTCATTGAATAATGTTGTGAAAAGATGAAGCGTTTCTTTTGCAAGCTTTTTAATAGCACTGAATGTTAAATAAAGATACTTAAGGGGGCTGGCACAATGAACTCACCTATTTTTTTCCACTGAGACATAATTGAATATTGCAAAGACTGCAAGGATTCTCTGTTCAAGGGAAGCTACTGTGAGTACAGTAGCAAAGTATATCTGACTCTAGAACTGGTTTAATCTTTTCAGGGTAGGCGATCACATTGTAAGATTAACTTCTGTGGTATGCAGCCAACACAGAAAGTTTTGTGCTACAAAGCCTTTGATGCAGCCTGAGGTTTTTATTTTGCTGCCTTCAAGTGGGTCTTGAATAAACCTCAGCCACACAAAATCAACATAAATTGATGACACAAAGGCTTACTTGTGGTCCTTGTGGTCCTGGGGGCCCTGGTGGTCCCTGGGGAAACACAATAGCGGACATTAAATTAATTGTTGCTTTCTAATCAATAAATGCAGGTAGTCAGATACTTTGTGTCTGAACTATAAGTATATATTTAAAAGACAGTACATTCCTCAGCATTCAATGTGTTATCCTCACTCTAGTAGCTGTGTTTACTGCTCTGAAAAATACCCTCCTAAATCCCATTGTAATCTTTACTGACATAGTAACAGCACAGACCTAATGAAATCCCATTTTTATTTCAAATAATAAGAACTTGTGCTTCTGGATCCTGTCTTAGTAACATTTCAAGGTCATGCCTAAAGTGTAGCACATCTTTAAGTGCTTCTCTGAACTGCTGTCTCCATACTGCATTGGTCTGTAAAGGGAGTTGAAACTACCGTGCTCATCTTCGATGGTCATGAATAAAAGTCACAGAAATGAGAGTGAGCTAAAGATCAAACCTGTTGAGGGGATGTAACTACATTACGCAAAATCAATCCCAGCTTGCAAGTAAAAGATAAAAACATTCAGGTGGGCCATGAACTTCCTATGAATCTCTGCCTTGCTATGTATCTTTTGATCACTTTTGATCACTACGTCTACTTTTGAATCACTTGTGGTTAGTCAAGTAGCCTGTGAGCTGCTGCCTAATCTACTGGGCAGATACATTATGTAGGTCATACACTATGTAGGAGCCATGCTTGCCTTCATGTGGCATCTAGGACTTCGGGAAGAAGAGTGATGCAAACTCAGACCTGGTCCCTCTCACACAGAAGTCACTGCTTTGGAAATGGTAAATATAGTTGGGTAAGATTTTAAGAGCTGGAGATGGTGGAGATCCATCTAGTCTGGAAGAGTGTTCAAAAGAGTTGTTGCCAAGATGATAACAAGAGGGATGTAATCATGGGGCTCAGAAAATGCATGGTTCATAGCACTCCTAACATCCAAGGTAGTGCACTGGGAATACGAATCCTTGCTGGCTGGGCTCCCGTGTGAAGCTCATGAGCATCATAGGTTTACTCTAGAGAAAGAGTAAGTGAAAGACTGGGGAGATTTCCCTTCAGGAGAACTAGAGAAGAAAGACAAGGTGCAGCTCAGTCCAATTGATAAAACAGACGACTGCAGAAAATTAACACTGGAAACACTCAGTTGGCTGTGGATTTAGTAGCAGAGTAGTGAGTAGAGGACTTAGATGTAGATTTTTTTTTTCTCTATGTGTCTGAGGTGTCTCTGCCTGTAAGAAGTCCTGAATTAATTCACACACCCTCTCCCCCCTTCAAATCAGTGATGCAGAGCAGGCCTAACGTGCATTTTGACAAAATAAATACATAAACATATAAATAGCCCCACACAAAGCAAATGCTATAAAGTTGTCTTGCAGGAAAATAAAGCAAGACTAAAGAAAAAGAAATAAATTGAATTTATGCTTCTCAGCCATAAAATACTAACTGTGGTAACAAGAAATGTCGAAAATGGTATCTGGGGAGAACACAATCTTCCCAAAGAAATGTTCAGCAACAGTTGTCAACGTCAGTGCTGTAGATGTTGATTTTGGAAAAAAAGGACTGAAAAATAGTTTAAAAATAAAATTGTGTTCTAAATACTAATGAAAAATGTTATTTACTCAAACTGCTGTGGAAAGTGTGGAGAGCTAATACACATAAATGAGCAGAAAGATAACGTATTTAGGACCTGCTATCTTTGATAACTCAGTATGGGGGGATCTAGGCTGGACAGAATTGAATAATCTCTACACTGGAGACTCCTCCAAGGAGCTTAAAGAAACACAGTATAAATCAAAGTCCCGGGCAATACAGGGTGCAAAAAACTACACCTCTTTTTTGCAATATTCATCCTTGTAGAATTAATGTCTCCCAACGTTTTATAAAAGGTTTTGCCTCCAAACACACCTACTTGCTATTTCCCACCGTTTTTTTCTATCTTATTGCTAGGCTACAATCCAACACAATGGAATTTGCTGAGATGACTATTCTGTTAGGTCGATTTTGTATAGAACTTATTTTAGAAAAACTTACTGGTCTTCCTCGCTCTCCTCTTGGACCAACAGGTCCTTGAATACCCAGCGTACCTGCAGGTCCCTATAAACAAAAAAAAACAACAAAACCCAAGCATCCATTAATGTTGTCCTACATCAGTTATTACTGACATTTGATATTTGCTGTAATACTACTTACTGGAAAACCATTGAACCCTGGATCCCCAGGTTCCCCCTAAAAAAAAAACAAAGAAGGAAAAGATGCAATAAATACTATATATAAAATTGAATAAAATATTTTTCTCACTCATTAATTCTGTTTCTCATCCGAAAAATTAACCATAGCATATAACGCCATACAATTCCTTACAGACAGATGCATTCAATAAAGGTGTTGAGATAATCAAGTGTGGGCCACGTGGATTCTGTACTTCTTCTATATAGTATAGTTGCATGCAATACAGTAGCAGTGTCCAAAGTTGGCATGGGAGGTCAAGAATCCAAACTACAAGGCTTGAAATGGACCACAGACCACGTTTAATTATTTTTTGAAAAATACCATCAAACCAGTGGCTTGATTAGGACTGCAACCTTAGCTCAAATGTACAAGCTCATTTTTCATGAGCTGCATGGGAATAACTGAATCATTTTGATTCTCTTCTGAGTCACTAAAGCACTTGGAACATACTGTTTTCAGTGACCACATATTTTAACTGCAGTACATGTTGAAATGTTTTTGGAAGTTGGATCCAACAATGTTCCTGTCTGAAGATCTCCTGATACCCATAAATAATATGGTGTTCGGTCCAGACACCTTTAATCATTTGGAACAGCATCCTAACTATCTAGTTAAATTGAGTTTAGTTAACAGAATAATTTGTGGAACCAAGCACTTCTGGAAATGAGTACAGGTGTCAGTATATTGGCCAGAATATACTTAAGCAATTTTTAGTCATTACTTAATCAGCCCTAACTATTAAAAAGTGAACATTTAAAGACTTTCTGAAAAGAAAAGAAAATTCCGTTCAAAATACAAATATGTCAACAGAAAAACCTACTTTGGCACTCAGTACTGGCACAAAATACACATAAACAATGTTAGCAGATTGCTTCTGTGGTGAGTGCAGCCCACATGGAACTATGTAGATGAATTTGTCACAAATTATAGTCTAACAGCATACCTGATACTTTCAAATTGCATAAAATTATATATACGAGAAACACCTACAAGTAACAACAAAGTAACGTTTAAGGATTTGATAGTGTAAAAGCCCATGTAGGAATAACTGGGGGTTAATAACTAACTAAATAACGTATTGAAGTACATTTGATCACAAGTCAACCAAACTCCTGGATGAAAATGCTACAGAAAGGGATGCTAATATTAAATAGAAACATTTAATGGACAAAGGAATGGTTTTCCATGCACAATACCAAAGTACTCATTGAATGAAGAGGGTAATACTTGAACTACATCATCTGCAGTGCTGCTGCAATCCACCTGTAGGCTGGAATTCCTTGCAAATAAGTGAACGTGGATTAGGTTGAGGGATGTCATCCTCGCTCTCTGCTCAGCTCTTGTGAGACCCCACCTGGAGTCCAGTTCCAGAATCCCCAACATAAGAAGGATATGGAACTGGTGGAACGGATCCAGAGGAGGGCCATGGAGATGATCAGAGGGCTGGAGAGCTTGTCCTCTGCTATGAGGACAAGCTGAGAGAGTTGGGGTCATTCAGACTGGAGAAGATGAGGCTGCAAGGAAACCTTAGAGTGGCCTTCCAGTACTTGGAGGAGCCTCCAAGAAAGCTGGAGAGAGACTTGTTAGAAGGGCATGGAATGATAGGACGAGGGGGAATGGCTTTAAATTGGAAGGGGGAAGATTTAGATTAGACATTAGGAATCAATTCTTCACACTGAGGGTGGTGAGACACTGGAACAGGTTGCTCAGGGATGCTGTGGATGCCCCCTTCCTGGAAGTGTTGGATGGGACCTTGTGCAGCCTGGTCTGATGGAAGGTGTCCCTGTCCATGGCATGGGGGTTGGAGCTGATTGATCTTTGGGGTCCCTTCCAACCCAAAACATTCTATAACTCTGTGATATCAGATAGGCTTTGCTGTAACCAGAGAAAGCAGAAGCTGCCTTGCAAAGTCTGCATAGAACCGAACTGGGTCTTCTGGGATATGTCCCTCAGAGTGTAGGAAAAATTAAATCTCCATCATCTGCTTGTAAAACAGTGCTGAGTGTGAACAGTCGTACCCTGTATCGGCTTGCGATGTCCGGTGGCAGTATATAGGGCTCCCCTTTCTGTCCCTTAGGTCCTTGGATTCCCTAGAAGTGACCAAAAAGAATAACAGAAGTAAGCTTTCACATCGTATATGTTAACACATAAACAGCTAAGAGTAACGAAAAATACGTGTTGGGGTTTTTAGGAGTATATGCATACTGCTGTTTAGAGGCAAAGACTATGCCCGGCTCTGGGAATCCATGGTTTAAAAACAAATTGTAAAACCTCCAGTATAAAAAAGAATGAATTTCTGATTCCAGAGTGAGAAGCCCTATTCCCCAGCAGTGGTATTACGAGGTTGTATCTCCCACCCAGAGCACCAGTTGCAGATCGTCAGGGCTGACACATGTCCTGGTAAACCCAGGAGCCCTATTGTTGCTTTCATCCAGAATTGTGGGTTTAAACTTCTTTTATAACTGTTGGATAAAGCTGTGCAGGTTTTCCTGAAGTAATCTCTCCGCAGTGCCTATGTGACAGGTATAGCACAGGGCAGACCTCCCAGTCCTGGCTGCAATTAAATAACCAGTCATCATGCAGTTGTGCCCATGCTAAATCCACATGGATACTCTGCTGGGCCAAAAGGGAGCTCCGTCAAGAGATGCCCCATTCATTTCCCACACATTTGTGCATGAAACTCACTTCAGTAAAGATCTTAGCTTCAGGTATTCACTTACTGCCAGCTACTTACAATGGTACCAGGGAAACCAGAGACCCCGGGAATTCCTGAGTCACCAGGGTCACCTATTGTCCCGTTACAGCCATCGTGACCCGGTTTCCCCCTTGATCCTGGCTGCCCTGGATGACCCTGTTGAGGAAAAAAAAAAAGTGTTTATCTATCCATCTGTTTCTAGTTTTCCTTTTCCTGTACTCACACAGTATTTAGACATTCTCACATTAAGCCCAAGGCTTGGATCCATGGGAAACTATGATTTTCAAAGACAGAAACAGACAGTGCCTTTTTTTAATATAGCTGCAGCTTGAACCAGATGCCCCAGACAGCATGAAAAAATGTGTAGTGAAGGACCTTTCAGAAGGGGTAGGAAAGCTATGTTCAATGCAGGCTCTGTTAAGTAGAGAACTAAGCCAGATGAGGCTGCTGTTCAGGGAGCCATTGAGAACTGGGTTTGTTAAGCATTACAGTGCATCACACTGGAACAGTGGGAAGAAAGGTTCCTTACTGGCTTTGAACAGCTTCCAAGCTGGGGAAAAAAAGTCAGGGATGCTTTTAGAGTTGAGTGTCATGATGAGGCTGTGAGTGTGGAAGAAAACAGCAGGGCTCGAAGCAAGGGAGCTGGAAGCTCCATATGGAAACTCTGAAAAGTTGCTCCTGCTCAAACTGGATTTCTATTGCTGCACCTACATTCACCTTAATTGACGTCGCTTCTGGTTTGCACTGAGGCTGACGAGAAGCAAATCTGCTTTTGAGCAGCTCTTTCTTGCATCAATATCACTCAGAAAAATGAGAAACTAACATAAAATATTTCTCTCTTCTCCCTCACCTAGAGCAGAAGTTTTCTCTTTGCTTCTGCTCCTTGGCTGAGAAAAAAAGAGAAATCTGCCCACATCCTTGCCTAGCTCCAACATGTACTGGCATTCCTTATTTCAGGAGAGATTCAGGCTTGCCACCATCCTCTCTTGGCCTCCAGCCCCACTTCCTAGCACTGTGCATTACAGTCCATCCATGTATCTATCTATCTGCTTTCTGCTGGCCAGTGTTAAATATTGGCTTGAGAAAATGGGCTGGAAAACGTAATCGAGTGGGAAGGCAGAGGAGCTTAAGGACAGGTCCTAGTGAGCATGTAGGTTTAAGTACTGTCTGAAGGTATTTATCCCTTGCAATGCAATGTGCAGAGGTTCAAAAGGCAGGGCTAAAAAAGAAAACTTGCAAAGCTAAGAGAAGATCTTCACAGCGGAGCGATGTACTTTCCTTTCCAGGATGTTAGAGTGGTTAGAAACAACTCAACATGACATGGTGAGATGAACAAGACCCTTGGCTTCAGAATTGTTAAGAGGGGTCTTCTGCTTTTCCTTTAAGAGCGAGAAAGAAGGAGAGGAGGAAGATTGTGAGAGAGAGAGCACTGAAACTTGAAACAAAAAGAGGGTGAAAGCACAGTGGATATGGATGCGTGGGCTGCAGAGCAACCCCCGGTGTCAGGGAGCACTACAAAGGAAACCCAAGCCTGGGAACTCTGTCCAGGGATTCCAGTGACTCAGATTTCTTTGTTATTTTATGACACAAGATGCAAAGACGTGTAAGCTGGGAAAATACTGTGCTGTGAACTTTACCCGGTTTTCCTCTTTGAATGTTTCAGTTTCATGGGCCTAGTCAATTTGTTCAAAGTTTGACACTGTTTAGTGTTCACTAAGTTTTTAAGACTACTTGAAGCATGTTGTGTGAGCTATAAAGCAAATAACAATGGTTAATATTCTTAAAATCACTGGTCTCTCTATGTGCTTTGCAACTCTGAAATAATTAAGGAATGAGCCATCGGTGTCCTCTGCTCATGAGCCAAAGAGATGAGAAGCACTTACCTCACAGCTCTTTCTTACAAAAGTACATATTAACTAGCTAACCTCCAGGGACACGGGAGATTTCCATCCCTTCTTGTCCTGTTTTACAAGCCTGTTTCTTCACAGGACAAAGAAAATGGACCTTAATTATCTGAGGGAACAAGAGGGAGCCCAGATCTCTTGTTGTGCATCTGCAGTTCCACTCACTTCAGCAAATGGCCCCCACTTAAAAAGTGTGTGCATGGCTGATGTAGAATTTACTCCAGAGATTTTAATTAAAATACAAAGGCTTTAAACCAGCCTGCAATATTTGCAGTTGATGATTTCTAAAAGATGAGGTAACTTGCTACTTACAGGAATGCCATCTGCCCCAGGAAACCCAGTGACTCCTCTTTGCCCCTAGGAAGAAACCACACAATTAAAGGGATGTTCTGCCCAGTATTTTGTTCATTACCTAAAATGTCTGATATTCGAAAGTTACCACGTCTCCTTTGGGTCCACTTATTCCCGGTTGTCCTCTTTCACCTTTGTGACCCTTGGGACCTTGTACTCCTGGGATTCCCATCAATCCTGGTGGTCCAGTGAACCCCTGTATTCCAAGAAGTCCTGGTTGGCCCTGAAAAAAACAGTAAAAAAACATTTACTTAGGAACAGTTGCATTGCATGAAGGTGGATTAGTTAACACTACTGCAATTGAGTCTCTTTCTTGAAGAGAAAATAAGCACAGAATCTCTTTCTGTTCCAGCAGGTGAGACTCTCCGATGAACATCATCCAGAAACACCACACACAGAAACTCCAGCAACGGTGACAACACCATGTGTGACAAAATCAGTGCATGGAAATTAACACTCAAATCAACATTTACTACTTGAATATTCATGGTTATTCTATGAAAAAAAGTGTTTTCTTTGGAATAAGGCTACTCAAGAGTGATTCTCCCTGACCTACAACATAAGCAATTACAGGTAAAATACACTTAACTGCAAAATCTGCTTAGTGGTCCTATTTCTTACAAATGAAGCCTGACATTTAATGGCAGGAATTTCTGCCTCTTTAGGGATGATATTTCTATTTAGCAGTGGAGCCTGAAAATGATTAGACATGCAGGTGTTCACATAGGTTGAAGACTTGCATGCAGGGCTCCCTTGCCATCCTCCCTTCCAGCGCTGGTTTGGCTCTCCAGGCCACTTCAAATATTTAAAAATATGCCTTGCATGCTCTACACTACTCAGGGCACTTATGACACTAAGTTGCCACAATCTTTTCTGGAGAAATATGCTTCAATGGTGCAAAGCATCGTTTACCAGAAAGCTCTAATTAGACCAATTCTAATGAAAATATTTTAGAAATGCAATTACATTTTTTTTTTTTAAAAGTAGGGGTTTTTCTGTTTTAAATCCTATTCTATGATATTAAATGAGTCCTTTCTGAGAAGATGACATAGCCAAACAAAGTACAAAACTCAGTGCAATTTTTTTCTTGGAGGAAGACTAGGAATGAACTAGTATGAAGAATGAATTACATGCAGTTCCTCAGGACAAGCCACCTAGATGCTTGTCTTGCAGCACAGAAATTTTGCTACACTGCTATGATTAATGTGACAAAACTGATGGTTTAGGAACATTGCCAGAAGACACTGTGGATTTAAATGTGTGAGCTGTCAGCATGAAAGAGAATCTCTCGCATGCTTACAACAAGCCCAGCTTCACAGAGCATCCCTACTTCTAAACCTGCTCGTGTGGACTACTGGGTGTTAGGAGACCAACTTCTTTTCAAGTTAACGTGCTGAGAAGTGATGAAGGTTATATGAATAAATGTTGGCACCTGAACAAGTGGCTGCTCATTTCCTTATGCCAGTCACAGTTGGCTATTACAGGTGCATCTTTCTCAACATCAGTAATTTCCAGTTTTTACAAAATCAGTGACTGTCTAAAGTTTTCCCATGGAGACACAGTTCTTGTCTAACCGGATTTACAGCAGTCAAACTTTTCTTAGTTATCTGACTCTAAAGATGATGATCACAAGCACTAGAATAATGACTCAAATCTGAACCAATATTCATCACTGTTTGCTCCAAAAACAACAAGAAGACTTTCCTTTTTCTTTTCCATTTCTCCATTTTTCTTGCCTACTACAGCTGAAAATTCAGATATAAAGGAATTAAAGGTACATGTGAACATACACTGTGAAACCGCCTTTTCAGGGAAATAATAGATATTTCATGAATTTAAAAACATACATAGTTTGTGTTCTTTATTGGTTTTCTTTGTAAAACAGTATCAATTATTATGCAATTATAAGGTATTTCCATCTTACTATAAAACCTGAAAACTTCAATTAAATACTTAAACTAGTTTTTCCTTCCTCGTACACCCGTATCTAGAAGGAACCTTTAAAAAAGATGAAAATGTATCTCATACACCCACATAGAACACAGTGAAATTATTCAAATTCAGTTGCAGAGATTGAATTGGCTTCAGTTTTAATTCAGATTTTGGAGGTTCTGCAAACAAATGCTTTGGTTACTTCCACAAAGAAAGGAAAACATGCTATCCGTATACTGAAAATGCTGCTTCATTTCTGAAGTATCTGAATCCCAGAAGAAGTCAAACACACTCCAAAAGCTACTCACAAACCTGAGGTATGCAAACCACCCGCTTAGTGCCCATCTACAGGCCTTTCGCGAGCATCAGGATGAAAGGACATTGTGCGTAAAGCATTTAATTGCAACTTCTAATAAATGCTGGTTATGTTCAGAGTTGTCAGATCTGTGCCTGGCTTTCTGTCGGGGTGATGCAGAGCTGCAATACTTCAACACTGGCAATACACAGAACTCAGCTACTTCTCAAATTCCTGTACCAAATACCACTCTCCTACTTTCTGGTCCCATTTTCTAGTCTGGTATGCAGAAAGAACTAAACAAGGAATGGAAAACAAAGAAGACAGCAAGGCAATGCCAGTGCCTCTACCCCATGCTGTGCTTGTAATTCTGATCATTTGTTGAGGAATAGGGGTTATTTAATATTATTTGCAATGAGGACAAGAGAATTGATCTTCTGGGACCAGTTTAGCATGAGGCTAGAGTCAAAAGAGCTGGGGAAGTACTTAATATCATGACAATATTTGTGTAATTCTTCAGATAGTTAGTACCTTGGCTTGTTAACTGAATTAACTTTGTTAACCTTTGTTAACTCAGACTGATCTGCTTTTCCTTTGCTTCCTTTTTGTTAGATCTTTTGTTGAACAAGTATGCCCCTTTTTCATTAGCAAATGACCTAAGAACATTCTCTCTTTTGCAAAGGTCATTGAGGAGATTAAGCAAAGACAATCAATTTGAAAAGTTCAGTCAATTAAAGCGTGACTCAATTATCAGAGTCCTGAATTCCCCTGTGTGAAAGATGCCACACATGATACCGCTCTGCTTGTGCTCCTGGAGGATCAGAAATCCTAGAAAACTCTCCAAATCTGTGAAATTAAATTTCCAAGTTAAAAAGAAGAAAAGAAAGAAAAGCAAGCCTAGAGAAACATGCTATCTTGTATCTCCTGTATTTCCGATAATTCACAAAGTACTTCCTCTGGTGTTCCCTTTCTTTATATGATAAAGTAGTGCAGAAACATGCTCTGGCCCATGGTGCCTTCCAATAGAAGGCTTCTCATCTTGCTGGGCTGAACTGGAACTCTTCCTGAATCCAGAGCTTGGCACAATTACCCCATGTCACTCAGCACTGGGTTTCCAAGCCAGGGCTAAGAGAGTGTGGCACGGTATGGCCAGCACCTCAGAGGGTACGCAGGAAAAGAAAAGGAAAAAGTGGGTTGATGGAATATCTTGAAGACTAACAAGAAGATATTTTCTTTGTTCTTAATCCGCAACTTCCACCACTGTCCAGATGACTTACAAAACTCCCAATGTCAGGATACATTCCTGAGCAGGCAGTCCCTGCTTTGCTTGTCCTGCAACTTCAGCTGACTGGAGGAGGCCTTGCACAATTCATGAGGCCAGCCCAGCCATGTGCAAAAGCTATTTACAGAGAGGAGCAAAGGTCAGAAATTTAGGAAGCTTGGAGGAAATCTTCCCAGAAAATATTTGCAATGTTTTATATACATTGTCACTTGTCCAGTGACGTGCATGAAAGAAAATGCTTTCGGGACTGTGACTGAATTTAATGACTGTACTTTGCAATTAAGTCCCAGTGGAATTAAGAAGGTCCTAAACAGACTTTTAAATCTGTACTGAATGTTCATGTTTTGCATCATGAACACTAATATCCAGTTCTTGTTGGGATCAGTCAAATGAAAGAGATGTCATGTTGCAGTCCTTTCTTCCTTCTAATATACAGTGCAGAAACAGAATCACAGAATAACCAGGTTGGAAGAGACCCACTGGATCGTAGAGTCCAACCATTCCCACCAATCCCTAAATCATGCTCCTAAGCACCTCGTCTACCCTAACTTGAAACACCTCCAGGGACGGTGACTCAACCACCTCCCTGGGCAGACTGTTCCAATGCCTAACCACCCTCTCCGTGAAGAACTTCTTCCTAATCTCAAGCCTAAATCTCCCCTGGTGGAGCTTGAGGCCATTCTCTCTCGTCCTCTCCCCTGTCACTTGGGAGAAGAGGCCAGCTCCCTCCTCTCTACAACCTCCCTTCAGGTAGTTATAGAGAGTAATAAGGTCTCCCCTCAGCCTCCTCTTCTCCAGGCTGAACAACCCCAGCTCTCTCAGCCGCTCCTCATAAGGCCTGTTCTCCAGCCCCTTCACCAGCTTTGTTGCTCTCCTCTGGACTCGCTCCAGAGCCTCAACATCCTTCTTGTGGTGAGGGGCCCAGAACTGAACACAGTACTCGAGGTGCGGTCTCACCAGTGCCGAGTACAGGGGGAGAATAACCTCCCTGGACCTGCTGGTTACGCCAAGATGCCATTGGCCTTCTTGGCCACCTGGGCACACTGCTGGCTCATGTTCAGTCGGTTGTCAACCAGCACCCCCAGGTCCTTCTCCTCCTGGCAGCTTTCCAGCCAGGCTTCTCCTAGTTTGTACCTCTGCTTAGGGTTGTTGTGCCCCAAGTGCAGGACCCGGCATTTGGCCTTGTTAAACCTCATGCCGTTGGTCTCAGCCCAGCAGTCCAGCCTGTTCAGATCCCTTTGGAGCCTCCCGACCCTCCAGCAGATCGACACTTCCACCCAGCTTGGTGTCATCTGCAAACTTGCTAAGGGAGGACTCAATGCCTTCATCCAGGTAGTTGATAAAGACATTAAAAAGGACTGGACCCAGGACTGAGCCCTGGGGAACCCCACTTGTAACTGGCCTCCAGCTGGATTTAACTCCGTTTACCACCACCCTCTGGGCCCGGTCATTCAACCAGTTTTTCACCCAGGAGAGTGTGCACCCGTCCAGGTCAGAGGCCGACAGTTTCCGAAGCAGAATGCTGTGAGAAACTGTATCAAAGGCTTTACTGAAGTCCAGGAAGATACATCCACAGCCTTTCCCTCGTTCAAGAGTTTAGTCACTTGGTCATAGAAGGTGATCAGATTACTCTGGCAAGACCTGCCTTTCATGAACAGACCTGCCTTTCATGAACAAAACTGCTAGAGGACAACACATTCATTTTGAGACCAACTAATTGTTTGAGGTGCTGTACAAATGAAGATCCAATAAATGACAGTACTTGCTATAAAGATTTTAAACTACAAGAACATCATGAATTGCTGAGAAACCCACATACCAGCACTGAGATACAAAAAAAAAGGAGCATCATAGAAACTTAGAATCATAGAACAGTTTGGGTTGAAAGGGACTCTAAAGATCATGGGCAGGGACACCTCCCACTAGATCAGGCTTCCCAAGGCCCCATCCAACCTGGCCTCGAACACCTCCAGTGATGGAGCATTCACAGCTTCCCTGGGCAACTGTGCCAGTGCCTCACCACTTTAATCATGAATAAATTCCTCTTATGTCTAGTCTAGATCTGCCCCTCTCTAGTTTACACCCAGTGCCCCTAGTCCTGTCACTACAAGCCTTTGTAAACAGTCCATCCCCAGATTTCCTGGAGGCCCATTTCAGGTAGTGGCAGATCTCTGTAAAGTCTCCTCAGAGTCTTCTCTTCCCCAGGCTGAACAACCCCAACTCTCTCCGCCTGTCCTCATATGAGAGGTACTTCAGCCCTCTGATCATCTTTGTAGCCCTCCTCTGGACCTGATCCATCAGTTCCATCTCCTTTTTTATGCTGAGGATTCTAGAACTGTTGATTTGCAATAAAGAGGAGACAGAATCAGAATTACTGCAGAGTTCCACTGTCATTGAGCCCATTTCTCCACACTGCATTAGAAGTTTCTATTTTGCAACTGCTTCTGGTGTACGGAATGTGATGATTCAGTATTCCCCACATGAAAACGATCCTTGCAGGCCATCATTTATTTAATGGTGGACAAGAAGAAAGGAGGTTAATTCCCTGACAATTTAAAAAAGGTCATTGGTGAAAGGGCAAGTTCACTTCCTGCAGGATCTGACCACGATGGACAAGTGGGAGCTGGGACTTTCTGTAAGAGGGTTCAGTCTGGAACGGTCCCTGGAAGAACAGACAGGGAAAGGACGTGACAGCACAGAAAGGAACAACTCTCTGCGGCCAAATCTCTGTGGCTAGTTCTCTGTCAGGTCAAATTTCCATGGGGATAACTCTCTGTGAGGACAAACGTGACACCGAGGACCTCAATGTAGTCTTGCTGCTGGGAGACCCGTAAGCAGAACAGAGTGCAACTCACCAGGGAGTAAAATTGGTTTTAAGGAAAATAAGCAACCTCTGAGCCGATTAAAATGCTAACCCAGGAAAAGAAATGGAACCGTTTTTAAATGTAATGCTGGCAAAATGTAGAGAGCAGGGTGTAAACGTAGGGAATTTGTGGTTCTCTGAGGCATTGTCTATGGAGGCTGGAATATTAAAGCAGTTGTTGAATCTAACTAAAAAAATGTATGACCTTAGTGCTCCCTCTACCCCCAAAATTACAAACTACAAGGAAGAGCCTCAAGAACTCTGTTGCAGCACAGTGTCAGGTGCGACGGGCATATCACCTGGCATTTCTCCTGGAGCTTGAATCCAGGATTTTATGGATTTAATGTATTAGAGGGGAATATGTAAGGGAAAAGTTTGGGGTTTCAGCTCCATGCAGTGCACGCTGTGCCAGAAAGACTTCAGCTATGAAGCTGTATGTTTGTGAGTTAAGAGGCAGAAGAAAGTAGACAACATGAAGAATCCTGCTGCCATAGGTCAACCAGCTCATTTTGAATCCACAACTGCTTCTGGCAGCCACAGGCTGCCCATTACAGACAGATCTCCAGAGACTTCATCGCACAAACGTCCAGTGTCTACTTACAGAACCAATTCCAAAACAACTTTAACACCCTATGGGTCTTAACTGGTTCTTGTTGCATAAGGTCTCCATGGTAGAAATACATGTGTTGTCTTCCTATCCTGCCAGCTCTACTAAGATGAAATTTTTGTTTACCCACACTTCTCAGTGGTTACTGGAATAAACCAAGTTTGAAACACCTTGCTTTCAAAGCTTCACTGGATATAACTGCAGTCACTGCAAAATACAAGTTACCATGACACAGAAGAGGCTGGTCCATTTCTACACCATACATCGTTATGCTGTACACTGATAACGTAGTTTGAGTGGTTTCATCCACCTCAGCAACTCAGAGTTTTGTTTTAAGATTTAAACATTTCTGTGAATCAACCTGGGGAAATCAGGTCAAAACAACTCGTGGAATGGCAGAAAATAAAAATAAACGGGGCAAAAAAACCTCCATACTGGTAGCTACTGGGATTATCTGGGAGAAAACAGTCTGAAGATTGTGCTGGTTTGGTGGCTAAACTTATTAGCATATTACTTTATTTCTGTGTCTCCAGGACTGCAATCATGACTATTTTCTAAAAGACAGATGATCAATCTCAGTATGCAGTGAGCATTCAGAAGCTCCTCACTAGATGGCACCAGCCCTTGCTGCTGCTCGCAGCCCTGACCACTGCAGGTGCAAGTTTCCAGAGCTTGTAATAACCTTCAGGAAATCTGATAAGGAGTTCAGGTAGGGTCAAAATGTCTTTGTGGGAGATCTAAGGCAACAAAAGATGGTTTCCTGCAAAATGTCTGGCAGTGTGATAGTTGGTATAGTGAAAATGGAATGGGATGAAATACATTATGCAACTGAGCAGCTTGGCTTCCTGAAGTGCCTCTGTTTTGTTGTTCACCCTTTATTTTGTGTTGCAGAAGGAACTGATCTTCTAATAGGAGTGAGAAAAACTTGTTATTTCCCCAGTAGACTGCTAAATTTATATTTAATGTCACAGGCCTGCATCTTCTTAAACTTATGTTCCAAATCTGTATTTTACTGTAGCCTCTGCCGCCACATGGTTACCAGAGTTTGGAAGAGATGGACTTCTGTAACCTAGCTTGAATATCATAGAATCATAGAATAGTTTGGGTTGGATGAGACCTTAAAAATCATCTAGTTCCAACTTCACTGCCATGGGCAGGGACACCTCCCACTAGATCAGGCTGCCCAAGGCCCATCCAACCTGGCTTTACACACCTTCAGGGAAGGGGCAGCCACAACTTCCCTGGGCAACCTGGGCCAGTGTCTCACCATCCTCATCGTGAAGAAATTCTTCCTTATGTCTAATCTAAATATGCCCCTCTCCAGTTTATACCCACTGCCTCTAGTCCTATTACTACAAGCCTTTGTAAATTGTCCGTCCCCAGTTTTCTTGTAGCCCTCTTCAGGTACTGGAAGGTCACTATAAGTTCTCCTCAGAGCCTTGTCTTCTCCAGGCTGAACAACCCCAACTGTCTCAGCCTGTTCTTGTATGGAGGGTGCTCCAGCCCTTCAATCATCATTGCTGCCCTCCTCTGGACCTGTTCCAACAACCTCATCTCTTTCCTATCTTGAGGATTCCAGAACTGGACACAATACTCCAGGGGAGGTCTCTCAAGAGAAGAATAGAGGGGCAGAATCCCCTCCCTTGACCTGCTGGCCATGCTTTTTTTGATGCAGCCCATCAAGCAAATTAAGCTCAAGCGCCTCAAGCTGTGTGATATTAAATTCTTAGCAGTGTGATATTCAATTCTTAGCAGTGAAAGAGTCACAGGGTTTAAAAAGGAAGAGTACATAGCTAATGGTTATTTCTATTTTTAATTTATTTTTCTCTACTTCAGAGAAGGTTATTTAGCTGAGTTTCACATTGCAGCTCGTTTTCTCAGAAAAAAGTTGCCTTCTCATTTGTTAAAAAGCTTTTTTATTTATATCAAAAAGTAAACAAAAAATTACAAAATTCACTTTAAGTTAAAAATAAGTAAAAAATGAAGCTAGTTCAGGCTAGTGGCATGGTAACAATTTGCTGCTCTTTCAACTACCCTGTCTGGACATGCAACATTTTCTCTCAGGACAGCAGCGACCGAATGACATTAATTCCAGAGCAGTGATTCATCATGAAGTTGCTTTTTTTTCCCTTTTCTTTAATTAAGGAAGGAATAAACATTAAATCCTCATTTAAAAAAGACCTATGAAAGGGTTCTTTTTTAGCTGATGCCACAGCTTTTTTTTTTTATGTAGTCAATAAATGAAATACTTTTGTATTGTTTTCTGTTCCCACGGTTGGATCTAATTTGTGATCTTCCACAAAGTTGCTATGTCACCCAAGAAGATAAAATGTGTAAGAGAAAATATAGGCTGCAATATAGCTCAAGCACTCAAAACCACCAGCTAAAAGTTTCTTGATATCACAAAATACATAGCAGTATATGTCAGAAATGCTTTCTGTGCTTTGCAGAGCTGCTGTAGAAAGAACGACTATGGAAATGCAACCTGGACAAGTTGGAGAAACGGGCCTGTGTGAACCTAATGAGGTTCAATAAGACCAAGTGCAAGGTCCTACACCTGAGTCAGGGCAATCTGTGATTTCAATAACGATAGGGGACGGTGTGATTGAGAGCAGCCCATCAGAGAAGGACTTGGGGGTGCTTATTGAAGAGAATCATAGAATCATAGAATAACCAGGTTGGAATAGACCCACCGGATCATCGAGTTCAACCACTCCTATCAAACACTAACCCATGTCCATTAACACCTCGTCCACCCGTGCTTTAAACACCTCCAGGGAAGGTGAATCAACCACCTCCCTGGGCAGCCTGTTCCAGTGCCCAATGACCCTTTCTGTGAAAAATTTTTTCCTGATGTCTAGCCTAAATCTCCCCTGGCGGAGCTTGTGGCCGTTCCCTCTCGTCCTGTCTCCTGTCACTTGGGAGAAGAGGCCTCCTTTCAGGTAGTTATAGAGAGCAATGAGGTCACCTCTCAGCCTCCTCTTCTCCAGGCTAAACGAAGCTTGACATGAGCTGGCAATGTGGGCTTGCAGCCGAGAAGGCCAACCATGTCCTGCACTACATCAAAAGAAGTGTGGCCAGCAGGGCGATGAAGGGGATTTTCCTCCTCTAGTCTCCTCTTGTGAGAACCCACCTGGAGTATTGTGTCCAGTTCTGGAATCCTCAATAGAAGAAGGATACGAAAGTGCTGGAATGGGTCTAGAGGAGGCCACAAAGATGATCCAAGGACTGGAAGCACCTCTGCAATAAGGACAGGCTGAGAGAGTTGGGGTTGTTCAGGCTGGAGAAGAGAAGGGTCTAGGGATACCTTAGAGCAGCCTTTCAGCATGTGAAGGAGTCCTCCAAGAAAGCTGGGGAGGGACTTTTTACAAGGGCATGGAGTGATAGGACTAGGGAGAATGTCTTTAATTTGTAAGGGGAAATATTTAGATTAGACATTAGGAAGAAATGCTTGATGATGAGGGTGGGGAGGCACTGGCAGACGTTCCCCAGAGAAGTTCTGGCTGCCCCATCCCTGGAAGTGTTCAAGCCCAGGTTGGATGGGGCCTTGAGCAGCCTGCACTAGTGGGAGGTGTCCCTGCCCATGGCAGGCTGTTTGGAACTGGATGATCCTTAAGGTCCCTTCCAACCCAAAGCATTTTATGAATCTATGATTCTATGATTTCTATTGACTTAAAAGGCACCACGTGCTTTTAAAGGTTGTTTTATTGAAGAGATCTAGACATTTATCTGCAGGCAGTGTAGTTATCCAATGTTCCCATCACATGGAGGTGACATCTTATGGTACGATATATCCTAATGCACACATTCAAGCTAGGTTAAATGAATCCACCTTGAATGTGCTCATTTTTCTTAAGTATCTATAAAAGCGTCTTATATTCCTGGCTCAAATGTTGTCCTTCATTGCCTTCTAAACTATGCAAGAACTCCAAAAAGATCAAGCCCTGGTTAGGATTAAGACTGAAATAAACTTGAGCATGCAAATTATGTTGCATGACAGTAGATCTGGGTATAAAGGCAATAAATTTACTAAACTTGGCAGGTAGTTTATGCCAGAACCATTGCTACTGGTGATGCCAAATAGTAGGATTTCCCTGGAAGTCAGAGAAGTTTCAGCATAAAATGTGATCAAATAATAACGTTGTGTGCTCAGAAGCATATCCATTGATTTCAAGTATATCATCTGGCCTCTAATTTGCTTCCCTTTCGTCTACTCAGATACATGTTTCTTTTAAGCTGCTAACCGCCACATAGATACCAGCACTTCTGTGTAGCTTCTTAGCTCAGTTTTTATCATCTTTAGTCAAATTACTACCTACATTGGGCTCTGCTAAAATTATGATATGGGGCTGTAGCATCATGCACAGAGGTCATAAGGGCATCATGGAGAAATCTTCAGATCTCAGAAACCTGCAGAGCTGGGGCTGGCTTGAACCTGCATCCTGTACAGGGTTAGTGGAAGTGTGATTGATCATCGAATCATGGAATCATAGAATGGTTTGAGTTGGAAGAGACCTTAAAGACCATCCTGTTCCAGCCTCCCTGCCATGGGCAGAGACATCCCCCACTGGATCAGGCTGCTCAAGGCTCCATCCAGCCTGGCCTTGAACACCTCCAGGGATGGGGCAGCCACAATGGAGCTACTAATTTTATGCTGGTTAAAGCGAGAGTACCACCCTAAGACAACTATAAAATCAGAAAAGAATTACTTCTCCTGACACATAAATACCGCATCTCTAAGTTCCAACTAAATACGTTCTTTAAGAGTTAACTAAAACAACTTAGAGATGTTGCTTTGAATCAACTTAAAGCTGAGATCATGAGCTCATGATGTTCTACAGAACACTAAAATGGCATTGATTTATACTTGCAAAGCATTCATTACCATTTAATTAATTGGAGAAGGTTTGTTTGATGGCCAACCAGAAAGTCACCAGAGAGGAAAATAATCTTGCCAAATTTGCTTTTACAACCAGACAAATATTAAGATGATGGGTGTGGAGCAGGAAGAAGCAGGGAACTCCCAGCTACTCTTTGACAGTTGCTGTCTCATGCTTATGTAAAAGAGCAGACTCTGGTCATGGTACCTATTAAATGTTTGACTGAGAGTTTTGAGGGACTGTGAATGTCTCACGCATTTTTAGCACAAAGGGTATGTTTTCAAAAGAAAATTCTGTTCATTCAGCGTGGGTTTTGACAGGATTAAAAAAAGCCAGACGCTTAGCAGGGCACCACACAATGCAGTGCGATTCTTCTACTCTGCCAGTTATCTACACCAAAACCTCTGTTTTGTCCTTTCCATTCATTATATTCATTTTGTTACCATCATACTATTACAATCAATCACTTTGTATGACTTTTAAAATCACAGTTCACACAAAATGCTAAAAACTTTAATAACACAGTGGGTCAGATAGCTGTAAGGTTGCTGCTTGGCTAGCTGGGCTCCTCAAGGCAGGACAACAACCAGCACCTGCTCGTGTTAGAACATTCAGTCATAGACCCAAAAGCTGATCTGCCAGCCCAATTGCTTTCAAATGTTTTTCAGTGGTGTGTGGGAGTGTTCTCAAGATCCTAAAATTCAGGAAGTTCAACACAGATGTTTTCTGTCAGTAGGCGTTGGAAGCACCAATAGTAACATCTGTTCATTCTTCATATTTGTGAGAACATTTTTTTTCTGTTCAAAAGCCATTCACTGTTGAAATTTCCAAATTGTGCAACTGGCCAAAATGTTAAGCTCATTAGGCTCCATGCATTTAAGAGTATGTGAAAACTAAAACCCCTGCAGGAGTTCATTCTATCATATGCCAATTTTTTTCATTCTGTGCTCCTCTTCTGTCTAAACAAAAGCATAACCATTTTTTTGTGCTGGGAACAGATATCAAAACTGACTTGATCATGCAAATATAAGTTACTAGTGGCTCTTTTGACCATAGAAAGAATTTAATTCTTTTACAGAGGCTGTGACTTTTTTAATAAGTTGTGTGTTGAGATAGTCTCTCCACATGGGAGCCCAGAACACACGCTCTAGGGGCATGTACAAAGGACTCATTGCAGACCTTAGACACCCTTACACTCTGGTCATGGGAATTTATCATTTGGGATGGTCTCCGAGTTCCAGGCAAGGCCAGATGATTGGCTCTGTCCACCAGGAAGGATGGGGGGGGCTTTGAGGCAGTTTTGTGTGGCAATGTGAAGAATCATTGTTGATGCAGAATAAAGGACATATTTTCTTCTAAGACGTCTGGACAGATGGGTCTCAAGAGCAGTGGTGTGCTGTGAGATCATCTGAATGGAGTTTGCACACTTGTTTTTCTGACAGGATTTGCTAATCTTGTTGTTAGTATCAACGTGGATGCTCTAGAAACTTCAGCAACTGGGACTCTGATGAAGCCTGCTGTTGAGTCAGCTCACACTGAAGCTAAACGAGCCCTTATGCCTTCCAGTGGATGCGGCTTGTTAACATCACAAATATTCTAACACAATCACTTTGATGCTGTTTAAGCTGAGCTTGGCTTCATGTTGGGCTTGTCTCCAAAACCAACAAATAGCCTAAGTAATCTATGAGAAGTCTTGCCATCTTCAAGTGGTAAACAGAAATACTGAAAACTGTCAGCAGTTGTCTTTTATATAATACAATTAAGATTCCTGTCTATTGTATGCACAGATTTAAGGAAGAATTTTGTAAGTTGACAGTACTAGATCAAACTGAATGATCTGATAAATGATCTGGGGAAATTATTACAGCAAGCAATTACTTGGAGAAGTCTCCGTGAACCCACATAAGTTTTTTTTTTCCTTGAAATTAGGAAGGAGAGTAAAAATATTTTCCTGCGAATCCTGAAGGAAGTAGTTCTGTATCATCTACCTGAAAAAATACTTTCTCTGTTGAATGCAACCTGAGATAACAGCCCCAAAGAACGTCAAAAGTGGAGTACAGTTCTCCAGCTCTGTTACGAAAGATCTAGTTTTCCTCTTCAAGGTAGCAATAATTGGGGCCAAGAGTGCCCACACACCTTCTGTAGATTCCAAAATTTCATTGCTCATGGGAAAGGATGTTCTGGAGAACATCAGCAGCAGACAGTTCCACAGCTGTTCAAGGAGAAAGCCTATTTATCACTTCAAATGTTGATTTCGAAAGCTACTGGAAATTTTTTAACCATTTATTGTATGCAGTGCAGGCTACACATCTGCTTCAGCAGAGGGTTAGGATGAGAATCAGAGCAAATAATTCTATTTGATCCCTGTGTCCTTTTAATTCTGCAGATACTGGAGAAGCGAAGGTCCTATTAACCTTTAGTAGCAAGTTGCTTTTATTCGAAAGACATGCAATTAGTTTGATAGGCTCTGGAGAAAATTAAGGTTGTTCTCTCACTGACAGTAAATGCAGGTAATGTGGAGGAAAAGAGAAGTCTTCCAAACATAGATAAGCAGCAGAAGAAGCCTTCATGTCCTATGGGAATACTAGAATGATTGATAAAGAATTTGTTGTGACTACTCATCTGAGTCTCATCACTGGGTACTAGTTTCAGGCTTCAGCTTGACAAAAGCATCTTCAGTATTTCAAATTCTGATTTTTGAATGCTTCCAAGCACTAATTTTTAATTTAGTGCCTTTTTGGCTAAAACACAGTGTGCTTGCAGTGTTAATTGTTTCAAAGAAACCACTGCTGGAAAGTGATGTGATATCTTCATGAACTTATAATGTTCTTGCAGAGATGTTTCCATCAGCCGAATTGGAGAGGCTGCATTTACCAACAGGGAAATTCGAGTTGCTGGTGATGAAAGGTCAGAACGGCATTGTTCACAGGTGAACCACGACCCTGAACGCCTGTGATGATGCCTCCCCTTTACTTTTCCTGCTTCAGGCAAGGATGAAAGGAAGCAAGTGAAAGATTTCAAGCTACTTCTCCTTTCTAGAACTAATGCTGGAACATCTGTCTCCTAGATTTCTAGGTCCTGGACCCTTAAGGTACCTAAAATTACCTCAGCTGCAACAGGGAGTGTCAATCTTCTGTATTTTTGATAAAGACAGTAACAAATGCACTTCATGTTCATAGAATAACCAGCCTGCAATCACACCAAAGACTGTTTGACTCACTATTGTGACCTTGCTTGAAAATTTGTCTGCACTGTGCAGTTCCTAAACTCACAAAACTAACCATCATAACGTTTGTATGTGGTGCTACTAATTAAACATTATAGCTGGGGAAATAAGGATTAGAACTTCTATTAATCATGATCTAAACTTCTATTAATTATAATTAGATGCCTACAACAATTGTGGTTTTGCCTGATCTTTCAGTTGTTGCTCAAACTGACCGTCCATTACATGAGTGGGAAATTCCTGTGAGAAATGATTCTGGAAATCATGGAATCATAGAGTGTTTTCAGTTGGAAGGGACCTTAAAGATCACCTAATTCCAACCCCCCTGTCATAGGCAGGGACACCTCCCACCAGACCAGGCTGTCCAAGGCCCCATCCAACCTGGCCTTCAAACCTTCCAAGGATGAGGTAGCCACAAATTCCCTGGGCAACCTGTGCCAGTGCCTCACCACCCTCAGTGTGAAGAAATGAGATCCAAATGGTGTTCTCTGCTGGTTTGAATGGAGAAAATAAGTTTTCTGTCAGTTAATTTTAATTATGCTATAGCCAGAACAAAGTGAATATACTCCAGTAAATGACAAGCCTTTTATGTTTGAAATGTATTCATGTTTGTAGTATTATATATTTGTAATTTTTAAAAATCGGGGGATAAAAAAAATTGCTGGCGATCGATACAATACAAACATACTAAATATTTTATTGATACACAGTTTTCTGACGTGTTTGTAAGCAAATGGACTGTAGAACATATCTCTAGCCAAATATCAATGTAGATGGATAAACAGACTGAGAGAGGAGGTTTCCAAAAAATCTTAAGCTGTTGGTCGTGTAATATTAACAGGGATACACTGTGCTCTCAGCAGCACTACTCTGAGCGAAATGTTATGCCCATGGATGGTAAAGCAATGAATAAGCTGCCGTTAGTCCTGGTCATGAAGTGCTGTGTTTGAAGGCTGGACACCAATGCCAAAAAATCTGTGCAATGAAGTGCTACCAGTCCTACAGATTCCAATAGGCCATATAAGAGCTTATCACTCTTCTTGCTGTGAAAAACCAAAGTGAAACACAAGCTCGAGTTCAGCATAGCTGCAAATTTTCTAGATCTGCAGGGCTAAACAAAGCTGGGAACATAAAGCTACATGAGCCACCCATTCTGAGGGTAGTCCAAACAAAGTTCAGACTGAACTTAAAATGCCTTAAAATCAGAGCAGTTTAGGATTCAGAAAACACTAACTTGTCAGAAAGCATTCTTTGAAAGGATCAATTTAGAAGACACTGAGGAAGGAGGGGGGAAATGGGACAAAATTCCCAATTCCCAGTGGAGTTTTGGTCAAAAATGACATAGGGTGCCAACTCTTGTGCTTGGGAATGCCGACTGCACTCAAAGGAAACATGGGAAACTCAGGTTCAAGCCTAAAGCATGCCATGTCTGTAGTTCATTTTCTAAATGTGGTTTTCCACCTCAGTCCTTTGAAAAAGAAATTCTCAGTTTTGCCTTACTTAGGCATAAAATATCACAAATCATGAAAACTTCAGGTCAGCACCATCAGCACCATGTTAACATTTGTGCTGCTGCATGCTAGCCAAGAGCAATCTCCTCGCTTTTATGCTGAACGACACATTTGAAGCCTGCTGCCTCCTGCTTTTTACACCTGCTATGCTGTGAATGGAGTCAATGTCACAAGGCTGGGTCTCCTGGCCTTATTCCAGCCTAAGATTTTCTCATGCTGGAGGGAACCTCTTCAGCTGCTTTTACAGAGCAACTTTAATCCCCCTTTCCTCTGTTGCAGTTTTCCAAAAGGGGACTGAGCAGAAATTTAGCCTTCAATTTTTATTTTATTTTATTTTATTTTATTTTATTTTATTTTATTTTATTTTATTTTATTTTATTTTATTTTATTTTATTTTATTTTATTTTATTTTATTTTATTTTATTTTATTTTATTTTATTTTATTTTATTTTATTTTATTTTACTTTATTTTACTTTATTTTACTTTATTTTATTTTCAATTGTCTTTCCAATAGTGTGGCTTCTGACTGATATGTCTTTGATAACTAAAGTCAAGGAAATAACAGCCTGCACAGTTATCTTAATTAAATGGGCTTTTATTGCCATTCAACATTGATTTTCCCCTGTCCTCACGCAGAATCATAGAATCATTAAGGCCAGAAAAAATCTCTAAGCCCATCAAGTCCAACCACCAGCCCATCACCACCATGCCCATGAAACCATGTCCCAAAGTACTACATCTACACGTGTTTGGATGATGAATAACATTTGGATATTAGGAAAAAATGGAGTGGTTAAGTACTGGAACAGGCTACCAGGGAAGTGGTAGAGTCACGATCCTGGAGGTGTACACACTGCAAACTGAAACTCAGATTTAGATGTATTTCTTTCTGAACAAATTAGTGAAATGGGAAAGGGTATTAAAAAGGCAGCAGAGCTTGAATAAAGTTCTGGAATAGGATGTTCACTATCTTGCAGCAGTGGGTGCAGAAAAGATTCCCACTGCAAAGAGATACTGATGGTGGAAGTCTGCTAGAATAAAATTTTCTATGGGTCAGCTTCTGGACGTTCACAGTTTATTTATATCACAATTTACAATTCAAGATTCATAGATTCTGCCTTTCACTATAAAATTTTCTTACTTTGGGATTATTTTAGCTTTCAGTACATAGCCATCACTGCTATTTAAACAGTAAATATGCTTCAATAAACTCTATTGCCTTGTCATCTCTGACTAATTCCACTGAGTTCAATTACACCACTCCAGTACAAGACCAGTGCAGCTGAACTGGGAACAAATTTGGGTCTAACATCTAACAGATGTGCAATGGGAAAATTTCCAGTGTCTCTCCTTTTTTTCTTAGAAAGCAGTTTAGAGAAAAGCTAGTTTAACTCTGGCTTCTCATAGCTCAGAATGTCTCATAATAACAAGCTTCAGGAATAACATGGGAATGAAACAAACCACACTAACAAGAGGGAATAACGGCTCTGCTTAAAATACAAACTATTTCATGTGCTTATTCCTATCTGTATTATATAGAATCCTTCCGCTGAAAGCATTCCAAGAATGTGCCATTTACCATTAAATCAATGAAGTCAAAGAGCATGGGAATGTACTCCGACATCCCAGAAGAATCCATCCAGATTGTGCTATCAACAACCTGCAAAGTGGTGCACAGTTGAGACTGAGACCAATACTTTGTCCAAAAGTGTGTGCGTTTTTTTTTTGAAAGCCTCAGATGCACACATTTAAGGGGTACCATTTGTGATTGTCTCAGAGAGTAACGTTGGAGAGCAATACTTTCTTAATTAACTTAATTTATTTTCTCTCAGTCTATATGCAAATGTTTCCTGAAAACAAACTCTGTGTATGAAAGCAAGCTGTACTGAAAAATAACCCCCTAAAAATAATTAATTGAAGCTTACTCAAATACATGGAATTTTGCTGAGTTATTACATGCTCAGCTTTTTTACCCTATGCCTTGTCTAATGTTAGGACCCCAGCTTCTGAGATAAATATGATTCTTGTATAAACACATTCTTTCCAACAATATTCATCTGGCTCTTTGCGTCTAAGAGAGTATGAAACATTACAGAGCTCTCAGCACTTCATTCTCTTTCTCATTCAGCAAGCAAAAATAAATCTTTGCTTTTTCTGCTGGTATATAATATGCAGTGCCAGGAGCTGCAAAATCCTTCCCTTTTCTAGTAGTGTCTAGTGCACTCGAGAACTCGCCGTTAGCCACAGACATGAAGAAATGTTAAACAAAGTTGCTACTGCATAATCATCTCCTCCTACACGAGCTCTTGCCATAGGTTTATTATTCAGTTGCACTTGAAGAATATCCTTGTTGAGATTAATGTGGCATCACAGCCGGACTGCTTGCGTAGTTTTATTTAGAGCGGCGTCAGCATCCCTGCAGAGTGATCCAGCTGAGCATTTTAAAAGACATCTCAACAAGTCAAGAAATCATATTTTTCACATTGAATGCTCTGCAAGTTTCACAGGCAGGGAGGTCTTCATTGTTGTTGGTCTTCAAAAGAAGTCCTTATATATATGAGACCTCATCTAGAGTATGGTGTCAAGTTCTAGAATCCTCAAGATACGAACGATATGGAGCTGTTGGAACAGGTCCAGAGGAGGGCTAGAAAGATGATTAGAGGGCTGTAGTAACCCCTGTATGAGGACAGGCTGAGAGAGTTGGGCTTGTTCAGCCTGGAGAAGAGAAGGCTCCCAGGAGACCTTAGTGTAGCCTTCCAGTACCTGAAGGGGCTACAAGAAAGCTGGGGAGGGACTTTTTACAAATGCTTGTAGTGGTACAACTAGGGGCAATGAGTATAAACTGAAGAGGGGCAGATTTAGACTAGACATAAGAAGGATTTTTTTGAGCTGCTGGAACAGGTTGCCCAGGGAAGTTGTGGCTGCCCCATCCCTGAAGGTGTTGAAGGCCAGGTTGGATGGGGTCTTGGGCATTCTGTTCTAGTGGGGCGTCCCTGCGCATGGCAGGGATGTTTGGAACTGGATGACCTTTATGATCTCTTCCAACCCAAATGATTCTATGATTCTATGATTCTATGATTCTATGATTCTATGATTCTATGATTCTATGATTCTATGATATGCAGGACAGAATTTGATGACTCATTTTTGTTTGGGCTACATTTAAAGAGAGTGGTCTAGCACAACTTCCCAGCTCCTGGATCCAGATGCTTACCTCACTCACTTCCTTATAAAAGGAAACTCATGAAAGTGAAAGAATGGAGCTTGTGGGGGCACCAGCACAGCAGGGCTGGCTGCAAGAGGGCCTGGAGTATACTTCAATTTAGACACCACTCTAATGCAAGAGCTGCTACCAAACAATTACATGGAGGTAACAAGCAAAAATTAAGAACTCTACGGTGATTTCACAGCTCAGATACCACACCAACAGTCTGCAGATCTGAGTAGTTTAATTCTCAGCTCCATCCTGGCTTTCCTTCTTAACAATGGCAAAGAAGCTGCATCAGTGGATAACACCTTTCTTCATGTCTGTGCTGCTTCAATAGGAAGCACATCCAGCAGTGGCAAAACTATCTTTTTCTTATTATTTGCATTACTTTAGTGAGTAAAGTCCTATTTTTCAGATTAGGATCAAATGGGTTCAGTCCTGTTTAATGTCTTTATCAACGACCTGGATGAAGGCATTGAGTCCTCCCTTAGCAAGTTTGCAGATGACACCAAGCTGGGTGGAAGTGTGGATCTGCTGGAGGGTCGGGAGGCTCTGCAAAGGGATCTGAACAGGCTGGAGCTCTGGGCTGAGACCAACAGCATGAGGTTTAACAAGGCCAAATGCCGGGTCCTGCACTTGGGGCACAACAACCCTAAGCAGAGGTACAAACTAGGAGAGACCTGGCTGGAAAGCTGCCAGGAGGAGAAGGACCTGGGGGTGCTGGTTGACAACCGACTGAACATGAGCCAGCAGTGGCCCAGGTGGCCAAAAAGGCCAATGGCATCTTGGCTTGTATCAGGAACGGTGTGACCAGCAGGTCCAGGGAGGTTATTCTCCCCCTGTACTCAGCACTGGTGAGACTGCACCTGGAGTACTGTGTTCAGTTCTGGGCCCCTCACCACAAGAGGGATGTTGAGGCTCTGGAGCGAGTCCAGAGAAGAGCAACAAAGCTGGTGAAGGGGCTGGAGAACAGGCCTTATGAGGAGCGGCTGAGGGAGCTGGGGCTGTTCAGCCTGGAGAAGAGGAGGCTGAGGGGAGACCTTATTACTCTCTACAACTACCTGAAGGGAGGTTGTAGAGAGGAGGGAGCTGGCCTCTTCTCCCAAGTGACAGGGGACAGGATGAGAGGGGATAGCCTCAAGCTCCGCCAGGGGAGATTTAGGCTTGAGATTAGGAAAAAGTTCTTCACGGAGAGGGTGGTTAGGCATTGGAACAGTCTGCCCAGGGAGGTGGTTGAGTCACCGTCCCTGGAGGTATTTAAGGTTAGGGTAGACGAGGTGCTTACGAGCATGATTTAGGGATTGGTGGGAATGGTTGGACTCGATGATCCAGTGGGTCTCTTCCAACCTGGTCATTCTGTGATTCTGTGATTCTGTGACATTTCCATGTGCGTACCAATGAATAGCTGTGACTCAGTCTGTCATACTAATTTGGAGCTGTTCGTTAAAGAAGCCCATGTTTATTTTTGTGTTTATTTCTTAATGCAAGGAAGAAAAATTCTCTAAAATTATTTGTATAGAATCATAGAATAGTTAGGGTTGGAAGAGACCTTAAAGATTATCTAGTTCCAACCCCCCTGCCATGGGCAGAGACATCCCACTACATCAGGTTACCATGCATTTTCTTCACAGTAATCTCACACTAATTGTGAGAGTGATTTGTTCAGTAAAAGCATGAGTAAGCAGTTCTGCACCCACCCACAAACACACACACATTCACACAGAAAGCTCTTCATGCCTAGCATACAGGTGTCCATTTCTGGGGAAAAGGGGAACCAGGATTCTTTCATGTTTGTTCATCATCCTTATCTTGTGCGTGCTGAGCTCCACTCTCTGGACGTCCACTTCCAGGGAGAGAAAAGTGATACGGGCAGCTTTCTATATTTAGATCTGAGAACATCTGAGAAGCCCAATGTTGGCTGCATCGAGCAGCTTTTCTGTCTATGGCCATATCTACAGTAGCCTTGAAAATTCAAACTCTGCATAGCCAAGGCCCATGTTACTTTATCAACTATGAGTTGGCTTATACCCCACAGGCATTTGTAGAGCACATCAGTAATATTCAGTCAAGACAGTGTGTAGACGAAAACCAGACTCTGATCCACCAAAGCATCCTTTTCAGAGTTATATTGCTCCAACTATAATACAGAGCTTCACACAGAGGCTATTTTTTTTTCTCTTTAGTAAGAATAATGTACTTTTATGGCTCAGTTCTCCAGCAGTGTGTGCTTCTGGCACAGGGAACTAAAAAAAAGTCTTTTCCTGTTTCTTTGTCTGTGTATAATGGCATGTGCCAAAAGGAAGTATGTTTGGACATTATTATACAGCTTGCTGAGAAACTATCTTAAACGTGAGGTTTCTTCTTTCCTACGAGCCATTATGATTCCTTATCTCAAGCATTCAAACTATTTGCTAATTAGTCTCTCTTCTGTTGTGGTTTTTTTTTGTGTGCTTTTTGCTGTTTTGCAAAGTAGTTGCTATGACAATAATAATAATTTGTGGACATGAACATTTATGTCTATGTTTTATGATACTGAAAGACCCTATTTTACTGCCTAGGAATGTTAACATATCTCAGGGAATATCCTTGTAGAAAGTAGGTTGAATTTTGTTGTGAGATTATCTGAAAAGCTGGTGAAATTAGAAGACTGAGTAAGTCTTTTTGTGACTCATTGCTACAAATTTACTACTGCAAGATAACCCATACCATTAAAACAATTAGAAAACAGACCCGCATCTACTTATATTCTAGAAGATATATC
This sequence comes from Clamator glandarius, assembly GCA_033459285.1. Taxonomy (NCBI): domain Eukaryota; kingdom Metazoa; phylum Chordata; class Aves; order Cuculiformes; family Cuculidae; genus Clamator; species Clamator glandarius. Next base: position 580,792 of record JAUNZM010000582.1, read on the forward strand.
AGACACAAAGGCTTCAACTACTTCTAATTGCAGTATCTAGTTTCCATTTATCTGTTACCTTGCTGTAACCCTATGGAAATGCCAAACATATTCAAACATACTTGTCCATATGCTAACATATTTAGTGCACTTTTCAGACATATTGCACCCAAAAAGTTGCCAACGGACTAAAGTAGAGGGGAAAAAAGTGTGACCTGTATATGGGGACAAAAACTTTTGATGAGAGCTGTGCAGCATTCTGTTCTAGCTGGTGCTAACATTGCTTCACAAAGGTACAGTTGAAATTCACAAGTAAAACATGGAGATGAAGTAGTTGTTTCTATTAAAAAAGGTAGATGGTATCGAAACCAACTTCTAAAACTGTCTAACAGAAACATCTTTCCATCTGCCTCTATAGTTTCTTTATCCTGAAATTGTTCTGTGGAATTTCCTGTTTACTCTCAATCTCCTAATTTATAGATCATGTCCTTCAACCCCAATGGAAGAGTTTATGTAATTCCAATTCACTGAATTCCTTCATTATGCTCTTTTAGAACAAACTGGTTTATTATCTTAGCATATCTAAGTTCAAGAGTTTAGCGTTTATTTGTAATGAATTTTTATACACACTTCAATTTAATTGCAAGTTTCAGCCTCTTTCTGACCTTATAGTGACCTTCCAGCACCTGAAGGGGCTACAAGAAAGCTGGGGAAGGACTTTTTACAAAGGTGTATAGTGATAGCACTAGGGGCAATGGGTTTAAACTGGAGAGGGGCAGATTTAGACTAGACATAAGGAGGAATTTCTACACGATGAGAGTGGTGAGACACTAGCCCAGGTTGCCAGGGAAGCGGTGGCTGCCCCATCCCTGGAGGTGTTGAAGGCCAGGTTGCTTTGGCAGTCTGATCTAGTGGGATGTGTTCCTGCCTATGGCAGGGGAGTTGGAAGTAAAGGATCTTTAACCCAAAGAGGTTCTTCCAATCCAAACTTTTCTATGATTCTATGAATTGCCTAATTAAAACAGAAAATAAAATTCAAACTGCTGGAGTAAAATCTATCCTGTATCTTTCAGAGTAATACTACCATCAGCTTTCAATTTCCTCGTCTTGTTGGTGCTTCCAGCACGCATTATCTCTATCTGAAACACTCACAAGATATTATGTCTCCTATTCAGTTACCTTTTAAGGAATCCTTCTCGCCATCACTTTTATGGCTAAGGGTCATTGGGCACTGGCAGAGGCTGCCCAGGGAGGTGGTTGAGTCACCTTCCCTGGAGATGTTTAGAAGATGGATGGATGAAGTGCTGAGGGGCATGGTTTAGTGATTCATAGGAATGGTTGGACTCGATGATCCAGTGGGTCCTTTCCAACCTAGTGATTCTATGATTCTAATTCCATACTTAGTGAACAGACGTAAAAGTGATGACGAGAAGGATTTTTTAATGGCGTGGATCCTCCAGTGTGACAAAGGTGACCAACTCAGAAGGGAGAAGCATGCAAATACTTGCGTAAGGAATTTCCCTTTCAGGGAGGTGGTAGGATGAGCAATTTTTCTGTGAGGTGAGTTGTAGGGCTCACTCTTGGCTCTACAAAAGCTTTTTGATCACTGGAGACTGGGACCTAGGTTTTCCAAGCCTGTCCCTTCTCCTCCAGACACACTTCCTGTACAGAAGAGTCTCTATGGCAAAGGACAGGCACAGAAATTCAGCCTGAGCTGTCCTTCCTAGGCGGTATTTGAGGAGGAGGATGGATGAGTCAATTTTTCTAGCTCATAGAAGCACATACTCCCATCCTTAGTGCATCCAGGGCCAGCAGCCTTCCTGTGGCCTGGGAAAATGGAAGAAGAGAGCCCTGGATCCCAACTCAGACTGCCAGTCCTCTCTTTTACCCAGGAATCCTTATGAAATCCAGTCTTAGAATGGCTTTGGAAAACTCTGATTCAGCTTATTTACTAAAATAAGATTTATATCACTAAGTCCTCACTGCATTTTAAAGTGGCTTGTTGAAAATCTTTCAAAGTTGACTTAGGGTCCAGACTCCTTCCAGCTAGGCAAAAATGTCTTTTAATCAAGTACATAAGAAGCAAAGGCCATTTGCTGCTGACCGGTCAAACTCAAGATGTGATTACATAATCCTCATGTCCCTTCATCCCAACTCCTCTGCCTTCTCCCCTGGAGTATCATGGCAGGAAAGGCCCCTCATTCCCTCACCAAGGCCATCAAGAAAGGGTTGGGTGCTCAGCACCCACAGCAAGAGAAGCTGAGACAGCACTGAGCCATCTATTTAAAAGCACACTGGCCTCCCACAAAGAGTGAGCTGGGCACCGTCAGACCTTGTAGCCTGACCTGGCCCTCAGACAAACAAAACGTTACAATGACAATACCCCAGTTCCCTCAGTTTCCAGCAACTTTATTCAAACAGGAGAGGAACACAAACATGTCAACTCCTGCTCCATGAGAGCTTATTAAGGATCATGTCTACTGTGTAAACATTTACACAGAATGGACTTAAGTTATCTTCTCCTTGTGGAACCTTGAGCCCTGCTGTGTTTCGATCGCTTTCCTCTACTGCTCAGCTCACCGTTCCCTCCTGCTACATGCTTCTCATCTCCTCTTCTGGCCTTAGGTCCAGCCATCTGCTGTGGATTTCTAGAGAAATCACATCCACAACCTTCCTCCTTCTGTCTGCTTCACCATCCACTCCCACACCCTCCCAAAATCTCTTCACTAAATAGCCACTTGGCAAGATGAGCATCTTCAGGTTCATTAGCTGCGCATTCCTGGAGAAAAAAAGCACCAGCTAAAGGAGAAGGGTGGGGTTGGCATAGGGATAGCAAGGGAGAAAAAGATAAATAAACAGGCAATGAAGGCAGGGTAGGAGAGCACCATACGGACTTGGGACATTTCTTGTCTGGTAGCATGGATATACAGGTTTTGGTGAACTTTAGATTGAATAACACACCCTACTTTACTTCTACTCTAGAACTTTGTCTTAAAAGAGAGGAAGAAAGAAAACAACAAGAAGAAGGTGGCTGGAGTGCTTTGATAACATTTTTATGGGCTGTGAGATGCTCCAAAATCCGTTACTGAAAACCAGCCAGAAATATGAAGAGCCAAAGCATTTTTTATTTCAGCAGAAGAAAGTACAGAACAGACCGAAATCAAAACACAGCTAATTTTCAGGAGACACTGGGTGGTAAGAAGCATTTGTGTTTTGTAAGAATAAGTCATCAAGAAGAAGAATGCATCCTACTTTGATATTTTTTTTCTAAACTTGGATTTGAGCTCGATAAAGGCGAATGAGCTCACCTCCCAGTAGAGATAAAATTCCACTCAGACAACTGATTAGCTAAAAGACAGTCCTTATCATACTCAAACTATTCCAATCAACTCCCCTCCCCGAAACCTTCCCACAACAGCGCCCCCCCACCACAGTGGTTTATGCATTGGAGGAGTAGCTGCTGACAAATGGGAGAGCTGTCCACCTACTGAATTTTCCAAGTGTTACATTGCAAATGAACTTCTCACTCATTGATTTGTTCCAGCAAAATTTTGACCCTAGCAAAGTGTGCCCAGTCCTTTTGGCCAACTGGCAGGAGTTGATTAAGATTATTTTTACTTTGTTTTGACTGGCTTTGAAAAGGCAGCCCTGAACAGACTTTTCTCACTTTCTGGACTCTCAGGGAGTCAAGGAGGTATTGTACTGCATGTGTAGAAAATACTGTGGGTCCACGTAGCGCTGCGCAACTACAGGCTGTCAATTATGCATTAATACCTCCTTACTCTGAGTTACTAGCCAGCTATCAGAACAACATGTACTGTTGTGCAAGCATCCCTTCCAAACTTTGATAAGGGAAATGATATCAAAACCCAAAGGGGCAAAGACAGATGTTCACACTCCTGGTAAGTGTCACATCCTTCTTATACTCTGCACCTTCTCATAAACAGAGACCACAGTTTCTGGCACCTTTCTGGAAATACTCAGAGCCTGGATGGTGAAGGATTCTGACTGAGGATAGAAGACATTTTACAGTGAAAGAAGGTAATTGTCATACTGACTAGTAGTGCTTACAGTATTTGTTGCAGAGATAGTTGTACAGTCCATAGAACAGTTCTATACCACCTCAGACTTGGATCCTTTAAGTATAGCTCCTACTAACAGGAGCTACTCTGTAATAAAGGTTGCAGTAAATATTGAACCGCAATATTGAGATACATACAAATTTGGCCAACACCAGATTAAAATCTGAAGAGATATCATAGTAAAAATATAATTGCAGATGGAAATGACAAATATCTAACATCCCCTTTCACCTCTGATGTTTTGAATGATGTAGAAAGGCATATATGCCCTATAAGACACATGAAGTAGCCCCTATGCTCTTTTTGAAAAGCTCTTAGTCAGCTGGTCTAAGTTCTGGATACTGCATTTCAAGAGTCAAGAGGAAAACAATAAAGAATGATCAGCAATACAAGAAACTTTACCTGCAAGTAATAAATGAATGAATTGGCTCTCCCTAAACTGCTGCAGGAAAGACTAAGTGGGGCGTAATAGCAGAGGTACCAGCATGTGCACTTCAGGTATACTGAGAAGCTTGCTGGGGAAGACTGCAGAGCTCTCACCACTGGAGGTCTTTAGGAGAAAGTTATACATAACTTTGTTGTCAACAGCAGCAGAAAGGGCAAGCCTTACAGTTTACAAGGACATCACAGAATCACCAGGTTCGAAAAGACCCACAGTATCATGGAGTCCAACCATTCCTATCAAACACTGAACCATGCCCCTCAGCACCTCATCCACCCATCTTTTAAACACTTCCAGGGACGGTGACTCAACCACCTTCCTGGGCAGCCTGTTCCATTGCCCAATGACCCTTGGGCCCAATGCCCAATTTTTTTTCTATGTGAAGCTTGAACCTCCCCTGGTGGAGCTTGAGTCCATTCCCTCTTGTCTTGTCCCCTGTCCTTTGGGAGAAGAGGCTGGCACCCTCCTCTCCACAACCTCTTTTCAGGTAGTTGTAGAGAGCAATAAAATCTCCCCTCAGCCTGCTCTTCTCGAGGCTAAACAACCCCAGCTCCCTCAGCCGCTCCTCCTAAGACTTGTTCTCCAGCCCTTCACCAGCTTCATTGCTTTTCTCTGGACACGCTCCAGAGCCTCAATATCCTTCTTGTAGCGAAGGGCTCAGAACTGAACACAGGATTTGAGGTGCGGTCTCACCAGTGCTGAGTACAGAAGCAGAACAACCTCCCTGGACCTGCTGGCCACGCTGTTTCTGATACAGGTCAAGATGTCATTGGCCTTCTTGGCCACCTGGGCCAATGCTGGCTCGTGTTCAGACGCCTGTCAATCAACACCCTCAGGTCCAAAACATTAACAAGAAAAAGAAGCGCTGTCAAATGTAATATGTTTTTATTAGTTGTACTATCTATAGAGTCTCAAAGAGATCAATGCCTCAACGTGATAGGCACTCTATATGCACATTGAATAACAGTTTAGAGAGCATTCACTGTAAATAAACAAGAGAGATGAAGGAGGGAACTGTTGATATTCTTTACTCATGTTGAGAAGCTCGCTCACAGTGGTACTAACCTAAAGACAAGAAACTGGTTTCTAAAAATAGTCAGCACCAAACTCAAGCTCTAAGTTCTCTTATGAGCACTCAACTCCCAGTTAGTTATTTCTCAGTAAATAAGTATGATGACCAAAAACCAGCACGCAATAGGCATAACTCATTGTTGAACACTTTCTAAAATCCATTTTGCTTTGACAACTAAGGAACGGAGCTCTTGAGAGATTCATCCTACATGACTTCCCTTCCAACAGACTAGGAGTCTTATGGCTAAGCCAAGAAGGGAAGCAACGTTTCCTGAGACTCAAGGCCGTAAGCATGACAGCTTGCCTGGAGGTTACAGCAACTCCTGCACTTCATTTCTGCTCATACACTGGCTGTGGGAATACCATAGATAGCAATTATTGAACTTCAAAAGTACATACAGCTGGGCTGATTTGCTACAGTAGGAGCAGGATTAGCTGCTGCTTCATGAGCTGGTTGTCAATCTGCCTCAGGAGAAGGGACAACTTAATACAGGATGTATAAAAGGGAAACTTTGATTCTGTTTTTGGTAGCAACTTCTCACATGCTGTTATTTTATACAAAGCTAATACTGAGATTCTTTACCAATAAATAATGTGTATTGGAGTACGTTGTGTCCCAACAGGCCTGGAAGCTCCAGAATGGTAAAATAGTGCACTTCTGGTAACTAAAAGGTGGTAGACATTGTGCACGGACAATATAATCTCTTTGGGGAAAAAATACAACTTTGAAAACAACGTTTACGATTTTGTTCTGCTTGTTTGTTTGCTGGGCATATATGACTCTTAAAGGTGAACTCATACACTGTAGTAATACCCAGTTTCACACTCCGTATTCTTGATTTACAGTTTGTTGGAAAGAGTAAAACTAATCTTATTAACTAATAAAGTTTGCCCTTTTTGTTCATAATGAAAAACACAGTCTGATTGACAAAAATGGAGAATAAGGAGTAGCGGCGACCATTGCTGAGATGCCCAGCTGATATCAACTGTGGCAGCTCCATTTCTTTCCTGAAGCTGATGTTTATATTCAGTAATTGTCATGTAACAGATATTTTTTTTCCTGCTATCTACCAATATCAGAGAAGCTTTAGAGGAAACGTGTTTGGGCAAAGGAATGGGAATGGAAAAGAAACTACCTACAGGGCATCCAACTAGAATAGGTCCAAAAAGAAGAACACGCAGTGCACAGAGTACAGAAAGTATTATTCTTCTTCTCCCACCACAGACTTACAGAATCATAGAATAGTTTGGGTTGGAAGAGACCTTAAAGATCATCCAGTTCCAACCCCTCTGACATGGGCAGGGACACCTCCCATCAGACAAGGCTGCCCAAGGCCCCATCCAGCCTGGCTTTGAACGCCTCCAGGGATGGGGCAGCCACAACTTCTCTGGGCAACCTGTGCCAGTGCCTCACCACCCTCATCATGAAGAAATTCCTCCTCCTGTCTAGTCTCAATCTGCCCCTCTCCAGTTTATAGCCATTGCCCCTAGTCCTATCACTACAAGCCTTTGTAAACAGTCCCTCCCCAGGTTTCTTGTAGCCTCCTCCAGGTACGGGAAGGTCGCTATAAGATCTTCTTGGAGCCTTCTCTTCTCCAGGCTGAATGACCCCAACTCTCTCAGCCTGTCCTCTTATGGGAGGTGCTCCAGCTGTTTCCCACCACCACCCTTATGCAGGGTTTGGTGTGTGTCCCCAGCCCCCCTCACCATGAAGGAACAAGAAATTCTGTCAGTGTTATTGCCTCCAGTTTTCCACCTGGTTATTCTAACCTGAACACCTCCAGGGACTTCCACTGGTTTCTCTACAGAGGAACTATCAAGAGTCATCTCTACACCTCCCAAATCTCATTTCAAGTAGCTGAGTGCATGTCAGTAGCCCTTATTTTTTGTGGCTAGCTCTCTGTTCAGGAGTGAATTTTGCAGAAGTGAAGGTGAACTGTGCAGCAAAGGTCACACACACACGCTCTGCAGGTTCACCTCAGTTTTTGGGCTTTTTTCACTTAAGAAAGCAGAGAGGGAAGTTTTAACCTACAAGAGAGCCATGAGCTCAAGTCCAAAGTAAAAGGGAACTTGTTTGTTTTCACTCTTTTTCTCAGTATATCTCCTTGTTAAGCAGCACTACAGTGTGTACCCTAAAATCTAGAGAAAATCTGCCCTACTTTTGACCTGGGAGACTATAAATAAATGTAGACAAAACACAGACTGTAGCAAACGACTGCATATTTTTACATATATTACATGAAATTATAGCAATATTTGTTGTCACAGAAGTTACTTGTTCCTTTAAGCTCTCGATAACTTTGTGCTTAATGAAAATGGTTGTGCGTATGTGGCGCATAATTGTAATGACACAATCCGTAAGTACAATAGCCTGAGTTTAAATACTGCTTCCTCGTGAAGTTTTGGTCACACAACTAAGGAGTTAAGTAGTTTCCATGTTTGTTTTTCCTGGATCCTGTTCTGAGACTATCTTCCATAGCTGGAAAAGGTCAACATCCTACCATTAATACAACATTATTCCCACAAGTTTCTACAGTAAAAAAAAAAAGTTTTCATAAACAAAAGCCATTTTTTTCATGTGGTGCATCAAGAGCCATGTTTACTTGTGCTGTTATTTTGCCAGTACCTTATGGTTTAGAAAAGATAAGGCTACTAACAGAATCTAGAATACATATTTTTTGATCTTATTCCACATTGGGAATGAAAGAAAATGTTACTAAGCTGTCCTCCCAACTTCCTGTCTTGAGAGGTCAGACAACTTGGCAATATATCGCTTCTGAAAAAAAACAGTATATATGTATATTTGAGGGAGCCACAACATGTAAAAAGAGCATATACACAATCATTCAAAATTTTCTGAACTTTGCTCTGAAAAAAATAATGCTATGACATTAAGAAATCAATTTGAAGTATTCTGTAGTTATTACAATAAGGTCATATGAATCGTCTCATAATCAAAATGCTGAGAGGAATTTTTCTACTTTGACTGGCTTTGTTCCCGTGCACTGGTTGGCAAACACAGTTCATCTGGGAAATGCACACACATTTATAGTCTACCCATTTCTCAGCTTTCTACAATACTTCAAGAGAATATTCACAAAAGTAGTACCAAAGTACTAGCATGACATCTGGCTAAAAACGTCAAAGGACAAAATATTTAAGAGAAGTGAGGGTTTTTTCTTCACACAGAGTTTTCAGTTGTGGCACCTGTTTGGACTGCTCATTTCTTCCCAATGCATATGATTCACATGCTTTCTCTCCAGAGAAACAAATGAGCAAGACTGGTATGTGTTATCCAGAATAAGGATCCTGCTATTTCTTCCTTTTAATCTTTCAAATCTAACGTGGAAATAATGTATTGGAGTGGTGGTATCTGAAAAAGAAGGTGTGGTGCATGGACTTAAATATGTGATAACCTTGAACTCTGAAACCTACAGACTGTTATTATCTTTTAGTCACAGAACCATTGAATAGTTTGGGTTGGAAGGGACCTTAAAGATCATCCAGTTCCAACCCACCTGTCATGGGCAGGGACACCTCCCACTAGACCAGGCTGCCCAAGGCCCCATCCAACCTGGCCTTCAACACCTCCAGGGATGAGGTAGCCACAACTTCCCTGGGAAAACTGTGCCAGTGCCTCACAACTCTCACTGTGAAGAAATTCTTTCTTACGTCTAGTCTAAATCTGCCCCTCTCCAACTTATAGCCATTGCCCCTAGTCCTATCACTAAAAGCCTTTGTGAAGAAGTCTACTTGACCTGCCTCTTCTCTACAGCACACCTTCCAGAAAACAATCAGGAAGTTGGTGCACGCCACCAGTTACGTGGTTTAGATGAAAAATGCTCCTGTTAAGTTTTCGATCATGAGGATAAACACAGAAACCTGAGAAGTCAACATGCTCTTCAACATCCTGCGCTGCCCATACAGCTCTTGGTGTTGGATCATGGTACAGGTGTGTGTTGGTCCCTGGATGTGTCTCCTTAAGGATCTCTTTCTTTGAAGGATTCTTTTTGCTCCCCATGCTCTATTAAGGAAAAGGATTTTGTGTCAGGGAAGCAACTTCTGACCTCCTTCTGAAACCTGGGCAAGTTACAAACCTTTGTAATGTTGAATACACTCAGCAAAACTTTTTGTCTTCAATGGTTGAAACTTGGGATAATCTCATTGCTTCATAGTGTGCTCAGACCCTCATGGCTCCTTGGCAGAACCAGGCTCTGCAAAGTCAGAGCACCCCATGTGGCTCAGCCTGTTTTGTACCCCACTGATCACTTACATGGAGTAGCATCAGCCTTACAGAGGCCTGGGAGGGCGCCCATCACAATGCCTAGTTTCTCTGGGAGAATCACCAGGTTGGAAAAGACCCATCGGATCATTGAGTCCAACCATTCCTATCAAACACTAAACCATGTCCCTCAGCACCTCATCCACCCGTCCCTTAAACATCTCCAGGGAAGGTGACTCAACCACCTCCCTGGGCAGCTTCTCCCAGTGCCGAATGACCCTTCCCATGAAAGATTTTTTCCTAATGTCCAGCCTAAACCTCCCCGGTGGAGCTTGAGGCCATTTCCTCTTGTCCTGTCCCCCTTCACTTGGGAGAAGAGGCCAGCACCCTCCTCTCCACAATTTCCTTTTAAGTAGTTGTAGAGACCAATAAGGTCTCCCCTCAGCCTCCTCTTCTCCAGGCTAAACAATCCCAGCTCTCTCAGACGCTCCTCATAAGGTCTCTTCTCCAGCCCCTTCACCAGCTTCGTTGCTCTTCTCTGGACTCGCTCCAGAGCCTCAACATCCTTGTGGTGAGGGGCCCAGAACTGAACACAGGATTCAAGGAGCGGTCTCACCAGTGCCGAGTACAGAGGGGGAAGAACCTCCCTGGACCTGCTGGTGACGACATTTCTGATACAAGCCAAGATGCCATTGGACTTCTTGGCCACCTGGGCCACTGCTGGCTCATGTTCAGTCGCTGTCAACCAACACCCCCAGGTCCTTCTCCTCCAGGCAGCTTTCCAGCCAGACTTCCCCTAGTCTGTAGCTGCATAGGGCTGTTGTGCCTCAAGTGCAGGACTCGGCATTTGGCCTTGTTAAACCTCATTCCATTGGATTCTGCCCAGCAGTCCAGCCTGTTCAGATCCCTTTGGAGCCTCCCTACCCTCCAACAGGTCCCAGCTTCCTTAGTATCATCTGCAAACTTGCTAAGGGTGCAGTCAATGCCTTCATTCTCATAGCTTCTCTTCTAAACCAGCCTGGGATAGATACGAACACTAAGAGAAGGTTTCCTGTGTCTTCTCAATCCTCTCAGAAAGGGAGTAACAGTTGGAAACGTTGTAGTTTTAAACACATTTTATACACAATTCTGGATTATACATGAGAAGTATTTACACAGGTCAAGATTTTCTATGTGAATTTGCACTTGGATCTAAGAGCTATTTGGTGGTACCAGGGTGTTGCTGACCATCCCCTCTTCTGTGTAAAACATGGAGAGCATGTGAGGAATAGATGGTGACTCTGCCACCTTAGTTGAAAGGTAGTAATTTGAATCAGAGGTAAAGGATGAAGTAAGTTCCCCTTGAAAAGGTTTCACAAATGCTCCATTCCAAGTCATGATTTCCATGTTTGGCTAGCCCTCACTCAACCAAGGAGTTTTCTTCAGATTTCTGCACCAGAAAAGTCCTAACAACAGCTCAGGTAACCCATAGCTCAATGATTCTGAACATCAACAGACAGCAACTTTGCATTGTAAAGATTCAGGTTAAAGACACAGAGGAAGAAATGCAAGGCGCTTATCCCTAGGTATCTTATATTGTTGAGATATGCAATATGCCAATCAAAAGGAGAGGGACTGAACACAGAAAGCAATCTTGTAATGCAATGATAAAAATAACAGTGTATTAAAGTGGTTACAGGAACACAGATAGTAGCACAGAACAGAAAGCAAATGTGCAGTTCATATTACTTGGGCTTCAAATCTATCAGCCACAAAGCAGTAAAAATACGTATCACACTAACAGCAACAGATGAGATGACATCACTTCAGGGACACATCTGACTCTGGCTGTCAGAGAATCCAAAGGAACACAAATGCCAGGCTAGAAGTTGGTGAGAGCCAACAGAGTATTACAGGCACCACAGCATCATACAAAGGCATGTGCACAGGACATAGACTAAACTGGACTAAGTTTCAGGGTCATAAACAAAGCAGGGGATTGTTTCACAGCCTCCACAAGAATTTATTCTTAGCATATTCATCTGCCTAAATATGCAAAAGTCGGGCAGGAAGTAAATGAAATTCATCAGTCGTCAGCTGGCTGATGCTCCTGCATGCTGGAGTGTTCATGGGTTGCATAACACTTTTGTCCCAGGGAGAGAAATCCTTGTTACAAGACACAATGTTTTTTTTCCATCACGTTCATTGCTGAAGTTTTCTTTGCTTTGTCTCTGCTTAACTCATGACATTTTAGTATCTAAGCATTACTGGCTTATTTGTAAGAGTTGCCTTTTGCTTGGTTTATGTATCACTATGTACATTTCATAGAATCACAGAATAATAGAATCATAAAATTACCAGGTTGGAAAAGACCCATTGGATCATCGAGTCCAACCATTCCTTTCAAACACTAAACCATGCCCCTTAGCACCTCATCCACCTTAAACACCTCCAGGGAAGGTGAATCAACCACCTCACTCTACAACCTCAACCTCCCCTGGTGGACCTTGAGGCCATTTCCTCTTGTCCTGTCCCCTGTCACTTGGAAGAAGAGGCCATTACCTCCACTCCACAACCTCCTTTCAGGTAGTTGTAGAGAGCAATGAGGTCTCCCCTCAGCCTCCTCTTCTCCAGGCTAAACACCCCCAGCTCTCTTAGACGTTCCTCATAAGGTCTCTTCTCCAGCCCCTTCACCAGCTTTGTTGCTCTTCTCTGGACTCGCTCCAGAGCCTCAACATCCTTCTTGTGGTGAGGGGCCCAGAACTGAACACAGGATTCGAGGAGCGGTCTCACCAGTGCTGAGAACAGAGGGAGAATAACCTCCCTGGACCTGCTGGTCATGTCGTTTCTGATACAATCCAGGATGCCATTGGCCTTCTTGGCCACCTGGGCCACTGCTGGCTCATGTTCAGTTGCTGTCAACCAACATCCCCAGGTCCCTCTCCTCCAGGCAGCTTTCTAGACAAGCTTCTCCTAGTCTGTAGTGCCCCAAGTGCAGGACCCGGCATTTGGCCTTGTTAAACTTCATGCCACTGGACTCTGCACAGCGGTGCAGCCTGTTCAGATCCCTTTTGGAGCCTCCCTACCCTCCAGCAGATCCACGCTTCCACCCAGCTTAGTGTCATCTACAAGCTTGCTAAGCGTGCACTCGATGCCTTAATCCAGGTCATTGATAAAGACATTAAACAGGACTGGACCCAGCACTGAGCCCTGGGGAACCCCACTTGTCACTGGCCTCCAGCTGGATTTAACACCATTTCCCACCACTCTCTGGGCCCGGCCATCCAACCAGTTTTCCACCCAGGAGAGTGTTTGCCTGTCCAGCCCAGAGGCTGACAATTTCCGAAGCAGAATGCAATTTTTCTTTGTGACTACCAGCCTCTTGTTCTTCTAGCCCATCCTCACCAACTCACTAACTCAACTTCTGCTTGCTCTACAATTATGTCAAAAACTTTGTGCCCCTGTGAGATGGCACTTCAAAGAAGGGAGTCTTGACACTGTTTTGCTTTGGAGAGTAGCAGGTTAGTATCTCTGGATGGTTTTATCTCAATTCTCCCCTGAAAGTCAAATTTAAGCAAAAATGGCTATTTCCTATTTCCATTACAAGAAACTGAAAGGTTCTCACAGAGGGGTAAACTTGAAGCTTAAGCATTTGCCTCCTGGACCTTCAGGAATGTCTTTGTTACTGTTGTAGCTTTGATTTAAAACACCTGGGTCTTCCCTTGGTGAAACACAATAAAATCCGTCTGTGATGTTTCTGCTTTCTTACGAAACACACTGTGCGCTCCTCGTGAATTCTTAGATGCTTAGTTAGCTCTTAAAAAGCCAAGCCCTTCTTCTCACCAAATTTCAGTTCTGAAAGCTAATCAGACCAGCAACCATGAGAATAAATGATGAAATGAGAAATGCCCTTCTTGCAGAGCTTCAATCAAACTATGTCTGGTGGAAACTGCTGTGATCCATTCACCAAGTGCTGGGGTGGGATACATCCCGCAACTTTTTATATGTCTCTGCAGCTAAAAGGATTCATTTGCAACATATGCTCAAAGGGTATCATGTACTCATTTAAAGAGGCTGGTTAATCCGTAGATGTTATAGGAGCCTAGGACTGACTTGCTTTCCTACTGAGTGAATTTTGAGGAAGTTCTATTTTTTAAGGGGTGAGCTTAAATTTGAGTTCTGTTTCAATTCATTACAAGATTAGACTATAGTACTTGAGAAAACACAAACCGACCAGTCTTCTTTCTGAAACTACAGTTGACGTTTGAATAAACCAGCTGCAGGAATTGATGAACAATTATAAACTAACACTAGGTATTGAATTTCATGATGGCAATGCTCTTAACTGAATTGAAAAAGGAACTGCACTTCACCAAGAATTGCTAACAGCTACGAAGCCTCTAACTGCATACACTTCCCAAGACCTTCAACAGAATTTGGCTTAGAGAATTAGGAATATAAAAGAGATTATACAGTGCAAAAGATCAATACATCAAAGATAGCCTCTTGAAGCCAAGTATTCACAAGTGGCTGCAAGAGTGTTCCTGAGATTGTAAATAGATGGCAGAGAAGTATGTTTATCCCACAAAAAAAAAAAAAATGAAAAGGACCTCAGTTTATTTAGTTGCAGAGGCAGGAACATATTTAGTTTTACAGTTATGTCTTACTGCAGGAGGGTTTATTTAGCCTGTTGGTGTTCTGATTTACACCATGCAAAAAGATCTTTGAAGTTAGTTAAGTTACACAATGTATCAGGATAGGTCTCTGCCTAGGACTAAGAATAGAGAGAGAAGGAAAATCCTTACAGGGAAAAGGCAGACCATGGTATCTGTGAGGGGGAGAGTAAACAGCAACCCATACTGCAGCTGTGTAAATGCGCTGAGCCCACAGACTCGACAGACAATACGATGTGTATATTTATACCAGTGTTTGGGCTTTTTAAGCAGATAAAAATAACCTTTTTTAAAGTGTGCTTACTGACAATGGTATTTAGCATTTACTTAGCTTTGGTAAACATGAGGGGACAAACTGTCATACTTAGGATTTTCGATAATTAAATTACATAAGACTGTCATAATCAACACTGGGTACCAGAAACAGAATCACAGAATCATAGTTTGGGTTGGAAGGGACCTTAAAGATCTTCCAGTTCCAACCCTTCTGCCATGGACAAGGACACCTCCCACCAGACCAGGCTGCTCAAAGCCCATCCAGTCTGGCCTTCAACATTTCTTCCCTGGGAAACCTATGCCTGTGTCTCACCACCCTCATGGTGAAGAATTTCTTCCTAACATCTAGCCTAAATCTGCCCCTCTCCAATTTAAAGCCATTACTCCTCATCCTATCACTCCATGCCCTTGTAAAAAGTCCCTCCCCGGTTTTCCCACAGGACCCCTTCAGGTACTGGAAACCCACTAGAAGGTCTCCTCAGAGCCTTCTCTTCTCCAGGCTGAACCCTGACTCTCTCAATTACTACCTTACTTAATAAAATTATTACTATGGCAGCAATGTGTATCACTGATGGCTATAAATGTACTTTACTAAAGAGGAAGATACTCCAGTGGTAGGCGAGTTGTGTGCCCCTCCAGCAAGGACTGGACATGTTGAGAAGGGAAAGGCAGAGGACAGGAGCTCTCCTTATTCTGCAGGGGAGGATTCCATTCCCTTTGCACGTTTCTTCTTCTGCATGCTACACACTGTGGTAGGACATGGACTAAAGTGTGTTGGGCCCTTGCGAAAGTGTCAAGGTCACCTTCAGTTACCACCCAGGAGATCCTGATCCTTCCCATGGGTGCTTCCTGATAAAGAATCGCCCCCCTCCTTGACCTTGGTGGTAGCCATGGATCCAGACTAACCACAACAGACCCATTCTCTGCTTCCATGTATCTGGAATAACTTAAGTGGGGGGCAGGAGAAACAAACTTGTTCTGTAGCACACTTGACTGAGGTTACTACTGCAGATGAGGTCCTGGATGTTCTTGATCTCATCAAGGTGCCCTGTGTTTTTAACAACATCACTTCAACACATACCATTCCTCTTCTCAAGAGATTCTTGAGCCATTGTGACAAATACAAAATATGCTATCTGCCTACCAGGTCCTAAGAAAATAGCTCTACAGGTGCAGAGGTGAGCAGCAATCTGCCAAGACACTGACCACAGCAGTCCTCAGGCCAGCAGAGGAGGAGGCTGGGTCTCTGATGGCCATGGAGCAGCAGGAGCTAGGTTCTATCCTGAGGAACCACCACTGCCATCTCCCTTCCCCCTCCTCTTTCTGCCTAGACATTTCCCACCCTAGATGAGTTGTGCTGGGCAGTACATGGGGGCTGAGGAAAAAAGAGAAGGGGAGAGAGGTAAGGGCAGCATCCCTTCTACTTGCTGAGGATGGGAGGAAGCACCATGGTCTGGTGGCCTCCTGCTCCTCACTCTGCACATGGACCCATCCATGATCTTGGGTCTACAGGTCTACATGATCTACTTACCTTCCTCTGCATTTTTGCCTGCAGGCACAGGACAGCTCATTTTTCAAGCAGAATTTTCTACGGTGGCCCAAGGTCTGCTGTTAGTAGCAGCTGTATTTTATGATGACAGTTTTCAGATGGCTTTACAATTCATCAAGTGGTTTTCCTAGACATGCTTCTTCTCTCAAAGCTGCTCTGCTGTTTCTTGGGGAGTGTAGTGTTCTTCTCACATCTCCTTTGATGATAAAACCCCACTCCCCATTAAGAAGGCTCTCTGGTCCTTCCCCCTTTCTCCATCCTGCTGAGCTCTGGATTTCTCCATCAATTTCTCTGATTGTCATGCTGTTATTTAGTTGGATAAACTGACTTCTTCCATTTTACATTTGTGTTTCATAACACATCTGCAGAATCTGAGAGTTCAATGCATGCATGTTTCAAACCACACCATAAGATCTTGTCAGTTACACATAACTTCAGAAATCTTAAACACATATGTCTGACATACAGAGGAAGTAATTAGACCATATGGACCTCTCCCATACAGTAGGAAGCACAGCACAAATCTTCTCAACTTGATTTATTATAATCTTATGTCATTTAGCAAAAGCAACTCTGCAACTGTTTGAAAGAAAGAAGCTAGCTGAGAGGGAGAGAAAGACAACCTGCACGGGGAGCTGTGGCTCAGGCAATCCTGAGAGGCTTTAGATGTCTGTGGTCACAGTGTTCATTCAAAGCAGCACGTACGAGATCGCAGAGTGTAAACTCCCCAGTATGGTTTGACCAGTCATCAGGAAAAATTTCTTCACTGAAAGGGTTATCAAGCACTAGAAGAGGCTGCCCAGGGAGGTGGTTGAGTCACCATCCTTGGAGGTATTTAGTAGGCGAAGTGCTTATGGATATGGTTTAGTAGTGGGCAGGCATGGTTGGGCTTGATGATCTCAAAGGTCTTTTCCAACTCAGTGATTCTATGGTAACAACAAGAGAAAACAAATGGATCTGTCCTCAGCCTATACATTAATGTCTGGCTCTGCTCTGATGGCAGAGCTTAAGATGGAGAGGCTGCAGGGGACAGCACCAGATGATGTCCCTTGTCATACAGGGAAGCCCATCCCTTCCCTATCCTTCAGCCATGTTCTGTGCAGACAGGCTGAAGAAGGATGAAGTTAGGTTTATGCAGCTGCCTGTTGCATCTGCAGGGCACACTGATGAGGGGAGAATGGTCCTTACAATCCCTGCCATCATGCAAAGTCCCTGGAAAATATAAATAAAGCAAACTAAAAGCTGTGGAAAAGGGTGCAAGATGGTCTTACGCATCTGTGCCAAGCACATGGCAGAGGGTGCTCTGTAATGGAAAGGCAGTCAGGCTCACGGTGGTAAGGAATACTCTGCAGTAGCAGTACAGTCATATTTGCATTGAAGAGTTTCCTGTGGAAAATATGTTCTATCCATAATCCTGCATGCCAGTGCATGTCCTCATTAAATAATGGAATAATGAAAACACATGGGTCCAACACCCACAACGCAGTAAGGTGCCTTTGGTGCTGCTGGAATCCCTGTCCACTGGAAAGAACCTGTCACTGTGCTGCTTCTGTGTGCTACCTCTGCCATTAACACGGAAGGTCTAGGATTGCTCTTGGCACCATGCAAATATCTCCTGTCCTAAGCAGCACAGACGGCTACGGAGACCACAACATTAAGAATCATAGACTTACCAGGCTGGAAGAGACCCACTGGATCGTTGAGTCCAACCATTCCTATCAAACACTAAACCATGTCCCTCAGCATCTCGTCGACCTCTCCCTTAACAACTCCAGGGAAGGTGACTCAACCACCTCCCTGAGCAGCCTCTGCCAGTGCCCAATGACCCTTTCTGTGAAAAATCTTTTCGTAATGTCCAGCCTAAACCTCCCCTGGTGGAGCTTGAGGCCATTCCCTTTCGTCCTGTCCCCTGTCACTCGGGAGAAGAGCCCAGCACCCTCTTCTCCACAACCTCCTTTCAGGTAGTTGTAGAGAGCAATGAGGTCTCCTCTCAGCCTCCTCTTCTCCAGGCTAAACACCCCCAGCTCTCTCAGCCGCTCCTCATAAGGCCTGTTCTCCAGCCCCTTCACCAGCTTTGTTGCTCTTCTCTGGACTCGCTCCAGAGCCTCAACATCCTTCTTGTGGAGAGGGGCCCAGGACTGAACACAGGACTCGAGGTGCGGTCTCACCAGTGCCGAGTACAGAGGGAGAATAACCTCCCTGGACCTGCTGGTCACGCTGTTTCTGATACAAGCCAAGGTGCCATTGTGTTGGGAAGAGTTTATCTCACAGACCTAGCTTCTCTCATTCCTCATCCTGCCTAACAAGAAGGGAAGTCCCTTATGGGAAGCCTTTAACATAATAAAAAAATGGCAAAAGTAAAGTTGTTTCATGGTTGGGAAAGTATAATAGAAAGGTCATATAAACAATAGAGAAGTAGAGGATCCAGAAACTAAGAAACAGCCAAAAGTAAGAGGTGATTTATAGGAAAAAAAAGGTTTGTCTGGATCAGAATAGAATAATGCAGACACATCCAAGTCTTTATTAGACTGAACAGAAAGACTATCAATTCTTGTATCCTGAATGGAGTGAAGCATTATGAGTACTGCAGAGGACAGTGAGCAAATGATTTTTTTTGCTTTTATATGAATACTATGCTGTGTGAACAACCTTGGGGCCAAATAAACCCACTTTTGTGCAAGTTATAAGGCTTGATATTTTTTCTTTAATTAGTCCTACTGTATTTGCAAAAAAAATATTTAACTAATCACAGAATCATGGAATCATTTGGGTTGGAAAGGATTTTAAAGATTATCCAGTTCCAAACCCCTGCCATGGGCAGGGACACTTCCCACTACATTAAGTTACCCAAGGCCCCATCCAACCTGGCCTTCAACACCTCCAGGGATAGGGCAGCCACAACTTCTCTGGGAAACCTGTTCCAGTGCCTCACCGCTATCATCATGAATAAATTCCTCTCATGTCTAGTCTAAATCTGCCTCTCTCCAGTTTATACCCATTGCCCCTAGTCCTATCACTACAAGCCTTTGTAAACAATCCCTCCCCAGTTTTCTTGTAGCCCCCTCTAGGTAACAAAAGGTTGCTCTAAGGTCTCCTTGAAGCCTTCTCTTCTCCAGGCTGAACCCCAACTCTCTCAGCCTGTCCTCATATTTATTAGGTAACTAATAAAATAAACAATAGTTAGACACAGAATTTCCTCAAAACAACACTTCATACTTAAAAAAAACCAAACCACAAAAAACCACAAAGACCTTTTCTTTGCTGGGCATCTATAATAGCACTAGACAGAAAGGAATCCGACAAACTACTGTATTGTTTTAATAGAAAAATAATTTTAGTCAGTAGGAGAAAAAATGCCACACGAATGTTTTATTTGTTTGGGTTGCAGCTTTTTCATTGTTCAGAGCTGTTCTCCATGCCTTCATGCTGTTGGTACGGGTTCAGTGGAGGGCTACAAAGATGATCAGAGGGCTGGAACAGCTCTGCTATGAGAACAGGTTGAGAGAGTTGAGGTTGTTCAGTCTGGAGAACAGAAGGCTCCAAGGAGACCTTAGAGCGAACTTCCACTACCTGAAGGAGGACTCCAAGAAAGCTGGGGAGGGACTGTTTACAAAGGCTTGTAGTGACAGGAATAGGGGCAATGGGTATAAACTGGAGAGGGACAGATTCAGATTAGACATAAGGAAGAATTTCTTTCACGATGAGGATGTTGAGGCACTGGCACAGGTTGCCCAGGGAAGTTACGGAAGTTAGCGGGTTGGAACTGGATGATCTTTAAGGTCCCTTCCAACCCAAACTATTCTAATTATTCTGTGGTTCTACGATTCTATGATTCCATCCATAAAATACAGACTTCTGTCCTTCAAGATCTTCTTTCAGCATGATACCAGAGCGAATTAGATATTTTAACATTTGTCATCCTTTTCCAGATCAATGTAATGGAAACATTTAAATATAAATCAACAGCTCCATTCACTGAGTGAAGACCCTTAAAAGTGTTTTAAAACCTTACATACAAACCGAGGTAAATAAGGAACATTTATTCTCTCAAGTATCAATAAGAAAATGCTGAGAATGAGCTCAGCCTGCCTCAGCAGATACTGTTAGTGATGACAGCCTGCCCATTCCCACATTCCTGGTCTCTCCAGGTCAGACTCAAAGGATTCCACTAATACTTTGGTACTTACCAAAGCAGACAAAAGGAAAATGGGTCAATGTTACTTGCTCCCATGCGACAAAAATACAGAAAATAGAAACAAGCACCATTTGAGAAACTTGTAAAGGCTCGGACATATGTCATGAGAAAGCATTTACATTCTCTAGAGTGTAATTTAAGTGCTAAAAGATGACCTGAACTATCCCCCTTGGATGTCTGTGTGAGCTACCCTGTCCCAGAACAAGGCTGTCATCCACTCACTGCACGTTCTTTAAACTCCTGCTTGCAGTATGCAGAAATTGCAAAACTTGGCCAAAAGCACAAAGAATATTTATGTGTAGTAGTTGCATCGCCTGACTGTCAAAATTCAGAGCCTGAAGGTCTAACCAAATTGACAGTATATTTGTCCTAAAACAATCCTAACAGTGAATTTAATTTCTCTAATGAAGTGCAATTCATATGTGAAAATCAAACAAAAATATCAAGGATACATGAGGACATGCTGTGCAGCCACTATTGACCAGCACGATGAAAAGATCACAGAGGAGTAGAATCATGAAATTGCTTAACTGCAGGTATTTATTTTCTAAGTACACTAAAATATACTTTCAGTATTTCGTCAGAAGACAGGAAGGAAAAAAATAGTTTTTTAACTTTGAGTAAAGAGAGATGGTAATATTTTTATATGATTGTGAATTACATCGGAAGTGTTCTTATCCCAGCATCAGCTATTGCGATCAAATTTAGCTTTCCACTAATGATCGCCAACAAGACATCTAGCGTTTCAAGTTTCCTTTCTATTATTTCTTCACGACAGTTGTATTTTCTACAGTTAGATTTTAGGTTGCATTTTATCATCTGCAACAAAACATTCTTCAGTTCCTTACTGTACTTTCCATTGCTTTTCTTCCCCATCTTCTCATTCAAATTTGTGATAGGCAGATGGTCAAATACACTCCTAAAAATGCTGCCCTCAAAATAGATTCCTAAAATACCAGTGAAATACCTTCTCAATTTATTAGCAAACTGCCATAAGATCTGTTTTCTTATCGGATTGTAGCAAGTCCATAAATCACTGGAATACAAAAAGCACCAAATGGTGTAATTTCAAATACTGAATCCGCCTTACAAATAGAGGTAATCCAGCACATTTACTACAGTCATAATTTTGTTTAAACTACAACCTTGGTATTCATTTTGATTAATTACACTAATTCCTGAGCTTTGTCCAATGCTGTTGAATTGTTCTCTCATCACATCAGCTGGGATTGCAAAGGCTTTTGAGACAAGCTCATAGAAGCATCTGCACAGACAGAGATCCCTAAGTCAATGGGCTTTAGAAATTGAGTTGAAAAATGGAAGTAAAAAGGTAAATGTGTACTTTCAACTACTTTTCAGGTAAGTATCATTCTTTTTCTCCCGTACAGTTGATTTGAAAAGAATTTAGAGGACTTCTGCTTTTAGGGCTGAAATAAAAGACAGGGAGTGCAATTTTTTGCTTGGGATGGACTTAGCAATACTATAGGTTTTTAGATCACAAATGCATACAATTTTTAAAGTTTACTTATGTAATAACGCAAATTTTCACAGCTGGCTGAAGTAGAAATGCTCTGCAAAAGAACAAATTAATAAAAAGGAGAGGAAAAAACCAGTTTGGAACAAAGTGCGCATTTTGTTTGGTTTGAAAAAAATGACTCCAGTTAAGTTTATTTTATCTTTTAAACATCATGAATATTTACAAATGAAAATGTGATTTTGGCATGAATACATACATGTATTGAAAAGAAACACCCTGCTTTTTCTTTTATATTTTGCGTTTTTTGGTTGAAATGGGTTCTTAGGAAAACCTTTCACTGACCATTCCCAAATCTCAGATTTTGTGTAGAATGCATATATGAAAGGAGGAATCACTGCTTCTGGCTCATGGGAAAGTTAGCTAACCTCCGTCCATCAGTTCAAAAAGATCTCTAGTGTTGATTAAACATGTATAAACAGAGCTTAAAAAAAAAAAAAGAGGAAACATGCATATTTCACTTAAAAAAATGTCAGGACAAACATACCAAAGACCAACAATTAGCAACCAACATGAGCATCCAGTTATGTGGTCGATTGATAGTGAGTGTAGACCATGTCAAGCAATTTTCATTAAATAAAATATTAGGTCATAAACTAGGCATTACATTTCAGACTGAGTCCAGTTCAAGTTCCATCAAGGAAACAAGTACTCTGCTTGCCTTCCATAGCTAACTCTAGAGATCACAGACCTATTTCACACAGAGAATCATGAGGCTGGAAAAGACCCACAGGATCATTGAGTCCCAACCATTCCTATCAATCACTAAACCATGCCCCTCAGCGCCTCATCCACCCATCCTTTAAACACCCCCAGGGAAGGTGACTCAACCACCTCCCTGGGCAGCCTTTTCCAGTGCCCAGTGACACTTTCCGTGAAAATTTTTTTCCTAATGTTCAGCCTAAACCTCCCCTGGCGGAGCTTGAGGCCATTCCCTCTTGTCCTTATTTATTGCTAATAGTTCACACAGTTAAGACCTAAGCCCAAGATTTAGATGCTTACGGAACAATGTCAAGACTTCAGGGATCATACAGTCATAGAATGGCTTTGGTGGAAAGGGACCTTAAAGATCACCCAGTTCCAATCCCCCGCCATGGGCAGGGACAAGCCCACCAGATCAGGCTACTCAAGCCCCACTCAATCTGGCTTTCAACACCTCCAGGGATGGGGCAGCCACAACTTCCCTGGGCAACCTGTGCCAGTGCCTCACCACCCTCAGCATGAAGAATTTCTTCCTAATGTCTAAGTCTGCTCCCCTTCAATTCTAAGTCACCCCCACCTTATGCTATCACTTCATGCCCTTGTAAGAAGTCCCTCCCCAGTTTTTGGAGGCTCCCTTCAGGTACTGAAAGGCTGCTCTAAGGTTGCAGCCTTCTCCAGGCTGAACAACGCCAACTCTCTCAGCCTGTCCTTATAGCAGAGGTGCTCCAGCCACTAAAGATTTATGTACGCTGGCAAGACCTCGTAAGGCAGTGTTTTGTAAGTATAAACACAAACAAAAAACATGCATTTGAAACTATATCCTCGAACGTGTAAGTAAAAGGGAACTGTACTCTTGTATCTGAACGCAGAATTTGGCTTCACACTATTAAACACTTTTCATGCCAACACTCTTCTTCTCCTGCCTTTTGCAGTCACCAGCAAGCTTCTCTCCAGTACTACCTTGATGACCTTCAGAAAAAATAAAACCTGAATCTCTATATACTATACCAGACTTGATTACAGTATTGAAATAATGAAGAGTACCTTCCTGTTCACTATATGCACACCAACCTGTCCACGTACCTCCTTTATCACTATTATTATTTTGCATTTAAATCTGCCATTATAAATGGCTTTAAGTTGGAGGGAGGAAATTTTAGATTAGCTATTAGGAAGAAATTCTTTACACTGAGGGTTGTGAGACACTGACAGAGGTTGCCCAGGGAAGTTGTGGCTGCCCCACCCCTGGAGGTGTTCAAGGCCAGGTTGGACGTAGCCTTGGGCAGCCTGGTTGGCTCGCAGCAGGGTGTTTGGAACTGGTCCCTTCCAACCCAAATCATTCTATGATTCTTTGATTATATGATTCTATGAAACATCCTCCTCAAAGCATCTTTTCCTGGTACTTCATATCCATGCTAGTGCAGAATCTGACAACGCTTTTGAAGACACAGGATCAAGTTCACTCCCAAAGCTTTATCTAAGCCAAACAACAGAGAGCAAACAGAGCATTTTTCAAATGATTTCTGTCTGTGTAAGGTAAGTACGAAAAGAGATAGACAAGACAGGGCAGGCCATTGCAATGCCTGTAAGCTTTCTGAATTTTTGTCTTGCATGATCAGTAGTCTTTCTTCTGTTGATGGGATTATGTTTGGATATTTCCTGAGT
This sequence comes from Clamator glandarius, assembly GCA_033459285.1. Taxonomy (NCBI): domain Eukaryota; kingdom Metazoa; phylum Chordata; class Aves; order Cuculiformes; family Cuculidae; genus Clamator; species Clamator glandarius. Next base: position 605,161 of record JAUNZM010000582.1, read on the forward strand.
GGCTTCCTGGGGATGTCTGAAGGGTGTAAGAACTGGTTATGTGGTGTCTTGACCCTTACAATGGAGGAACTTGTACAACAGATGAGCTTACATCATCTGGTATATAGAGGTTTGACTTCCCATGGTAGATCTACATGGTAGATCTTCCTTGCTGCTACGTAGCTTAACGTCACTGGAGCAAGGAAAGGGAGAATTAACGCCACACCTCTCTCAAAGGAGAAGGCATACTAATATCAGCTTCCAAGTGCTAATACATTGTAAGTTCAGAATGCAGGCAGAAGCAGAGCAACAGAGCAGAGAAAACTCTGTTGTACTGAGAGTGCAAGGTGTGTTATTGCTGACCAAGGAAACAGGGTTTGTATGTGCGGCCCTTGGATCCTAGCAGAAATCCTAGATTTATTCTCTAGAGGCAACAGCGACTGAGCTGGAGAGGAACAGGTCCACAGGCAAGACCTGCCAGGATGTGAACAGTCCCATCTCTGCTGTGACCACCCTTGCATGGCCACCATCAAATAAAGAAACTGATGTTGCCTAAAGCATGTATGCAGAGGATGTCAAAGGGAAGGTGGATAATCAGTTTGGAATGACGGATCAAATCTCTGATAAGCTCTAACCACCAGCTTATTAGAATGTCCCCTTGGGGTGAGGAAACTCATGGACAAGAGTGAATCTTCCAGGAGAGGACAGATGATGGTTTTGGGAGGTCTGATTATTTGACATAGATAGCTGGATTTGAAACAGCTGAGAGGACTGAAATGCCTGCTGAGTGCAAAGGTAGTATAGCTCATGAGATATCCTGATAGGTGTTTAGTCTGGTAGAAGGGAGGAATCAGTGGTCACAATCTACGTTATGCCACCAGTGTGGGAAATTAGAAGTAGGGATATCCTAGGGGTTTAACTCAAGACTGCTGTATGGGAGACTGAAGTCCTTGCAAACTTCTTGGAACAGGATAAGCTTGCACAGAAGGAGGAGGCTGGACTTCAGTCAGAGCAGAACAAGGCTGCTATTACAGACAACTAATATTTCACAGAGAAATAGTTGAACTAGGAACAGGAGGAAGAATGACAACCACAGTGGAGCACCTGTTCCAGACTGAATGAACTTGTGAAGGAGACAGCTAATGTTAAATACGTTCCTGAAAAGGAGAGGGAGTGAATAGCACAAACAAAGCCACTTGACTGGCATTTGTGAAAGAGAATGGGCAACACTTTTAAGTGCTTCTACAGCAACGCCAGAGATCTAACAAATAGGATTATGGAATTATACTACTTGGCGACAAATGACAATGCTGATAGAACAGGCATCTCAGGCTGGTGAAGGGTGGATAATAAGTGACATACAGAGTTGCCGTCTGTTTTAAAGGCATGATAGAAAATAAGATACAGCCAGGGCAGTGGCACAGCACGGGAAATCTAAAACATCGTGTAACAGAATGAAAATACTGAGAGCAGAGGAGAGCATTAGGGAATCCTTGTGGGTAGAAATAACAGAAAGGTAGGACGTGGTTTATGTTTCCCCTGTTAAAAATGCCTATTACAGAACATAGAATCACTAGGCTGAAAAAGACCTTAGAGATCATCAAGCCCAACTGTACGTGTCCACTACTAAGCCATATCCCTAGGCAACTCATCCACCTGTCTTTTAAAAAACTCCAGGGATGGGGACTCAATCACCTCTCTGGGCAGCATGTGCCAGTGCTTGAGAACTCTTGCAGTGAAGAAGTTTTTCTTCATGTCCAGTCTGAACTTCCCCTGGCGCAGCTTAAGACCATTCCCTCTTGCCCTGCCACCTTTCACTTGGGGAGAAGAGACCGACACGCACCTTGCTACAACCTCCTTCCATGCAGTTGTAGACAATGATAAGGCATCCCCTCAGCCTCCTTTTCTCCAGGCTAAACAACCCCAGTTCCCTCAGCTGCTCCTCATAAGGCGTGTTCTCCAGCCCCTTCACTAGCTTTCATGGACGTGCTCCAGAACCTCAATGTCTTTCTTATAGTGAGGGGCCTAAAACCAAACACAGAACTGGAGATATGACCTCACCAGTGCCGAGAACATGATGGAATACTCAGAGAAGTCAGATAAGCTGCAAAACCAGGTCAGGTAGAAATACTGGCAAATTACACGTATCAGGCACAATGACTCATTTAGATGAGATAAGGAGAAGAGATTTGGATGCAGCAACTGACTGCTTCTTAGCATAGCGAGCCCTGAGACCCACAAGAAAGGACACGGCTCTGGGTTTAGTCTTGAGTGCTGCACAGGACCTGCTTCAAGAGGCACTAGTGAGAGAATTGCTCTGTAAGAGCTTCACAATAAAACTGAACTTAACGTTGTAGTGGGATGGAGCAAGCCAAGCAAATACATCACACAGATATCCAGTTTCAAGAAGGGGAAATACATAAAAATCACATAAATAGTAAAAAACTAAAAAAAGCAGTCAAAAAGGCAAGCAGCCTAAAGCAACCTGGAGGCTTTTCAAAAACACTGTATTAAAAGCCCGGGTAAACTATGTGTCACATATTAAAAAGAAAGTAAAACAGTTCAAAAAAAACCGTGCACAGCTCATTAAAAAGGCTAAGGAGGCTATGGGAGGGGGAAAGGTTAGCATTTAAAAAATTGCTGAAATGAACTAGAAAGCCCATAAAAACCAAATCAAGCGTAAATAGCATAACGGCTAAAAAAGAATGCATATATTTTGCAGAACGTCACCAAGCTGACTGAGAGTCAAAAGTTGTTTAAAGAAAGGAAAGAAGTCATCAAAGGAAACAGCAGCACCAACGGATGCCAGAGGCTTATTAGGGGCACTCGGGGATGATCAGGTCATAGCCGAGAAACTTAGTGACTTCTTTGTATAGGTCTTCACTGCTGAAGATGTTTGAGAAGGTCCCAGACCCAAGCTATTTTTTGAGCCAAATTAATTTCAGGTAAATATAAAGGAAGTAGTAGATAAAATAGATATGCGGTTGTTACTAAGAGACCAGAAGTGGGTGACATCCACCTGAGACTTCTGAAGGAATTCAATGATGAAATTGTGGAACTGCTGGCCAAGGTGTGTAACCCATCATTACAAACTCTCGCTGTACCCACCCACCAAGCCCCCGTGTGGAAAAGAGGATCAAGAGAAGACCCTGTGAACCATGGGATCTGCTTGGCTAGGCAGTAGTCTAACTTGAAGAATAAATGAGAACAAGGATAAGCATTGCAAAGTAGGCTCTAGTGACCCTAATAAATTTCGGTTTTCAAAATGGATTTGAAAAATACTTCACTAAAGCTTTTTAAAATGAATACCTTTGGGTTTGAGAGACATGCTCTTATGGACTGGAGACTGTTAAAGGATGAGAAGTAAAGACTAGTGCTTCATGGTCCCATTTCAGAATGGAGATTCAATGGCAGTGTGCCCTCTCAGGCATGGACGCTGGAGCTGGTTTTAGTAAAGACTTCAACAGTGATCTAGAGAAGGGGCTGAAGCATGAAAGGTCAAAGTCTACAGATGATACTGACCTCTCTCAGGTTGTTAAATGCCAGGCTGGTGATGGGAGATGAGGAGATTTGGTTATCTCCCATGCTGGAAGAGCCAGAAGGACCTCACCAAACTGCGTGGGAAAATAGTTTTCAGTGTTGGGGGGCATTAGGAATGGTACTGAGAAGAAAACAGAGGGTGTCAACTTGCTGCTAAGTAGGATCTTGATGCACCCTGTGTGCTGTGTACAGTGCTGGACTCTGGGAATAAAAGGGCTAATAGAGTGTTGCCTTCAAAAAAGAACCTAAAAAGGCTGTGACTCTTCCTTTTGGACAGGAAAAAGCTGAGAGAGAATATGGCTGAGGTTTACAAAATTAGGGAAGCAGTGAATTAGGGAAATGCAGAACTGATTCTTCCCAATTACAGTACTAGAAATAGAGTGAACTTGATAAAACCAGAGGGAGATTGGCTTAGAGCAAGTCAGACAGAAATTTTATGTCATTTGAATAGGGAAATCATTGGCACTACTGGAGGTTGTGAAGACACAAAGTTACAGCAGCTTTGAAAAAAGGATTAGATAAATTTGGGGAGAAACATAGATACTGAAGGAACATAGGGTGATCTTAGGCACAATGGAAATGGACTGCAGAAAACTGCCAGACCTCTGGGCTCCCTGTAAACAGGATCTCCTACTGCCACTGCTGGAGACAGAGCACCAGTCTAATTTGAGAAGACACTGGTCACATTCTTATTTTGAAAAATAGAGTAAAATATCACATTTCATCAGCTGTATCTACTGTCATCATACCAGCTTAGAAGACAATTCATTCTGATGCTCCGCTGCAATGGGCAGAGACACGTCCCACTAGACCTGGCTGCCCCAAATCCCCATCCAATGTGGCCTTCACCACCTCCAGGGATGGGGCAGCCACAGCTTCCCTGGGAAACCTGAGCCAGTGTCTCACCACTCTCATCGTGAAGAAATTCCTCCTTATGTCTAGTCTAAATCTGCCCCTCTCCAGTTTATACCCATTGCCCCTCGTCCTATCACTACAAGCCTTTGTGAACAGTCCCTCCCCAGCTTTCTTATAGCTCCCTTCATGTACTGGAAGTTCACTTTAAGGTCTCCTCAGTCTTCTCTTCTGCAGGCTGAACAACACAACTCTCTCAGCCTGTCCTCGTATGGAAGGTGCTCCAGCCCTCTGATCATCCTTGTAGTCCTCCTAAATGAATTGTAATGGATTTAAACATTTCCCTAAGATATAAGAATGGCATTTACTTTAGAACATTTAAGTGTCGTATTTTGTTGATTTTTTTTTTTAATTATGGAGAAAAACATCTGCCAGGTACAGTCCATGTGTTAAGATTTAAACTTGTATGCTTGTAAGCAAAGATCAGACACTAGATTTCACAATTGTATAGCACCCAAAAGCAGACAGAAATGATTATAGGTGACCTGGTAACAGCTTACCCTTGGGCACTGCATTTGTGAAAACAATACAACAAATATCTGTAAAGGAGTTGCAATGAAGTCTCACGTCAGCCTTCGTTAAGAGACAACGTTCAGGTATTCCCAAAAAGCCACCTTTACTGGGGGAGACATGAAGTTGTATTTTCATTTCACAGTTCCCATTATTTCAGCCCCTTGCAAAAACAATGGTTAAATGGCTTGAGCATTGTTAGACTATTGACTCAGACAGAGAGTACCAAGTGAGATTTCAATAGAGTGCATTTTCTCACTCTCTAGAAAGATCAAAAAGGTTTCTATTCACTTCCTTTTTCTACAAAGCTGCCTAGGTTGATTATGAAGTGAGGATGACTATGAACAAAGAGTTGGCCATTGTTCTGAAAGGAGTTATCATTTCCTAAATGAGTATATTAAAGGTTTAACAAATTTTAAAGGCGCATATATTGTACTCTGCCCAATATATGGCCTGCAAGGAACTATAAATCTCAAAAATTTTGGAGTTGCAATAAGAATGTAGAGGAAAAAGCAGTCTTTCCTTTTTCTTCCTCTTTAATTCAAGGCCTCCATTTCATTCAAAATAGAGCTTCAATACAATATCACGGCTTGGTTTTTTTTCTCCTTTCCCTTTTATCCAGGGGTCTGGGAATTACTTAGTGTTTTCTCGCATGAGAAATGGAGAAGATAAGTCTGTTGTCTTCAGAGAAGCCTTAAGAGAACAACTTAGGAGAAGTCTTAGGAGACAATGAGAAGATGAATCTGTAACATCTTAGGGAGAAGATCTGCCTCTTGTTACTCCTCTCTCTTTCTCCCTGTTCCTTCCACTGAAGTTTCTTTTTGTGTGGATTTGGATGTTCCTGTAGGAGCTTCAAATCTTGCTGGAATAAGGCTGAGCTTTTTTGCTAGCTGTGAGAAGGGAAGATGAGAATGAGGTTTGTCCCTGAGCTTGGCTCATGCAGCCCCAGCATATTTTGTAGAAAACATATTTTAAGAACAGAAGCCACTGGATTAAGACAACAAATAAAGAGAAGCATCTTTATTTAAATTGTACCTTAAGACAGTAACGGAACCAATAGCAGAAAATGAAGTAGATGCACACATAAATAATGAGTGGGCATTTCTTCAAACCTTTTCTGTTTTCATAGTTTGCAACTGTATTAATGACTGCAATGAATTTACTTCATTCAACAGCTTCTGATATGCATTAAACAGCTGCAATCTGAAGAAAGTGCTTTAGTTTGTTGGGTTTTGAAAGACCTGTCAGGCACAGGGGATGGCAGGGCGGACAGCTGGCTGCAGACCCTCACAGCACTGTTCCTACTTCAGTTCCAGATGCTCTGCAAGTGACAGCTCTGTTGCTCCCGAGACAGAGAGTCATTGCAGAAGCAGGCTCTGAGAGACTGCTTCAGGCACTCCTACAAGTGCAAACACGCAATATGTCTGTTGTGCATGTAATGAGTCACCTCGAACAGAAAAAGCGTGCCGTGCCAGATTATAGAGAGGTTCTGTGAAAATAAATATTCCCATTGAGGATTAGCATGAGACCAGAAGCGACGCCAAAGCTGACTAGTCTCTAAAGGCCAATCCTGTTCCTTAAACCAGATGTTTAACAAAGATTGTGACATGTGAAGAGACTAGCAGACATAAACTACATGGGGTATATCATTGCAGAGAGTTAAAACACAGCTTTTGAAGTGTTATAAAGTTCTTCAAATTACTTTCACTAACAGAATATATATAGAATAGTTTGGATTGGAAGGGACTTTAAAGCTCATCCAGTTCCAACCCCCCCTGCCATGGGCAGGGACACCTCCCACCAGATTAGGCTGCCCAAAGCCTCATCCAACCTGGCCTTCAACACCTCCAGGGATGGGGCAGCCACAACTTTTCTGGGCAACCTGTTCCAGTGCTTCACTACTCTCATGGTGAAGAAATTCCTCTTTATGTCTAGTCAAAATCTGCCCCTATGCAGTTTATTAATACCCCTTCACATCTTGCACAATGAACCACTTTAGTAAAATGTGATTTAGACTTTTTAACATCCACATCTTATCTTTTTTAGTGACTGTTCGAAGGGAGGCTGGTGTGATTAGTTACTGGAGTTACTTTAATCAAAGAGTGAGAGTGGCGAGCAAGTACACAAAATCTGCCCTCATCTCCCAGTCTAGATACTAAACTACTCACAGAGAGCTTCTCATCAGTGCCACATGGCTGGTTCTCTACTCTGGTAATTTAACATTTTCAGCTTTTCTGACCTCTGCAGCTACTTTTGTTTAGCTACCTCTTTTCTCTTGCAGAGTTGACAACTTGAAATTAAGGGCTATTCAGTTAACAAAGGACGTGAAATACATGGCAACCACAAAAGTTGGTGGTTTTTTCAACACATCACAAACCATAGTGGAGAAAAAGTACATCCATGCTTTGCTTTTAGAATCTAAAAAAATGATGTTGGAAAAAGACACATTAATATCATGCTTGAAGCCATATTACATGTCATCAGTTTTCATCTTTCAGTGCCCTTGGATGGAATTGGCAGGAGACTTTTCAAACTTCACGTGCTGGATGATGAGGGTAGGGCAGTAACAGCTGGAGGGAACCCTATCAGAAGCTGTGTCTCAGGGGAGGACTCGTTTGTCCTCAGCTTCATCAGTTTGCCATTAGGTTATTGTAAAGGAAAGCAGACAGTGAGCAGATCATGATCAGGGGATGGGAGTATAACCACTACAGTCCTCATGGCGTGGTAACCTCAGGATCATCTGACTTCCATGGAGACATTGGGATGTCTGCTGTAAACAAGAGTGTTCCTTGCCTCCCACCTACATTGTGATTATTGCTACCACCTCTTCCTCCACTCAGACGTGGAGTCAAGCTTAAGGAATGCGATGGGAACAGGAACTGATGGCCTGCTGCGTGGAGGGGAGGCAGAGAACTAAAACATCTTATGAGGTTCGTGATAGCAGAAAGAGCATATGACCTGCCACCGCATCTCTTGCGTGACCTATTCTTAGAGATGGGTGGACGGAAAAGGCTGAGTCACTGTCTCAGCTGCAGAAGACCAAGCTGTACAGAAGGAGCCTGCCAACCAGGGCCTCAAGCCATATAGGACAGGAACTGCCCTATTTCTTGGAGCTCATTGCAGCAGGTGGCTAATCCCCTCCCCCCCATCTCCCTTCCTCTGCTTCATTCTGCACTACTCCCTGAAACAAGGAACAGACTGTGAGCAACAACCTGACGCCAGAAATCCCAAGTGGTTCCCTTCCAGCAGGGATTTCAGATTTTGCTGGTTCCTTTTTGCTTTAATGGAAATCACATGTATGGGGTATCTTTTCATCAGGTACCACTTCATTAAAAAGATGTTACGAGCATTACTGAGTCATTTTGTCCATATTCACTTAGCATTGTCACCATTCAGTGATGCTCTAGCACAAAGCAGCCCTAAAATTCTGATCCGATCAGCTTGTCATGGCTGTCAGGTGCCTTGGTCCTTATCTTTGAGAGAAGAACCTGCTGTATTTCATAACAAAGTATTTCTTCTAATCTAGAAGCTCTTGAGGAAGTAAGATGAAATAACAATAATTTTTTCCTGGAAAATGGTAATTGTTTGAATACTCTCAGCAGTCTGATGCAAGCTCATCTAGAGCAAAAAGCATTGAACTGGTACCACCAAGAATGTTTTACAGGAAAAAAATGTTACTTACACGGCTTCCTTTTTCAGGGAAACACTGACATCCTCCACTGCAGTCTCTGCCTCCACATGGTCCTGTGTAAGTCTTTCCACCCTGCATACCAGAACATAAATAAAACAAATTGTTAAAAGCTTGTACCTGGCACAGCACAATAAGCTTTGATTAGCAGACTCACTGGGAACTTGCCCAAACAAAGACCAGTATCAGATCTATGGCTTCCAGTTGACATCTCTTTAATCACTGCTTAGAAGCAGCCATGAGTGGCTTTCAAGTTCTTGGAGATCAGCATCAAGAAATAGAATGTTATTCTATTAATTTCCCTCCACATTTTCAAAACATCACAGCTCCAGACTGAGCAGTATCTTGCACGTCTTTTTGACATATGCAACAGATATTGTATCACAGAAGCACAGCTGCTTGGATTCTTCAGGAACGTGGACTAAGTCCTAGGTCACAACACAGCACGTCCTTCTACACGTGCTCTAAACCGTTGCTATATTTTAAAATGTTTATGGGCAGACATAAAGGAAGATGTAGGTATCATGTTCCAAATCACAAGCCAAACTCTTATCCTCTCCTCTCCAGTGGCTGCCAATTCTGATAACACCTAAAACTTGCTACCAACCAACCACTGTGACCTAGAAGTCAAACCTAGATTAAGTAGATGGCTGCTCTTCTGCCTGTACAGAAAATATCGCCTGGGCCACAAATATATGTATCAAAAAATATGCACCATTCCATTCCAATCCCCGGATGCACTTCAACAGATCAGAGCTCAGATGACACCTAGAACACATGAGATGCAGCAGCCACAGTCACTCTTGTTCAGAAACCTGAACAGCAGAGATGCTGTGCTTGCCATGGGTGTAACTTCTGTAACTGTAACTTAAAAATTAGGAATACTGTGAAGACCCGCCTGCAGTCCACCTAATCCCAGGGTTCTGAACCCCTAAAAGTGCCCTAGCAACCCAGTAAGTAATCTGGGGAAGGAGGATTTCTCATCACTGTCTCCGAACCTGGGTTTCCCAACATCAAATAGAGTCCGAAGAAAAAGAGAGGACAGAAGTCTAGTAGCCACAGGAAGGATGTTCTGAAGCCACAGTCAAAAGGGCAGCTGCTGATTTTCACATGCACTGCTCCTAAGATAAAACCCCAACTGTAGAGTATAGAGTCAGGCTCTGTGTCTCTTGCCCCCCTCCTCACTAGAAGAACAGTGAATCCTTCATTGCACTGTGGCAGGGACAAATGGATTCTTCACTCTTCCTGCCTCCACAATAGCTTCAGCACATCATCTCGTAGACGGGGGATGACATAGGTATACATAGGTATAAAGCCTCCAAGATGAGTGCTCTCAACTGCTATGCTGCTGCTTAATAAAGGCAGTGACGCTGCTGTTCCTTCCCCAAGCCCTGACTTGAGGAGCTAAAACAAAGAGAAGGACCAGCACTGCCATGCTTAGCATTTTTTGCGTAGCTGTAAGCAATCACCTACTCAACGCTTGGGGCTGTTGAGTCACATTGCTCAGGTGTCAACTTCTCCTGTTACACCACCGAGAGTGTGAAAACACAGCTTCAGGCTTTGGATCTCTCCCTGGGAGCCAAATGAATAAAAGGTATGGAGCAGGTAGCAGGCATTGCCTAAGTCCTCCTTTGGTTATATTTGTATAACAGGCTCTCAATCTTTTGGCAAGCAAAAATACAATATTCCCAAAGCAAGGTTTTATACTTGTCATAAGATCATAGAATAGTTTGGGTTGGAAAGGACTTTAAAGATCATCCAGTTCCACCCCCTTGACATGGGCAGGGACACCTCCCACCAGATCAGGCTGCCCAAGCCCCATCCAACCTGGCCTCAAACACTTCCAGGGATGGGGCAGATGTAACAGTGCACTGTCATTTTACGAACTCTGCTTTATGTTTAGGCTATTGTTTACAGGAAATAATAAGCCAAGACAGTTCTATAAACTCCAGCAGTCTGCTCAGGTTGGTTTATCTTTTAGTTAAATGTTTGGATGGTCACAAACTCACTGTCTCTGTGGTCTTCTTTTTTTTTTTTTTCTTATTAAACTATTTGCAGATTACAGAATCATAGAATGCTTTGGGTGGGAAGGGACCTTAAAGATCATCCAGTTCCAACTCCCCTGCCATGAGCAGGAACACCTCCCACTAGATCAGGCTTCCCAAGGCCCCATCCAGCCTGGCCTTGAACACCACCAGGGATGGGGCAGCCACAACTTCCCTGGGCAACCTGTGCCAGTGCCTCACTACTTTCATGGTGAAGAAATTTTTCCATATATCTAGTCTAAATCTGCCCCTCTCCAGTTTATACCCGTTGCCCACCATCCTATCACTACAAGCCTTTGTAAAATGTCCATCCCCAACTTTCTTGGTGGCTCCTTTCAGGTACTGGAAGGCTGCGCTAAGGTCTCCCTGGAGCCTTCGCTTCTCCTACCTCAAGAACCCCAATTCTATCAGCCTGTCCTTGTATGGGAGGTGCTCCAGCCCTCTGATCACCCTTGTAAACTCCTCTGGACCTGTTCCAACAGCTCCATGTCCTTCTTATGTTGAGGATTCCAGAACTGGACACAAGACTCCAGATGAGGTCTCACAAGAGAGGAACAGAGGGACAGAATCACATCCCTCGACCTGGTGGCCACCCTTCCTTTGATGCAGCCCAGGATACTTTTGGCTTTCTTGGCTGTTGAGCACGAGTCAGCACCCTCAGGTCCTTTTCTGTAGGGCTGCTCTCAGCCACGTTATCTCCCATCCTGTATAAATTTGCATCTTGAGTACAGTATTCTTTACTTCACAGAGCTTCCCCTTTGGCCCCTTTTCTGAAATTAAGAATAGCTCTCTTCGTTCTCATGGGCACCATGCAGACATAGAGTCTTTGTGAACATATTCTTCTGCAGGATGCAGGTCTTCATTAAGAGCAGCGTACTCAGTATAGCAGCCATCAACAAGAACAAACTCTAAAATTCTAGACATCTGTTTTAGTTGGAGCTGTCAATAATAATAATATACCCCAGGCTAACAGTCTGACAGATGCAGTAATTTTATCATGTGAGGTTTCAATTGTGCCTGCTGAGAAAACAACAAGGAGAAAAATAAACTTATTTCTTCCTTAATTAGCAAAGCAACTCTAAATTTGGTAAACTGTTGCTTAAGAGAAAATAGAGTCTGAATCAGAACTATGGCAATATATTTATGCAGTTATTAAAAAAAAAAAGCAAGGATGCTGCTAATACTTATTTCAACTGGAAGGAGTTCAAGATCTATTGTTTGTGTACTATCCACCATCCAACATTTTAATTTGCATGCTGTAACAATACCAAGAACTAATGTGGGGACCCAATTGTTTTCTTCCACAATTTTAGGAAGCTTTTTTTTTTAAAAAAAATTCTCATTTTATGTCCTTTTATGCTCACAGATTCTTCAGATAATGAGGAGAAAAATCTGGAAAAATTCTCCAAAGGCAGGGAACATAATGAGAGAATATTTGAGACAAGCATTATTATGTTCTCTTCCGGACTAGCAACCTTCTAGTACCTGAAGGGGGCCTCCAAGAAAGCTGGGGAGGGACTGTTTACAAAGGCTTGTAGTGAAAGGATGAGGGGCAATGGCTGTAAACTGGAGAGGGGCAGAGTTAGACTAGACATAAGGAGGAATTTCTTCATGATTAGAGTGTGGAGGCTGTGGCACAGGTTGCTCAGGGAAGCTGTGGCTGCCCCATCCCTGGAGGTGTTGAAGACCAGGTTGGATGAGGTCTTCCACCCAGGAGAGTGTGCTCCTGTCCAGGCCAGATAGTGAATGTTTATAATTTCATGGAGGCAGATTATTGCACTGTCATTTAATCTGATGTTACTGGGAAGTTAAAGTATAAAACATGATGGCTTAATTTTTTTAATGTTAAAAAATGAATCTGTTAAAGTTCCTTGTAAAACTTTGTATAAAACAATTATATGTGTGCACACAATTGAGACAAAGGGATATCAAATGGACATTTATCAGTTACAAATTAGTACATTCAAAGCCCAGTTTAAAGTTAGTAATGGACACTACCTCTTTCCTGAGGAAAACAGATTTCTGATAATGTAATGCCAATGGTGGCATCCAAAGGCAGTTATCTTGATCTGAGACAGATGAATCACAGAATCACAGAATGACCAGGTTGGAAGAGACCCACTGGATCATCGAGTCCAACCATTCCCACCAATCCCTAAATCATGCTCCTAAGCACCTCATCCACCCTAACCTTAAACACCTCCAGGGACGGTGACTCAACCACCTCCCTGGGCAGACCGTTCCAATGCCTAACCACCCTCTCTGTGAAGAATTTCTTCCTAATCTCAAGCCTAAATCTCCCCTGGCAGAGCTTGAGGCCATTCCCTCTCGTCCTGTCCCCTGTCACTTGGGAGAAGAGGCCAGCTCCCTCCTCTCTACAACCTCCCTTCAGGTAGTTGTAGAGAGCAATGAGGTCTCCCCTCAGCCTCCTCTTCTCCAGGCTGAACAACCCCAGCTCTCTCAGTCGCTCCTCATAAGGCCTGTTCTCCAGCCCCTTCACCAGCTTTGTTGCCCTTCTCTGGACTCGCTCCAGAGCCTCAACATCCTTCTTGTGGTGAGGGGCCCAGAACTGAACACAGTACTCGAGGTGCGGTCTCACCAGTGCCGAGTACAGAGGGAGAATAACCTCCCTGGACCTGCTGGTCACGCCGTTCCTGATACAAGCCAGGATGCCATTGGCCTTTTTGGCCACATTGCTGGCTCATGTTCAGTCGCTGTCAACCAGCACCCCCAGGTCCTTCTCCTCCTGGCAGCTTTCCAGCCAGGTTTCTCCTAGTCTGTACCTCTGCTTAGGGTTGTTGTGCCCCAAGTGCAGGACCCGGCATTTGGCCTTGTTAAACCTCATGCCGTTGGTCTCTGCCCAGCAGTCCAGCCTGTTCAGATCTCAAGAGAACAATCTATTCTAGGACACAATTGACCCCACTCCTGACACTGGCACCTAAACTCATCAGTTGCATCCCTCCCAGAACGTGCTTCTGTAGACAAACAGATGTAAGGAGATGAACTAGGCATTGGGAAGAAGTTCTTTATGATGAAATTGGTGAGACACTGGCACAGGTTGCCCAGGGAAGTCATGGATGCTCTGTTCCTGGAGGTATTCAAGGCCAAGTTTGATGGGGCTTTGAGCAGTGTAATCTAATGGGAAATGTCCTTGCTCATGGAATAGGGGTTGGAATTGGATGATGCTTAAGGTCCCTTCCAACCCAAACCATTCTATGATTCTATGAATCACCTGATTTGCTCAACATGCAGTTAAATGGTGAAAACTGTTTGCAGCAGAATGATATTCTAGGATCATGCAACCAAGCTGGAAGAGTGACAGCAGCCCTGACTCTGAAACTGCTGACTGAGAAAACCTTCAATTCCAGGTCTTCCTTATGTTTTGGATGACTCTGAATTCCAGCAATGACTAAAAAGTCCAGGGTCTAATAATGGGGTGTATAAAATCTAATTTAAGGGTTCTCTGATAATAGCAGAACATTTGGCCTGCTCTTATAGATCATTAGATTAGAAAGGTAGGCTAGGGTAAGTAGTTATTATGTGTCTACAGTGCAGGTGTACAGTTTCAGGTGAGATGAAGACCTTTAAGATTATTGAGTCCTACTTTACCTGTCCACTACTAAACCATATCCCTGAGCACCTCATCTACCTGCTTTGTAAACACCTCCAGGGATGGTGACTTAACCACCTCCCTAGGCAGCCTCTGCCAGCGCCTGAGAACCCTTCAGTGAAGAATTATTTCCTCATGTCCAATGCCTGGAATGGATGGAGAAAGGGAATGAGGAAAGCGATAAACGGACAAGGAGAAGAGGGACTTTTCCAAGTCTCCTTTTAACATTTTTGGATCACTGTGCTGCAATGAATCTTAAGATTGAAGGTTCAAGGAACGTGAACACTGCTTAAACAGAAGCAAGAGAAAAGATTAAGTGCCAGCTGTATTTGTAAAGCCTGTGTATTCACCTACTGCAAACACCTTCTCATTTTTATTTATGTGAAATAGCAACCATATAAATTGTGGGTGTACTAGCACAAACCCTTTAGTTGCCCTCTTGCTTTCTCATTTTTTTTTTTTGTCTCAAACCAGTATTATTTAAGTTAGTACATCTTCAGTCAACAAAAGGCAACTTTTCTTCTGAGAATTCATAAAAAGTCCTGCTTTTAACTTAAATGCAGTTTATTTCAGTCCAGCTCTTGAAACCCCCAAAGCATATACACAGTTCTCTTTAATCTTTACCACACACTAACGATTTATTTATTTCTAATCTTGGCTGTGTTTGTGTAATTGTTATCTCTGTGTGCCCATTCAAGTACCTTCACTTCAAGGGTTGGTATTCTGACACAGAACAAAGGCAGCCAGATGACAGAGCTCAAAGTACAGTTCTATAAGCGCAGAAAGACCAGGAAATATAAGCCATTTCCTTACATATTACGGAAATTATAATGAAAATATTGTAACCTGGAATCAAAAGCCTCTGCACGCTGACATTTTCTTTGATAAAAGTTTTATAGGGTGCAGTTACGCATTAATTTCTGTCCTGACATGCCCCATTCTGTTCTCTCCAGCTGCAGCCCTGCTGAGTCAAGCTGCATTTCACTAAGAGAGGCATTAGAAGGTCTGGGGCTTTGTTGAAAAGCTGAACTACGACCAGGGGTGCTGGCATATTGCACGCCCCTGCAGTGCAGCAATGAGCAGCACATGCAAACGCTTCACGTGAGACTCCAGCATGGAAGTCCCGAGGGGATTCCTGGGATGCCTGCGAGGCAGCCCTCTGTGTCACTGCCAAGGAGGACAGACTGACCCACACCTCCAGCACGGATCTCTGCTTCCACGTTTGACCTTCAGCTGTCACTTTAATTTCTCATTCGGTTTATAAGGCTCTAATATGGAAATACTAATTTTCTGCTTCCTTTGAAAGAAAGGAGAAAAAAAATAAAGTAGAAGCCTGACAAGGTATTCCTGCTGTTGATAAACCAGTCAGAGAGCAACAACATTGGTTTCAAATGTAACTGCACAGTTGTATTTGCTCAAAAACAGCATGTTACTCCTTAAAAAGACGAAAACATTTGTTGCCTGGATGACAAACTTATTTCTCTAGAAACATCTATAAACAACCATTCAAAACAAGTGTGGTAAATGCTGTCAGCAGGGGAGGCCTGAGCTACCCAGCATAAGGCTTGGTCTGGAAAATGCTCTGTACCCAGAGTTAACGATGCCAAAGAAGGAACTAGTCATCCAAATCTCCCTGCTTGCAATCCAGTAGCTACCAGTGCACCAGACAGTAAGATCACTGTCAAGACCATCAATTGGCAAGGGAAAGAGAGAGATAAACTGGCACATTGAGAGAGGAAGGAAAAGATGTGGGTGTGGATTCTCTCTCACACAGTTCTGAGAATTATTTAGCTAAGAAATAATTCTTTCATTCATATTTGAACAGGAGCCAGAACCTTTTCTAGACTGGATGCATGTCAATTGGAATAATTTAGTGTGTGACTTCAATATCATATGAATGTTTACACTTTCCACTAAAAGCAGGGGGAGCCATGTATGTACACATTCTCCAATGAGAAAAAACCTGGAGGAGGAAACTAGTCTCAGGAGGAACAGGAAGAGACTTAGCACTATCCGTACTGAGATAAAGCTGGGAAAACTGAGATAAAGCTGAGATAAAACTGCCTAATGCAGTTTTCCTAACACAATGAGAGCAGGGATGCTTGTGGCAATCAATTATGAGTTATCAAGTGGTGCGGAGTTTGAAATGCCACCTCCCCCATATGATGTACAGAGAAAACTGGAAGGCAGGTCACCAAGCAAGCAAGCAGTTTGCTTCAGTCTGAGTCCTGATAGGCGCGGTTCCCATGGTTCTCCTTTTCAACAGAGAAGGAATATCCAAAAGTAGCACTGTTCCCAGGGACGAGGATGGCTGTGCTGGATGTCTGGGGTGAGGAAGGAAGGTGTTGCAAGAGTATTCAAAGTTTTGGATGCTGAGAAGACCCCAACAGATGGAAGCTTGTCTTCTCAAGTGCTCTCAGCCGGTATGTTCAAGCCAGCAATGGGAAGTATGAATTCTGTACCTCTCAGAAGTGAAGCTATAAAAGACTTTCCTCTTATGGGCTGGCTTGTGGCTCTTGATTATATGAACTTTCTGGCACTTGGCCTTGATTTGAAGGCCGCACAGTTTCATTTCAAAGTAAAACTTCACAGCTCTACATGTTTCCTTTGTTCAAGGTACTATTTACTGTC
Source organism: Clamator glandarius (assembly GCA_033459285.1). NCBI lineage: Eukaryota > Metazoa > Chordata > Aves > Cuculiformes > Cuculidae > Clamator > Clamator glandarius. Next base: position 622,076 of record JAUNZM010000582.1, read on the forward strand.
CCCTCTTCAAATTAAGAAATTCTCTTGTCACAGTCTGGAGACACTACCTTGAGACAACTGCAGAAGCCACACGATACAGTCAGAACTCGCCTTTCACATTTTCATAAAGGCATTTCTAATTTTGTGGCTTTCATCCAAACACACATTTCCCCAGCAAACCAGATGGAATTCACAAAAGAGCTGCTGCGACGGAGCAAACAAATAAAGAAACAGAAACCACCGGTCTTTAAGAGGCTCAGAGAATAAATCTTAAAAGCTACTTAAATACACAGTAGAGGCAGTTGATTAACTGTCCAGGGGTCTAGCCCCTTCGCCAATATGAGGTTGTCTGCAAACAGCACACTTCGAATCATATAATCATGGAATTATAAAATAGTTTGGGTTGGAAGGGACCTTAAAGATCATCCAGTTCCAACCCTTCTGCCATGGGCAGGGACACCTCCCACCAGACCAGGCTGCTCAAGGCCCCATCCAACCTGGCTTTGAACAGCTCCAGGGATGGGGCAGCCACAGCTTCCCTGGGCAACCTGTGCCAGTGCCTCACCACTCTCATAGTGAAGAAATTCCTCCTTCTGTCTAGTCTAAATCTGCCCCTCTCCAGTTTATAGCCATTGTCCATCATCCTATCATTACGAGCCTTTGTGAACAGTCCCTCCCCAGCTTTCTAGCAGGCCCCCTTCAGGTACTGGAAGCTTTCAATAAGGTGTCCTTGGAGCTTGCTCTTCTCCAGGCTGAACAACCCCAACTCTCTCAGCCTGTCCTCGTACGGGAGGTGCTCCAGCCCTCTGATCACCTCTGGACCCGTTCCAACAGCTCCATCTCCTTCTTCTGTTGAGGATTCCAGAACTGGACACAATATTCCAGATGAGGTCTCACAAGTGAGGAACAGAGGGACAGAATCTCTTCCCTCTACCTGCTGGCCACACTTATTGTGATGCATGCAACTTCCAAGGAAGCAGCATATGCCATAACGTAGCATTCTGTCAAGAAGTCAGTGAATGGAGGTCTCATATTTCACAGGTAATGAAGTTGGATTCAGATGCTTTTTGCCTTTTTTTCCTCTCACAGAGATGATTATACGTTATCCTAAGAACAAGACTAGAATATAACATGGAAAAAATCCAATTAAAACATTTTACTATGTCAAATAATAAAAAATACTCACCACCTTGGAAAAATATCTCACTGCTGCTTATTTTTAAAGAATCTGGAATGCCATATGAAAGGGAATTCTAAAATGCAGCTCCAGGCCTCTGCATAAATGTGTTCCAGCTCTCCAGAGCTAATGAAGGAGGGTTAACATGCAGAGGGCTTCATCTAGAGCAAAATCAAATCCAGAGGAGGAAGAACAATATCCTCTGGCATATCCTCATGGGACACAGGTAACTTAGTTGCTTAAAGGAATAATTATTTTTGTCCTAGTCATCAACTAAGGCACAAGCAAGTGAGAGAATCATAGAATCATGGAATAATTTGGGTTGAAAATGTCTGCTGTGTTCCTACTGACTGAAGAAAGGGAAAAATAACTCCCATTTTTAAAACAGAGGAAAAAAGAAAAGCTAACAGTTTTAAGCTGAAAGAAGGGAGATTTAGATTAGCTTTTGAGAAGAATTTCTTCATGATGAGGGTGGTGAGGAACTGGAACAGGTTGCCCAGGGAAGTCATGGATGCCGCCTCCCTGGAGATGTTCAAGGCCAGGTTTGATGGGGCTTTGAGCAATGTGATATAGTGGAAAGTGTCCTTGCCCATGGCAGTTGATTGGAACTAGATGATCTCTAGGGTACCTTCCAGCCCAAAACATCCTGTGGTTCTACAACATGGCATTCCTCATCTAACAAGGTGGTGTTCTTTAGACTGAGAGTGCTAAGACTTCTTAAAATGAACCCTTATTCCCAACACCTCATCCCTAGAAGCTGACTATATCTCCACAGAGCTACTTAGATGGTTTTAAAAAGTAGTACTGCAAGAGTCAGAAGATACCTTTTCTAAATATCAGTGATGAAGAAAGTGCTCTGACTTGGCAAAGTTGATGTAATCACTCGTTAGGGAGGCTAGACTTTGTTTCTTTTTTAATTTTTATTTTATGCAAACCACTGTGCATTTTGTATTTGATCTGCACAACTGTAAAGGCTTCTGCGAGACACAAGTTAGTGGACAGTGTAATCAACTCATACGTTGGACAGTGTAATCAATTGATATATGCACCTGCATAGCACAGTCGATCAAAAATATTTTCTGTAAAGGGATGAGGGTAAAGAAACTATCAGCCCTTAATCTGAATTTGGCTTTAGTCCAAGGTCTTATATCGCTGGAATAAAATCCACCTTCCTATCCCTAAGAACAGAAGGGCATTTGTTCACATACGGGTAGCATGATACTGAAACACAGCATCCAGTCATTAAAGTAGCAATTTCTAAATTTAACTACTTTTAGTTTCCGAAGTCTAGTCCCTTTTGGTTCTGGAAAGACATCCAAATAATGATATCATTTGGTTCAAACAATAGAAAGTCTGGATGCTATTCTATATATGGAGATTTTTTTTAGTCTATTTATAAACCACGCCAGTTATTTGACCTGTCTAGTTTACTCACCTACGTAAACTGGCAGACTCAGGAAACTTACTTAAGAACATATTTTTCTTACTAATTGGCAAACCTTTGCTAAATTATCCTTCAAATAGTGATCTGCTGATGAAAACTCATCTGCACCTATTACACTAAGAACAAATCAAACTGCCAATGTAGGAAACATTTCTGCTTTTGAACCAGCAGCAACGCAACTGCATTCGCCCGACTCATGGGGAAGGGAGTGATAGAAACCAGCCGTAGAGCTATTTGCATGGCTGTATTTGTTCAGTGCAGTAAAACGGTGCCAGGGTTTCCCAAAATGTAAGCAAAACCCACTGAGACTTTATTCCAGTTTCATGATTTCTACACTTACTTAAAAAAGGCTTGGTTTTGTATGAACCGCACTGATAAATTGAATTAGTTTGTTAATATTCCACTAAAGAAGAGCTGTTTACAGCCATAACCTGCTGACCTGGTCCTTATGTACTCAGAGATCCTGGGAGTATATATTTTTTATATCTTTGGGACATTTTAGATGGATTTTTTTAATCTTCTTGTGCCTGTAGAATCAAATATAGCAGAGAGAGAGAGAGAGAGCTGAATCAAAGTTCTTCCTGTAAAATTATTTACTAAACTGCAATTAGAAACAAGTAGAACCATAGAATGATTTGGGTTGGAAGGGTCCTGAAAGATCATCCAGTTCCAACCCTCCTGACATGGGCAGGGACACCTCCCAACAGATCAGGCTGCTCAAGGCCCCATAAAACCTGGCCTTCAACACTTCCAGGGACGGGGCAGCCACAACTTCCCTGGGCAACCTATGCCAGTGTCTCACTACCCTAAGCATGAAGAATTTCTTCATAATTTCTAATATAAATCTTCCCCTCTCCAATTTAAAGCTATTCCCTATGCCAGTGTCTCACTACCCACATCGTGAAGAATTTCTTCCTAATGCCTACCTAATTCCAATTTAAAGTCATTTCCCCTGATCCTATCACTCCATGCCCTTCTAAAATGTCCCTCCCCAGCTTTCTTGGAGGCCCCTTCAGGAACTGGAAGGTCACTATAAGGTCTCCCAGGAGCCTTCTCTTCTCCAGGCTGAACAACCCCAACTCTCTCTTGTTTCCTGTGTAAGCCATGCACCCAACCTGACTTAGGAAAAATAACTCTGAATTAGGAATCTAGCAGAGGCAACCAACAGATTGAATTTACGTATTCAGCTTTGCTATGAAGAACTTTCTTTGAAAATCCTCATAGGTTGATTTTGATCCAAAATGCCCAAAGCCAAAGAATGGATCTTAGATATACTTTATCAGGAATGGTGTGGAAATAACCTGGGACTACAATGATCATGATCAAGGGTCACAACATTGCTCAAAGCAAAAAATTCAAGCTCTGTCTCCTTGCCTGCCTCCCTGCAACTTCACAGATCTTATCTCATGTCTCTGCTTTGAACAGATCTTCCGATTAGAGATCAGTAATGAGATTGCTGATGTCTTGGGTAAGTATCACTTTGTCAGGGGAGTGGTCAGGCCTCTCTAATTTCAAAAACATAGAAATCCAGTGGATTTTACCTGACATAAGATGTAAAACTTTGCTAAGCTCCAAAGCCTGGTGGAGGAAAACAGCTCTCCACATATAGACTGAGGAGTCAGGACTCTAGTGAATCATTACCGTAGGTATGGCTCAACCACTGTTAAGATTGTTCACCAGGGGTCCTTTGCTCTCTCAAACAATGCCACAGCTTCATTTTCAGGCATCAGAAGGAAACAGAAACACCATATCTCTTTCTTGTCTTCCTTTTCCCTAATCATGGAAAAGTCAATATATACTCCATATTTCGTCAGCAGAATAGATCTCAAATGCAGTAAATTTCTGGATTGTCACTACTTTTCCCCTCCTAGTAGAATCCTCTCTCACTATTTACTTTTGTAAGAGAGACTCAATGCTTGAACTGCTGAAAGCACGGTTAAAAAAAAAAAAAAAAATTGCTGCCTCTTCACTAGATCTTTCCTTCTGTGTTCTTTTTCCCAGCCTCCACTCTTTCCACCCTCACCTCTTCTAAGCTGAGTTTCGAAAGGCAAGTCTTTTTCATGAACAGGTAACAGTGCTGATACATGCTAGATCTGCAATGAGGTTCTGAAACCTATTAAACTTTGTCAGTAACAGTTGTTCACAGATGGATCTCACTAAGCATGCATTCGAGGTACTGAGCCCTGACTGTTCAACACCTGCAGGCTGCTAACTAGAACCTCATTTTTCCATGTAATGAGATGTTCAATGGTCCCCATAAAATTCCCAGTTGCTGTTTATATTGCTAAGTTTTTAATCTCTTCCCTTTTGTATCCTGAAAGGTAAGAAGAGTGTTTCCCTAGTCATCAGATCCTGGAACCTGTTTAACTGAATTGGAAAGATGCTTAAACAAGTCTTAGAGGCATTTACTCCAAACCTCATCCTCTTTATTTCCTTAGTGTGTACTTACACACACACAAATGTAATTTGTTTTCCAGCTGTGAATTATAATAGTTTTTCTTCTGGCTCTTTTTCCTTACTTTTACATTTCTTCTGAGGAACAGACTCTTGGGTTCCACTCAAGCAACTACTTCTCAGTAGCAGGAGATCCCAGATCAGATGCTACCTTTGTTTCAATTTCAGTTTTACCACTGAAACACGGTCTTTTAGCACAGCTGGATTATTTCCCTCTACAGCTCTCAGTTTTCATGGCGCCAATTGTTCACACAGTCCATTCAGAATATTTATTCTGTAGTTCTTATTTCTGATAACCTACGCATAATATTTGCTTCCCCAGATGTTTTTGACTGCTGCACGTTACCTTCCCTGTGCATGCATGTGCTCTTTCCTTCTCTCTGTACAATACTGAGGTCACCACATTATTTTGAGGACTCCCTAAAGTACATTACAGACACAATAAATTAACCCTTATTTTGTGCATTAAGGATTCCTGCTGTCCAATCTTAATGCAGAATGCTGGCTTTAGTAGCTTAGGAGAGTGTTTCTTCCTACTGATGTTTCTGTGCTTCTGTATTACACGAGCCAGATTTTGGAGTCTAGGTCACCACTGATGCAGGTAGGCAAGATACTGAAAATATGAGCATGAAAAAAGCAATCCTTGAAGACCTTGGAATAATTAAGACCCCTTATGGATTTCTGATGTCCTGATTCTTCTCAGTCATCCCCAAAGCTTTTTCTCAGCCAGTAAGTCTGAACTCAGCTGTCCCACTAAATCCAACCACATCCTTTAATCACAGAAAATGAACCTCTCGTTCATATCGGAGAACTTCATTACCACCATAAAGCGTGATGTTCTTGGCTGTGAATTCCTGCTACTGTAGGAGCAAATGAGAAAGTTTGTTCTGTTTGTGCTGGTTTTTATTATCTTTAGGTAACTGAGAAAACAGTTCTTCTGTTTTCCTCATTAAGCCACAGCAGTAATACAAAAGTCATGTAAAAATCTACTCTAAAATTAAATCTCACAATAGCAGAAACCCTCATCCACCCCCAAATTTACTTATTTAACTCCTATAAACCCAAACCTCAGTACGCTAGCTCAACAAATGTGACTATTACCCCACAGTGGTAACAGCCTAACTCCCTCCTGCCATCTTCTTCTAGCAACACAGGACCTAGACGAAACATGACTTAAATGAGTGAAGAGAGCAGTTTTTTATGACAGATGCTAAAAGAGTAACAGGATGCATCACACAAACAATCTTCAGGTCTCCTACTTTGACCAAAAATTAAAAGTTACTAGCCATGGGTTTCCTATCTTTTTTTAGAATCAGAATGGTATGGATGATCTTGAAGATCATCCAGTTTCAACACGCCTGCCATGGGCAGGGACACCTCCCACCAGACCAAGCTGCTCAAGGCCCCATCCAACCCGGCCTTGAACATCTCCACGCAGCCACAACTTCCCTGGGCAACCCATGCAAAGTTCCCACTACTCTCATTGTGAAGAATTTCTTCCTAATGTCTAATCTAAATCTTCCCGTCTCCAATTTAAAGCTATTCCCACTCATCCTATCATTCCATGCCCTTGTAAAAAGTCCCTCTCCAGCTTTCCTGGAGGCCCCCTTCAGGTGAAGATCTCCTCAGAGCCTTCTCTTCTCCAGGCTGAACAACCCCAACTCTCTCAGCACGTCCTCATATTGGAGGTGCTCTAACACTCTGATCATCTTTGTAGCACTCCCTGGACCTATTCCAGTGGTTCCATATCCTTCTTATGTTGGAGATTCCAGAACTGCACACAAGAGCAGAGTAAAGGAGCAGAACCACCTCCCTTGACCTTGCAAGGGGCGAGCAGTAAAGTGCTGACATGCTTTGCTGTGTCTATTTTGCTAGGAACAGCTGGCACGGGGCAGCTGGCAAAAGGGAGGTTAACTTACTTTGCACTTCCCTTCCATCCCCACCACTTCCCATCCCAGGAAGGCAGTAGGAAAAAAGGAATTGTTCTTCCAAATTGCACATCCGTCCCGTCTCCTCCTGGGAAGAGACAGCTATTTCTTATCTTGGCTGGTTTACATCACTGAAATGTGAAGGGAGAGCTTGAAGGAAGGAAATAAGAGAAAAGACAGAGAGACCTCTATGTTTCAGAGCATTGGAGGGAACTGTTGTCTATGTTCCAGAAAAAGGGTCAGGTGGTTGGTGGTGACGGGGACAAGAATGATGAGCTAGAAAAACTCCACTGATAGAAAATTAAACTTTTTGGTGAAAAGACCCTTGATCTACTACCTGCTCTTTGTCCTTCTAAAAAACCACATTTCAACAAATACCTTTACATTATTTAAGCCTGCAAAGTTCTTGTCAATAGTGATTGCCCTCTGAGACCTTAAAGAAAAGATGTGTCTGTCTAGATTATTCATGCCTCAAAGACAGAAAGGAAAGAAAAACCATCCTTTTTGCACTATTCTAGGACACACTGCCCCAGGAAATAGGGACTTATGGCTAAATCTAGTATAAATATTGTCACTTGGTAATACTTCAGCACATGACAGCAGGTTTAATTTGCCTTCCCTCTGAGGATCATAAATGAAAATGTGGCTTCTCTGAGAAGACACAGAGGAATTTTAATCATCCCATTTAGGAGAAGCTCTGTTTGAAGGACATAGACCTGAAACACAATAAGTGGCAAACTTCAAAAAACCTGGAGTTGAAGATAAGCACCCAAAACTGAGAGTACTTATTTGAAGCTTATCTGGACTATCTGATGCTCTGCAAGACTGTACCAGAAATCCTGTACCAGAAATCCTGTACCAGTAGGCCTTATGGGGTAATTTTAGAACTTCCTTTCAGGCTATAAACTTGATCTTTTTGGTGGCAATTACTCACCTCTGGATCTTGCGTAACACTGACAGCGTGGCATGAGAACATGAAAACCAGCAACTTAAATTCCTGTCTTCAAAGTTCTAACCAGATGTTTCAGAACTCAAAACTCCTTGCAGCAACAGGAGCCTGGTCAACCAACCAGTTTCTCCTGTGAAAGCAGATGGTCTGAAGAGCAGACCTCTCCCAAGAACTCCCATAGACAATGAGTTTTCTCCACAGTCTACAGAAGGAACATCATCTGTCAGTATCTGCTTGCGCGGGAAGGGAACAATGGAATATGCTCTATGAGGCTTAACTGAACATTTCTTTTCTAGCATTTTTAACTCAGTTAAATATAACTAAGTTAAAATGTGTAGAAAATTGTATCGACAGACACCTTCACAAAAACTTGGATAACTTTATTGGGGTAAATGGTGGTCCTAATAAACTGTCCCGGTCCTAAGAAGTGGAGAAATATCTATGTGGGGAAAATAATTCTAAGCAGATTAGTTCTTTTGTTCTTTTATTAGTTTACGAAAGAAAGAAGATTTAATTCAGTAAGCCTGTTCCTTGCGGTTGGGGCATGGAGCGGATTCTTGCACCGCTGCACTTTCTGTAAAGGACCAGGAACGCTGGAGAGACCACAGAAAGGAGTAGCCAGGAAGCCAGCACAGCAGTCAGAGCCTGCGGCAGCAGCAGCGACTAATGGCAAATCCAGTAACAGCAGAACATGTGTGGACATCAGGGCTGGAGCAGGTTCGGCTGCAGACGGTCCCCACCCCCCGTGTGACCTGAGAAATGGTCACCCCCAGCTCCTGAAGGATGGTCTTACACTGCTGAAGTCTTCCATGATGGCAGTTTTGCCTCCTGCTGTGGATTACTTAGGTTTTCCAAAATGACGTATGATGAATTGGGAGGTAGAAAGAACAGGGAAGTGTAAAGATTTATTTGTTCAGGCCCTTTCATTTGATTCATTGTTCCTGGGGAGGGAAGTACTGCTCAAAAAGAGAGCTCAATTTAGATTGCCAGATTTCTGGGTGGAGGCTGAAAATGGTGCAGTTTGCTTGGCTGTAAGGTGGGTTGCTTTTTTTTGTTTTGTTTTGTAACCAAAGCTAAAATTGCTTCTAATCTATGATGCTTCTTGCCAGAGAACCATAAAATCATGGAATAGTTTGATTTGGAAGGGACCTTAAAGATCATTCAGTTCCAACCGCCACTAATAGGATGCATCACAGAAACAATTTTCAGGTCTCCTATTTTGACCAAAAAATATAAGTTACTAGCCACCCGTTTCCTATCTTTTTAGAATCATAGAATGGTATGGATTGAAAGGGACCTTAAAGATCATCCAGTTCCAACCACCCTGCCATGGGCAGGGACACCTCCCTCTAGACTAGGCTACTTGACCCCATCCAATCTGGCCTTCAGCGCTTCCAGGGATGGGGCAGCCACAACTTCCCTGAGCAACCTATGCCAGTGTCTCACTACCCTGAGCATGAAGAATTTCTTCGTAATTTCTAATATAAATCCTCCCCTCTCCAATTTAAAGCTATTCCCCTTGTCCTATCACTCCCTGCCCTTCTAAAAAGTCCCTCCCTGGCTTTCTTGGAGGCCCCTTAAGGTAATGGAAGCTGGTCTCCCTGCAGCCTTCTCTTCTCCAGGCTGAACAATTCTAACTTTCTCAGCTTGTCCTCCTAAGCAGAGGTGCTCCAGCCCTCTGATCATCTTTGTAGCCCTCCTCCAGACCTGTTCCAACAGGTTCCTTGTTATGGTGGGGATTCACAGTTTCATAGAATAATAGAATCACTTGGTTGGAGAAGACCTTTGAGATCATTGAGTACAACCTCACACCATACCTGTCCACCACTAAACCATATCCCTGAGCACTTCATCAACTCATTGTTTAAATACCTCCAGGGACAGTTTTTCTCATACTGAATTCCCTGCTGGGTTAGTCATCAGTCTTCCTGAACAGTGTGGACCGACACTGACCTCTAAAGAATCAATGCATACAAATAAGCATCAAATCTAGAAACATTGCGTCTCCTTCACAGACGGATGTGATGAAGAGTAATTTATCGCTTGGGTAGCTCAGCCGGGAAAAGCTGCTGTTGCAATCACATTAAATAACATTTCTGCCATTTCTATGCAAAAAACACAAATTGGGAAGAGCACAGACTTTGCTTTTCTGTCTTTATCTGTAATAAAAGATTTGTCAGCAGAATTTATATGTCTAATCCACAGATGGCTGGATCAGCTGGATTGCAGACCTGGCTACAGGTTGCTTAAATAGATCCTTACTCTTAGCTGGACGTCTAAATGATGCAGCTGAGAAGGCACAATGCAACACTGTCAGTCACTTCATAATAATAAACTTTCTCCTAAATATTAAATGCCAGAATAATATTCAAGTACGTACTTAGATATTACATGGTTTTGAGTGGCTTTTAGGGTTTGAGAGGGATCATATGAATGATGCTAATTTATTCTCCGTATCAATTCAGATACAATGCTTTTTTAAAAGGCATTTATCTGTCTCCCTTTTTGCAAAGAAACTTCAGTGAAAACTGAAATTCCAAAGGAATTTATTCTTTTTGGAGAGCTAGCTGTGAAAACATGCAGAATTTTCTGCCTTCCCATAACAAACCTTCTTGGCCTCTAACACCAGAAATATCTGTTCCTCTGAGTGCAGAACACACTAATAAAATATTTATCGTCTAGGAAAGACATTGGCAGTGTTTTTCATACCATCTGCATTCTGACTCCGGGACTTCTCAAGAGCTGAGTAAGGTTGCTGCTTGGATGGCTTTCAAAAGCTGGGCAAAGAGTGCTTGACATGCCAAGGGAGGTGAAGAGTCAGCTCCATCTCCTTTGTATGCTGAGGATTCCAGAACAGGACTCAGTACTCCAGATGAAGTCTCATGAAAGAGGAATAGAGGGGCAGAATCACCTCCCTCGACCTGCTGGCCACGCTTCTTTTGATGCAGCCCAGGATACAATTGGCCTTCTGGACTGAGAGCACACGTTGCTGGCTCATGTCGAGCTTCTCATCAAGCAGCACCCTAATTCCTTCTCTGCAGGGCTGCTCTCAACCACATCATTCCCCATCGTGTAATAAATTGGAGATTGCCCCAACCCAGGTGTAGGACCTTGCACTTGGCCTTGTTGAACCTTCTAAGGTTCTCACAGCCCCACTTCTCCAGCTTGTCCAGGTCCCTCTGGATGACATCCCATCCTTCTGGTGTGTCATCTGCAAACTTGCTGAGGATGTCACTTTATTTCACCCTAGTGAAGCTCTGTTTCTATAATGTAGTACCTGTGGCACGTATTTTGTCACATGGTTCAGTCCCAGAACTCAGGATCTTTACTTTGCATTTGCATTTGTCCATCCTACCTAAATAACCCCAGCTGCAGACTGTACCCTCTGAGCTACTGATCAAGATCAGTACAACAAAACATTTAAATTGTGCTGGTTTTAACAGCACATCACACTTCTTCAAGTAATTCTTAAGCTGAAAGCTCAACACAGTGCCTAAAAACGCATTTATATGCTTTTTGCTACTTTTTTAAATGTAATCCTTGGGCTCAAAACCTGCAAAAATTAATTGTGTGGTGTAGGAGACTAACAACAATATCAAAGCCCATAAAAGCCCTTATTCAGCCAAGGAAAAACTGGGAAAGATTATTCATACTAGTGTTAATTTTTATTATTTTTTTTGTATTCAAACAAAAACATAAAACTGATTACAAAGAAGGTTTTTCCCAATTTTGATTATATGTTCTAGCTCTATGCAGTCAGGTCAGAAAAAGTTACATAAACACAACATACTTTCTATGTAAATACAAATCATAGAAAATTTTAGTGTCAAAATGATAGATAATGTGAGTAACTAAATTATTCTTTCCAAACAGGAAAAAATGGTATTTTTAGATATTTTTCCATGAAATTAATTAAAAAAAAAGGTTGAAATGTGTTTTCCTTTCTTTTAGATTAAAAGCAGCACACACCTTCAGGAGAACAGTAGTAAAAGAAAGGTGGAGCAAGTTTCTTTTCCATCACTCCGCACAGACTCAAGGCGCTCGTGCTCTGAGACACCTCGGCCTCAGGGAAGCATGCCCAGCTTTGCTTTGCTGTGGAGATCTGATAAGGCTGTGGGTTGAATTGACAGAACTGCAGGTCATGAAGATCAGCAGACATCATTGCTGAGCCCAGCATCAGATTGCTGGTCAACAGCAGAGGAGCATCAATGGAATGTGAAAGGCAGTTTTGGTATCTCTTTGCCATCTGACCTTCTTTCCATAGAGGAGTTTGGTCCTGCTTCACTAAAATCATCTTCCGCACTGAAGTTTTTTCTCCTGGCAATCAGCTGATCCCTTTCTTTGGGACATGACAACATCTGCCATGTGAGGAAAACAGGAGGTACCACATACAGCATGTGGAGGAGGTTCCTGGCTAGCAACACAGAAAAAGAACATTCTTTACCTACTTGTTCATTTGCAAAAGAGGTGGTTGAGTCACCATCCCCTGAGGTATTTAAAAGACGGGGTGGATGAGGTGCTCAGGGACATGGTTTAGCGATTGATAGGAATGGTTGGACTCGATGATCCTAGAGGTCTTTTCCAACCTAGTGATTCTGTGAATACTGCTGAGAGCTCCCAAGCCTCTGTTATCTCTGTGAGTGATTCTTTGTGAACAGCCAGCAGCAAAATGAACTTTCCAGGGTGGTCGAATATCAAATAAATGTGGGTTGCCTGGACTAGAGAACAGCACCATTACCACTTATCTTGTTAGGACAAAATGAGTTAGCATATTTGTCATTCTTGACTTGATAAAAGTACGCAGACACACTGAGTATGTAAGGACATAACATCATTTAATTCCATCTCTCAAAAATAACAAAGCTAAATATCTTCTCTGTAAGTGCAGCATATTCTAAAATTAGAAAAATAAAGACTGCAGAAAGGTTGCTGCGACTTAGTTTTCCAATTTGATAATGAGAATGAGAAGAATGGCTCCTTCCATCCTTCCTGCTCTCCTACACATCTAACTGTTAGCAGGTAGATGGAAAGAGAGTTGCAGCTAAGAAGCAGGGAAATGAGTTATATCCAAGTTAAAAAAAAAAGAAAGAGGAGATACTGAGCTGAAAGAAACTTAAGTCCAGCTTTAAAATAATAATACACAGGGTGGGGCCCGGACTTACTTGAACAATGGCAACAATTCTTGCTTTCACAAGTGGGCACATTTATTCTTTGAATTCACAAATGATTTTCAATTCTCAAATTCAAACCTGTGCAATCACTTCTTTCACCATCCTCCTTTTGTCCTCCCTGAAGAGGGCCTACAAGAAAGCTGGGGAGGGACTTTTTACAAGGGCATGGATTGATAGCACAAGGGAGAATGGCGTTAAATTGGAAGGGGCAAGATTTAAATTAGGCATTCGGAAGAAATTCTTCATGTTGAGGGTGGTGAGACACTGGAACACTGGGAAGCTGTGGCTGCCCCATCCCTGGAAGTGTTGAAGACCTGGTTGGATGGGTTGGATTGAGCAGCCTAGTGTAGTGAGAGGTTTCCCTGCCCATGGCAGTGGAGTTGCAACTGGATGATATTTAACATCCCTTCCAACCCAAACCATTCTATGCTTCTATGATACTACGATTCTTTTATAGACACTCACTGCTGTAACACCCTGTCTCCAGCACCCTCAGCCGGAGCTGCAGATATCCCATGGGCTTCCTTGCAGTACGTTCGTGCTAGGGGGGCAGCAGTAGAAATGGGTAGTTTGGATTTTGCCTACATGCAGACAGCCACTCAAGTGAGCAGCCACCATCTCCAGCCAGCACACGTGCACCACTTTCAAACACCTTGTATATATGGCTGTTCCATAAAAGAAATAGTCTGGGAACTGCACAGGAGACTGCAGTAGAAAGAAAATGGAAGTTATGTCTATTTGGACCAAAAAACTAACACTCATAAACATTTGACTCCCTAATGAAGTCCATGTGTAGGACAAACTAGCCTGCCTCCAGTTTAAGATTTGGTATTGGAGATCTAGAGTCCCCTCCTGTGTGTCGGCCCATGAAAGCAAAAAAACTCATCAGTGCTAACCCTGAGACCTGCATGTGGGAAGGTCGCAACAGTAAAGCAGATAATTTAGAATATCTATGCTATACAAGCACTGTGAAGAAGAGGTAGCTGTAATAGTAGGACTAGGTTGAGGAAAAAAAATACGATGACTTGCATAAAGGAGAATTAGGAACCTAAAATCTCAGCGAACATACTCAGAAAAAAATAATAACATTTGAGTGCCACTGTGGAATTTCTGACAGCACTAAAAAAAAAATAAAAAAAGACCATGCTAACTAACTTCTGTGCTGCTGCTTTTTCTTAAGCAGAAGTATGCAAAGTAGCTTTAAACTTATCTCTTATCTCTATGCTTGCTGTATATGGAATTTTCCAGAGGAATTCATCAGGCAGATGTTTTTAACTACAGTTGGTTAAAAGCATGATGAAACCCCAGCAGGGAAAATAAATAACACCGTTGTGACACTAGGAGCCCTGTTGTCGTCGTCCATGATGAAGAAAGATAACCGCCGACCCTGAGCAGGAGTGCTCTGGTGGTCCCGGTAAAATCTGAGACGGAAGAAAACAAGTTGGACCAAGAGGTCAAGGAAGCACAAGAATTGCCCCATGCACCTTCACAGAATAGCAAGCCTTGATCAATTATTATTCAGCAGTCTTCAGTGTCAGATTTTAGGAGTGCCTGCGAGGTATCTGGAATATCAAATACCTGGAAAAAGAAACTGCCTCTCACCCAACTGGAAACGCAGAATGAGAGGCTGGGGTCTTTGGACCTTTAAGATGGAAAGTATGCTACAGAGGAAGAGAAGTTTGTAGTTAAACTACTGAAGATAGTCCTAGGGAACACAGAGGGACAGGGAGGAAGAAGGAACTGAGCTCTCAGCCCATTTCAAGCTACTCATGCAGCTCGTTTCTTCTGATCCAGTGGGTCTCTTCCAACCTGGTTATTCTATGATCCTATGATTCTAAGAAGATGCCTGGAAGAAGAAATGGGGAGGAAATTCTATGGGGAATTTTGGAAAGAATTCTTCCCTTCACTTTTCTCATGGAAGCTGGTCTGAATTCTTGAACATAAAATAAATGCTCCACGAAGCCTCATATTCTTGTTAAAAAAGCCTATTCTTCTATGTGCAACACTCCTTTCAAAAAGTTAAGTTATATATAACTATAATTAAAGGTTGAGGAAGGTGATTCTACCCCTCTGTTCCTCACTTGTGAGACCTCATCTGGAGTATTGTGTCCCATTCTGGAATCCTCAACAGAAGAAGGATATGGAACTGTTGAAACGGGTCCAGAGGAGGCTACAAAGATGATCAGAGGGCTGAAGCACCTCCCATACGAGGACAGGTTGAGACAGTTGGGGTTGTTCAGCCTGGAGAAGAGAAGGCTCCCAGGAGACCTTAGAGCAACCTTCCAGTACCTGAAGGGGCTACAAGAAAGCTGAGGAGGGACTGTTTATAAAGGCTTGTAGTGATAAGACTAGGGGTGATGGGTATAAACTGGAGAGGGACAGATTTAGTGTAGACATAAGGAAGAGTTTCTTCACGATGTGAGTGGTGAGGCGCCTGCATAGGCTGCCTAGGGAAGCTGCGGCTACCCCATCCCTGGAGGTGCCCAAGGCCAGGTTGGATGGGGCCTTGGGCTTCCTGATCTAGTGTGTCCCTGCCCACCGCAGGGGGTTGGAACTGGATGATCTTTAATGTGTCTTCCAACCCAAACTATTCTATCATTCTACGGTAATTAGTTCCATCCAGTCTGCACAACCCCACCACTGATGCGCTGCTTTCGCAATACCAGCAGCAAAATTGAGCATGACTGAACTCTTTTCCTGCAATGTCACATTGCTGTACAAACAGGAGCTGGCCTCAGGCTACAACATCATGCTGCCCTTTGAGTCCAGGTTAGCCCATGCGGGGTGGCTCCTGTATTTGGCCTCTTTGGAGAGGCAGTGAACAGACACTGTGGGTGGTAAATTCCCACTGTGCTAATGTGTCACAGAAAAAAAATGAAGCAAGACAGACGGCAGGGGAGGAGAAAAAAGAAATTAGGACCAAGAAGTGGAAAACGATAGTAAATCCACAAAGCTCAAAGGGAAAGAATAAACAAAGCACTATTATTCCTTCTGTTGCTGCTTTTTTTTTGTAATTAATTTTGTTAGTGTTTTTTTTTTACTAGATTTCTTCATCTTCCTGTCTCCTGATCTTTCTTATAAAAAAAATGCCATGTTGAGATGCACTTGGGCTTAAAAATGATTAAGAGAACCACACTGTAATTATCCTCCTAACTCTCCCTTTGTGCAGAGGCACTTCCCTGCTGATTGCACACCAGGCTGTCGAGCTAGGTAGCAACCCCATGGCATGGCACACTTCACTTCAGCAGGCATGCTCCTTCCTCCACTTGACCCCAGATCACTGCAGAACGTGAAGCTGGAGCCTCACAAGGCCCTGGGGGAACCCCCAGCTCCCTGTCCCCCGGTAAGGGCTGAGCTAAAGCTTCCTCAGGAGAGGCTGTGGCAGATGCAGGTAGCTGCTGGCAGCTTCCCCTGGTGGGCAGCTTGCCTCTGAGATGCATTTGAGAAGGTGGAAGACGTTTCCCATTACAAGCATGTGATTGCAAGGAAACGCAGCTAAGCTCTGCCCTGCAGGTTCATTACAAAAAAGCTTCACAGCCATAAAGAAATCAGGTGTGCTGCTGAGAGACATCAGAAGGGCTTGTTTGACACTGACTGCTGCCTGTACGACCTGGGAAGAGATACAGACATCTCCAGAGGGCAACCAGGTCCAGTTGTCATGCCTCTCTAAACACCTACCATGCAACAGGCTCAGCTGTGCCCAGCAAGTACCTCCTCCCCAGCAGTCAGACCTACTGCAGAGCCTTTCCATGGCCAAGGGGAACCCAAACCTTTTGAAAACCCAATTTCTCTGAAGTATCTCACGTTGAACATTTAATCTTGGCTAGTACTTTGATTGTTATGAAAGGGAAAACATTGTATTAATGAGTTAATCGGGTCAATAATTTACATCAAGCAAGTAGGCAACAAAGTCTGCAGCTGTGAAGCATCTTTTGTGCACTCTCCCTGGTGATATGAAGAAATTCTTGCATTAGCAGCAAGCTGAAGAAGCAATGGATGTCTGTGGCATACATTCGTAAGTATGAAGATAAATTAAAGGATTGGAAAAGTATGCCTGATAATGTCTCAGTTTTGGGTTTGTTTTTTTTTTGAGAAGCTGTGTTTTACTGTACAAGTATGGAATTAGTTTCTATAATGGAGTTTGCAGGAGATCCTATTATTATATCATAATCATTAAATTTAAAGTATTTGAAAGCTTCCTTCTGTTTCCTGGGGTAACTCCCAGGAGAACCTGGCACTAGAATGCTTGATTCATTAAATACTTATTTTTGGTAGCATAACCTGCTTTCCAGCAAATGCGTGACCTCTGGTTATTTTTGCAAAAGAAGAAATTTGGAATTCTCTATCTGCATGATATTCTAATAGTCTTAAAAAACCCCACTTTCCTTAAGTGGAAACTTTGAAAGATACTAAATTTTGTGAGTTATGGTAGAATCATAGAATCGTTTTTGTTGGAAAAGACCATCAAGACTGTCAAATCTAATCACTGATCCAGCCCTGCTAAGTTTGTCCCTAGTCCATATCCCCAAGTACGACATCAACTCGTCTTTTAAACACCTTGGGGATGATGACTTAACCATCTCTCTGGGCAGCCTATTCCAGTGCTTGACAACCCCTTCAGTAAAGAAATTCCTCCTAATATCCAACCTAGATCTTCCCTGGCGCATCTTGAGGTCATTTCTCCTTGTCCTGTCAAGAGATACCATGGAGAAGAGACCGACACCCACCTCCATACAACCTCCTTTCAGGCAGGTGTAGACTTTGATAAGGTCATCCCTCAGTCCCCTTTTCTTCAGGCTAAACAACCCCAGTTCCCTCAGCCACTCCTCTTAAGGTTTGTTTTCCAACACCTTCGCCAGCTTTGTTGCTCTTCTCTGGACACATTCCAGCACCTCGATGTCCTTCTTATAGTCAGGGGCCCAAAACTGAACACAAGATACGAGGTGTGGCCTCACTAGCATTGAGTACAGGGGAAGGATCACTTCCCTATTCCTGCTGGCCGCACTATTCCTGATATAGGCCAAGATGTCATTGGCCTTCTTGGCCACCTGGGCACACTGCTGACTTATATTCAGCAACACCCTGGTCCTTCTCCAGGCAGCTTTCCAGCCACTCCTCTCCAAGCCTGTAGCATTTCATGGAGTTTCTGTGACCTGAGTGCAAGACTCAGCACTTGGCCTTGTTGAACCTCATGCAATTGGCTTTAGCCCATCGATCAAGCTCTGCAGAGCCTGCTTACCTGCAGGCAGATCAACACTCCCACCCAGCTTAGTTGTCAGCCGCAAACTTACTGAGGGAGCACTCAATTCCTCATCCACATCATTCATAAAGATATTAAACAGAACTGGCCCCAGTACTGAGCCCTGGCAAAAACTGTTCATGACCAGCTGCCAGCTGGATTTAACTCCATTCACAACAACCCTTTGTGCCTGACCATCCAGCCACTGTTTTACCTAGTGAAGCGTATGCCCATACGAGCCATGAGCTGTTAGGTTCTCTAAGAGAATGCTGTGGAAGACAGCATCAATGGCCTTATGAAGTCCAGGTAGACCAATGTCCACAGCCTTTCCCTCATCCGCTACGGGGGTTGTGTTGTCATAGATAGAGATCAGATTAGTCAAATAGGACCTACTCTTTCTAAACCCATGTTGACCAGACCTGATGACGGAGTTGTCCTGCATGTGCCATGTGATGGCACTCAAGATGATCTGCTCCACAGCCTTCCCTGTCACCAAGGTCAGACTGACAGTTCTGTAGTTCCCTGGGTCTTCCTTCCAGTCCTTCTTATAGACGGGCATCACATTCACAAGCTTCCAAGTCAACTGGGACTTTCACGGTTAGCCAGGACTGCTGATAAATGATAGAAAGTGGCTTGGCGAGCGCTTCTGCCAGCTGCCACAGGACACTTGGGTGGATCTCAAATGGCCCCGTAGACTTGTGTGTATCTAGGTTATGTAGCAGGTCACTAACCATCTCCTCATGGATTATAGGGACTTCATTATGTTCCCATCCCTGTTTTGCTGCTCTGGGGGCTGCTCCAGAGCTGGTTTTCTTACTAAAGGCTGAGGCGAATAAGGCATTAAGTACCTCAAACTTTTCCTCATCCCTGGTCACCGTTTCCCCTTCATCCAATAAAGGAAGGAGATTCTCCTTAATATTCTTTCTGTTGATAATGTATTTATAGAAACGTTTTTTTATTGTTTTGCCATTGTTTTGCTGGTTTTGGCACTTCAGGAAGCAATCCTCCACTCCAGAGCCCTTCCCCATGGGTGGCTGCATTATTAAAGAAATTCACAGAAAGGATCTTTTTCACACAGGATGAATCATAGACCTTAAAGATCATCCAGTTCTAACCCCTCTGCCATGGACAGGGACACCTCCCACTAGACCAGGCTGCCCAAGGCCACACCCAACCTGGCCTTGAACACTTCTAGGGAGGGGGCAGCCACAGCTTCCCTGGGCAACCAGATCCAGTGCCACACCACCCTTATCATCAAGAATCTCTTCCTAATGTCTAGTTTAAATTTCCCCTCCTCCAATTTGAAGCCATTCCCCCTTGTGCTTTCACTCCATGGCCTTATACGAAGTCCCTCCCCAGCTTTCCTGCAGGTCCTTTTCAGGTACTGGAAGGCTGCTCTAAGGGCTCCCTGCAGCCTTCTCTTCTCCAGGCTGAACAAGACCAACTGTCTTAGCCTGTCCTCATAGCAGAAGTGCTCTAGCCCTGTGAACATCTTTGTAGCCCTCCTCAGGACCAACTCCAAACAATTCCATATCAAGTGGGGTATTCCAGAACTGGACACAGGATTCCACTTATGGTCTCACAATGACATATATTAAACAAGTGTGTACAGGCAGGGAAAGCTTACATATTGATTAACTCACAACTTTGTCCTAAGCAAGATAACCTTTCAGAAAACACCTTCTCTAGAAAGTAGGACCTCGGCCAAACTGTGGGCTCTTATGAATACGTTTTAAACAGTAAAGCCAAAACCACATTCACTGTGCGCTTCCTCATGTAGGGGCCTACAAGAAAGCTGGGGAGGGATGTAGTGATAGGACTAGGGGCAATGGGTATAAACTGGAGAGCGGCAGATTTAGACTAGACAGAAGGAGGAATTTCTTCATGATGAGAGCGGTGAGACACTGGCACAGGTTGCCCAGGGAAGCTGTCTCTGCCCCATCCCTGGAGGTGTTGAAGACCAGATTGGATGGGGCCCTGGGCAGCCTGATCTAGTGGGAGGTGTCCCTGCCTATGGCAGGGGGGTTGGAGCTAGATGATCTTTAAGGTCCCTTCCAACCCAAAACATTCTAAGATTCTGAGTGCATATATTCCAAGTTATGCTAAAATTACCATTTCCAAAGAAACAAGTGCTGTGTTGCCTAGTATCCTTTTAAGCGGGAGGTCGCTAAGCAAACTCTTGACTACGAAAACTGTAAACTCAAAAGACGAAACAGCCTCCAAGCCAATTGTATCCAGAGAGATGAACTTTACAACATAATACTTTCCAATGAATGGCAACAGTATTTTCATCCCTTCAGTCCATCAGAGGTTGCCCTTTCTAAGTACACTCTTGCTGGTTTCTTTGCCTTGCTTTATAACAAGCACCCCAGTTAGGTAACATGCAATCTTCCTCTTCCTATTCCGATTGTCATCCTTTATAAGCTTAATTAAAAAGTTTAACTTAAGAGAATTGTTTGTAAACAACTGTAAACAATTCTCTTCTTCAATGGGATGACCTCCCTTCTTAGGTGTCAAATATCACAGTTTGAGTTTCTCTCTTCACCCCATGAAGCCTGTATTAGGAAACAACACAGTAAACAATAGGAAGAAAAGAGAAAGACCCACCAAGCTCTAAACCAGCTTAGCTTAAAGAACTTAAGGTAAATGAAAAGAAGTTAATTGAAACAGCGTGGTAGCTTTTCTGTGTAGTCTTAAGGAAATACTGCAGGCTTCCCAGAGTACAATGCACTCCATCCCAAAAGCAAGAAAAATTTCAAATGAATCCACATCATAAAAAGAAAAGGTGCTGCATTACAGACCAATCCTTAATTTGCTTTCATAGCTCTTTATAGGCAGATATCCAACCTTTTTACAATGCAAAACTATACAGAAAATGTGACAAAAATAGAGATACCTGGCTCTGTTCTTGTGGAGCTACCAATTAGCTTTGCAGTGGTAATTCTAGTGCTGCTCTGTGCTGCATGGAAAGATGTGCTGGTACTGGTGTAAAAACTATTTATTCAGGAATCTCTGTATGACTTGCAAAAAGGGGGAAAAGCTTTATTTGTGAATGGAGATTCAATTCATACTTCCCACTACTGTGAAATTTAACAATGATCGTCACAGCTGGCTGAACTAGATCATAGGATCATAGAACCATAGAATAGTAAGAGTTGGAAGGAACCTTTAAGAACATTCAGTTCCAACCCCCTGACATGGGCAGGGATGCCTGGCCTTCAACATCTCCAGGGATGGGGCAGCCACAACTTCCCTGGGAAACCTGTGCCAGTGTCTCACCGCTCTCATCATGAAGAAATTCCTCCTTCTGTCTAGTCTAAATCTGCCCCTCTCCAGTTTATAGCCATTGCCTCTAGTCCTATCACTACAAGTCTTTATAAACAGTCCATCTCCAGCTTTCTTGTAGGCTCTTTCAGATACTGGAAGGTCGCTATAAGGTCTCCTGGGAGCCCTCTCTTCTCCAGGCTGAACAGCCCCAACTGTCTCAGTCTGTCCTCATATGGAAGGTGCTCCAGACCTTGGATCATCTTTCTAGCCCTCCTCTGGACCCATTCCAACAGCTTCTGTTGAGGATTCCAGAACTGGACATGATACTCCAGATTAGGTCTCACAAGAGAGGAATAAAGGGGCAGAATCACCTCCCTTGACCTGGTGGCCACGTTTCTTTTGATGCAGCCCAGGGTACAGTTGGCCTTCTGGGCTACAAGCGCACATTCCTGTCTCATGTTGGGCTTCTTATCAGTCAGCATCCCCAAGTCTTTCTCCTCAGGGCTGCTCTCAATCACATCATCTCCTATCCTGTATTGAAACCGTGGATTGCCCCAACCTAGGTGTGGGACCTTGCAGCTGGCCTTGTTGAACCTCATGAGGTTCTCACAGGTCCACTTCTCCAGCTCATCCGAGTCCCTCTGGATGACATGCTGTCTGTCTGGTGTGGATTTATATTTAAGATTTAGGATTTTGCCACTGTGTAGGGTAGAGTAAAATTCCATTGACTAATGACATTTTTACCTTAAAATACCAAGTTGTGCTTCCCACAGGAACTGTGTCTTGGACCTACGCCACATGCCAAATTAGACAATGAAGTTAACATCAGGGTAATGCTACATCTGTGGAAATAGGCCGACTGATGAATAACACATATCTGAATTTCCTCATTTCCTTCCACAGAAAAATTTATTATGAAACATAAAAACACAAGGGATAAAAATGAAAATACGTAGGATTGTTGGTTAAATAATTTTAAATCACCACGAATCACTTAAGAGAAAAAAAAGGTAATAGAATTAATTGGAATTCATTACACTAAGGAGTAGGCACATCAATATCAAGTTACTACTTCCAGACTAGGACAAGAGTGCAACGGTAGAAATTAAAGAAAAACAACTTCTAGCTGTCAGGAAGCATTTTTCACATGAGAATCATAAATGTTGGAACACTCTATCAAGTAAGGTTAATGAAGCTAACAGCTAGCAGCCAAGGAACATAAAATTAGATGGCATCATGGGTGGATAACAAAAAAGGAAGCAATTTTGTAATTATCCTGAAGGCAAGAATGCTTCCGATGTTCTTTGCATACCAACATACATATGGGGCCACATTTGCCTTTCAGTTACATGTGCAAAATCTGATAACCATTTCCAGGGGAATTACAAAGCATCAGTGACAGGATAACCTGGTCAGTGGGTTTTATGTGAAGTATGTAAGAAATGAGAAAGGAAGGGTTAGTTTTTCTTAATTGGTTGTGATTTATAACTCCGATTTATTTTTCTGAACTTTGAAAATTTCTTACATTCACTTACAGTTTTATACAATTACATATTACCTAATAACTAAGGGAAAAGCTATTCTTGAAACTGTTCTCATAACACTTTTACCGTATCACTCTTTGAATTTATGCGGTGTGACATTCTATTATGAATCAAGTAGGAAATTACGGTCCAACAAAATCAACAAAATACATCTTCAATAGGCTTAAAATAGATATATTGCTAAGTGTATGATGAATTTTCATCAAAACAGATGACATAACATACTGATTGATTCTTCCCCCACTGCTCTTTAGCAGTTATACAAGTTAAACAGCTATGTGTAGTAAATTTAGTGATTGATAGGAACGGTTGGACTCGATAATCCAGTGTGTCTTTCCTAACCTAGTGATTCTGTGGACATTTTCACTGACAAAGTTAATAATTTAATGAAGATGGGGTGCTATAAAATAAAGCACAATCTAGATTAAATGCTAAAATGGGAGCAATGAAAATACAGTGTAGCACAGCCCATTGTAAATCATTATCCAGAAACAAAGAATCTTTAGGTACACAGAGTAAGAGGGAGTCTTTTGGGGGTACCTGTTTCTCTGACAAGAGGCATAACAGGGTCTTGATAATCCATCAGTTCAACATGAAGTCCCACTACCACACTTCAGTGAAAGAGAATACAATGTTTGGCCGTACAAAATGAGTAGTACTGGACAGAAATAAGGATGTCATGCAATAGTTGTAATTAAGACTAATAAAAAGCTTGGTCCAGTTGTGACTCACAGTCTCAAGTATGAACAGAAGAGGACTTGGAGAAAAGTCATAAAGAATGGTCAGAGATTTAGAAAAGAAGTTTCTTCAGTGACAAATTGCAGGAGGCTAATCTATTCAACTTCATAAGAAGAAAGTGAGAACAGAGGTTTAAACCAACTGTTTTACCATATACAACTGTCATCAGCAGTGGTGGCAGATGTCATGGACATGCCATCCCCCCAGATCCATGTCTGGACTTGTAATTCTCCAAAATGGGTTAAATGCTACAAGCCACACTCACACAGACATACATACATGTATATATATTTAAAACTACTTCCATAATAAAACTAGGAAAGCTGAACTCTTTCATCAACTTGCAAAGGTAAAACAATAGCTCAGTGATGGATTTTAAAGCTAGATCAACGTGGTCTAACATCTGTGTTTGCTTATTGTAAGAGTAACGAACAATGGGAACAACTTAGGGAGGGCTGTGATAGACTCTCAGACATCAGAAAAACAAAAAAAAAATACAGATGGGATATTTCTTAGAACCAGCACATTAATGCAAACATGAATTCAATTCAGGAAATTCTTACAACCCATGTTCTAAATATTGGTCTTGTTTTACACATTCCATGTTTTTCTTTATATCGAAACATCACGTGGATCAAGTGTTGTGCATCAAATTGATCTGTACTTTCACGTGATGACAGACATGGATCGCAGATAAGAAATAAAACACCTAACAGTTTAGTTCTGTAAGTCTTACATAAAATGTAATGTGGTGGAGTGTCACAGGACTCAAATGAATAAAATTTCTGGCTGGCTGCTTGCACGATCATGAGGTCAAACCCCAGACGTTTCTGGTTTATATGAAATTTAGGCGACCAGTTTGAGGATGTATTATGACTAAGTCTCTAGGAACCAATCCTGAGCTTCTTATTCCTACAAATTAAAAATTGTACCTGCTTATAGTAAAATATTTCTCAGATCAGACAGAGAGATACAACACACAACTATAAAATCAGGGAACTCAAAAGATGTATGTAATGTTAAGTCACTCATTATTACCTGAGGGAGGCTCAGAAAGCAGAACTTCAGTAACGATTAACAAGAAACTCCACTGTAAACACACACAGGCAGCATTTCTATTAATTGTTACCCCAAACACTAAATTCAGTCAATCCTATTGTGTTCTGTTTCATCTCCCAGCAACCTACACACAAGGTCAAGTGCTTATGGTCTGATCCAAATCCACTGGTTTAAAGTAGGTTTCTACAAATATGCTGCAATCTCACTTTTAAAACTGACTCAAAACACAAGACCATTTGGTAGCACCAGCTTAGATGAGAGTTTTCTGTTCAAGACAACACGCTGTTTTGCTTAAAAGCTGGTGACACGAAATTGCTCTCAAAACACTGCAGTCAATCATTACAAAGCAGTCAAGCCAGGGAAGTATTGTGTTCTTTAGCCTTAGTTATTTACACTCAAAGCAACTGGTCACATGTCCTTAATAACTAGACAGAATCTATGCAATAATAGACCAAGATCTCACATCACTAAGTCCTTATAAAGTGTGCTGAATATACTCTTTAGAAACGTGACTTTTTGGGCAATGTCTAATGCAAAATGTTTGTAAAAGCGGCTAGAGGAATTCATTAGGAAAGTTACAGCTGCAGTAGGCAGGGCTTACTGAAAATACTTTTATCCTGGCAAGGTAACCAGCTTAATAATCTGTAGCGATGGAAATCAGCAGGCAATAGCATCCTACTGTGAGTGTGGAAGGATGTAACATTTCTTTCTGTGTTTTGCCCAGGGAAGTTGTAGCTGCCTCCTCCCTGGAAGTGTTGAAGGCCAGGATGGATGAAGTCTTGAGCAGCCTGGTGTAGTGGGATGTGTCTGTTCCCATGGCAGGGGGGTTGGAACCAGATGATCCTTAGAGTCCTTTCCATTCCAAACCATTCTATGATTCTCAAAGTTGAAAGATGCTACAGATAATGCAATGAAACTGCAGCACGGATGCATGTATTGAATGCTAAGGAGCAGAAAATGGTTAAGATTCTGCTCATATACCAAAAGGGAGAATCACTTCATTCTCCCCATGTGCTTGGCCAGGAAAAACACCCTTCTGCATCACATAGATTGGAGCATGGCTCGCCTGCACCATGGCTGCAGGAAGACCAACACCACAGGGACGGACAGGCAGCATGTCTGACTTGCTCACACTCCCTAGTTAGTCAACAGTGGTTCTAAGGTTGGGGTTATAAAACATAAAAAGTCTTAAAACAAGACAGTCCATGTGGCTATGCTGTTGTGGAGGCCAATGGACAGTTTGACCCATATTTTCTGGTCTCCCACAGGCTCTGTCCTGCAGCTGGACTCCGTAGGGAGCTGCTCTCTGCTTCTGCTTGTGAAATTCTGGAGCTTCCCCTTTCCTTAGGTCTCCAAGTTTTCTGATATTTGTCTTCCTGCTTTTGGACATGCAGAGATTTTTGGGAACAGATCATCAAAGGTCAGAAGTCTTTCCTGCTTGTGCTCTGGAGCACAGCCTTTGTGTACATGGCTCATTTGAAAGATGCAAGGGACAGCTGATGTTACTAACCAGACTCTCTGCAAAGAACAACTAGACTATCTAAGATTACATTTGGTTTTGAAGTCCCAGGAAAAAAATGTAATTTCTTCAGGCTATGGCAGAACTGTGTTGGTCTTTCATCCAAAAAAGAAAGAAAAAACCCAAGCAAATACCTTGCATTTTTATTTTAATTCACCATTTTCCCATGTCTTTTCATAGGAAAACAGTACTCCCTTTTGACAGCAGGCAAACTTGGAGTTGGGAAGATACAGTAGAAATTCTAAGATTGAAATGCAAGATTTTTGCAGCTGAAACAATTTCAGGGCAATCAGATCGCAAAAAGACAACAGCATGGTCCCAGGTCTCAGCTACTGGGCAGTAGGACTTTCCTCAAAGAAAAAGAGTAAATTTATGTCTTTTTCCCTCTTTAAAAAATGGAAAATGCTGTTTCTTCTGTACGTATGTAAATGGGTTTGGGAGCTGACATTTCTGCATAGATGAATGGATTACCATGGGGTTGCCCATTATCTGCACACAGCACTGTTATCTCTCTACACGCTAACTCTGCATAGGAAGTAGTGAAACTGCTTGGCCTATACATTATCATATCCCTTTAGCTCTTGAGAAGGATGACCTTTAATCTCCTCAAATTAATTATGCTATACTATGAAGGGATGTGTGCTTGCCTTGATGGAACAATGAATCATAGAATCACCAGGTTGGAAGAGACCCACTGGATCATTGAGTCCAACCATTCCTATCAAACAATAACCATGCCCCTCAGCGTCTCGTCCACCTGTGCCTTAAACACCTCCAGGGAAAGTGACTCAATCACCTCCCTGGGCAGCCTCTTCCAGTGCCCAATGATCCTTTCTGTGAAAAATTTTTTCCGAATGTTCAGCCTAAACCTCCCCTGGTGGAGCTTGAGGCCATTTCCTCTTGTCCTGTCCCCTGTCACTTGGGAGAAGAGGCCAGCACCCTCCTCTCCACAACAAAAGATAGGTAAACTCAAGGCTAAGAGTACATGGCCAGGGTGGATCTTGGTCTACCTCTCCTTCAGAACGAATGATGGCTGTACTCCAGTTCCTTTCTCCTTGTTTACACTTGTTACTGGCTTTATGAAAGACAGGGAAAGATGTGTGACTAATATGGAAATCACGTTCAATGAAAGTGAAATACCTTGAAGAAGTAGCTGAAGGGGGCCTACAAAAAAAGCTGGGGAGAATTTTTTTACAAAGGCTTGTAGTCATAGGACTAGAGGCAATGGCTCTAAACTGGGAAGGGGCAGATTTAGACTAGACATAAGGAAGAATTTCTTCACTATGAAAGTGGTGAGGCACTGGAACAGTTTGACCAGGGAGGTTGTGGCTGCCCCATCCCTGGAGGTCTTCAAGGCCACGCTGGATGGGGCCCCTTGAATAGCCTGGTATGGTTGGAGGTGTCCCTGCCCATGTCAGGGGGGTGGGGACTAGATGATCTTTAAGGTCCTTTCCAACCCTATATGATTCCAAGTAGTAAAAACTACATCATCCCTAATTTGAGCTGGTAAACTTCCAATGAAGCAGCTGACAAGTCCACCTCATGGAAACTGGATTCTATACAAAAATCGCTCCCAACATGCCAGGACGATGTTTCTGACTGCCTCTGCCTTGCTCATAGTAACTACTGTATGTAGTTTATTTCCTTCGGGAAAAAAAGCAGCAGATGGTTTGGTTCAAAGCATGAAGACCTGCGTACCTGTTACGCAGCAGAGGATCATGCAAGCACGTCGCTTTAGGGTTCACAGGGATTCCTTACTGAGACGAATTCAAGACTAGGGTCCCAATCTTCAAAGTGATTTATGATCCAGCCTCAAGCTCCCTTACTAATCACTCATATACTAAACAGTGACTCTATGTAGCAGTGTCCCTAAGGGACAATACAAACCTTAAGCAAGAGATAAGAATTGTAAAAGTTTGAAGTTCATGTAGTTCTCTGACATCTTAGACTATAGAACATACCTTATCAAGAATGACTACTATCTTTTTCCCTTGAAGGCACAAACAGGATTATTATGAGCGAAAAACAACATTTTCCCTCTTACACAGAAAAATAATCAGATTAGTATTGGTTAGAGCATGCATTGGACAGATGGTGTAAGATGTTTTGATCTTAATTTGATTTCATAAATTCATAAAAAGAATCAATGTTAAAGAGAAATCTGGGGTTTTTTCCAGGTTGTTCCCCACTCCATCAGCCATATAAATTTACTTAGATAATAATCCATTGGAAGACATTCAGTAATAGATAGTCTGATGTGTGGGAGTAGTACTGTATCTTATATCCTATGAGTCTATTTAAGTCTATTTACTTATCAGAAATGGGTAATGATTCCTTTAGTCCCTGGGTTGCTGAAAGGACAAAGTCCCAAGAAAACGTCTCCTTATTGCTGCGACTAGGGAAAAAGCCAAACAGGCTGTACTATGGAAGACCTTTTCTTTAAAAAAGCAGTATTAATAGCTTCACAGATAAGGCAGAAAGGCTGTGATCTGCCAAACAAATCAAAACTGTTGCCACAGTCAAGGACTAGAACAGAAAAGTAAGAAATAGATCTAGACTGGACTGACACTGCATGACTGACAACTGGTAAAACCTCTACCTTCTACTCACCCATCTCTGACTTTATTCTAAAACCAGCTGGCAAAAGAACACATTTTTGCCTTTCCATTCACCCACTCACTTCATGTAGATGAGAAATCTCTTAGGAGAGGCAGCTGAAGGAGATGCACTTTAGTGTTCACGCTTTCCAAGAACAGATGGAAGTGCAGCCGGGGAGAGCCACAAAAGTCACTGAAAATGAGCCTGTCACCAAGTACTACATAGGCTAGTCATTGTCCTTTCTTCAGGAAGGGCTATTCTTCTTAACAGTCAGGCACAACAAAGAGGACTAGCAACTGTTTTGATGCTTCTGCTTCTGCAATTTGATTTATGGTACGCTGCCATTTACATCTATCTTATTTTTGTCCCTTATTTATCTTACATGATGTAGATATCAGCACACAAGGCAAGATAATGCCATGAAACATCCATAAACCTTAAACAAAAACTATCAGGTGGGGCTTTGGTTTTCTTTAGCATAAATTTCCTATTTGAGTGGGTGACGTAGCAAAGCAAGCTGCAAGTATTCTGAAATCTTCAACCTTCCAGTTTAAAGCCATTCCCCCTAATCCTATCACTCCATGCTCTTGGAAAAAGTCCCTCCCCGGCTTTCTTGGAGGCCCCTTCAGGTACTGGAAGGTCACTCTAAGGTCTCCTCGGAGCCTTCTCTTCTCCAGGCTGAACAAGCCCAACTCTCTCAGCCTGTCCCCGTAGCAGAGGTGCTCCAGCCCTCTGATCATCTCTGTAGCCCTCCTCTGGACCCGTTCTAACAGTTCCATATCATTCTTAGGCTGGGGATTCCAGAAGCGGACACAATACTCCAGGTGGAGAGTACTGGCAGTCTGTAAGGGGTTACCCTGTTTTGGAAACTAAGGAGGCTAATTACCAAGACTAATTACAGTTGTGGACATGGACAGACTGTGCCAATTGACCACAAGGGCAGAGAACACAGCCGAGACTCTGCGGTTTAGTGTCAGGGATTCAGCCAAAGAGGAAGCAGACCACAGGCTTTAGCGAGTTAAGAGATAACAGATGTGCTGGTTACCTTCCGGGCATGTAGAGGGGACAGAAGGTTCGGGTAACTTTCACCCTCCTCCTTTCTACCTACTCTTACTGCACACCTGCAAACCTGGGGGAAACTCAGCTTCAGCCCCACCTGGCAAAGGAAATGCTTCCATTTCCATGTTCACTTCCTTTTTCCTGCCAGCGTCACTTAAGGTTTTCCAAGTATCATGCTGAGACGTTTGGGCTGTTTCCAGCAGACTGTTTGCCTGGCTGCCGGCTCAGGGAGATATGCAGGCTTCCCATGCTCCACGGCCCCAGCGGTTATTCCCAGCCCTGCGCGGGAGCGGCATTCCTTTCTGCCCACTCCCTTCACCACGGCTCAGCTCAGGTCATGCCGGCAACCCTGGTGAGCAGCTCCAGTTCTCCTCCTGAAGTTGCTCCCCGGGGTCTCGGCACATGTGCTCGGGGTGCTGTGAGACTCGGACCAGGTGGCCGAACATCAATTCCGTGGGGTGAGCAAGGCTGAAGCTCAAATGTAACAAATGCCTTTCCTCATCTGTTTGCAGCGCAACTGGACAGGGAAAGCCCGTTAAGCTTTTCCATTTTCCTGCATGTACCTTAAGAATTTATTCCACTCCTCATAGCTGCAAGCATGGGCAGGATCTGACAACAGGGACTTCTGTGCTACAGGCAGCGAATTGCTGATTTGTACAGATGCTTATTTTTTTCCTACTTTTTTCCTTTTTGTCCCTGATGAAGAGCAGGTTTGTTTCCATGACTGCTTTTCCACAGGATGCCAGGACATGCAGTGAGAACGTGAGCTTTGTGCCGAGCCAGGAGCTACAGACACTCATGGATGGAAGAAGGGCAGTCACATCAGTCTACCTGCTGCAGCCGTCACCCATGGCTGGTACAGAAGCACTGGGAGCCACATCATAGAATCATAAAATGAATCACTGAATAGTTTGGGTTGGAAGGGATCTTAAAGATCATCCAGTTCCAACCCCCTGCCATGGGTAGGGACACCTCCCACCAGA
Organism: Clamator glandarius; assembly: GCA_033459285.1. Lineage (NCBI taxonomy): Eukaryota > Metazoa > Chordata > Aves > Cuculiformes > Cuculidae > Clamator > Clamator glandarius. The sequence continues at coordinate 653,184 of JAUNZM010000582.1, forward strand.
CCAGGCTGCTCAAGGTCTCCACCAACCTGGTCTTCAACACCTCCAGGGATGGGGCAGCCACAGATTCCCTGGACAACCTGTGCCAGTGCCTCACCACCCTCAGCGTCAAGAAATTCCTCCCTATGTCTAGTTTAAATCTGCCCCTCTCCAGTTTATAGCCATTGCACTTCATCCTATCACTAAAAGCCTTTGTAAACAGTCCCTCTCCAGGGACATAAACACAAGCTCAGAGCTTCACTTTGGGACAAAGCTTAAACCTGAGGCAGTTTGTTGTTTCTAATAACACAAAAAATAAAAGAAGACAAAAAAAACCCAAACTCATATACCCCCCCCACCCCATTCGCAGAATAAATGGAAAGGTTTGTGCTGTATCTAAAATATTACACTTTGCCTGATATTCCTTTTTTTTTTGTGTGTGTACAGCCTGTTTATATAGTCAGAAAGTAATTTTGACGAGGAGACACTCTTTAAAAGCCTTGTGAAACTTAAAAGAAAATGATAGTCGGAGTAAAGAATTTCTTACTTGGCTTCATCAGCCAATGGTGAGAGGAGGTGTCGGCATGATCTGCAGCTAAGACCTGCCAAAAATAAGCCAAGCCCTATTTATCTGAATGATCTTTACTTGCTGACTTCACAAAGCTACTTCAAAATAAAGGTTAGGATCATCTACGAATAAATAGGACGCCTGAAATATCCCAGTAAGTGTAGAACCTTGGTAACTGATATGATATACATTTTCTTCTCATCTCATGTGTCTAAAACAAAAATAGAAATAATTGGTAATTTTTTTTTCTTGACAAAAAGTCCTTTTTTGAGGAATGTCTTCTCTATCAGGAGAAGAAAAAGCATAACAACACTGCCCTTTCATACAGAAGGCTCTGGCCGATGTTGAAATTCTGCCCCAGCCCTTCTAAAACATCCGAATTTCCTGAAATTTCCACTGAATTTTGAACTTGTACATCTGCTTTTCCAGTTTCTTGTCCCTGGCTGGTGAGGCTGCACCAGGACCTGCTGCTATCTTGGCCCTGCTCCCATCCCACCCCAGGGAAGCCCCAGGGTCGGTCACCCAGGCATAGGGCCAGCTCCTTGTGCAGCTGCATGGTCTCCTCTTGCAGAGCAGCGTGAAACGAGCTGTGTGGGAAAATGGCTGTGAGAAGTGGGGCTTGGTGTCAGTCATTCCATCTAAAGGGACCTGGACAAGCTTAAGAAGTGGGTCTATATGAATTTCATGAGGCTCAACGAGGTGCAAGGTCCTACACCTGGGTCAGGGCAATGTCCGGTATCAGTACAAGATGGGGGATGAAGGGATTGAGAGCAGGTTTGCAGAGAAGAACTTGGTAGTACTAGTGGATGAAAAGCTGGACACGCACTAACCATGTGTGCTCGTAGCCCAGAAGGCAAACTGTGTCCTTGACTGCATCAAAAGAAGTGCAGCCAATAGGTAAGGGAGGTTATTCTGACCCTGTGCTCTGGTGAGATCTCATGTGGAGCACTATGTCCAGCTCTGGAGCTCTCAGCACAGAAAAAATAAGGACCTGTTGAAGCAGGTCCAGAGAAAAGCCACAAAAATAATACGAGGGATGGAACCTCTCCTATGAAGACAAACTAAGAGAGTTAAGATTGTTCAGCCTGGACAACAGAAGGCTCCAAGGAGACCTTATTATGGCCTTCTAGTACTTAAAGAAGGCCTACAAGAATGGTAGGGACAAACTTTTTGGCAGGGTCTAATGCAACAGGACAAGAGGCAATGGTTTTAAACTGAAACAGGGTAGATTTAGACTGGATATAAGGAAGAATTTTTTTACAATGAGAGTGGTAAAACATTGGAACAGGTTGCCCAGAGAGGTGGAGAAGCTCCATCCCTGGGAAACATTCAAGGTCAGGTTGGATGGGGCTTTCACAGAATCACAGAATCACTAAGTTGGAAAAGACCCACTGGATCATTGAGTCCAACCATTCCTATCAATCACTAAACCATGATTTGAGCTTTAAGCAATATGACTGAGTAGAAGACATCTCTGCCCATTGCACTCAGCTTGGACTAGACGACCTTTAAGAGTCTCTCCCAGTTCAAACTATTCTATGATTCTATGCCAGCGCCCAGCCATGGGCCTTCCTGATCTCCACCTGTGGGCTGATATCCCATCATGACCTCAGCCTGTACCCATCCCCATGGCCCTGCCCAGCCCTCCAAGGCCAGCTCTGACCCTAGTGACTAACCCTAGACCTGCTGGGTGCTGCAGGGACGTTCCAGGAAGGGCCCTGCCCATCTCCCCACCACAGTCTCCATTCCCTGTCTCCCAGGAGCAGCTCCTTGTGCTACTGCCAAGCAGATCACATCCACACCTCTCCTTGCTCACAGGATGCACAAGCTTGAAAGCAAAAATGGAAAAACGTGTTCAGAAACTGCAGTAGCTTCATGAAACACCGCTATCTGTTGAGAAGGAGAAACTGTGCTATCATAGAATCATTAGGGTGGAAAAGACCTTTTGAGATCATCAACTCCAACCATACCTGTCTACTACTAAATCATATCCCTGAGTACTTCATCTACCTGTCACTTAAATACCTGAGGGATGGGGACTCAATCACCTCCCTCGGCAGCCTCTGCCAGGGACTGAGAACCCCTTCTGTAAGGAAATTTTTCCTGATGTCCAATCTGAACCTTCCCTCGTGCAACCTGAGGCCATCATGCTGAAAAAAAAGCCATGACCCAGCTGAAGTATCTGCAACAACTCATGCAAATGCAATTTAGCTCATTAACACCTCTGCGAGAGCTTTTCCCTTGCTGCATATTGTATGAAAACAAGGAGCTACCCTTGCATGGTCATGATTCATACCAGCACTTTCAGGTTCCAAAAGGACAAAAAAGGGCACATGAAAATCAACAGTGTTGGTCCTTAGTCGCTCAGAAATGTCTGCATGATAAAAATCACATACTTTCACTGAGAGCTGAGTCAACTGCTGCTGTCAAGCAGCTGCTGCCATTTTAAAGAGAATAACTTGATAAGCATCAGGAAACACTGCAAAACTCACTATGATTTTTGGTCCTTAGGAACAAACAAAGTACTGTGAATCGTGCAAGGCATTAGTTTCCTACCTAAGGGAGAGGGGTTGGAGGAGATAAGCTGCCTTCTTTGGCAAGCAAAGATATCTTAACTGGAAGCTACTAAATTAAGTTGAACTCTCCCAAGATCTTGGATCAGTATAACACAACATGAAGAATGTTCCACTCCTTGACCATTTTTTGGCTTGGAAAAACAAAAGCAAAGAACTAATAAAGAATAGTCAGGTCTCAAACAAGAAATCATAGAATCACTGAATAGTTTGAGTTGGATGGGACCTTAAATATCATCCAGTTTCAACCGCCTTGCCATGGACAGAGACACCTCCCACTAGACAGGGCTGCCCAAGGCCCCATCCAACTTGGCTTTGAACACCTCCAGGGATGGGGCAGCCACAGCTTCTCTGGGCAACCTGGGCCAGTACCTCACCATTCTCATAGTGAATAAATTCCTCCTTATGTCTAGTCTAAATCTGCCCCTCCCCAGTTTATACCCATTGCCCCTAGTCCTATCATTATAAGCCTTTGTAAACAGTCCCTCTCTATCTTTCTTGTAGCCCCTTCAGGTACTGGAAGGTCACTATAAGGTCTCCTTGGAGCCTTCTCTTCTCCAGGCTGAACTAGCCCAACTCTCTCAGCCTAATTCATTACTGCAAAAAGATTCACTAATAGAAACCATGCTCTGAACTACTGAATTAACATATTTACAACAACTCTGTTTGCTGTAGTTTAACTGAATAAACCACAATGCAGCTTTACATTTTGGAGAAGGCAAATCTGTTTGGAACTATAAATCATTTTTTTTTTGCACAAAATGTAAAAACTACATGGTAGGTTTAGTGCCATAATGCATAACGACTTCCTGTGGTGCAATTGCTACACAATAAAAAACAGATGTGCTGCTTTAAAAGCTCAAGGAAAACTGATGCTGAGTTTGTGAAACCATCTCAGCTACTTTCAGAGTAAGGTGACACAAATAACAAGATTTTTTTATTACATATTTCTTTCTCTTGTGAGGGTTGGGCTTGTTCAGGCTGGAGAAGAGAAGGCTCTGAGGAGACCTTAGAGATCTTGAAGATCCCTTCCAACACAAACTATTCTATGATTCTATGATAATTCAGTATTTCTAAAAATTAGATTTAGTCTGAATATATTATTGCAGACATTTATTGAGCATGCTTCTGATCTCCCAATAAGAAAAAGTGGGTTAACAATCTGTCTGTGGCTTCGCACTGAGAAATTAAAGAACACGGACACATGTAAGAACCTACATCTCCTCACTAATTCCAGGGAGATGCAGTATACTTGTTTTGTTACAACTTGCCTTTAGTCCTTGAATGAATAATTTGAATCAGTGTTAGGATCTGACTGTACACTGTCTGCACCAGTTTAATCCACACAAACATAGCAGAAAAGCTCTTAAAAAAATCTTCCCAGGAAGAATGATTAATGAATAAAAAATTGGAGTATGTATTAGTTTCATAGAAATGGAAGGAAAAAAGAATTTCAAGGAAGAATTTGAGGAATAACAAGGGAAAAGGACATCTGAAGAAACTTTCTTATTGATGAGTGGAGCAGACAGCATCTGAGAAAGAAAGGAACAGAAATAAACAGACATAAAAGCCATGTCTGGCAGTGTGGAAATATCTAAAAAGAAGTGGTTATAAAATGGGATTGTGACATTTCTTTGTAGGGGATCTCCTAGGCAGAACTATTTCTGAAGCAATTCGCAGGTATTTCCACAAAGAGATGGATTCTCTAGGTATTGTGGCAGAAGGAATCGATAGTTTACGTTGATGCCTCTTTCTGAGATCACCTGGGCAGTATGCATGCACTACTACATCTTCCACATGGTGATCACAGAACCATAGAATAATTTGGGCTGGAGTCACCTTCCCTGGAGGTGTTTAAGGCACGGGTGGATGAGGTGCTAAGGGGCATGGTTTAGTGTTCGATATGAATGGTTGGACTTGATGATCCGGTGGGTCCCTTCCAACCCGGTGATTCTATGATTCTAAACATTAAAGATCATCTAGTTCCAACCCCCCTGCCATGGGCAGGGACACCTCCCACAAGATCAGGCTGCCCAAGGCCCCATCCAGCCTGGTCTTCAACACCTCCCATGATGGGGCAGCCACAACATCCCTGGGAAACCTGTGCCAGTGTCTCACCACTCTCATCATGAAGAAATTCCTCCTTATGTCTAGTCTAAATCTGCCCCTCTCCAGTTCGCAGGCATCACCTCTAGTCCTGTTACTACAAGCTTTTGTAAACAGCCCCTCCTCAGCTTTCTTGTAGCCCCTTTTAGGTCCTGGAAGGTCACTATGAGGTCTCCAGGTGGCCTCTCTTCTCCAGGCTTAACAACCCAACTCTCTCAGCCTGTCCTCACATGGGAGGTGCGCCAGCCCTCTGGTCATCCTCGTAACCCTCCTCTGGAGTCATTCCAACTGTTCCATATCCTTCTTCTGTTGAGGATTCCAGAACTGGACACAATACTCCAGATAAGGTCTCACAAGAGAGGAGAAGAGGGACAGAATCACCTTCTTCGACCTGCTGGCCACGCTGCTTTTCATGCAGCCCAGGATCTGGTATCCTAGTGCGTACATTCACAGAGGACGTGCCCAGCAGGATGATCTGAATGTTTACTCCACCCTGGCTTCTTTCAGCCTGGAAATCCCGTGTTAGCATAAAAAAAAATCCTCCTGTTTCAACCAGACAAAATTTTCCAAATGGAATAAAACAGGACACCTCTGGGAAAACCTGGATGTAAGATAGCCGCAGAGCATCGACACATTTAAACTTGGAGCATGAACTCACGTATCTGTGCCAGCAACCTTATTTCCATATTACATTAATAGAAAGAAGTACATATTACTGCTGGCTTCTATAACTATTTTTAAGAATTGTTGCTTCTCCCTTTATGATGCCATTCCCCCTAATATATCCCTTTACAATGTCACAGAAGTCAAGAAAAATATCTCTTATGCACGACTTTGACTGTTTTCTTTCTATATAAATCCCTCTGGACACCTCTATATGCACTCCTTAATTGTTTTGATCTGTTACCTGTAGTTATTTTTGCAAATGTTATTCTAGCTTACTCTCTCTCAATTTTCTTTCTTTCATCTGACAATCATTCCCTTCTTTTCTGGGATTCCATTGCTCCCACAGAATAGAGCTTGAAAAAAAAAGTAGCTTTTGTAAGGTACACTTTGAAAATATACTAAGGAGGTACCAATAAAGTTTAGGAAGAAATGTGCTTCGGGAAAGCCCAAAGGTAAATAAAATAGCATTAACAGAAGATATAGTCTTTCTGAAAAGAAAAAAATCTATAATCCAAGAATTATATTTTAGATGCGATATATTTGCATCAGGAAGAGGGAGATGAAACCTGCAAACTTGGCTGAACTTTGGGTACTTAACACAACTTAATTTTATTTAAGCCAGATGAATGTTTAAATCTACATTTTTGAATAGTTCCAAAGTTATTTGAGGCCTTAAACATCGCCAGCCAGTGTATGCCAAAGAGCACTGAAGATAATTGGAGCCTGATCCACTCCATTTGGCTGTGTCTCCTAGTGTTTCATCCAGGGACTTCCTCTTCCCTAGTTCTCTTCAAACCTGCAACCGGCAGCCTCTCCTCTCGCCAGAGACACCATTTCTTCTTCACCAATGCTCACATATTAAACATTCTCCTTTTTTTCTTCCTTTCCCTTTCTTCTTTGTTCAGAAACATCTGTCTCGTTAGCAGCTAGCAGCAGCCTGCCAGGCAAGACACCCAGTTAAATGCTCCAAGTTCCCTTCTTTCTCTCTCTTTCCTTCTTTTCTCCTTAATCTCACCCCAGTTTCTTCCCATATTCCATATTTACTCATTCAACAACACTTCTCTCTGGCAGCTGTAACTCATTCATATGCTGTTAAACTCAGCTGCTCTGCTTGTCTCTTTGCAGGTAGAACCATAACTTTGAAAATCTGGTCCCATAGACTTTAGTAATTTGTTGCATTTTTTTTAATGCAAGCTAAAAAAACACTTAATAACACAAATTATTATAATCTGTGTAACAAATAGTAGAAGATTAAATGTGACAAACAGGGTTACAATATAAAAAATACGGCTGCCAGCAACCCATCTGCAATCACTCAGGTGCTGCTGCTTCCCAAGTGCACCTGCTTTCATAAAATCATAGCATCATGGCATGGCTTGAGTTGGAAGGGAGCTTAAAGATCATCCAGTTCCAACCCTTCTGCCAAGGGCAGGGACATCTCCCACTAGATCAGGCTGCCCAAGGCCCCATCCAACCTGGCCTTGAACACCTCCAGCGATGGGGCAGCAGTTTTCCAACTCAGTTCACCTCATAGAAATCTAGAATCACTAGGCTGGAAAAGGTCTTTGAGATCATCAAGCCCAACCGTACCTGCCCACTACTAAATCATATCCCTAAGCACCTCATCTACTCATGTCTTAAATACTTCCAGGGACGGGGACTCAACCACCTCCCTGGGCAGCCTCTGCCAGTGCTTGATAACCCTTTCAGTGAAGAAATTTTTCCTAGTGTCCAATCTGAGCCTCCCCTGGTGCAACTTGAGGCCATTCCCTTTTGTCCTATCATCTATCACTTGGGCGAAGAGACTGACACTCACCTCGCTACAACCTCTTTTCAGGTAGCTTCAGATAACTACAGAAAGCCCTGTGCTGGCCAAGAGAAGGGAGTGGCACATGGATAGAAAATAGGATAAATATTTTGTTGACAATGCAGCTCTAATTTTTCATGGAAAAGTGAACAAACTTCCTCATCCACAATCCATTGCATCTCCTACTACCAGGTTCGGAACTGTTAAATGATGGAAATTAGACCTCCAAGCAGGCCAATGTGCTCTTCAATATACTGTAGGAAAACCAGTATGTGAAGATGCAAGCAGTCATGAACAGACTCCATCCACTAACTGAGGTAGTTCCAACATGTCTTTGATATACCTCAGTATTACCAGCACACCTGTGGTCTACAAGCAAGAATATCAAGGAAAATTAATTAACCCAAGCTACAGCTAAATCTCAGGTATTGTGCTCTGCATGTTGCAACACAACTTCATAAAAAGAAGAGTCTGTCACATCATAAATGCTGCCTTTTCACATCAGCTGATACCAGTGATTTCATTCCTGATCCTAAACTGCTTGCATTAATGCGAGCCTGCTCTGGTGTCCATAGTGCATGGTAATACTATCATCGATTTAGGACTACTCAACAGAATGATGTTTCTATCAAAACATGGCAAAGAAAAGTAGCACGTGACACTTGAGGTCCTTGCTCGCATCCCTTCCTGTGGGGCTGTTGGTCTCCAGCCTGCTATCTCTGGCTCAGCCACAATAAGATAGATCAATCAGCCAGGCAAGCTCTACTTGCCAACTGCAGCTTGAACAAGCCAAGCCTTAGCAACCATTCACCCTGCGGTACCCAGGCCTGATCCAAAGCCTAACTGCAATAATGACAATCACAGAATAGTTTGGGTTGGAAGAGACCTTAAAGATCATCTAGTTCCTCTCTCCCTGCCTAATACCTCCCACTAAATCAGGCTGCCCAAGGTCCCATCCAACCTGGCCTTGAACACCTCCCGCGATGGGGCAGCCACAACTTCCCTGGGAAACCTGTTCCAGCGCCTCACCACCCTCATCATGAAGAAATTCCTCCTTATATCTAGTCTAACTCTGCCCCTCTCCAGTTTATAGGCATCACCCTTAGTCCTGTCACTACAAGCCTTTGTAAACAGTCCCTCCTCAGCTTTCTTGTAGCCCCTTTTAGGTTCTGGAAGGTCACTATCCAGTTTGTAGCCACCTTTCCATTCCAGCCACCAAGCTGCGTAACAGCCAAATACCGCGTTCCTACATACACATTATCTTCAGCTTCTTTCACATCCTGGTAACAAAAGACCTACTAGATTAATACCTTCTGTTTACATCAACACCTCAGCTGAGTACTTGCAACCACCTATACAGCATCTAACTCACCACGTTTTGGTTTGGGATTTAAAAAGTTAATTTAAACAACAGTTTATGTATAAACATGCCTACGATTTGTAAAATTAAGCCACAGCTTCAGCTTCTCAGTCCTCAGATGAGGTCTGTGCTTAACTGAAGATATTTCATCTGCAGGTTACCTCTTCCAACATACTCTCTGGTATACATAGCACTGCATTTTTTCACCCCATCGTCTGTCTTGCTGCTTTTCTTACTAAAATAAAGGCATTCTGGGGCTTGCTTTACTATTGCTTTAAGAAATTATCCAATCAGAGTAGAAGTAACGGTGGAATACTTCAAACAACCTGACTCTGAAGCCTTGCTCTTCTCTGCTAAACATCATTTTCTGAAGGCAGTAAGCTGTAAGGCTTGCAGAGACGATGTGCAAGTTGTTTCCTTTAACAGAATGATAGCTAAGCGAAAATGCAGTTCATCGCTTTCCAAGGAAACTGCTTTTTCCCTCCTTTCTCCTAAGTAAAAGTCATAAGGCATTTTACTTACAGCATCCACTTTGACGGCTGACAGTGCAACTTCCATCAGGATCAGCAGAAGCCCCAGATCCCTGCAGGGAAAAGTTAACAAGCAGGATATTGTTTTAAGCCAGCACAAAACAGGAACGTGACAAAACTCTTACAGTTAAAGGTAGCAATACGACTTTAAATGATGAAGTTATTTCCAGAAGCCCGTGGAGCGGAATTACTTACTGACAAACAAAAATGCGTGCGCTGGGAAGCTGCGAGATATCCATTTTCGCTCCTTCCCCAGCCGGGGGGTTGCGGCAGCCCCTGTATGGAAGAGAAAAATTCTCTTGTAACGCTGGTCCCTGCGGTGGAGCCGGGGAGGAGAAGGGAGGTGGGAAAAGGAGAGAGGGAGAGGGGGAAAAGGGGGTTGGAGGGAAGAAGAGGGAGAGGGGGAAGAAGAAGGAGAGGGGGGAGAAGAAGGGATGGGGGAGAAGGAGAGGGGGGAAGAAGGGAGATGGGGAAGAAGGGGAAAAGAAGAAAAAGGGGAGAGGGGTAAGAAGGTGGAGAGAGTTTAGAAGGGGAGGGGTAAGAAGGGGAAAAGAAGTAAGAAGGGGGATGGAGTAAGTAGAAGAAGAGGGGCAAGAAGGGAAGAGGGGCAAGAAAGAGAATGGGGAAGAAGGGGGCGAGGGGGAAGAAAGGGGAGAGGGGGAAGAAAGGGGAGAGGGGCAAGAAAGAGAATGAGGAAGAAGGGGGAGGGGGAAGAAGGGGATGGGGAAGAAGGGGAGAAAGGGAAGAAGGGGAGAAAGGGAAGAAGGGGAGAGAGGGAAGAGGGGGGGTGGGGGGAGAAGAGGGATGGGGAAGAAGGGGATAGGGGTAAGAAGGGGATGGGGTAAGAAGGGGAAGAGGAGGAAGAAGGGGATGGAGTAAGAAGGGGGAGAGGGGGGATAGGGTGGGGGGTAAGAACGGGAGTGGGGGTGCCGCGTCCCCCCAGCCACCCGCGGGGGGCGTGGACCCCGCCGTGTCGGGGCAGAGCCGCCCCGGCCCCGTCCCCTCCGCTCCGCACCGTTTCGCTCGGAGGCTGCCGGTGCCCTCCCGGGAGGCAGCGACGGCGCTTGGGGCTCGAAAGAAGAAACCCCCCCCCCCCCCCCTCACCCCCCCAAACCCAACCACCACCCACCCGCGGCAGGGAGAAGGAGAAGAAGGAGGAGGAGGAGGAGGAACCGCAGGCAGCGGGGAGCGGGCGAGGTTGCGCCCTCCCGGGGGGAGGAGAGGGGGCTGCCGCCGCCCATCGGTTACGGGGCGGCGAGTCCCTGGCCCCCGAGGCATTGCAGGCGCCGGAGAGGGGAGAAGCGCAACCAGCGGGGCCGGCGGAGCCCCACGAGGTGCCCCCACCCCTACCCCCCTCTCCCCAAAGCCCCCACCGCCCAGGGACCCAGCATGAGGCTCTGGCTGGGCTTGGGGCTGCTGCTGAGCGCCGAGCTCAGCGCCGTGTCAGCCGCGGTGAGTGCGGGATCGGGGGCGGGATGGGGATCCAGGGCGGGATGCGGGATGGGGATCCCACGGGGGGATGCGGGATGGGATCCCGGAGGGGATGCGGGATGGGGATCCCACGGCGGGGATGCGCGATGGGGATCCCGGAGGGGATGCGGGATGGGGATCCTGGAGGAGATGTGGGATGGGGATCCCGCAAGGAGGATGCGAGATGGGGATCCCGCAAGGAGGATGCGGGATGGGGATCCTGCAGGAGATGTGGGATGGGGATCCCGCAAGGAGGATGCGAGATGGGGATCCCGCAAGGAGGATGCGGGATGGGGATCCTGCAGGAGATGTGGGATGGGGATCCCACGGAGGGTTGCAGGATGAGGATCCTGGAGGAGATTCGGGATGGGGATCCCACGAGGGGATGCGGGATGGGGATCCCATGGTGGGATGCGGGATGGGGATCCTGGAGGAGATTCGGGATGGGGATCCCACGGGGGGATGTGGACCCTACAAGGTGCATGCGGGATGGGGATACCAGGGGAGGGGGAATGTGGCAAGGGGGGGTGCCTCAGCTTTTCAGAGTCTCTGCTTTCTGAAGGGGCAAAGAGCCAGGTGGGCTTGGTGGAGATGCTCCGGTGCCCCGGGCGAGGGGCTTCAACCTCCTAAAGGGCTCCAGGGTCCAGGCTGAAGGTGTGGGACTGCTGGGGAAGGAATATAAAGCACGCACTCACCCGGGGCTTAAAAGCAGCAAGTTGTGTGTCCACGGTAAATAAAAAACACGACACCCCCCACCCCCCCAAAAGATTAACTTTTGACGTGGGGAACAAAGGAAAGGCAAAAATCCAATATAGTTGATTGTTTGGATTCCAAGTGCTGTGCTTGCTGCCTTTTGACCCCCTGCGATGGGCAGGAGGCTGGAGACCAGGAAGGCTCCTGATGTTAATGGTTAAATCTGGGTTCTGGCCCCTTTCCCGATGGAGGCAGATTCAGCCACGGACATTTAAAATCGAAAGTATTCAAGTAGTCTGAAAGTTCGGGGAGCTAATTTTATCACTGAGATATTAGCTATCCACTGTCCTTAAGTTAAAGGACTCTCTTTCCCAGCACTCCTGAAGTATTTGTGTGGTTCCTTCTGTACCTCCAAGTAAAGACCAGTTGACATAATAATTTTAAATAGGTCATTTTTCGTGTCTCCTTAGTTTCTTGCGTTTGGTTAGGTTGGTGCTGTTGTAGTGACATCCAGGGCTGCAGGTGGGCAGATGGATTTTTGTTGTACTTTCTGCTGTAAATTCAGTATCTTGCATTAATAACCAGTAAAGGAAGCACCAGGAAGGGTTGTTTTAAACTTTTTTCCCTGCAATTTCAAGTGAAATAATGAGTTATGGTATCTCTGTTTGACCGTGGGGACGGTATGTAAGCCTTGAATCAGCTGAAGTAATAAATGCACTGAACTTCTGATGTCTTATCTATAGCTCCTAGGTTGATAGTATCAGCTTACTTTGATTGTAGTAAATCACTGGGTGATGTATCTCTGAGGCTATTCACCCATCATGTGGTATTAAGCTGATAAAACTGTATTCTTTTCAGGATGCAGTTAGTTCTAATTAATTAAAATATTTTGAAGTAAATTATCCATGTTTGAGTTTTGAATTTGATGATTCCTGGGGGTATAAATATCTGGCTGTGGGTTGCGTTCTTATCTTGCTCTGTAAAATGAAATCATTGGGCAAACCATGACTGTCAAAGACAGAAAACTACTTAGGGAAGATACAAACTTTAATATCAGTCATAAAATTTCATGTCTTCTTATAGCAATTCTGAAAAGGCTCTGCTTTAGAAGTGTCCTTTACATGCTGTAATTGTTTTATTACAATCAAGATTCCTTAAAATGTACTCTGGAGCTGTTAATTATATTATGAAGTTGTCTCCATAATTAAGTGCTCCTTCTATGCTACCCTGATTGCAGATTTGTAGTTCCTCACCAGCGCCACTGGGAAACACAAACCTGCTGTGGAAATTGAGCTCCTTGCGGTTTTGTTGTTTTAGATAAACTTTTAGCTGTACATGGGCGGCCTTTCAATCAATTCAGCTCTGTTAGCGTTGTCCCCAGGTCCACGCTCTTGCCTGTCACCACCCAAAAGGCAATGGAGGCTGCTGTTGGCCGGCAGCACATCGGACGTGGGTGGTGGTCTAGGGGCTTCTCTTTAAAAGTCCTTGAGCTGGACTGATGCGTCTGAGCGGTTGTGGCTGGATGATGTGATTATATACCTGATCAGGACCTTTTATTTTGCTTTTTGGAGAGCTGGGCAGAGGTGGCCCCAAGCTCGCATTGTCCTCAGATGAACGCTCCCCTGCTGTTTACATTTCAAGAGTAGCTGCGTTAACAGAGGAGTGTGTGGTAGGCAAAGTTGTGTGCAGTATTGTTTGTGGTAGGCTGAACAGAATCATAGAAGTATAGAATCATAGAATCATAGAATCACCAGGTTGGAAGAGACCCACCAGATCATCAGATCCAACCATTCCTGTCAAACACTAAACCATGATCATCAGCACCTCATCCACCCATCCCTTAAACACCTCCAGGGAAGCTTTTCTCCTAAAATATTGATGCTGGTTCTTTCTTGCCCCAGAACAGCTTATTTTAGCCAGATTTTTAAATAAATTGTATTTATGCGGCCACAGTCTTGCCATGTCCTTATTTACCCTGTGGCCTTCATCACAGAGTCGCTGAGACTTACGGGCACCTTGGAAACTCATCCAGCCTCCCAGTTAGAGCAGGCTGCTCAGGGCTGTGTCCAGCCAGGTTTTGGCTACCTCCAAGAATCATAGAATCATAGAATCATAGAATCATAGAATTACCATGTTGGAAGAGACCCACCATCGAGTCCAACCATTCCTGTCAAACACTAAACCATGCCCCGCAGCGCCTCGTCCACCCGTGCCTTAAACACACAAAACCTCTCTGGCCAACCTGTGCCAGTGCTCAACCACCCTCCCTTTAAAAAATGTTTCTTCATATGTGCGTCGTGGTTTTGCAGGAATAACTGAGATTTGAGACAGTGCCTGTGAATGCAAACACAGCAGAAGCAGCTCTGGTGGTGGTGATTCTGCAGTGTAACAGGGCTGGCAGAGTGAAAAATTATTTTTTTATCGCTGACACATCCATGATTAAATACATACAAGGAGATTTGGAAGGACTGCTCTAACAGAGGCATTTGATGTAGCAAAGTCAGCCTTCAGCTAGCTACTGTCAGGATCATGTGCCTCAGTAGAGAAAAGGGAGCTGCTCCATTGCAGCTCCCACGGGTTGTAATGTGGCATTATAAAATGCATCCAGATGTGGCACTGGAAGCTCAGTATTTTTCCCATCAACCGATTATAAATAAAATGGTAATTACAGCTAATCTGGGGTTTCATACCCTTCTACCTTCTCTTTTTAAGTTATAAGGACAGCAGAGTGAAAGACAGAGCATTAGATTAAGATATTTCCAGGTCAGGCAGAGAAACTACTCCCATGAGACGGTTACAGGAGAAGCTTGTTTTGATGGGTCTCTGCAGGGGCTCTCATTTCTGACACTCTTCAGAATGTCATTTCCTTTGAAGAAAGTCGATTTCCTAACATTAGTACTGCTTGGTTGAGAGATGACAATGCCATGGAAATCCTGGTCTCGCGTTTCAGTACTATTTAGCCTGGAGAAGAGGAGGCTAAGGGGAGACCTCATTGCTCTCTACAACTACCTGAAAGGAGGTTGTGGAGAGGAGAGTGCTGGCCTCTTCTCCCAAGGGACAGGGGACAGGACGAGAGGGAATGGCCTCAAGCTCTGCCAGGGGAGATTTAGACTGGACATTAGGAAAAATTTTTTCACCGAAAAACTGCAACAGGCTGCCCAGGGAGGTGGTTGATTCACCTTCCCTGGAGGTGTTTAAGGGATGGGTGGATGAGGTGCTGAGGGGCAGGGTTTAGTGTTTGATAGGAATGGGTGGACTCGATGATCCGATGGGTCTCTTCCATTATTCTATAATTCTATGATTCTGTTTTGATGCTGTAGCAGCACCAGTCCCGGTGCTTGCTGCAATGGAGCAAGGTCTTCCAGCCATGCTTGAGTCCTGGGGCAATTGCCTTGGACACAAGTGGGCTGGTTGCCATGTGATGCTGGGGGAGTGGAGGAGATGCCCTATCCATTGCCACTCAGTGGTGGGCTTAGTGGTCTCTCTGAGATCCCTACTCATCTCCATTTCCACGCTTAGCGTTGGCGAAACAGGAGCTGGGTCAGGACTGAGAGCAAATGCTATCGAGCTACTAGGAGGAGGTGGGCCAAAACAGTGATAAATGCATGTATAATTTTTCAAGCATGTGATAAAACAGTGATAAATGCATGTATAATTTATCGAGCAATGCCGATTCCACCAATGCTGTTTGAGCTAAGCATGTGGTGGCAGCTGGGGACACACTGGTGGGAGGCCAGGAGGTTCTTGTTCCTGGGTAAGCCCTGTCAGTGCAGTGGTGCCCCATGCCTGAAAGCAGGTTGAGGGAGCTGGCCACTTCTTCCAAGTGACAGGGGACAGGACGAGAGGGAATGGCCTCAAGCTCCACCAGGGGAGGTTCAGGCTTGACATCAGGAAAAAATTTTCCATAGAAAGGGTCATTGGGTACTGGCAGAGGCTGCCCAGGGAGGTGGTTGAGTCACCTTCCCTGGAGGTGTTTAAGGCACGGGTGGACGAGGAGCTGAGGGACATGGTTTAGTGATTGATGGGAATGGTTGGACTCGATGATTCAATGGGTCTTTTCCAATCTAGTGATTCTGTGATCAATAGCCAGGTGGTGGCTTTGCTTTGACACCCTCACACCTTCCTTGCATCACTCCTCCTATTTTTAAATTGTATTTGGGGCTGCAGTATGACACGTGCAATTCTAGGCCAAAAGTGAAAAAAAGCCTAAATTGCTTCCAATTAGTCTGAGTGAGTTTTCTGTTACTTTTTTTGTTAAAGATGTGTTTTATTGAGATGAAGAGGTACAGGGCAGGTAAACTGAGAGCAGTAATGACCCGGGCTTTTGGTGTGTAGCTGAAGAGAAGTTGTACAACTGAATCTGAATGACCGACAGCACTTCACTTGGATGTGCTTTTGCTAGTGAAATAAGGCTGGGTTGGGCACCTGCCTTCTGCAGCCATTCATATCTACTGTTTTTAGGGTAGAGAGACATATCATAGAATCATAGAATCATAGAATAATTTGGGTTGGAAGGGATCTTACACATCATCGAGTTCCAGCCCCCCTGCCATGGGCAGGGGCAGCTCCCGCTAGATCAGGCTGCCCAAGGCCCCATCCAACCTGGCCTTGAACACCGCCAGGGATGGAGCAGCCACAACTTCCCTGGGCAACCTGTGCCAGTGCCTCACCACTCTCATAATGAAGAAATTCTTCCTTATATCAAGCCTAAATCTGCCCCTCTCCAGTTTGTTCCCCTTCGTCCTATATCATGGAGAGTGGCTTGGCAACCACATCAGCCAATTCCCTCACGACTCTGGGATGCATCTAGGATGCAGCTGGTTATGAACCTGATCCACCTTTACTGTGGGAGGGGTCACCATCTTGCTGTCCCATGGCCCAGGAGCGGTGAGAAGAGCAGTTATAAGTGAAGACTGAGGCAAAAAAGTTGATGAGTACCTCAGCCTTCTCGTCCGTTGATACGAGGTCACCATTTGTTCTCTTTAACCTTCCCCTTTTGATGGACGTAATACTCCAGTTTATTCCTGTTGGAGTGAGGTGGGTAGGTTGGAAGGAATATGAGACCTAAAGGAGCTGAATGTACACCACAGAGGAGTACGATGACATGGGCAGGAAGGTGGCCTTCCAGCCTGTGAGTGAGGAACACTCGCCAGGGTAGGGAGAGTCATAGAATCATAGAATAACCAGGTTGGAAGAGACCTACCGGATCATCGAGTCCAACCATTCCTAACAAACACTAAACCATGCCCCTTAACACCTCGTCCACCCCCAGGAATGGAGAATCTTTTGTTTGATATGTATATATATAAATGCATGGAGACTTCTTGGAGCAAGGGGGCAGGCCTGGTAACTCCATGCTCCCAGGACAACATGCTGGTCCCTGCTGTCCTTTCTTTCTGCTTCTCCTTTGCCTCTGGCTACCTTTTCTACAGCATCATGGCACAGGGTGCTAGAGTCAGGAGAGGGAGGACAGGCTGTTTTCATAGAATCATAGAATGGTTTGGGTTGGAAGACACCTTAAAGACTATCCACTTCCAACACCCCTGCCATGTACAGGGACATCTCCCACTAGATCAGGCTGCTCAGCGCCTCATCCAACCTGGTCTTCAGCACCTCCAGGTATGGGGCAGCCAGTGCTCTCTGGGCAACCCGTGCCAGTGACTCATCACTTTCATTGAGTTTTTACCTCATGTCTAATCTAAATCTTCCTCCTTCCTATTTAAAGCCATTGACCCTCATCTTATCTCTCCATGCCCTTGTAAAAAGTCCCACCCCAGCTATCTTGGAGGCCCCATTCAGGTATTGGAAGGCCGCTCTAAGGTCTCCCCAGAGTCTTCTCCAAGCTAAATAACCTCAAGCATGTCCACACAGCAGAGGTGCTCCAGCCCTCTGATCATCTTTGTGTCCCTCCTCTGGACCTATTCCAAAAGTTCCATATCCTTCTGATGTTGGGAATACGCCCTTCTCATGTTGAGGAAACATACCCCTCTTATGCTCCTCAACCTTCTTATGTTTTGGGAACATGTACCTGTTTGCTGCCAGTTGTGCTGGAGAACGTGGTCTGTCCTCCTCCCTGAGCAGTCAGTCCTGACTCATCTCCATGAACTTCATTCCTGGAGGTAGCTGTTGAGTGTCAGCACATGCAAGTGCGTTCCTGGAGTGTCATCCCAAGTAGCACAGTTTTCATTTCTGAGCACTTGTGTCTATCAAATGCCTGCAGGACCACTGCCATGTTTCATTGCAGCTCCTCTGCCTGGTGTATATAATGCTGGGATGTCATTAGCTTGTGTAATAGGTGACGTTTATATAGTGTCCGTTGCCTTGATCACTTAGAGAAATACAGGATAGCTGGTGCAGGCAGCTAAGACAATTGTTTAAAAATGTCAGAAACCATCTCTAGGGATAGGCTTATGAATATTGTTCTTTTTATAGAACCAGACTAAACAAAGGAAGATTCAACAACCTCAACATGAGAATAAATTGACTTACTTCATTAGTGTTTAAAAGTTACATAATGCTCCCTTCCCAGAATTTCCGTTGAGTTCCTCCTCACAAAGGGCCCTTAACACCTTGCAAGATTTGGCCAGCAGGTCAAAGGGGGTGATTCTGCTCCTCAAATCCATTCTTGTGAGATCCCACCTGGAGTGTTGTGTCCAATCCTGGAATCCTCAACATGAGAAGGATATGAAACTATTGGAATGGGTCCAGAGAAGGGCCATGAAGTTGATCACAGACTGGAGCATCTATGCCATGAGGACAGGCTAAAAGAGCTTAAAGAGTTGGGTTTGTTCAGCCTGAAGAAGAGAAGGCTCCGAGGAGACCTTAGCTTGGCCTTCCAGTACCTGAAAAGCCTACAAGAAAGCTGGGGAGGGACTTTTCACAATGGCATGTACTGATAGTGTGAGGGGTAATGGCTTTAAATAAGAGAGGGGAGGTTTACATTAGATATTAGGAAGAAATTCTTCACTCTGAGGGTGATGATACACTTCCAACCCAAACCATTATGATTCTCCTGTTTGGTCCAAGGGAACAATTTGAGCATGGGTTGTGACTGGAATAGCAACCTGTGCCTTTAGTGAGTAGCTGGAGGTATGAAGTACTGCTGCAATTTAATCATGTTTGTGGGAAGATAAATTTTTCATCATCTGGCTTGTGAGTGTCTGGATTTATTCTTGGTGATTGAATACATGAGAAAAGCATGTGGCATCAGTCCGTTAAGAATCTTTACATAGCAGTGGCTTGTACAGTTTGGAAGTAAAACACAGAGCAAGTTAAAACCTTGTCAATATGTCAATTACTATCATGATGCTTTTCTAATTTGAAGTGTATTTCAGGAAAGAAAAGGGCGAATGTCTTCTTAATAAAAAACACAAGTAGAAAACTTCCCTGGGCAACCTGTGCCAGTGCCTCACCACTCTCACAGTGAAGAAATTCCTTATGTTTAGTAACCCTTAAGGTTGTATTAACTCCTCTTAGCTTAGGAGACTGTGAGGTGGTGGTAGGAAATGCTCCTTTTCACCTCTGATTTGCCAGGTCATCAAGAGTCTAAACACTTTGACTTATGGATACAAATAATATACCCATGCAGGGATGTTTCAGTGGCATCGGTGCAGTTCTGGTGCAAGGTGCTGGAGCGCGGGAGCAGGTGGCAGGTGCCGTGGGAGCTGGGAGCCTGGGAATCCTCTTGGGTGGAGATGAGTCAGCCTTGCCTCACAGACCACAAAAACCCTCTTTTTTTCTTTTTTTTTGGCTTGGATTGCCTTACAGTAGTTTAATAAAAAAGGCATGGCCAAAAATGAACTCAGGGAAGCCAGAGAACAGTTGGGAAGAGATGAATTTTCTTTTTATTCTTTTCTTTTCTTTTCTTTTCTTTTCTTTTCTTTTCTTTTCTTTTCTTTTCTTTTCTTTTCTTTTCTTTTCTTTTCTTTTCTTTTCTTTTCTTTTCTTTTCTTTTCTTTTCTTTTCTTTTCTTTTCTTTTCTTTTCTTTTCTTTTCTTTTCTTTTCTTTTCTTTTCTTTTCTTTTCTTTTCTTTTCTTTTCTTTTCTTTTCTTTTCTTTTCTTTTCTTTTCTTTTCTTTTCTTTTCTTTTCTTTTCTTTTCTTTTCTTTTCTTTTCTTTTCTCATGTTACCTTCATGGAGAATATCAAAAGGATGCTCTCCTCACATGTGTTCTGAAATAAACGGAGTAAGATTTTCCAACATTGTGCCAACCTAATTAACAGAAAACATAACTGTGTTTTTAGCAAAGTTATTTGAGTACTTTTATAGAATTTTATGTAGCTCAGGAGTTTTTTTTGGGTGGATCCAAGAGAACTACTAAACATCCTCTGTTCCCCTCCTTTCCTCTGCCTTAACTCTCGGTGTGTGCTCCTGCTGCCTTCACCTTTACTGCTGCTGGCTGCTTCCTCAGCCTGTCTTGCAGGGGCTGAGGAAGGGTGTGCATCTTCAACAGAACAATGTAAAGGCCAAAACACAAAGTGCTGTCAAGTGTGCAGAGTAAACAAATTGCAAAGTAATAATTAATTTTCTTTCATCTTTTTGTGGCTTTCATCTGTTAGTAGCAGCTACAGAGACGGAATGTTGAGATGAAGCTTTTCAAGATGCCTGGGAGGGAACTGGCAGAGGATATTATCAAAATTATAAAATAAATTATAGAATGAATCATAGAATCATAAAATGGTTTGGGTGGAAGGGACCTTAAAGGTCCAGTTCCACACCCTCTGTCCTGTACAGGGAGACTCCCACCAGACCAGGCTGCTCAAGGCTCATCCAGCCTGGCCCCTGAACATCTCCAAGGAGGAGGCATTCACAGCTTCCCTGGGCAACCTGTGCCAGTGTCTCACCACCCTCATCATGAAGAATTTCTTTCTAAGGTTTAATCTAAATCTCCTCCTTCCAATTTAAAGCCATTCCCCCTTGTCCTGTCATTCCATGCCCTTGTAAAAAGTCCCTCCACAGCTTTCTTGTAGTTTCCTTCAGGTACTGGAAGCTGCCTTAAGGTCTCCTTACAGGCTTCTCTTCTCCAGGCTGAACAACCCCAGTTCTCTCAGTTAGTCCTCCAGCCCTCAGATCAGGAATCAGTTTAATATGAAAAGATTAGTAGGAAGAGCTGTAGTATTTTAATTAAAAGCCTAGTAATGAGTTAGTTGTTTTGCATTCAGAACTGATAGGGCCTTTTATAGGTTGAGACAAACTACTATTTATCCTGTCTGTAGATAACATCATATACCTCAAAAAACATTTCAAATGCTGCAGCTGGGAAGGAGAAAGAAATTTTTGCGTGGTGTTTGTCAGCCCGGGGGTGGGGGGGAAAGTAGGAAGGGTTGAAGAGCTCGAATTTGCAGACTCTTCTTCATCTCTGAACTGAGATGTGATGAAAGCCACAAATCAGTGCTAGATGTTAAACTTGTTTAAAAGATGCCTGGAGTCTGGTGGTGTTGCCTCGCATTGGCTAGAAGAAAACGACTTGACGCACTGAACGTTACATCTCCTCTACCACGTTTAGAAAACAGTATCCAGCCTTTTCTCTGCCCGTGTTTGTCTCAGCTGCTGTGGGATTTATAATCTCTCTGGCTACTTGGGAGGTCTGTGCTTTCACTAAGACGCCCAAACTTCCTTCTTGCCAAGTTGCCCTCTCCTATGTCTTCTGTAGGATGTTGTCTTAACACTGGAATGTGAACCTGGTAGAGCATTTCTAAATGGTTTATTGGATGAAAGTCTTCTAATTCAATAATATAGTTGATGCTGTTCTTACCTGTGCATTATTCCTATAGATATTCAGGCTGGAAATTGATATTGAAGTATGTAACCTTTTATGCAAATTATGCTAACTTAGGGGAAAATGTATTTGCTTTTAGCTGGTTCTACTTTATTAGGTAATTTATGAGGTCCTTAGGTTAGTATGCAGGTACTAGAATAAGAAGGGCTTTTTCTTTTTTCCTTGTCATGACAAATATTTCAGTTGTAGCTAAGGGATAAAACAAATTAGCCCATTAGCCCATTTTCACTGGATAGCTATGTGCTGACTGGGTATTCTAAGTCTTTTGGTCTTATTAGTCTAGTTGTTTATCTAGTGGAAGAAAACTTGTTTTCTAGTCTACTGAAGACTTATATTGAAATATTTGACAATCTGAAAGCATTGAAACAAACCCTAAGATTGTAAAGAAACCCAAATAAGGCTGAAAAATTACACTGGGATGGACTTACGGGGCTGTAAAGAACTTGAAAAAAGTTTGGAGAAAAATTAGTGCATTAATGGATTGTATTCATAGTGCACATATTAAGGGAAAAATCATCTAAGTGAGGGTAGACTCAAACATTCCAGGAATTTTCGTATTGTGCTTGAAGCTCTGTCCCTTTTATGGCAATGGTAAGTCAGTTATCTGCTAGCAGAATAATAAAGGATGAATTCTGGCTGCCATAAAGCCAAGATGCATGTGCAAACAGTATTCAGGGCCAAAACTCTGGAGATTTTTTTAGCTGTAAATACTTGTGTGGTTTTTTAACAGTTTGCAAGAACAGAGAAGGAAGACTAATACTGTGTAAATACTTATAATATGACAGCTTTCTTTGAGAAAGTTGAGATATTTTAATGCAACTATTTTTTAAAATTATAGTCTATTGATTGGGGATGTGTGTTTGTTACAGCTGCAGGTTTTGGACCATAGATTCATAGAATTATAGAATCAGAGAATAGTTTGGGTTGGAAGGGACCTTAAAGTTCATCCAGCTCCAACCCTGCTGCCATGGGCAGGGACACCTCCCACTAGATCAAGTGCCCAAGGCTCCATCCAACCTGGCCTTCAACACCTCCAGGGATGGGGCAGCCACCACTTCCCTAGGCAACCTGGGCCAGTGCTTCACCACTCTCATGGTGAAGAAATTCTTCGTTATGTCTAGTCTAAATCTGCCCCTCTCCATTTTATACCCATTCCCCCTCATCCTGTTGCTACAAACCTTTGTAAACAGTCCCTCCCCAGCTTTCTTGTAGCCCCCTTCAGGTGCTGGAAAGTCACTATAAGGTCTCCTTGGAGCCTTCTCTTCTCCTGGCTGAACAACTGCAACATGGAAATAAGCCTGGAAATGCTTAAAGAAAAATGGGGAATAGGAAGAGCTTTTAGTGAAAGTGAGAAGAAAGTAAAAAGCTACTGTGATTCTGAGGTGTCAAGTCTGTGTGACTCATCCCAAGGAACTGGAGTAGTAACCAGGGCAAGAAGCACCCCAGAAGCCAGGGGTTAGAAGAGATTGTCAAAAAGTGGTATTACAAAATGAAAAAGTCAGGGAAGAGGGAAGGACTAAGTGCTAGAGCCCTGCTCTTACACTTTTGCTGACTCGTAGAACAGCTGTGGGAGCTGACTCTGACTCCTGGTCCCTGATACCAGTCGTTAAGACCCCCCAGCTGGCAGTCCCAGCCTGGAAGGGGCTGTTCCTCTTATCGTTACTGGTAAATCCCAGCTGGATGGAGACTCAGACATGGGTTCTGGTGACGTTAATTCTTCTGCTATGTAATCCTACTGTCTGTGACTTTCTATTACTATTTTAAAACTCGCTTTCCATAACAGACCTTGGTGATACAGCGAATGTTGTACCAGTGCCTAAAGTCTTTGGGTTAACTAATGTCTCGCCTCATGCCCTTGAGAATGCCAAAATAATAGTTCTAGTCATGCAGAAAACTAAAACCATCTTGTTGGGGAAGTGTCTTTGAAAATGTGCTCTGATTCACACTGGTCAGAAAAACAGTGGGTGCCGATTTTTGATGCATTTTCCAGGAATGGTGTGCTTGTTTGGGATAGAGCTTGTGATCTTGAATGGACTGGATATGTTGTGAGCATAGAAAAGCCTTGAATGGTAATTCCTGAGACGTGAAGGCAGCAGCTGCCAGCCTTGCTGTGATTGCAACCTGAATCATAGAATCATAGAATCACCAGGTTGGAAGAGATCCGCTGGATCATCGAGTCCAACCATTCTTATCAAATACTAAACCATGCCCCTCAGTGCCTCGTCCACCTGTGCCTTAAACATCTCCAGGGAAGGTGGCTCAACCACCTCCTTGGGCAGCCTCTATCTTGTCAGATGCTAGATCATTTCCTTGAAGCAGCTAATGATTTCAGCTTACATTTAGTTCATTTTTAGGGTAAAGACATGGAAGGATTTTTCGTAGAGCATCAAGGATGCCAAAAATGATGATGGTAGGGCAAAGCCCTAGAAGTACATCGTTCAAAAATGAAGATGGTTTTGTGAGAATGTTTCATTGTACCATTATTATAAGAATCATGTTTTCTTCTTAGTGTCTTCAAATAAAATACTCAAAGGAACAAGCCTAGCAAGCAGTTGTCTTATGCCCTTTTGTGTCACCACAGTCTTTGCAAAGATAACACCCTGTTAGAAGCTGTTTGCTTTAAACACCTTCCTGACATTGAGATGCAATTACCAATACCACAGGAGCTGCTGGTGCTGGAGTGGACTTGGCTGTGTGAGAGCAGGAGGAGGTCTGTGCAGTCCTGTCTATACACATTGCTGGGGCCTGACAGGCCCCTAGAAAGCACAGCTGAACAGAACTCATATAGGGCATTATCAAGATGAATGGAACCTATGTTAAGGCATCTGCATCATAGAATCATAGAACAGTTTGCGTTGGAAGGGACCTTAAAGATCATCCAGTTCCAATCCCCCTGCCATGGGCAGAGACAACTCTCACTAGATCAGGCACCCCAAGGCTCCATCCAATCTGGCCTTGGACACCTCCAGGGATGGGGCATCCACCACTTCCCTGGGTAACCTGTGCCAGTGCCTCACCACCCTCATCGTGAAGAAGTTTCTCCTTAGGTCTAGTCTAAATCTGCCCCTGTCCACTACACGCAGAACTTAATACAGTGCCCAGACAGTCCATGTATGGAGCACCTACCCTCTGTTGAGCTCAGGTTTATTTTAACTGGACTGTCACCCTGTACCACAGGGCCCATAAGTGATTCTTTGTTTTTGTAAATCCCTATTCATTACCATAGATTAAAGTCTGAACATTTCATGGACAAAATGTAAGAAGTTATGCATTTCCCTCCCCATCCTCGCTCAGATTCGTGCCATCGCTGTAACGAGCAATTACACGGAACGGGTTTGCACATGGCATAGTCTGTATCTATAATGTCCAAAAGAAATGTATGAAATCGATTTATATGGGAAGGGGCATATGTGATTATGTCATGTCTTGGCTTGTTCTTGATAACGCCCCTGCATTGCTGATAAATGTGGTTCAGCTGTCTAGGAAATTATTTCACAGTTCTGGAGACAAAGATACACAAATCCTATCAAATCATTCATGAAGACGGAGAGTGAGTTCTCTGTGAAGATGCACATATTAATAGACCAAATAGTGCTGAAAAGAGTTTGATATTGTGATACCTGAAGTATTCCAGTACCTGAAGGTGGCGTACAAGCTGAGAATGGAGTTTTTCCAAGGGCATATAGTGACAGGACAAGAAGAATGGCTTTAAAGTAGAGGGGGTAAGATTTTAGACACTATGAAGAAATTCTTCATGATGAGGGTGGTGAGACACTGGCACAGGTTGTGGCTATCCTCGTAAGATTTGTTCTCCAGCCCCTTCACCAGCTTCGTTGCTCTTCTCTGGACTCGCTCCAGAGCCTTAACATCCTTCTTGTGGTGAGGGGCCCAGAACTGAACACAGTACTCGAGGTGTGGTCTCACCAGTGCCGAGTACAGAGGGAGAATAACCTCCCTGGACCTGCTGGTCACGCTGTTCCTGATGCAGGCCAAGATGCCATTGGCCTTCTTGGCCACCTGGGCCACTGCTGGCTCATGTTCAGTCGCTGTCAACCAATGCCCCCAGGTCCTTCTCCTCCTGGTATCTTTCCAGCCAGGCTTCTCCTAGTCTGTACCTCTGCTCAGGGTTGTTGTGCCCCAAGTGCAGGACTCGGCATTTGGCCTTGTTAAACCTCATGCCGTTGGTCTCAGCCCAGCAGTCCAGCCTGTTCAGGTCGCTTTGGAGCTTCCCTGCCCTCCAGCAGATCCACACTTCCACCCAGCTTGGTGTCATCTGCAAACTTGCTAAGTGTGCACACAATGCCTTCATCCAGGTCATTGATAAAGACATTGAACAGAACTGGACCCAGGACTGAGCCCTGGGGAACCCCACTTGTAACTGGCCTCCAGCTGGATTTTACTCCGTTTACCACCACCCTCTGGGCCTGGTCATTCAAGAAGCCTGACCTTACACAGATGTCTGCTTCTTTAGGCTAGTTATTTGCCTGCCTCTGCTTAAACTAAGACTGCAGAAGAGTTTAGGACACTTTGCATGTTTTGGTGAAATACTGAGATACCAGCTGAGTGGAGAAGTAATTTTGTAGAATCATAGAATCACTAGGTTGGAAAAGTCCCACTGGATCATCGAGTCCAGCCATTATCAATCACTAAACCATGTCCCTCAGCACCTCATCCACCCGTTCTTTAAACGCCTCCAGGGGAGGTGACTCAACCACCTCCCTGGGCAGCCTCTTCCAGTGCCCAATGACCCTTTCCATGAAGAAATTTTGCCTAATGTCCAGCCTAAACCTCCCCTGGTGGAGCTTGAGGCCATTCCCTCTCATCCTGTCCCCTCTCACTTGGGAGAAGAGGCCAATTTTTCAGTGTTTTGGCTGAGTAAGATCAACAATCACACTTGGATGTCCCCTCATGCCTTTCCATGTGTGCACCCATTGCCCTTCATCCCACAGGAGAGGCAGAGGAGCATGCATCAGCTGGTGGCCTGCACGTACTAAGGCAGACACTTGGTGGTTGCGTCTGCTTCCTATGAGCTGGAGGATTACTGGCAGGGATCCCACGTCCTTGACCTGTCCCACCAGGACCACTGATGTTTGATCTCCAGCAGAGCTCGAGGTGGTAGCTTTGCTCTGTCCCTGCCTAGAGTGGTTTTGAAGCTGAACTCTCTGTCTGACTGCAGTATGGAGCCAAAGTGAACTCTCTGTCTGACTGCAGTATGGAGCCAAAGCAATGCCAGTTCCTTATGAGGAACGTCTGAGAGAGCTGGGGTTGTTTATCTTGGAGAAGAGGAGGCTGAGGGGAGACCTCATTGCTCTCTATAACTACCTAAAAGGAATTTGTGGAGAGGAGGGAGCTGACCTCTTCTCCAAAGGGACAGGGGACAGGACAAGAGGGAATGGCCTCAAGCTCCACCAAGGGAGGTTTAGACTGAACATTAGGAAACAAGTTTTCACAGAAAGGGTCATTGGGCACTGGCAGAGGCTGCCCAGGGAGGGTGTTGATTCACCTTCCCTGGAGGAGTTTAAGGGACGGGTGGATGAGGTGCTGAGGGACATGGTTTAGTGTTTGATAGGAATGACTGAACTCGATGATCCAGTGGGTCTCTTCCAACCTGGTGATTCTATGATTCTATTATATGACTCTTCAAAACCTACAGGCAGTGAGAAGGGCAAAGGCACAAGCTGTAAAAAGGCCAGAAAACGTCACTAAGATCTCTGTGTCTTTTCTTACTCTTAAGTTGTTTCAGAGACTTGTTTCTGACATGAGAAATTACTTCTGTCACTAAAGAATTATTATGTGCAGAAAAGTAGGCTAGCAGTCTCAATCAGTAGAGTAAAAATGAGTTTCATCCGCTTGGTTGTCTGAGGCTTACTTGATATAAACAGATTTACAGAGAGAAGAAAAAAGGCTGGTCAGATGTCCTGTGCCTCTTTTCCTTGCTTTCAACCAGTATTACCCTGTTCTCTAGACTGAATGTCGTGCCTGTAACCAACTATTTATTTCCCGTATGTTTGTTTTGATGTTGAGACTTGGTGATGACGGGCTGATAGCTTCCTGACAACATAGACAATTAAAATATAACAGAACACATGAAATTATGTGCTGTTGTCTAATGTCAGAGAGCCATTAGAAGCTTCTGGATGTGTTGACAGGTGCGAAACTACGTAGGTGTAGTCATCAAAGTAAATTAGCAAGGGGAGAACACCTCCTGAGGCTCTTGGTTGAGTCATAAAAGATGATTTTTATAAAATAAAGACATTAGCAAAGAGACATCTTTCAAAATAGTATCAGTAGAGTACAAGGCAACTTTATCTGTAGGGTTTGGTTTCATGTTTGCCATTAGTAAGTGAATGCTTCAAACTAGCTTCAAAATCTGTGGATGTATTTCTTGGTACCTGCTTTTCTCCTCACTGTAACTCTAACAGGGTACAGGAACCAGACGGATGGGTGGGAGCTTCTGATATTCTGTTGGTCCAGAGGTGTTTCCAGGGAAGAAGGTCCAAGAATGGGAGGTTCACTGAAACCGATAAAGTTTTGTGGCTGTGCCCTACTAGTATCTGGTTTCTTTATTAAGGACTACTGATGGTACAGATCACAACATCTAGGATCCCTGTGAAATGTAGGATTACATGTATTTTTGTTTCTTTTACCAGGCTTTATCAATAAATAATAGTCAGGAAAATTTAAAAGAAATGTACAGAAGAGTTCCTCCTGTAAACTATTAGTACTTATAGTCTTACGACTTTAGAAAAAACAAAATTATTCAAAAGCATATTCATATCCTGTAAAAATAAATACTTATGGGCCAGCTTTAAAATAAGTAAGTCCCTTCTAATTTTTTTGACATGATGCACTGGGATCATGAATTCAGACTGTGGCCAACTCAAAGGAAGGAAATTGTCACTTGTAAAATGACCTCAGCTTCTTGCAGCCCATGCAACTCAGCTGCTCAGCTGCACTAAGCCACACAAACACCATGTTATAGGTCTCAAGGGCAAGGGCTGTGGATGACTTTGGGTAGCAGGGAGCTTTTGGTGTGTTGAAGTGCTAGGGGTGACACACCACAGTTGCAGTGGGCTCAGCACTGAGCTGCCTGAAGGAGAAGGACCTGGGGGTGTTGGTTGACAGCAACTGAACATGAGCCAGCAGTGACCCAGGTGGCCAAGAAGGCCAATGGCATCCTGGCTTGTATCAGAAACGGCATGACCAGCAGGTCCAGGGAGGTTATTCTCCCTCTGTACTCGGCACTGGTGAGACCACAACTTGAATCCTGTGTTTAGTTCTGGGCCCCTCACCACAAGAAGGATGTTGAGGCTCTGGAGTGAGTCCAGAGAAGAGGAACAAAGCTGGTGAAGGGGCTGGAGAACAGGTCTTATGAGATGCGACTGAGAGATCTGGGTTTGTTTAGCCTGGAGAAGAGGAGGCTGAGGGGAGACCTTATTGGTCTCTACAACTACTTAAAAGGAAATTGTGGAGAGGAGGGAGCTGGCCTCTTCTCCCAAGTGACAGGGGACAGGACGAGAGGGAATAGCCTCAAGTTCCACCAGGGGAGGTTTAGGCTGGACGTTAGGAAAAAATTTTTCACAGAAAGTGTCATTGGGCACTGGCAGAGGCTGCCGAGTGAGGTGGTTGAGTCACCTTCCCTGGAGGTGTTTAAGGGACGGGTGGACAAGTTGCCGAGGGGCTTGGTTTAGTATTTGATTGGAACAGTTGGACTCGATGATGTGGTGGGTCACTTTGAACCTGGTGATTCTATGATTCTATGATTCTGTGATTCTATGATTCTATGAGGTGTGACTTGCCCATGGTGCTCCTGCAGCATGAAGAAGTTCAGCTTATATAGACTGATTCTTCTATAGTGGACATTTTTAAGGCTCAGCTTGAGAAGGTTCTGGGCCTTCTCATTTAAGCTATATATTACCTAAAAGTTTGGACCAGGTGATCCCTGAGGTCCCTTCCATCCTGGCATCCTGTGATTATGTGTTTTTGTCCCATCTCTTCCGCCAGCTGCAAGTAGAATTGCAAAGCAGTTCAGGTGTTCCAGCCTGAAGTGATGGGTCCTGTTTCCAGCTGGCACTAGAGTAGCTACGCCAGATGTGCTGCAGCCCTGGGGAGTCCCTGATAAGGCCCTTGTCGTCACAGTCTGCAGGAAGTGAAGAGCTCATAGAATGATTTAGGTTGGAAAAGACATTTAAGACCATAGTGTCCAACTGCAAACCTAGCACTGCCAAGTCCACCGCTATTCTATGACCCTAAGTGGCACAGCTACATGTCTTTTAAATATCTCCAGGGTTTATGACTCAACCACTTCCCTGGGCAGCCCAGCAACCCTTTATGTGAAGTAATATTTTCTAATATCTAGTTCAAACCTTCCCTGGCACAACTTGAGTCCATTTCCTCTTGTCCCATCGCTTTTCACTTGGGAGAAGAGACCAATGTCTGCCTCAATACGACCTCCTTTCAGGCAGTTGTAGACAGTGATAACGTCTCCCTTCAGCCTCAGACTAGACAACCCCAGTTCCCTCAGCTGCTGCTTATAACTCTTGTGCCCCGGTTCATTCAGTGGCTTTGTAGCCCTTCTTTGGACAAGTTCCAGCATCTCGATGTCTTCCTTGTAGTGAGGGGCCCAAAACTGAACACAGTATTCAAGGTGTGGCCTCACCAGCAGTAAGTACAGGGGGACAGCCCTAGTCCTGCTGGCTACACTATTTCTGATACAAGCCAGGATTCTTTTGACTTTCTTGGCCACCTGGGCATACTGTCAGATCATACTCATCTGGCTATCGACCAATAACCCAGGTCCTTTTCTACCAGGCAGCTTTCCAGCCATCCGTCCCCAAGCCTGTAGCACTGCATGGGGTTCTTGTGGCCCAAGTGCAGGACCTGACACTTAGCCTTGTTGAATGCCATACAGTTGACCTTGGCCCATCAATCCAACCTGTCCAGATCCCTGTGTAGATCTCATGCAGGCTTTCTTGATACCTTTCTTTCCCTTTCTCATTTTTCAGTTGATGTGTACAAGGAACTGCTCTTCCTGAGCAGCTCTGTCTGGCTGGTTAGATACCCTCTTCAAGCAAGTATCACTCTCTAGCTCCATAAAGATAATCAGCTGCTTATGCGGTTGTTGTCCTCAGATAAGGTCAATTCGTTGCTGATTTGGTGGACCAAGGAAGATGTTGCAGGCAGTATCCAGAACAGCTGTGAACGTGGCTGGCAGTGCATGTGGGAGCAGAAATCCATTCCCTATTTTGCTGCTTTGGCTGTCCTTGGAAGCTTTTTTAGCTTAGGAGGGGTGGAGGATGAGTGGGGCTGACCTTTTGGTCACAGCTAGCTATTAGCTGGCTTCCCCAAACTGCAGCCTGGCTCCTTCTCTTGTCTGTCTGCATTTGGAGTAGCGGTGGCAAATAATATGTTTACATGATGTATAGCCAAATGCACTTCCCTCTTACCTCTGTCCATATGCTGACATAATACTAATACATCTTCATACAGAGAAAATGCTTAAAGAACATTCTGTTTTCACAGTCAAACTTAATATGGGCCCCTTTCACATCATACTAGCCTTTAATTGCTTGATGGATTTCACAGGATCCCATCTCATTCAATACACAGAACAGACTGTGCTTACCAAGTGAGGGAGAATGTAGGGGTTGCCTTGCTCCTCCCTTTTTAAACTGATTTCTTATTTAAGATCTCATAATCAAGTTGTGCTTTGAAGGCAGAATAACTGCCTTCAGCTTATGAGTTCCCAGTGGCTCTCATCCCAATAATACCTGAATACTTTAAAAAGACATGCATTGATTCTTAGAAGTGTATCGTGAGATGAAAGGAGGCACCTACATTCAGCTCTTTCACCCCGTGCTGTTTGTGCAAGCCAGGGTGGTGCTTGAACCTTACCTAAAGATTTCATAGCTATTGAGAGAGGAAGCATAGAGAAGGTAATGTCAAAAGTACCTCCTACTTAGCATTCAGTAGCATTTCACAGTTTTCTTTTAATACAGTAACTTCAGTTGAAGTTGTCTTTGAGATCTTTTTTCTGAGGAAAGATGCGACACTGGACAGATGGAAAATGGAGAGTGGATAATTAGTGACTACCTGTGAAAAGCATGGAAATGATTTGTACAGTGTCTTCAAGGGTTTTCATGGTAGAGGCAGGGACTGGATCTCATTCTCCAGAGTAGCGCTCAACCACCATAACCAGGAAACGGCGTTACAGTTGGCTGCTTCAAGTCTCTGGCTTCAACCTGCAACAACCAAGCAGTGTTGACACAGGCAGCCTGCCAGCAGAGCCTAATGCTGAGGTGTCATATTCTCTTTTAATTGACTCTCATGGGTCTGACACTGACAGGGTTGGCCATGCTCTTTCACAGCTTATGCTATTTCTTGTTTTCAACCAGATGGTTCCTTGCTGTGGCTTCCTAGGTAGCAAAAGTGCAGAGCAGATAAGGTGGTGCAGCTTGGCCAGGCCATGCTAGCGGAGAGGCCTTGGGCTGCCTCAGAGCTATAATAATTCCATAAATTTAGCCTGTGCTGCTGGAGAAAAAAGTAACTCTTCTCTCAGGGCAGGGCTTATATGGAGCTCTCGCACAGCACCTTAATTTTGCCTTTCCTAACTTGCCTTAGTATGGAAGGGGAAGGTTGGAAGTCTAAAACCTTCAAAAACAATTGAAAGAACAAAGTGAACTGAACAAAACCCAAGAAAAGTGTGATCATTTTTACTCTTTCAAGAAATGAAGGCTGTGAAGTGTAGCTCCACCACAAAGATTGTGATGAGAGGTACCAGTTCCCTGCTGCTCTCAGTTATGCCATTGCTTTCTTGGGGCGGGAGGAAGATGTGGTATTTAAAATACTTTCTCAAAAGCTTCATAGTTACTTACTGAAAGCAGTGGTGAATTGGAAATTCATTTTTCCATGTCTCATCCAGACTATTGTTTTGCTCCAGTAAACAGACTGACCTCTTTCTTCTCATTTTCTCAGCCCAGTGTCTTTCCCTTGACTGTGACTGTTATTTCCCTTTTACATTATCTATTTTTACATTGAGGTCCTGGAGTGTGTCCAGAGAAGGGCAACAAAGCTGGTGAAGGGGCTGGAGAATAAACTTTAATGAGGAGCAGCTGAGGGAACTGGAGTTGTTTAGCCTGGAGAAAAGGAGGCTGAGGGGAGACCTTATCACTGTGTACAACTATCTGAAAGGAGGTTGTAGAGAGGTGGATCTCTTCTCTCAACTGACAGGCGACAGGATAAGGGGGAATAGCCTCAAGGTGCACCAAGGGAGCTTCAGATTGGGCATTAGGAAAAATTTCTTCACAGAAAGGGTTCTAGGGCACTGACAGAGGCTGCCTGGGGAGGTGGTTGAGTCCCCATCCCTGGAGGTATTTAACAGACGGGTAGATGAAATGCTTAGGGATATGATTTAATAGTGGACAGGATGGTTGGAGTTGATGATCTCAAAGGTCTTTTCCATCCTAGGGATTCTATGATTCTATCTCTCATTGTTCTTCTCCTAACTCCTTTGGCCTGATAGTCCACTCTCATTGTGTTTGACTATCATTTCAGTCTCACCCTTCTCTATTCACTTGTAGCTGGTTGGCTGTACCTATATTGGCAGGGCTCCTAGCTTTGCACCTGTAATAAGCAAGAAAAGTGTATGCAGCAACCCACAGGTTTTGGTGTTAGTGCTGTATGTAATTGAGTAGTTTGCCTTTTAACTGCTGATGAGCAGGCAGTTCCCTATTTACAAGTGGCTTAATCTGCTTAATGTACTCATTAGAACATCAAGGCTTAGTTTGTGCTCCTCTTTTGGTGTTCCTTTCTTTCTGTTGAACTACTGCCAAATATAACTCATACGTATGAAAACATGGAAGTGTTGATGGAACAATTGTCTTTCTTTTTCCCTGGAAATCGTTTAGTGGGTTTTTGCCTTGGTGGGGTTCTTTGTTGTGTTTACCGCTGTCCCCTCTGATGCTTAAAATTACTATGAGAAAATGGAAAGGCCAGATGCTACAGGACTGCCTTGCAAACCTACTTTCCATCCCAACAAATACGAAGCTTTTAAAACTAGCTAAAAGCTTTGTTGAAGCAACTGAGGAAAGATGAAATCTATGAACTTAGCTGAAGCCATGGTAAAACCACAGCAGTTATTTTTAGGCTTTATGTAGACAGATCCAGGTTTATGCAACCTGTTTTGAATTATCTATGGCAACAGAAAATGATATATCACTCTATAAATGAGTAAAACTTGAAGTTCTCCTAAGGATGTTTCTCCTTAGAGAGTATCTTTCCGAAGATACTCTCTATCTACTACTCTCTTGCCAAACCCCTTTCCATCATCTTCTGGCGGTCCTGGATGACTGGGGAGGTACCACTGGACTGGAGGCTGGCTGTTGTTGTGCCCATCTATAAGAAGGGGCACAAAGAGGATCTGGGGAACTACAGGCCTGTCAGTCTGACCTCAGTAGCAGGAAAAGTCATGGAGCAGGTATCTTGAATGCTATCATGAAGCACATGCAAGAGAACTGGGGGATCAGACCCAGTCAACATGGGTTCATGAAAGGCAGGTCTTGTCAAACTAACCTGATCTCCTTCTATGACCAAGTGACTAGACTCTTGGATGAGGGAAAGGCTGTGGATATATCTTCTTGGACTTCAGTAAAGCCTTTGATACAGTTTCTCACAGCATTCTGCTACGGAAATTGTCACCTCTGGCCTGGACAGGCGCACACTCTCCTGGGTGGAAAACTGGCTGGATGGTGGGGCCCAGAGAGTGGTGGGAAATGGAGTTAACTCCAGCTGGAGGCCAGTGACAAGTGGGGTTCCCCAGGGCTCAGTCCTGGGTCCACCCCTGTTCAATGCCTTTATCAACGACCTGGATGAAGGCATCGAGTGCTCCCTTAGCAAGTTTGCAGACGACACTAAGCTGTGTGGAAGTGTGGATCTGCTGGAGGGTACGGAGGCTCTGCAAAGGGATCTGAACAGGCTGGACTGCTGGGCAGAGTCCAATGGGATGAGGTTTAACAAGGCCAAATACCGGGTCCTGCACTTGGGGAACAACAACCCTAAGCAGAGGTACAGACTAGGAGAAGCCTGGCTGGAAAGCTGCCAGGAGGAGAAGGACCCGGGGGTGTTGGTTGACAGCGACTGAACATGAGCCAGCAGTGGCCCAGGTGGCCAAGAAGGCCAGTGGCATCTTGGCTTGTATCAGAAACGACGTGACCAGCAGGTCCAGGGAGGTTATTCTCCCTCTGTACTCAGCACTGGTGAGACCGCACCTCGAGTACTGTGTTCAGTTCTGGGCCTCTCACCACAAGGAGGATGTTGAGGCTCTGGAGCGAGTCCAGAGAAGAACAACGAAGCTGGTGAAGGGGCTGGAGAACAGGCCTTATGAGGAGCGGCTGAGAGAGCTGGGGTTGTTTA
The DNA here is from genome assembly GCA_033459285.1 of Clamator glandarius. Classification (NCBI taxonomy): domain Eukaryota; kingdom Metazoa; phylum Chordata; class Aves; order Cuculiformes; family Cuculidae; genus Clamator; species Clamator glandarius. The sequence continues at coordinate 688,121 of JAUNZM010000582.1, forward strand.
GCCTGGAGAAGAGGAGGCTGAGGGGAGACCTCATTGCTCTCTATAACTACCTGAGGGGAGGTTGTAGAGAGGAGGTAGCTGTGCTCTTATCCCACGTGACAGGGGACAGGACAAGAGGGAATGGCCTCAAGCTCTGCCAGAGGAGGTTCAGGCTCGACATAATGAAAAAATTCTTCACTGAAAGGGACATTAGGTAATGGAACGGTCTGTCCAGGGAGATGGTTGACTCGCCTTCCCTGGAGGTGTTTAACGTGCAGGTGAATGAGATACTGAGGGGACATGGTTTAGAGATTGGTGGGAATGGTTGGACTCGATGATACAGTGAGTCTCTTCCAACCTGGTGATTCTATGATTCTGTGATTCTATGTACTGTTGTAAACAGGCACCCCAGCTGTGTACTGGTGGCAGTGAGCACCTCAAAACTGATTGTAAAGCTGGTGTGCATTATATATGTATTAAACACAGGATGTATTGTGAGAATATTCTGTTTAAAGTAGTAATTAATTAAAAAAAGGTCTTAGTTGTCCAAAAAGATCATTATATACCTTTTCGGAGTAAATTAATTTGACACTGTGAAGCTGGATAAGCAGTGTGATGTAATTTTATATAGCCCTTAGGACAAAAGAAAATGCATAGTTTTCAATCTAATAGTAAGTTGAATGGAAATATAGTAGAAAGAGAAAACTAAGAATGTTGAGTGTGATATTACAGCAGGTATTTTATAACATGCAACAACCTCAAAGCTTATAAATACTAGAAAGCTTCCTGTGATTTCAGTGAACCTCAGTTTAGATCTTGAACATTGGATTGAGGCCTGTGTGAAGACTCAGAAATGAAGAAGGAAAGCAGAAGAAACCTGACAGCCCAAAGTTCTCCATTGTAGTTCTGTGTTCCGATTTTGCTAAATGGGATCAGTAAATATTGAGAAATAATTGCAGGTAGGAATCATGGCATAAAAATTCAATTTAGTAAGAATGACTAAAAAGTTTGAAGACTGATGGAAGTGGCTGCTTTGGCTACTGCTGTGTTTGAATGAGAACTGTTTTCTTTTAATTCAAAGTGAACAAATATTGGAATTACATTCCTTGTCTTTTAAACGTTTATGGGTGTCATGACTTCCATAATACGTAAAACTGCAAGGAAAAAATGTTGTGCTTTTTGAACAGCAAGATTTAACATTCTCAATGTTGCTACTTCATTGGGTTTTAGGATCTTTTCTTTAAAGAGTTTTGCTTTTAATATAAGTGAATGATTGTTTTACATTTTCAAAGGAATAATAATGACATTGTGTTGCATTCTAGATAGTTCGGAACTTAGGAATGCGACTTTTATTTTAAGGTTGCATGGGATCTCCCAAAGGCATTTCACTTTTGACCTTTAGACGAAATAAATGGATGTTCGGTTTTTGTAGAACGGACAGAGCCTGCTGGTGGAGTGTAAAGACATTTCTTATTTAGCACAAAGTCAAGCTTTATGTGGAAAATTAGATATACAGATTAAGCAACAGTACTGAAATGAAGTAATGCCAATATAATGCCAATCTTGTTCCTGCAACTAAATAAGTTTACATCCTTAGATTCAAACTGCTAATGCACATTTGTGTTATTAGCTCTGTAATAGCTCCTTTGCTTCTAATTTACCATTCATAATTTCATACCTATGGAGATGCCTGTGTGTGACGTGCGCTAAGAGCCAGGCTTTATTTCTTCTGGAGTCTGGGGTTCCTTGCCAGTTGAGTTAGTACATAAATTTATTAGTCTGGTTTTCACAGTACAACAGTTTTGACTGTAGCTAATTGGAAACCGATAAGTGCCTAGATTACCACTTCTGCAGTACATCTATCTGTGTCATACTATTATTATGATGTTTTTAAGTACTAATCACTGTTGCGTGAACCGTTACATCAAATCCCAGGTGGTGTGGTTTGTGGTACAGTGTATCCCCAGGGCAGAGTATGGCATTTCAGTACTAAAATGTGGAGAATTTGCTTTTTTTCAAGAAGTTATAAGCGAGTTTCAGTATTTAAATGGATCATTGAATATTTAAAAAACTTTTCACAGAATCACAGAATCAGAGGATCACTAAGTTGGAAAAGACCTCTTGGATCAACGAGTCCAACCATTCCTATCAACCACTAGACCATGCCCCATGTTTCTTTACAAAGAAACAGAACATTTGGGCCTGAAAGGGGTAACACAGGAGGTTTTAGTAGCAGCTGTCTCTAAATCTATTTGAGTGGCCTGAGCTGGAATGGTCTGAGTTAAGTGCAAATGATTTCTTTGTTTCACTGAACCTCCTCACCTCTGTAGTTTGAGCCCCTCTTTGTATTTAGATGAAAGAATTGCAGAGAAAGTTAAAACTTACAGGCTGCAATAGTGCCTGCAGAGTTTCTTTTGTAGGTGAGAGATGGCTCCAGCAGATGAGGAGAGAAAAGAAGATGCCTTTGTGTAGGCTTTCCTCTGGCTATTTGTATTGCAGATGCACTCTTGAGCCTTAATGAGCCTTCTGTGCTTGCTCCTAGTGCTGGGCTCTGGTGCTGCGAAGAGAAAGGATTCTCATCTCTCTCCCTGCCTTTGATTTTATCAAATGTAGAAACAAGGGAGGGAGAGGCATTTCTTTTCCCAGTGCTCTTCTCAGCCATGAAAATGATAGATGGAGAGAGAATCCAGTGTGGCTGTTGTTTATGCTAAGTAAGCTGGACTAGGCACCAGTTCCACTCTTTGCTGGTGGAAGTGGAAGGGGAAAGGGGAAATAAACTTATAAGAAATAAATTTCGAACTATAGGAGTATGGATTTGGGGAAGGTTCTTTACTTTTAACTAAATATGCCTGTGTTAGATTAACCAGGTGGAAAACTGGAGGCAACAACATTGACAGAGCTTCCTGTTCCTTCATGGTGAAGGGATGGGGGACACATACCAAACCCTGGCTGCATAAGGGTGATGGTGGGAAACAGCTGGAGCACCTCCCACACGAGGATGGGCTGAGAGACTTGGAGTCATTCAGACTGGAAAAAAGAAGGCTCCTAGTGACCTTCCAGTACCTGGAAGAGGCTACAAGAAAGCTGGGGAGGGGTTGTTTACAAAGGCTTGGAGTGATAAGACTAGGGGCAATGGATATAAACTGGAGAGGGGCAGATTTAGACTAGACATAAGGAGGAATTCCTTCATGATGAGGGTGGTGAGGCACTGGAACATGTTGCCCAGGGAGATTGTGGCTGCCCCATCCCTGGAGGTGTTGAAGGCCAGGTTGGATGGGGCCTTGGGCAGCCTGATCTAGGGGGAGGTGTCCTCGTCCATGACAGGGGAGTTGGAACTGGATGATCTTTAAGGTTCCTTCCAACCCAAACCATTCTATGATTCTGTGTTTCTATGAATCAGATGCACGCAGAATACAGTTTCCTGTTTTATAGAAGCAGTAAGTTCAGCCATTGCCCTCTCGGTGTTGTCTACAGAAAAAACATTCTTCTATTCTTCTGAGTATTTAACCCGTCATTGAGCTGCACTTGTGAAAAATACAAAAAGCTTAGCGTCCATAAAAGGAGATAATTTGAAGTTAATAGAGGCAGCACTGTGTTGCACAGAAATGGAATGCAAGCCTCTGTTTTGCTCTGTGAAATGAATCTTCCAATTTAATTGGTGTCTGTCCTAAACAAAACTTTACATGACATAACCGAAACAAGTCTGTGTTTCTGCCTTGTTGCCTCAGCTCCTTCATAGTATTGTATCTTCCTGTCAGCCTGAGGACAGAAGGTGGATTCTCAGCGTGGATTGAAAGAGAGCAGACTGAATCCACGAAGCTCATGATTTAATTAAAAGCTTGGCCAAAATGCCCACCCCCTGCCTCTGCTGTGCTCCTCGATACATATTAACCTAAACTGGTTAAACATGCAACTTGATTTATGAAGCACAAAATTGCTTCAGCAAAGGAAAGCTACCTAAGCCTGTAGATGTAGGATGTTTCTTTACCCTGCATATATTTTTTTTTTTTTGTCTTCAGTTAATAAGTTAATGTATTAGTTACTGAATTTAGTTCAGGATGCAATAAATAAAATTCCGTGCATGTTCCCAGTATGTCCAATGAGTCGGGAACATCAAAATCAAGTGGGCCATGATAGCCCCTGGCTCTTAAAGCTGGATTCGTTTAACAGCAGAGAACTTCCTACGTGAAAAATCATCTCTTAAAACACTTGAAACAGAGATTAGATAGGAAGCAGCCATGGATAGGGGGCTGAAGACCATGGTGATGGAGCTTACTTGGCAGTATGGATGCCTTTGGTGCTCTGCTCTCCTCCCATGTAGCTTTAGCTTCTGGGGGCTTGGGGCTTCTGTTTGCCCAGGACAAAATTATTTATATTCAGAGGGCCACCACGTTTCTGGCATCAAACAAAGTGTGCTAAGGGCAGAAGTAAGTCCTTTGTGTTCTCTTTTCTCCTGAGAGAGGACCCAGTTGCTGCAGTGGAGAGGGAGGTGACAGTGAGGACTTAGAGGGAGGAGAGAAGGGTCCCATAACCCTGCTTTTAGCCCTCTTTCTCCAGGTTCAACCCCTCCATTATCTTTCCTGCCTTTGTGCACTCAGAGACAAACTTTTAGCTCATATCTGCAACACAGAGATGTCCCTCAAACTTTTCTGCCCCTGAACCCTCCCACTTGAGAGCTAACCTTCCTCCATCCTCACCAGCACCCCTGTTTCTTATCAGCTGCTGCACTGACTGAGCTTCACATCCTCTCTTCCCCCTCTCACTTCTTTTTTAAAGAGGCTTTTAAAAAATACTCTGTGATTATCAGAGATTTACCTTGACAGAAGCATAAGGGAAAAGTGAAGCCATAACACCTGGAAGCCCTAATATTTGCAACCTTGTTGTTCAGGCATGATGCGACTGTTACTCAGAAGACTAATAATCAGATGCCATCATTGATGTGTTAATTGAAGATGGCTTTTGTCTTAATTTCCTACATTGCAACATGTTGGAAATGTGCGTCACTGAATGTTTACTGGTGAAGATTACTGATGTTCTTCCAGACTGCCTTGTGTACGCGCAGTTTTGAAGACTTAGGCACAGTTGTTCCACTGTGAATTTTAGAAACATATGCTCAGGAATATATATCCTTCCTGCACCGTTTGTGCAGCTGCAGACAAGAACTCAGTACTGTCCTTACTTTAGTAAGAAAAAAAGTAAAGAACGTGCTGTACCCGCGTGAGTCATACTTCATTTATGCTCTGTGAGAAATTTTAAATGCTGTATTGCATGACCTTTGTCATCTTTGTGTACAGTGGAAAAAATATACCAAGCCAGGAATATCAGTGATAGTCTTCTCAATAACCAAAAACAGGCAAGTAATTTCCCACTGGGTCCTTTATTTTTTCTTCACTAAATGGGTCTTTACTGTGGAACAAATGATGAAGACTGCCTGAGAATTTTGCAAGCTAAATAAGCTTTGAGATCATACAGTCTCCTTGACTAACCAGCATTCTCTGATCTTACGTTAGAGGCATGGGGCTTTGTTTGGTTGGCAAACTGCGTCTGCGTCAAACATGTTTGCTTCTGTGTTTTGAATTGAAAGAGCAATTTATATTATTAATTACTGATTAATATGGATAATTAATTTATTGGCAATTGGTGCTTGTAGCTATGCCCTGTTAATTTGGTGCCATATTAAAATGAATGAAAGATGGTAAAGGTAAAATCAAAACTCCAAACTCCACATCCAGACCTGAAGTGCAGCTAAAACATTTAGGATGAGGTATTTCTCTCAGGTTCTTTCCCTTATGTGCTTGGGCAGCCTGATCTAGTGGGATGTGTCCCTTCCCATCGCAGGGGTTTTGGAGCTAGATGATCTTCAACCCTTCCAATCCAAAATATTCAATGATTCTATGGTTCATGTAGTGTTATTAGCCAGTGCATTGTGTAACGCCGCAACCATTTCTCGTTTTCCCTCTTCCCCCACCCAGCATCTTGGATTCTTTTTCATTGAGAGTTAATGTTTGACTTGGTGCTAACCTAACAGCTTACTACAGCTTGCGCTGTGGAACTGACCATGCCTTGTAATGGATTAGATACACATCCTTAGAATAAGAGGGATAATGTGTCTGCTGTCCAGGGATATTTGTGGGGGCGGCAGAGAAATCAGAATGGTCAGACAATTAAATGCTTTTTCATTCATGCCACAATTTACATAAAGTTTTATAGTGCTGGCTTTTTTTTTTTTCTGAGCGCATATTTTCCTCCTTTTTGTTCTTGTCTTACAGTTTTTAGTACTTAATATCCGGTTTATTAACATACGGGGTACAAAAATCATAGAATAACCAGGTTGGAAGAGACCCACCAGATCATCGAGTCCAACCATTAAAATGAGCCCTAACCTAAAGATACAGTAATTGCCTGGTGTAGCATCTATCGTAGGAGAATGGGAAATGCAGAGTAACTTCGTAACAGAGGGAATAAACACCTATGAAGTGTCTTAGGGATGTTTGTGTTTTAAATCTGATTTTCACCTATTGAGAGGGACTTTTACAGGTCATGAAAATGGTAATGAACTGTGAATTACAGTTGGTGATGATCATGAACTACATAATTTCTGAAAGAGCAGGAAGTAAAAAACAATTGAACAACTAAAGTTGAAGTAGGTTCTCTTCAATAGACTCAGGGGTGCTTTGTTAGGATCCTGCTGGAAACAAGACTAAACAGTTACTTTTGTACCTTTAAGCAGCATAAACTGTACAACCACAGCAGGGAAAAACAGAGAGCGTAATAGGAAACTAACTGAGAGCTTCACTGAAGAGATTGAGGGAGTTGCACCCATTACACAGAAAATGGCACTGGGAACTATTATAAATAAATACTACAGGCATATAGGGACAAACTTGGAAAGTTCTTGGAAAGTTCAGGCAGATAAAATTAAGAGGGGGCTTAATAAACAGAGAATACTCCATGTGCTTGCAAATGGTAAGAGAAAACCAAAAGCAAGATGTTGTATATTAGTTGTTGATGAAAACCTCATGAAAAGTGAGGCTTATGTGTTTAGGTAGTTAACGCATGCATCATCAGCAATCTAAGTTATCTTGGGGAAGTTTAATTAGGTGGATATTTTAAACTCATTTGACTCTCATGACTCAAACTCATGGCAGTGCTCACAGTCTAGTTTTTTTTAAGCTGCAGAGTCATGAGATGAACCAGCCTCTCTCTCCTGCCCCTGCCCACTCCCAGGAGCTTACTCCTACTCCTGAACTCTGCCCCTTCTTGTGCTGCCATGAGAATTCATCCAGTTGGATGGTAAAGCAGGGCAGGGAGTTGATTTGATTCAAAAATGTTGATGTTTCCAAAATCCTTTCCTCTGTTAGTTTTTGGAAAATGACTTTCACCAACCCTGACCGCTGCTGGTAGCAGGGAATCGATGAGAGGTCTACTGCCAGGGGGTGTACTAAGATCAAGTGTTGGTGGACCTACAGCATTACCCTATGAACTTAAACCTGATTTTCCAGCCTGTAAGAACTATTGCAGTGTACTTCTATGTTACGTATGTCCCGATCACCTCTATCTTCTTATTCCTAACAATGCTCTCTTGTTCCTTCTCTTGTTGACATAATGGTTTGTCGTACTCCGAGCCTGTTCAGCTCATTAGCCTGTGAAAAAAAAAAAAAAAAAAGAATTATTCTCTTTGTGAGGAGCAGGATGATTCCCTGTGGTAGCAGTGACTGCTTGATTGACAGAGATAGACTCAGCTTCATCTTCAGCGAGTAGGCTGTTGCAATCTTAGTCATTAGCGTTAAGCTTTGAGAAATGATGTGAGGTAGGAGCCTGGACAGAGCAGCTGTACTGCCTCCTTTGGTTTGCTTTGCTTTAAAAGGTGGAAAAGGAGGCTATATATAATACAGGCTAATCAGTTTTTCTCAAGTTGTACAGAAAGATTCCTGACCAACTCAACAGAGTGGAAGCATCCGTGTAAATAAACACCCACGCGGCTCGTGCTGGCACCAACTGTATTAAATCAGAGCAGTGGCTCTGTAACACAGTAACAAGGGGTGAGTGGCCAAGCAGCAGATAACAGTGAATTTAGAAATGATTTTAACACATGCTTTGTGATGCAAATGTCATGGAGGTGCCTTGGGAGGCTTGCATATCCTGTCTGGAAAAAAAGATGGGCATCTGTCCTTTGAAATGAGGGGAAAGAGAGAAAGCGCAGTTCTTGAGCTATATAAAAAATGTGGAGAAGTAGGTATGAATAGATTCTCTCTTTCTGCAGGTAAGAAAACAGCCATTAAATTGCTATTAGGATTCAGGTTGGTCATTAAATTGCTAAGTTTTATGAAAGACTTGACCACTGTGAGGAAAAAGTGTACTTGATCCTTCCTCAAGACAGCAGGCTTAGTAGCTTCTTGGGTTCTCTTTTCTTATACTATTTTCTAGATTTTTTTAACTTAAAGAAGAAACATGGTGCTTATCTGCTACAAGATGCTCTCAGAGAAATGTATTTTGCTTCAGAGGAACGGAAAGACTGCAATGATGTATGACTGTAAGACTGTATGATGACCTACAGTTGTATCAAACATTGGGAATTAAGATCAGTTGCAGTGTGCATCAGTGAACACCTGGAAAATGAATCAAGCCTATTTGCATGTTATATTCATATGTTTCTTTGTTCCCCGCCTCCTACTTTGCAGGATGAAAGAGGGAAATCCTTTTCAAAAATTCATTTAAAGAAGGAGGCCGTGGGAGATTGTTATAAGCAATTTTGCGCTAGACTTCCACAGTGATTTTATGGTCAAGCAACAGTTTTCAGTCACTTCTGACCCTGCTTGGTATTGCTTAATCTCACTTAGCTTTGTTCTGGAGTGATGATATCCAGAGAATATTGGCAAACTGGCTTTGTTTGAGTGCACCTCAAACTGAGCAAAAACTAAATGTGCAAAAGGTATGAAGGATATTTAGCTCTTCTTTCAGAGTTGTGCACCAGATGGAGAGCCCAGCTGCCTGTTCTTCCTGACCCTTGGTTTACATTCTTTTCCAATCTCCGCTAAGAAAAGCACAAAAAAAAATATAGATTTTTAATTAAGGAAGAAACATTAGCAGAGATTTTCTTTCATCGGAGAATGAAGAGGTTTTATAAAAGCATTTCATAGAGAGATGCTCCTTTAGATTATTTTCTTTCTTTGTAGCCAAATTTACCGTTCTCCCAGATTCTTCTTATTACACACTAATGTGAATTTTTAGTCATCTTTGTGAAGCCTGTGGCTTAACTGAGTGAGGACCTCTGTAAGAGCAGAGAAAAGTTTTAACGTTTCTCAGGGCAAGGGATGTGTTGCCAACATGCCAGTTGGTGTTGAAGAACACACCAGCATCTTTTGAAAGGCTCTTTCCTCACCCCTTTTTCTTGCCCTCCCACGTAGCGCAGCTTCTCAGCACTTCTTACATTTTACACAAAACGTGTATTGGGGCAGTTAAGCAAGAAGACGGAGCCAATATATTGTTCTCTCAATTTACTTAGCATATGACCTTGCACGTATCTGCAGCTTACATTAAATTACATGAGCTGTGGATTTAGCATTTCGAGGCATTTTTTTAAAGCAATGTATTTGTTATAAAGATAATGCTTCCCCTAGTGGGAAAAGGAAGACCATATTGTTACAGTGGCATGTCTTTGTAATTTGAGATGACTTATTTCTCTTCAGAGCTTAGACTTTGTGTATGTAATTATAATACTAAAAAACCATATCTTTGATATTGTGAACTGCAGGCACAGTTCGATAGAGGGGTGCAAATAATTATTTTGATTTTTTTTAGTGCTTTTACTTACAATTCAGAAGAAAAAAAAAAAAAGGAAAAGATGAAAACAACCTGTATTCCCTTGGACTTATGATTTACAGAGATTAGAGATGCTCATTCGTGAAGGTAAACTAAGCTGAGAAGGGTTTTGGATAGCATGGCAGCATATTAACTGAGGGTTACAGGTGGGTGGCAGCCCTCTGTGTGTGTCCACACATGCAGACTGGAAGGGCTATGGATGGAGAGGGAGACCTCCCTATGCTATCCCCTTTCCTTTTAAACCAGAGTCCTGAACAGCCTCAATTTTCCACTCATCTCTGACCCATTTGAGGGATTCCTTTTTTTTTTTTTTTCCCCCAGCTGTTCTTTCCTTCTGACATCTCCTGCTTAACACTCTTGCATTACAAGTCAAAATCCTTCATTTTTTTCAGTTATCTAAATGTGGTCTCAGATGTCTGCTGCCTCAGCAACAGAAAGGTGTCCTGGTTCCCTTGCTGGGAACCTTCCCCGGGTTACAGCTAACAACGAAATCATAGAATCATGTTGGAAAAGACCCACTGGATCATCAAGTCCAACCATTCCTATCAATCACTAAACCATGCCCCTCAGCACCTTGTCCACTCATCCCTTAAACACCTCCAGGGAAGGTGACTCAACCACTTCCCTGGGCAGCCTGTTCCAGTGCCCAATGACCCTTTCTGTGAAAAATTTTTTCCTAATGTCCAGCCTAAACCTCCCCTGGTGGAGCTTGAGGCCATTCCCTCTCGTCTTGTCCCCTGTCACTTGGGAGAAGAGGCCGGTTCCCTTCTCCCCTAGGTACCATGACGTGATGTCCTCGACCTGGTGGCCTCATCAGTCCATACTCTTATCTGGACTATTTTTTTTACGGGAACAAAACTGTTGCCCTCTAATTTTGTGCAATTTCTGTCCTCCCAGTCTCCAAGATTGGAGTGCTTTCCCAGGGTTTTAGTTGTTGCTGCTCTTCTCTGTCAGTCATAGAATCATAGAATCGCCAGGTTGGAAGAGACCCACCAGATCATTGAGTCCAACCATTCTTATCAAACACTAAACCATGTCCCTCAGCGCCTTGTCCACCCGTGCCTTAAACACCTCCAGGGAAGGTGACTCCTGCCCAGTTCTGAAGCTGCCTGTGAGTGCATCCTCCATCCTGTTTATTCTGAGGTTCCTTTGTTATGATGCACGATGTGTGCTGCTACTGGGCAGTACAATAAACCTCATGGTGATGGGTGTGCTTTGAGTACTGTTTTAGTGAATTGATAGAGCCAGATTTTCCATTTGTGTAATGAAAGGTGATAGTGGGAGCTTATCTGGTTTGTGTCTTTGGAGGTATTCATTAAAATTAAATCATCAAATCCCTAGGTGTAGAAAAGACCTTTGAGATCATCAAACCAAATTGTACCTGTTCACTACTAAACCATATCCCTAAGCACTTCATCTACCAGTCTTTTAAATACCTCCAGGGATGGTGACTCAGCCATATCACCAGGGCAGCCTCTGACAGTGCTTGATAACCCTTTCTGTGAAGAAATTTTTCCCTGGCACAACTTGAGGACATTCCCTCTCATCCTCTCACCTATTACTGGCGAGAAGAGACCAACACCCACCACTCTACAACCTCCTTTCAGGTAGTTGTAGGGAGCAATAAGGTCTTCCCACAGCCTCCTCTTCTCCAGGCTAAACACCCCCAGTTCCTTCAGCTGCTTCACATACAACTTGTTCTCCAGTCCCTTCACCAGCTTTGTTGCTGTTCTCTGGACATGCTCCAGAACCTCAGTGTCTTTCTTGTAATGAGGGGCCCAAAACTGTACCAGGATTTGAGGTGCGGCCTCACCAGTGCCATATGTATTATGAAGAATCACACAATAAGTAAAAACTGTTGTTTCCATTGTCATGGATATCCAGCTGACCAACTGAAGTTCCAGCAAAGAAGTTAAAGTGAAAAATTATTTTTCTCTTCTTTATTTCTAGATTTTGTACTGTAGTTCCTTCAGTAATGAAATAAGTGTGCCATGATTCAGAAGTATCCTAAATATTCTTTCTTTATCCGTATGACTTGACCGTGAAAGAAGCTGTTTCTCATGCAGCTCTCCTAGAATTCAAGTCAAAAAGCTATGTAAAGAAGTGGTGACTGGCCACATTTCAGAAAAATTCAGTGTCATTTGAACTAGCGTAGTTAATACTGTGTCAGAGTTTACAACATTTCCTGTTTTCAGTGCTTTGCAATTGTAATCTAATCTCTTTTGGTTTGGGGAGAGATTAAATCATTGCCAGGGACTGACTTTCAAAAACTGAAAGTGCACGAAAAGTCAGCTGGTTCACTTGAAAGTGAAAATATAAAGTGAAAATATAAAGTGGAGTAGGGTTCTCATTTGAAGGGAAAATAGAATGACAAATCTTACAGTATTCAGTGCAGTCACTGAAAAACCGTTGTTCAACACACACCTCTCAAAGGTTTTTTTTTTCTAGATAAAGGCAAACACTTTGTAGGAAATCCATTGCTGTAATAATCCGTCTCTATAATCCATTTCTGTAGTACAGTAAGTATTACTTTTCTAAATCCTAAAAGTACTTTTCAAGAGTTCTTTAGTGTCTGTGAATTGGATTTATTTACAGCCATTTTATTATGGGGTGTGCAGTTATCATAGACAGGAACAAAGCAAAGTACAAACCATGTGTGAGAGAGAAAATGATCTGGTGTTGAGTGTAAACAATCACATTTAGTATGTGTTTCAGATGTGTTTAGGAGTGAAGTCCCATGGTCGCAGTTTGTTTGTTCAGGTGAGTTTGTGCCGCAAGAGATTAGATTGTCTGTTCTTGAGGTAGTGACAATCTCTCTTACTGGAAGGAAAAACAGAACAATCCATACACTAAAAGGAAGGGTCTTTCCTACAGCAGCTGCTGCTGTAGGAAATGGGGATTCCCTTTCTGGAGACAGGCTACATATACTGTATGTATTTTTGTTCAATGTATTTGTCACCGCTATCAGTCAATGGTTGGACTCGGTGATCCAGTGGGTCTCTTCCAACCTGGTGATTCTATGATTCTATGATCTTGAATGTTCTGGAAGACACAGGCAAAAATTTCTTCAGAAATAGAATCATGGAATCATAGAATCACAGAATCACAGAATCATAGAATCATAGAATCATAGAATCATAGAATCACAGAATAGTTTGGGTTGGAAGGGAACTTAAAGATCATCCAGTTCCAACACCTCCCACTAGATCAGGCTGGCCAAAGGCCCATCCAACCTGGCCTACAACATCTCCAGGGATTGGACAGCCAGAACTTTACTGGGCAACCTGGGCTAGTGCCTCACACGCTCATTGTGAAGAAATTCCTCCTTATGTCTAGTCTAAATCTGCCTCTCTCCAGTTTATAGCCATTGCCCCTAGTCCTATCACTACAAGCCTTTGTAAATAGTCCTTCCTCAGCGTTCTTGTAGCCTCCTTCAGGTACTGCTATAAAGTCTCCTCAGAGCCTTCTGTTCTCCAGGCTTAACAACCCCAACTCTCAGCCTGTCCTCGTATGGGAGGTGTTCCAGACCTCTGATCATACTTGTGTCCTCCTCTGGACTTGTTCCAACAGCTCCATCTCCTTCTTCTGTTGAGGATTCCAGAACTGGACACAATACTCCAGATGAGGTCTCACAAGAGAGGAACAGAGGAGAAGAATCACCTTCCTCACCCTGCTGGCCACGCTTCTTTTGATGCAGCCCAGGACACGATTGGCTTTCTGGGCTGCGAGCGCACATTGCCAGCTCATATCCAGCTTCTGAAATAGTTTTCACACAAAGATTTTCTTCCACTTCTTTTTTTGATGGCAGTTTTCAAACCTGGGGCTTCTGATAGGGTAACTCTGTGATCAGAAATATTATGATTGTTCTTCTAATTCACTGACCTATAAATCACATCTATGTGATCCCTTGTTACATTCTAGTTCATACTGGAAGTTAGTTTGCTTTAAGAATGGTCATGCAATCTAAGTAGTGGACTCAGGAATTCCTTGTCCATTATCTAGGTTTCCAACCTTGCATTTGCATTGCTAGACTAGCTCTTACCACTTCCTGATCATCCAAGGTCAAATCTTGTTTTGGCACAGGGTGTGAAGTGGTGAAGTATATCTACAGGCAAATCTATTGTATTACTGTACAAATGACCTGTAAAATGAAGTCTCTGAGGACTTGTCTCTGATGTGAAAGACTCTACAGAGAACATGCTTAGTCTGGGTGCACCCCAGATTACTAAGAGCGGGGTTAATCATAGAAGAGTATCAGTAGGTTGTAAAAGACTTTTGAGATCATCAAGCGCAACCGTACCTGTCCATCACTAAATCATATCCCTAAGCATTTAATCTACCCACCTTTTAAGTACTTCCAGGGGTGATGACTCAACCACCCTGCTTTAAGGTGCGAGTTGGTGGTGTGTCTGTCAGCCCAGATGCATGTCTGTCCTGCACTGCATGTGTGTCAAAGAAGCCAACCTGAAGATTCTTTGGAAAAGAGAAACTTGAGCATTTGGAGGACTGTTTGGTTTATCCTTGAGATTTCCACTGCCAACCTTTTCTTACAGTGGTGTCTTTGGGTCTGAAATAATCAAAAGCTTTCTGTGCCTTTACGCTTCTTCGTTAGAGCCTATTGGAAGTTTACTTGTGATTTAAGCATTTAAGACATTTCATAGAATCATAGAATCATAGAATCACTAGGTCGGAAAAGACCCACCGGATCATCGAGTCCAACCATTCCTATCAAATACTAAACCATGCCCCTCAGCACCTCATCCACCTGTCCCTTAAACCCCTCCAGGGAAGGTGACTCAACCCCCTCCCTGAGCAGCCTGTTCCAGTGCCCAATGACCCTTTCCGTGAATTTTTTTTTCCTAATGTCCAGCCTAAACCTCCCCTGGTGGAACTTGAGGCCATTCCCTCTCATCCTGTCTCCTGTCACTTGGGAGAAGAGGCCAGCACCCTCCTCTACAACTTGGTTGTCTGTATATTAGAAACAGCACTTGAAATGGAAATGTTCAGCCTGGTTTTAGCAGGTTTGAGCAACCTGGTCTAACAGAACATGGGCAGGAAAGTTGGAAATGAATGATCCCTTCCAACCAAAACCGTTCTATGATTCCTTGAGCAAGAGACTTTATGAGGAAGGAAAAAATATACCTAAGTCAAGGTTCTTTCTGACTTGTACGTTAGAATTAATGCTTTCATGTGGTATTTGAAATTAGTCACCATTGTTAAAAAAGAACAAAAAATTTTACTTTGTTTTGTTGGTTTTTTTGAAAGAAGTACACATTTTTCTGGATAAGAATGAAATAGTGCAATACCTATGATTTTTTTATGTTTCATTACTCCTCCACAATGATTTTTATATTCTGGGAATAATACATTTGAGGTTTTACAAAGATAAAATTCGTACACTTTCTCCTTTACAAAATGGTGACACATAACCATCAAAATGCAAGGAAGGATGTGAAAAATAAGACCAAAGGAAGAAGGCTGCTGTCCTAATGAGTATTGCAGAATATTCTGTGGTAGTAATTGCCTAATGTTTCCATCTTCCCACAGAAGCTATTTTTGTGTAGAGTTTTTTCCAAGGGATGAAATGGCGAGTCCATGATCTAAAAAGTGATTTGATCAGGCTTTAATTTGAGTAATGTAAAAGCATTCATATTTTTGATATATGGACAACTCAAAAAGGCTATTTCAATAATTCCATGATGACTTCTCTTAAATTTGGTTGTGATATTTTGGATCTTTGCAGAAAATATTCCAAGTACGGACACATATGATGACTTAATAACTTGCTGATTTTAGGAGAAAATGTAAAATTTTTCACATGTGAGAAATAAATCTGCTGTGTTGAATGCACATAGATTAGGAATAAATAGCAATAAAGACAGGATCCTACTTTGGGCATTAGAGAATTCATGGTGGTCTTGATTTGGTTAAGGAAGTTGGAATGCCTCTTCAATTCTTAAAGCCCTTTGACTTGGAAAATTAGTCTAATCTTATTTACTGAATAAGTGGATGCCCAAAGTTATGCTCATCTAGCCAAATCTAAATGATTAATGTTTTTTTTTCAAAATCACTGGATACTCTGGAGTTTCTGATCAAGTTATTAGGTGATGTAATGGATGCAGCTCTGTTGAAAGAATCTTCTGGGATGATTTGGATCTCCATAGTGTTCTGCACTGTTGAAAACAATGAAGTTTATTTCTATTTGGACAATGGAACCAATAACGCTATCGAATTCTGAGATTCTATGATTCTATGATTCTGTGCTAATGCTGTTGCCAAACTAGGCTTTGTAGGTGTTTTTCTCTTTTGCAGTGGTGTTTCTCATGACTTTTCTTCTTTTCAACATGGATGCTCTAAGTGTTGCCCCTCTCCAGCAATATTCTCATTTAAAACTTGTTGGGTGTTCAGAACCTCTTGAAGATCTTTGGACTTACATGGCCTATTTGGCATCACTTTTGTCTCTCCTTTTTGAAGGAATTGTGGGAAGAAGTCAGATACTGTGGGTGCATATCAAAAAAGAAACAAGCCTTGTCTTCTTCCAATCTTCCTGCATTTTCTTTTTTGGCAACAATATCCATCCTCAAAGCCATTCTGCTGCTGACTACACTTGGTAAATCCCTGTGGGATATGTTCCTTCTTGGAGATACTGTGGAATGAGCATGTTTGTCACTACAGAAGCTTGGATTCTGAATTATATTGAAGACCATTTATTAGAAATAAGTTATGTTTGTTTGTTTATTTATTTATTTATTTAAGTTGGCATTCAAAGGAAAGGCAGATAGAATAAAGTTGCAATATATGACCTTAACTGTGCTCCTTTGGAGATGCCTGGAGGTTCTGGAATCTGACTGTATCTCTCCCCCTCTCCCTTGGGACTCCTGGTCACTGTTTTTAGTGCTCCTGTATCTGTCAATCAAAACTCCTAATCCCATATTTTAGTGCCTTTCCTGATTTCCTTGCTCCACTCTGAGGAGTGTCAGCCTAGAGGGATGCTCAGGAGGTTACGCTTCTTGAAGAAGTGAGAGAAGGGTTAAATGCCAGACTCTGTCAGGGTGTTTTTGGGATGTTGACTGCTGGGGAAATAGTCTAAACTTATTGGCTGTTTTTTTGTAAGTGAGAGCATTTTGCTTCACACAGTTTTTGGGCTTCAGCTTTTGGTCCTGTGTGGTGATATCTTCATCAATGATATAGGCAGCAAGATTGAGTGCACCCTTAGCAAGTCTGCAGATGACACCAAGCTGAGTGGTGCAGTTGCCACTCCGGGAGGATGAGATGTAATCCAGAAGAACCTGGACAGGCTGGAGAAGTGAACATGTGTGAGGCTCATGATGTTCAACAAGGCCAAGTGCAAGGTCCTAAACCTGGTCATGGCAAATAGCAGTTTTAATACAGGCTGAGGGATAATGTGATTGAGAACAGCCCTGTGGAGAAGGATTTGGGGGTGCTGGTGGATGAGAAGCTGCATATGAGCTGGCAATGTGCGCTCGCAGCCCAGAAGGCCAAACGTGTCCTGGGCTGCATCAAAGAAGTGTGGCCAGCAGGGTGAGGGAGGTGATTCTGCCCCTCTGTTCCTCTCTTGTGAGACCTCATCTGGAGTATTGTGTCCAGTTCTGGAATCCTCAACAGAAGAAGGATCTGGAGCTGTTGGAACAAGTCCAGAGGAGGGCTACAAGGGTGATCAGAGGTCTGGAGCACCTCCCATATGAGGACAGGCTGAGAGAGTTGGAGTTGTTCAGCCTGGAGAAGAGAAGGCTCTGAGGAGACCTTAGAGTGACCTTCCACTACCCGAAGGGGCCTCCAAGAAAGCTGGTAAGGGACTATTTACAAAGGCTTGTAGTGATAGGGCTAGGGGGAATGGGTATAAACTGGAGAGGGGCAGATTTAGACTAGACACAAAGAGGAATTTCTTCACCATGAGAGTGTTGAGGGACTGGAACAGATTGCCCAGGAAAGTCGTGGCTGCCCCATCCCTGGTGGTGTTCAAGACCCTGTTGGATGGAGCCTTGTGCAGCCTGGTCTAGTGGGAGGTGTCCCTGCCCATGGCATGGGAGTTGGAACTGGATGATCTTTAAGTTCCCTTCCAACCCAAAGTATTCTATGATTCTATGATTCTATGATTCTATGATTCTATGATTCTATGATTCTATGATAGGGATGTAAATAGCATTTCTGATGACTCTGGGAACTACTGAAATAGTTTAATTATTAAAATCCTTTCAAATGAAGTAACTTCTAGTTCTTTCTAGCACTACATATGACTTTGATGAAATGTTTTATATTTGTCTTCATGGAATAGTTTTCAAATCTGAGTTATTTTACTTGAAGATCAAATATACTGCTAGAAATAGTGAGCAATAAATATTGTACAAAAGTAATATAAATAAATATCTCCTTTCAAGTGAACACCAGTGAAATTAGGGAACTAATTCCCTTGTAAAACTTTTGCTAACATTAACCTGATAAACTTTTGCTAATAGTAAATCAAAGAAACTGAATCTACCCTAAAAGCTGAAATTATTTAATACTTGGGGTTTTTTTTCTTTCTTTCAACTTCTGCATTACATCAGCTAGAAAAATGATCCAGGAACATATCTAAATAGAATACTATTATCCCTGTGAAAGAAATTTGAGTTGGGCCCAAAGTGAGTGTGATTTTGACGTAAAAAGAATGATTCTTAATAATTATCCTTCAGTTTCTCTAAAATCTATCTACTAATTTTAATTTTTAGTTTGCATATTTCCAGTCTTTGAGACAGCCAAGGGGGTGAAACATTTATATGAGAAAAAGAGCCTATACATTTTTCATAAGCTCACATAACTCCCGTATAAAGCAAAGTGCCAAAAAGGACCCCTAGTATTCATGAATACTTGCAACTCATCTCTCAGGTAGTCGCAAGTTTAAGGCCATGTGTAGGCAGCATTGATGCCCTGTTGATTAAGGAGCCACTTTTTATAAGCAGATGTAATGATTTTGATGACTTCAGTTTTCTTTAGCTTTTCGCGCAGTGTAAATAAGAGAATTTTTTTTTAAAAAAACTGTTATTTAGATGTGTGGTTAAAAGTGTGGTCTGCTCTGGGGAATGATCTGGGAATACATCTGGTGCATTAGGGATGTTGCCATGAGAATGACATGTTCTGAACTTTGAGTTTTTGTACAACTTTTGCAGATGTGCTGGCATTGACAGGCGGTCTCGTGATGTGGCTTTGGGTGGTTTTGCTTACATTTATCACTTATATTCCTGTTTTTTTGAGGACACTTGTTACTAAAAATTGTCAATATTTGCATTTCTTGTTGTAATGAAATTGTTAAGCTGAACATTTTTGTCTTTCATGAATCTACTCGGAACGTTCTGAAAGAGCTAGACTGATCTATAGTTTGCAGACAGCTTTAATTCTAGCTAAATGCATGTCAGTTAGGACTATGTGTCTTCACATTTCTTTGGTACATGATTTAAGGGAGTTTTTCATTACATACCACAGGTCGCAGTGCCTGATAAAATAAGTGCCTTTTATAAGTAAAGTACTTGTGAAGCTTATGTCACTCTTAACCCCATCAGACCATTCTTAAGCATTGCATCGTCTTGGCTTTCTACTGTTGCATCATTTTTTGGTTGATCTCAGCCTGAAGGTAGTTGAATAAGCTAAAATGGGCCATTAAAAAACTGTGTTTAAAAAGTTGCTCTGTTTAGTGTAGTTTAATCCCAGGATGGGCTCGGTGTATGCCAGTGGCAGCACAGGAGTAGGGCTAGGGCTTCAGAAGGGAGAGGACAAACCTGTGTTAGGTCTCACCAAGACTTAGCTCTGTGGCTTTTACTTGTTGTGAACCAGCCCTTCAGTGAGTGGCAGGAGGAAGAGCTCTGAAATTGATACTGAGCCCTCTTTTATAATATCCCGTGTTTATTGATTTCTGAAAATTTTTATTAATTTTTTTTTTACAAAGAATGAGATCTTGGTATTGAGCTTTTACTGGATGGATGATGAGCTTATTCTGGTTTATTTGGGTTTTTAATTTTTATTAGCAAACATGGAGGTTGAAGGCTATTTGTACCTGCTTGCTTCTTATTTGTAAGTCAAAAGAAATCTAACAGTTGAACATTATCTGGCTAGTTCTTGCTGTTTTTAAATAGAATCATAGAATCATAGAAACATAGAATCATAGAATAGTTTGGGTTGGAAGGGACCTTAAAGATCATCTATTTAGTTCCAACCCCATGCTCACAAAACATTTACAGCTATATCTCCAGTGTTCATCGATGTTTGTACTCCTGCTGACCTCTCTACATGTGGAATGCAGGTTAGGCAAATGTTTAATTTTACTGAGCTATACGTTTTCCATCACTCAGGAAGTTGCCACAAGAAAAGAATGGATTTTCAGCTTCTCTTCTAAATCACATTATTTCCGTTTCTGCAAGGAAAGCTATTTACTTTTCTTTTTAGTACTTAATCAGTATGGCATTTTTGTAAACTGTCAGATATTAAACACTTCCCTGGATGCTCATGAAGTATGGTTTTATTTACCAAATGCAGTCAACAAGTGGAGTGGTAAAAATAAAATTTACACTGTATGCTTTACAAGAGGAAAAAA
Source organism: Clamator glandarius (assembly GCA_033459285.1). NCBI lineage: Eukaryota > Metazoa > Chordata > Aves > Cuculiformes > Cuculidae > Clamator > Clamator glandarius. Next base: position 708,507 of record JAUNZM010000582.1, read on the forward strand.
ATCAATTTTTGTCAGCTTCCTGTCTAGTCAACAAAGAAACATAAAAGAAAGAGAGGACTGACAAGTTTGTTTCCTTTTGCGTCTGGCAAACGTTGCACACTAAAATAATATTTCCTGTCGCTATTTTGCTCTACTGTGGGGGAGTTTCCATGTTTAATTTTTTATTAAAACTGGATTTCCAAACGTTAATTTTGAAAAATGTGGGTTTGAGAAAATTGCATCTGCTTTTCATTTGGGCCAGACAAGTAAATTAGAGGACGTGCAAATAGTCCTGATCTTCCCTTGTAGCTAGGTTCTAAAAATGCCAGGAGAATCTGATTAACCAGCCACATTACTGTGAGTTCCACAGCTGTGTAGGTTGTAGAACCAGTGCCTCCACCAGATGAAGTGCTACCTCAGCCATGGGGCATGGTCGAGTGGAATTCTGAATGGAGACAGTGATTTGGGTGTTGCTTCTTAATTATATATTACCTTTTCAGTTCTTGCTTCTTTTATTATCGTTAGAGCTTTTCTTAAAGGGCAACACCACCACTTGGACAAGCCCCTGAGTATTACCACTTACCTAGTGCTTCTCAGAGAGGAATGGAGGCCTTTGGAATCTCTTTTTTTTTTGCAACAGCTAAGAAAATAAAAGCACTTCTGCTCTTTCGTTAGTCTTCTTTGTGCTTCTGGGACATAGTTCAGTCTTCACTTCTTTACTGAGCAAGGGCATTGTAAAATTCTGAACCCTACATTTAAGATGTGTATCTCTTGTAAGCTGGGATTCTTAGAATCACAGAATAGTTTGGGTTGGAAGGGATCTTAAAGATCATCCAGTTCCAATCCCCCTGCCATGGGCAGGGACACCTCCCACTAGATCAGGTGCCCAAGGTCCCATCCAACCTGGCCTTGGACACCTCCAGGGATGGGGCAGCCACAGCTTCCCTGGGCAACCTGTGCCAGAGCCTCACCACCTTCATTGTGAAGAAATTTCTCCTTATGTCTAGTCTAAATCTGCCCCTCTCCAGTTTATACCCATTGCCCCTAGTCCTTTCATTCCATGCCTTTGTAAACAGTCCCTCCCCAGCTTTCTCCTAGGCCCAATTCAGGTACTGGAAGTTCACTATTGAAGGACTTCTCAACAACCATAACCATATATACCTGGGGTCTTTAAATATGGAGTAATGTCCTTTGAAGTGAGGTGTTTCTGGAGAAGGAGCGTTTAGGGAAAAATATATTGAAGTTTCCTGAAGAGAAAGCAGCTCCTAGTCAATGACATCTGTAACAGGAGCTAAAGACTGAATTCAATGAGAACATTGCTTCTCCTTACGTTCTTTTAAGAGTGTTAACACATAAATGACTGACAGTCTGTTGCAAAAATTATTAGTTTAACTGAACTGAAGATGGAATTTGGAGCTGGAGCGAAGATACCCAGGTAGATTGTGAAATGGCGATTTGCTAGAATACTTGAAAAAAAGTGCATAGAGTAAACTTTTGGTACTGCTTCCCATCCAGAATTTGTGGTAGGGTTATAATGCATATACTCTTAAAACAGATATCACCTCAGAAAATACTCTTCCAATTTTAGGCCTGTGCTGTGATGTTGCAGTTTTTAGAACCAGCTGCCTGCAACAACAGGAGTCTTTCACTAGAACAATTAAATGCAGCTTTTTTTACTGTAGCAGTGGTATTACTGTAGGATGAACTGATTTGGAAGAGCACTGAGATCTGTGGGGAAGAAAAGTGGGTTTATAAAATGAAATTTTGTGTACATTTTGGCTGGCTGCTAAGTAGACTAAACATGCTGCATGCTTCTTAAGTCCAGTGTTTGAAAAGGATGTTAAATTGCTTTGGTTACTACTGCTGTTTCCAGAATACTGTAAGGTTCTTCAAATGTATTAATTGCTCATTAACAATCTTGTGACTCTTTGTTGTGTCTGCTGGCCTGAGTGAGGCTATCACTTATCTTACCTGTCCCCTTTTCTCAGTGTTATTGAGGAGATGAATGAAACAGCCTCCTATCTGATGTCGTGAGGTATGAACAAGGTATTTAAAATTGTTCAGATTATTAATTATCATAGAATCATAGAATAGTTTGGGTTGGAAGGGACCTTAAAGTTCATCCAGTTCCAACCCCCTTGTCATGGGCATGGACACCTCCCAACACACCAGGCTGTTCAAGGCTCCATCCAGCCTGGCCTTCAACACCTCCAGGGATGGGGCAGCCACAACTTCCCTGGGCAACCTGTTCCAGTGCTTCACCACCCTCCTTGTGAAGAAGTTCCTCCTTGTGTCTGATCTAAATCTGCCCCTCTCCAGTTTATAGCCATTGCCCCTAGTCCTGTCACTCCAAGCCTTTGTAAACAGTCAAGGGCTGAAGGGTAGGGAGTTGGTGATGGGGAGCAAAGGACAAAAGGGAGCAACCAAAAGCCATTCATACAGCATATGGGACATGGAGACAGGAGGTCTCTGGGGCAAAATCCAGCCCAGGTCAATGGTGTTAATCTCCATATGACCACCACATCCTGGCTGTGTATGGGTGTAATGGGAAATCATTCTGCCCCTGTACTCTGCTCTTGTGACAGCCCAGCTGGAGTATTGTGTCCAGTTCTGGAATCCTCAACATAAAAAGGATATGGAGCTGTTGGAGCTGGTCCAGAGTAAGGCTATAAAGATGATCATGGGAATGGAGGACGTTTACTATGAGGACAGGCTGAGGGAGTTGGGTTTGTTCAGCCTGGAGAAGAGAAGGCTCCAAGGAGACCTTTGAGTGGCCTTCCAGTACCTGAAGGGGGCTACAAAAAAGCTGAGGAGGGACTGTTTACGAGTGCATGTAGTGATAGGATGAGGGGGAATGGATTTAAATTGGAAAGGGGAAGATTTAGATTAGGCATTAGGAAGAAACTCTTCATGCTGAGGGTGGTGAGGCACTGGCAGAAATTGCCCAGGGAAGTTGTGGCTGCCCCTTCCCTGGAGGTGTTGAAGGCCAGGTTGGATGGGACCTTGAGCAGCCTGGTCTAGTGGGAGGTGTCCCTGCCAATGGCAGATGGGTTGGAACTGGGTGATCTTGAAATCCCTTCCAACCCAAACCTTTCTATGATTCTATAATTCTATGATATTAGAAGTCACGTAAGCGAAAACACCATGCTCAGAGCCAACTCAGAGGGAAGCCATACTCGGGCAGTCCGAGTTCTAAACGCAACAGCTCGTGTCTTTGCTGGGATGCACGTCACCTGGGTTTCTTCTGTGCGTGCACGCCTAAAAGTCCAGTTTATCTTCCAGTACTTTTCTCACATTCTTTGGTGTGCATCCCAACCAAGAGTATTTCGCCTCTCTATTTATTTAGTCTAGGCGAGGATGGCCAAGAAAGAAGCCCTCTGCTTCCCAGTGCTGTGCTGTTTTAAAGCTGTTACTTTTAAATCTATTTGTTTATGTTGACATTCATGTTTATCAGCGAACGGAAGGGAAAGCACTGGTCATAGATTTGCTGTAAACATTTGCAAAATAGCTTCTTGCACGTCCCTCCTGAGTTGTGTCCTTTGCCTTCAGGTTTACAAAAGCGCATTGAGGAGGGATGGGGAGCTGGAGGGCTGCATGTCCCCCACAGATTTGTTCTTTCACTGCATTTCTCAGCGCAACGTGAGCTTGCAAGGGGCAAGGCAGGTACTGGTTACCAAAGGGAAGACTTAGCGATGGCTGTGGACCACATGGCAAAGAGGTGGCCTCTCCATCAGAGTGTTGGCCCTGCAGATGCAGGAATGGTCATAGAATCATAGAATCATAGAATCATAGAATCATAGAATCATAGAATCATAGAATCATAGAATCATAGAATGGTTTGGGTTGGAAGGGACCTTAAAGATCATCCAGTTCCAATTCCCTTGCCACGGGCAGAGACACCTCCCACCAGACCAGGCTGCTCAAGGACCCATTCAACCTGACCTTCAATACTTCCAAGGATGAGGTAGCCACAACTTTCCTGGACAACCTTTGCCAGTGCCTCACCACCCTCGTCATGAAGAATTTCTGCCAAATGTCCAATCTAAATCTTCCTGCTTCCAATTTAAAGCCATTTCCCCTCATCCTCTTCCCTCCCATGCTCTTGTAAGAAATCCCACCCCAGCATTCTTGTAGGCTCCCCTGAGGTACTGGAAGGCTACTCTAAGGTCTCCCTGGAGCCTCCTCTTGTCCATGCTGAACAACCCCAACTCTTTTAGCCTGTCCTCATAGCACAGATGCTCCATTCCTTTGATCATCTTTGTGGTCCTCCTCTGGACCCATCCCAACAGTTCCATATACTTTTAATGCTGGGGATTCGAGGACTGGATGGAGTGCTCCAAGTGGGGTCTTTTCACCATATAAGAAGTTCCCCCATGGCAAAGGAGCTTGGTCTGTGGCTGCACCAGTGCAGTTTGTCCTCCTGCCAGCGGGCTGGGATAGACCCAGGCTGTGGTCACCAGGGCTTGCTCTGGGAGCAGCAGCCACCTCTTCCCACGTTTCCCAGTGCCCCCAGAGAGGGTGTCATGTGTGAAGTGGTGATTGGAGGCTGCCTTGGGCACAGCAATCATGAAGCAGTCATTTAACATCTATGGTAACAGGAGGGAAACTGACAACAAGACCTCAGCTGCGAATATGAGGAAAGCAGGACTTCAGGTTGCTCAGGGGACTGCTTAGTGTGGTCCCCTGGGAAAAACCTTTTGAAGATGCTGGGGTACATTTGCGCTGGTCACTTTTTAAGTACCACCTCCTGAGAGCACAGGACCAAGCAATTCTGAAATGCTGGAAGTCAAGCAGGCTAAGCAGAAAGCCAGACTGGCTGAGCAGGCGGCTTCTACTGGAACTGAAGGATGATGTATGGCTAGTAGAAACAAGGACAGATGACATGGGAGGACTATGGGGATGCGGTTTGCTACTGTAGAAATTTGTGTGGCTAAAGCTCAATTAGAGTTGAAGCTGGCCAGCACTCTGATGTATAGTAAAAAGGGCTTTTAAAAATATGTTAGTGGTACAAGGAAGGCAAGAAATAACATTGGCCCATTACTTGATGAGCATGGACACCTCGTAAACAGGGATTTAGATAAAGCAGAGATATTTAACATTTTTTTCACCTCTCTTCAACACTGATGATGGGCTCGGGCACGCCCAGAGCCCTGGGCTGGAGAACTAAGACTGTGCTCTAATGATTAACTACCAGTCAACTCTGAATTTGTTTTGGATTTGCTGTTCCAGCTGGATCTTTATAAATCAGTGGGGCCTGGTGGGATTCATCCAAGGTTACTTAAAAAAAAAGCTGGTTGATGTCATAGCGAGATCCCTCTCAATGATTTTTCAATGCTCTTGGGAACGTGGAGAGGTAGAGTCATAGTAAATGGGGTTACACTGGACTGGTGACCAGTCACTAGGGGGGTTGCACAGGGATCCATCTTAGGACTGGTACTCTTTAATATCTTCATAAATGACCTGGAGGCAAGAATTGAAGGTTTACTGACCATGTTTGCTTATGGCATGAAACTGGGGAGAGCTGTTGGTACTCTTGAGGGCAAAGAGGCCCTGCAGAGGGATCTGGACAAATTATAGAGCTGGGCAATTGCCAGTTGCATGAAGTTTACCAAGGGCAAATGCTGGATTCTGCACCTGGGATGCAGCAACCCTGGACATACAAACAGAATGGTAGAATGGTTTGAGTTGAAAGGGACCTTAAAGATCTTCAAGTTCCAGCCTCCCACCAGACCAGGCAGCTCAAGGACCCATCCAACTTGGCCTTCAACACCTCCAGGGATGTGGCAGCCACAGCCTCCCTAGGCAACCTGTTCCAGTGTCTCAGCACCATCGGCATGAAGAATTTCTTCCTAATGTCTAATTTAAATCTTCCCCCCTTCCAATTTACCTCCATTGCCTAGTGTGCTATCACTCCATGGCCTTGTAAAAAGTCCCTCCTCAGCTTTCTTGGAGGCCGCTTCTGGTACAGGAAGGCCACTATAAGGTCTGTTTGGAACCTGCTCTTCTCCAGTCTCAACAACCTTAACTCTCCCAGCCTGTCCTCATAGCAGAGGGGAGTCCTGGAGTATGTTCTCATCCTCAGCTGCCAGTTGAAGTGGAAGCAGTTACTGTAACAACAAGAGGATTTTTAAATTTCTTTTCAAACATGCTGAAAGTGAAGTTCTTAAATAGGAAAAGGGTACAAACCCAACTGGACTGCGTTCCCCAGGGCTTGGTGCTGGGTGATCAGCACCTCAGGTGAGAGGATTGAATGTACCCATAATAACTTTGCAGATGACACTAAGCTGGGTGGAAGTGTTGATCTGCTGGAGGGTAAGGAGGCTCTACAGAAGGATCTGAACAGGCTGCATCAATGGGCTGAGGCCAATGGGATGGGCTTCAACAAGGCCAAATGCAGAGTCCTGCACTTGGGACAGAACAGCCCTCTGCAGCACTACAGACTAGGGGAAGAGTAGTTGGAAAACTGCCTGGCAGAGAAAGACCTCGGGTGTTGGTTGAGAGCCGGCTGAATATGAGCCAGCAGTGGTCCAATAGCATCTTGGCCTGTGTCAGAAACAATGTGGCCAGCAGGACAAGGGCAGCGATTATGCCCCTGTACTTGGCCTTGGTGAAGCCATATCTTGAACCCTGTGTTTAGATTTGTCCCCTCACTACAACGACACTGAGGCCCTGGAGCACATCCAGAGCCAGTAGAGCTGGTGAAAGGCCTGGAGAACAAGTCTTCTGAGAAGTGGCTGAAGGAACTGTGGTTATTTAGCCTGGAGAAAGGAGGCTTAGGGAAGATCTTATCACTGTCTACAACTGTAGGGAGGTGGGTATTGATATCTTCTCCAATGTGACAGGACCAGTGGAGGTTCAGATTAGGCATCAGGAAAAATTTCTTCATCAAAGTGGTTCTCAGGCACTGGTAGATGCTGCCCAGGGGGTTGGTTGAATCACTATCCCTGGAGGTATTTAAAAGACAGGCCGATGAGGTGCTGAGGGATACGGTTTAGTAGTGGATGGGTATGATGGGACTCAATGATCTCAAAGGTCTTTTCAAACCTAGTGATTCTATGGTCCTACCATACCCACTTGGTAAATGCACTACTCTCTGCTTGCTGGAGGCTAAGCAGTATCTGATGGACTGTGGAACTAGACCTGCTTGTGGGTGATGCTGATGAGAAGGTTTACAGTTTAATGATAATGCCATTAGTTAGCATTCACAAACCACTTAACTGCTTTGAGCTGTGCAGAACTGAGAGATATAATGGGATACTCTGAAAATTTCACTAAGTAAGCAAATACCTTGATTGTTGCAAGAGCTTCCTGTAAAAGAATGTACTTAGAGGAAACAGTTGCTTTAAATGTCATTTTTGTCCAAATATGGAACAACAGGAATAACTTTACATTTCCTGTGAACTAACTGGAAGGCCGCTGGTTTTGCATTGCTCTTTGAAAATGATGTTCACATCATCAACGGGAAAGTCATGTTCACAGAGCAGCTTTCAAGGGACTCCCATGACCCTACCTCTAGGACAGACCCCTGGGGAATTTGGAAAAGAATGTCAAAAATTAGGTCCCAGCAACAAAATATTTCAGCTCCTGGACTCTGGGGTTTTTTTATGACTAAAAAGATGTGACTTTTTATTTTAACATCATTTTAGTGAAGTACTTCCGACTGATGCTACTTAACAAAATAAATATTTACTGAAATAATTAATATTAAACATTTAAAAATTTACAAATATTTGCTTGAGTGGCTAAAAGATACTGGAGAACTCAGATAAGAATCAGTGGTCTGTCTGCAGTTCTTGTATGAACATCCTGTAGAATTCTAGTAATAATAAAATCAACAACAACAAAACAACCCGTCCCCCCAGCCAAATAGAAAAAAACCTGCCAAAAAATACAAACAGCCCTCCTGTGTCCCATGAGCCATAATGAATTTTTTGCTGCTTGTGTTCTATAGAATTTATCTTAAAATCAGTTGTTTTTCTGAAAAGTGTATGTGTCCTAAATAAAACCAGAGCTGAATTATTGTTATTAGTTCAAATTTCATCATGCACAGTGATTTTTCATAGAATGATAGAGTAGTTTCAGTTAGAAGGAACCTTAAAAGGTCATCTAGTTCCAACCCCCCTGCCATGGGGACATGTCCCACCAGACCAGGGCACTCAAGGCCCCATCCAGCCTGGCCTTCAACACCTCCAGGGATGGGGCAGCCACAACTTCCCTGAGCAACTTGTTCCAGTGCCTCATCACTCTCTTTGTGAAGAAATTCCTCCTTATGTCTAGTCTAAATCTGCCCCTCTCCAGTTTATACCCATTGCCCTTCGTCCTATCACTACAAGCCTTTGTAAACAGTCCCTTCTCAGCTTTCTTGTAGCCCCTTTCAGGTACGGCAAGGTCACTATGAGATCTCCTTGGAGCCTTCTCTTCTGCAAGCTGAACACCCCCAACTGGTGCAGCCTGTCCTCCTATGGGAGGTGCTCCAGCTCCCCGATCATCTTTGTAGCCTCCACTGGACCCGTTCCAACAGTTCCATATCCTTTTTATGATGGGGATTCCAGAAATGGACATAATGCTTCAGGTGGGGTCTCACGAGAATGCCTACATTTAAGCTACAGGTATGACCCAGTAATCTCCAAAGGCTCATCAAACCTTGCAAAGATAAGACAAATTAAAACACTCATTCTCCTGAAGACCTCCTTTGGCTGTAGGTTGATGTACATTAGAATGACAGAAGGGAGCAGTAGTACACACACACTTCTCTGTCTATACAGAGCTATTCTCCTAAAGCATCTTCTAGGGACAGCTTTAGATCAGATGAAAAATCTTCTGAAACAAATCTACATGCTGGAAAACTGTGGTACTTTATGGCCACAAGTAAGTCAGTGCATCAATTACTTAACCCTTGTTACTCTGAGCGAACAATTGAGTGAGTTCCAAATTAACATATATGTAATATCTGAAAGGACTGGGTAAGTTACTCTCTGAAACTCCTCCAGAAGAGAGACACAAAGATGATCCGAGGGCTGGAACACCTCTGATATGAGGTGAGGCTAAGAGAGAGGGGGGTGTTCAGCCTGGAGAAGAGAAGAGAAGAGAAGAGAAGAGAAGAGAAGAGAAGAGAAGAGAAGAGAAGAGAAGAGAAGAGAAGAGAAGAGAAGAGAAGAGAAGAGAAGAGAAGAGAAGAGAAGAGAAGAGAAGAGAAGAGAAGAGAAGAGAAGAGAAGAGAGAGAAGAGAAGAGAAGAGAAGAGAAGAGAAGAGAAGAGAAGAGAAGAGAAGAGAAGAGAAGAGAAGAGAAGAGAGAGAAGAGAAGAGAAGAGAAGAGAAGAGAAGAGAGAGAGAAGAGAAGAGAAGAGAGAAGAGAAGATTCCAAGCAGACCTTAGAGCAACCTTCCAGTACCTAAAAGGGGCCTTCAAGAAAGCTGCGAAGAGTCTTTTTACATGGGCATGGAGTGACAGCATGAGAGGGAATGGCTTTAAATCGGAGGGGGTAAGATTAAAAGTAGACATTAGGAAGAAATCCTTCACCATGAGGGTGATGAAATTGTGGCTGCCCCATCCCTGGAAGCGTTGAAGGCCAGATTGGATGGGGCCTTGAGCAGCCTGGTCTGGTGAGAGGTGTCCCTGCCCATGGCAGGGGGATTGCAACTGGATGATCTTTAAGGTGCCTTCCAACTCAAACCATTCTATGATTCTATCATTTTTTGTCACTGGAGATATTTACATACGTCTTGCAGATATGACCCAGGATCTAGGGGAGAGCTGGTCCCATCTAGCCTGGCAGCTGGAAGCAGGTGGTGTCCTACAGGATATCTTGAACGACACTGTTGTTCTGTGCTCTCCGAGTACCGGATCTACAGTAAATTGAAATAACATGACCAGCCAGACTTTAAATAGCAACTATGTGACAGAAGCTTTCAGTGATTGCTGACTAGAACTGAACTTAATTTGGTGACTTGGAGAGTGCAGGCTGTAAGTCTTCCATCGGTTCTGGGAATTCCCTGAACAGTCATGATTGAAATCTACCCATGATTTGCTGGGAAAAAAAAAAGGAAAAAATATAATGAGAAAATGACAGGAAGATAAGCTGCCAACTTTTTTTATTTTCATGGGGTAGGAAAAGTACTTGGTAGAAGAGGGAATGACGAGCTGGTTGACATTATAAAGTCATAAAATACTCCCTTTTGTCTGTTGCTATCTATCCATAGACATCTAAATTGATGAGTTTATAAATGAAATGAGAACTCTGCTCAATTCCTGTTCTTTGCTTTAAGTCCTGAAAATGAAGGCATGGCAGATGTTTCTTTTTGTGAACTAATGTGAGGGTTGAAGTTCAAATCATCAGTCCAGGACAACTGGCTCTGTATCGACTCCTGCGAGGGCCAGACTTCTGCTCAGAATAAGATTTCACACAGATACCATCCTAATTATCAATTAAACTACTTGTAATGAAAAGTAATGTTTTCTATGATTTACTTAAAGCTAGACATATCAGTTTATATGTTTTGAAGTGATGTTTTCTCTTTAGACACCTCACTTAAACTGATTGTGTTTTCTGATGAGAAAAGTGATCATTTCCCCCACAAAGTTGCTTTAGTTATGTTTTCAATTTGATCTAAATTGCTATTCAAGGTCAAAAACCGGTTGCAACACTAATGGAGTAAAAGTATAACCTTTAAAAATGATTAGCCAGTACATTTTCTTGAGAAAAGGATCAGTTTGTCAGCACATTGGTAATGTGATGAAATATATGACTGCTGAAATAAAAATTCATGGAATCATAGAATAGTTAGGGTTGGAAGGGACCTTAAAGATCATGAAGTTTCAACCTCCCTGTTATGGGAACTCGAACCATATTCCATGAAAAAATAGTCAAAGATAAGATATTACGAATAATAAAGTTAGTCAGAAAAAAACCTCAATTTTCAGAATTGCCTAAGTAGCGCAGTTTGACTTGTCAGTTTTTTCTTCATTTGTTTCAAGCAAAGGAAATCAAACCTTGACTCACAAAGGAGTGGCTTTTTCCTATGACTGCTTCCTTGAATTTTTAAGATGCCCATGTTCAGTGCAGTGAGGAGCTTTGAATCCACTGCTCAGCTCCTTCATGAGTACCAGGTTACCAGCTGAGGCTTGGGAGATCTACTGTCAAATTTGGGTGAGGCTCTTACACGACCAGCTGCTGAGCTCTTGAGGAGGCAGTGGAAATGCCTTTATACTCCAGTGGCTTGGAGTGTGATCAAGGAAGATGCTTAGGTTCCCATCGCAGATCTAATAAGATTTCAGGGTGCCATGTGAAATGAAATTATTTCAGTGGGAGAAAGAGGGTCAGTCTTGCTTTTGAGGTGCACCACAGCACAGCAGGTTTCCTCCTCTTCTAAAAGCAGTAAGCTCAGACCCTCTGAGGCAGAAGATAACGTATGGTAGAACACCTCTAAGTCTGGGTCAGGCGCTTGTTACAAAGCTGTGGTTTGAAGGAGAGTGATTTTGAAACTTTTTTTTTGTTTTCTGAAATCATCATAGAATCATGGAATAGTTTGGGTTGGAAGGGACCGTAAAGATCATCCAGTTCCAAGCTGCAAGTACATTTTTAAACATTTGTGAAAAGTTAAGTCATGTATTAATATACTAGTTGACAAGAAATCTATGGGGGAAAATTAAATTTCTCTTGCCTAAACTAGGTCTTTAAATGGTATTTGTAAAAATGTTGGCAAAGCAAAGTGATCACTCAATATAAGCGCATCATTCTTTGCTATGACTTGGCTTTAAATTGGAGAGTAGAAGATTAAGACCAGACATTAGGAAGAAATTCTTGATGCTGAGGATGGTGAGGCCCTGGCACAGGTTGCCCAGGGAAGTTGTGGCTGCCCCATCCCTGGAGATGTTCAAGGCCAGGTTGGATGGGGCCTTGAGCAGCCTGGTCTGGTGGGAGGTGTCCCTGCCTATTGGCAGGGGGTTTGGAACTAGAAGATCTTTAAGGTCCCTTCCAACCCAAACCATTCTATGATTCTATGATTTTATACTGTTCAAGTGCAGCTGTTTCCATAATCTAAAGTAAATATAATATTACAAAGACAAAAAACTGAATTTTGCCGACTTCCTAAGATGGTCTGTATTTTTTTTGTTATCCTCTTTGTTCTAGATACAGGTAAATCAGAAGTTTTAGCAAGATGATTTTTTTAAGAAGTTATTAATGGACTGCAAAATCAGTGTAGACAGTAATACAGACAGGGAGCTGTTTTGAAGCTATTTTGACATTTGGAATAGAGAAGAAAATATGAGAGGAATGTGAGATAAGTGTCCTGCACTTGGTATAAAACAACGTAGAGTGGGAAATGTTCACCATTACATGAAAAACATGATCTGTTTAAGTGTCATTTTATAATGAATGGATCTTGAGATGAAATAATTATGATTATTTTTACTCGTTGAGCATTTCAGCTCTGTATTAGACACATTGTGAATAGTCAGAGGACCTGCATATCTGTGCTGGTCTCACTGGTCACTGGGTTACAGGACTGTCAGTTATTTGAAAGATGCCATGTTTTGGGTGGGAGAAGAGATTGGATTCCCCGGAATAAGATTTTCAACATGAACAGACTTAAGTAAACAGTAAGAATTTTGTTAAATTTCTGCCTTACACATGTGCTTTGCAGGATAAGACTTAAACTCGATTGACACCTGCCTAAGCTGGTAGGCAGCTCAGCAGCTGGAACTCAGTAAGCAGAGTCTGAGCTGATGTTGTGGGAAAGAGAAGTACATTTTGTCTTGAAAAATGCACTTTCTGTAAGAGAGAGAGGAGTGTCCAAGGACTGACTTGGCCTTTGTATTCTTTTGGAGGTTTTTGTAGCCTCCAGAAATGGTTCATGTCCAAATATGGCAGCCGTCTCCCTCCTAGCCTGCTCATCTGGCTCTTTGCATCGTTCCTCTGCGAGTTCCATCCAAGCAGTAGTCCTCAAATGCCAGGAAAGTAGCAAGACGTGTCAAAAAAACAGGGCAAAACACAACAAAAGTCTGTAGATCTGGCAAGACGTCTTAAGAGGCTGAACTGCAGAGCGGAGTTTCTCCATCTGCTGCAGGAAATTTTAGCAGCCGTCTCAACAATGTTGCTAAAGCACAGGGCTTTAGTACTAATATGGCTTGGTACATGATTTATGGGACTTAGGGGTCCAGATTGGGACACCTATTCATTAGCAGCACTTTTTTAGATCTATATGTTAGTATGATAGTAAATGAACCACTCTCCTTAAGGCAAATAATGTATGTAGCATGTTCGTAGGCACGATATTGAAGGGATGTTATCTATTTATAGTTAGTACTGATTTGCTAGCATGATTCACTAAGCTTATCGGTTGCAGACAGTCTGGGAGAATGAGACGGAACGGAAATGCTTGTCAAAAAAATGAAGTAATTTTTTATCTCTAAAATGAGCTTCTGTTTCTGGGCTAACTGATATTTTGTGGGCGGAGTAAGATAAAATTAATGTCTTCAAATATTCTGTGAGTGCAAGGAAGCTATGGCTATTTGAAAATTGCTGATTTTTCATGCAAAATAGGCGAGATGTCATGGTGCACCTGGACAAAATCTTTGGATTAGTCTGTAACTGGCTCCTAGACAAGAGCCAAAGAGCCTGCTTTTTCACACACTGCCTCCCCTCTCCCTCTCGCAGATTATGATTCCCTCTCAGCACCATTCCTTCTCTGTTTTGGCACTTGGAGGGCAATGATGGTTTCTCCAAGACATCTTTTCAAAGAGGATGTCTGGGAGATAGGACAGAAGTATTTCTCTCCCATTTGTCTCATTGTCTCTAGCCCTGTGTGGTGGGAAATCATGAACTGGATTCTAGGTATTGCAATACTGATTTGCAATCATATAAGTTTAGAAATAAGCAATAATTTCATAGAATCGTAGAAGCATAGAATGGTTTAGGTTGGAAGGGACCTTAAAGATCATCCAGTTCCAAACCCCCTGTGATGGCCACTAGATCAGGCGGCTCAAGGCCCCAAGGTGTGCTTTGTCCACACTGAAAACAAACATCAAAAATAGGTGATATGGATCCCAGCTCAGAAGTGACTGTTTCTTGCCACTGAATAAAGGAAGACAGCAGTGACTACTAGAGATGTTTATATCTACTCTGGGTTAGGTGAATCCAGATCTTGATTCTTGTACTGCTCTCACTATCTTGCTTTCTCCCAATTTCTCACCTTGTTATTTGAATGCCCCTTTAACTCCCATCAACTGACCTTTCATCCGTAAGCTCCTTCCAGTCTGGTTCTCCCCTCTTCCCAGAGGACCAAGAGGAAGAAGCTCATACTTCCTCCAAGCATTTGCAGAATGTTATCATGTCCCTCAGATTCAATAATACTTTTTAGTAGTTGAGGTTAATGCTGTCTGGCAGTGGATGTCACTGTTGGCCAAACTTCCATCCACCTGCAAAAATCACACTCAGTGATGGTGGAAGTCAATGCTACTGTAAAATAAACACAGTTTTATAGACCAGGTGGCCTGATCTGCTGTAGCAGCTTGTAGCGTTTGCATGCAAACAGGATCTTATGCATTTGTGCTCCATGATGCTCAGTACGTTCTTACCTTCCTTGCCTTTGGTTATTCTAATCTGAGGCTTAAGCAACAGGAAAAATTTAATATAATAGCGTCATTTTTAGGAGCACAGAAAGTGACCCAAAAGCACAAGTCCATTCTTCTGGCCATGCTAAATTTAAGAACAAATCCCAACTGAAAAATAAACAACAAGGTACTTTTTGTCTAAAACAGTGCATGTTAAACAACAGGGTGAAGGAAGTATGCGGGGATTAACTTGAAAACAGATGTTTATAATGATTTGATGATGTATTTTAATTACATTCCCAGATGCAGCAGACTTCTGTATTTAAGGGATGTGCCGATAAAACCGATAACATTCTACATGATGCTGGAGGAGGAAGTATGAGCTGCAAGCATGCGTCCTCCAGCTGTGATCTCATCAGGTCTGAAAAACTAAGAGAGGTCACACTGGGTCACTTCTTGAAATGGGAGGCCCAATGTTTTTCCAGGCATAACCATGTGCCACCAAGAAAAAAAAAAAAAAAAAAAGCAGATTATTCAGTGGGTGTTGTTGGTCCCTCCTGGTCAGCACTGAGTTGAAGTTATAGCATGTGTTGGTGGCATTTTCAGGTCTAATCCTCTTTCTGTAGCATAGGAATAATAACCATTAATAGTCATTCCAATCAGTGTTGATTTTAATCTTTCTGTGCATTTATAGTGGCATTTATAATGATAAGGTAAGATGCTTTAATAATGTAAGAGAAGGGACTAGTTTTGCTTTATGTGAATATGGAGGAAGTTTGACTTCAAGCAAGTTCAATAGATCTACATATAAAAAATAAGATCACGACAAATACTTCAGGAGCTGTATTACAGTTTTATTGAGTGTCCTTTAATAATTTTATTTTCAGTATTAAGCTGTTATTTCTTCACAATGAGGGCGGTGAGGCACTGGCACAGGTTACGCAGGGAAGTTGTGGCTGCCCCATCCCTGGAGATGTTGAAGGCCTTGGGCAATCTGAAGGTCCCTTCCAACCCAACCCATTCTCTGATTCTGTGGTTCTGTAATTTCTTTTTGATGCTTTAGCTTGAAAGAAAATATATTTAGCAAGTGAAAATGCCACTGTATTATTTAACTTGTTAAAGTGATGATGTTTATTAGTCTTGTTGGTTTGTGGGTCTTGAAGTTTTCCAAATTTGAAACAGATTAGGTATTTTTTCTCTTATTTCTAACTGCTGAGTTACTCATTTGTTCCTTCGTAACTATGAGGAGGAAAAAGCAGGGAGTAGCCCAGATGCACTTGAGCGCACTGAAATACCTCAGTAACACAGAGTAATTGTAAGCTTTTACCTGTGTGTCGTCAAATCTGACCTCACTCACATGTTATCAACTTTCATGTTCTGCAAAGCTCTTTATGATTATGTTAGACATCCCAATCTTCTAGTTGTTCTTGACTTGGTCCAAACAAGCCAACCCCAAAATTTGTGTCTCATGGCTTATGTGAACAAAGGCATGGAAGTAGCATTCATTCATATTAAGCTCCCATCCTCAAACACCTAAATCAAGATCTTCTCAACCTTACTTCTGAGGAGGTTGCACTTCGAAGCATTTCATGTGATGAAATCAGCTCTTGGCACCAGCAAAGCCTGCTGCGCAGTTCACATTCCTTACCTCCTGAAACGAAAACGCCCCTCTCCCAAATCCTCCTGGACACCTGCCCTCCAGAATTTCATTCACAGAATCCAAATGAATTTAGGAGTCTGGAAACAACTAGGGTTAAGCATTGTAATTTTCTGAGGGTACAAGTTGGCTGTATTTTGACGTAAGTTCATCTAATGTGGAAACTCCATGAGGTGGTTCTGTCCTAGGGAAGGTCTTTGAGAAAACAAGGATCTCTGTAGTATCTGCTAGAAAGTAATTTAGGTGGGTTATGTGTTTATAGATTTTCTATGGATTCTCCTGCTGCAATGAATTTAATTTAACTGAGTGGAAGGTTTCCCATCATAATGACAATTACAGTTAGTCATTACAGAGAGTAAGAGAGAAAAAAGTTTACTTGAAATGTGGTAGATGTGAAAACCAGACTAGAACCCTGGAGCTAATCATTGCGTGTCCAATGTTATCAGTTGCCTCTGTATCTAATATTTAATATTAGGAGCAGTTTGCTCTCTTAGCGGCTGTGGTTACACTTTGATTTCATATAATATGTACAGAAGTATTTGTTTATATAGTTTCCTGGGGTAATTATATCAATATTTAATTTCCTTTAAAAACTATCATCTTCCTATCTGATGATTGCCAATTACTGATCAAAACTTCAGTAGATCAATATTAAAAGATCTCATGGTTGACACCCCAAGGGTGTAGAAAAAACTTTTTTTTCTTCAGAAAAGAAGCCAAAAACTATATTCTTCACATCTGATATTTTTTCTCCTTAGGTCTAGAAGATAAATCATGAATCTTTTCTTCTCAAAGCAATGGCACATACTTATAGGCATTAAGTATATATACGGAATAGAAACTATTTATTAACAAACTCATATTAGAGAGATATTTCTATGACTGGTTTGATTTTGTTTTAAGTATTCTGCTGGGCCTTGCATATGTGACTAGAGTAGAATACATTTGATTTAAATGGAGACATTCGTATTGCTTGATGCTGCATGTCTATGTAAGGGCAAAAACTAGAAACTGGAGAGGGGCAGATTTAGACTAGACAGAAGGAGGAATTTCTTCACTATGAGGGTGATGAGGCACTGGAACAGGTCGCCCAGGGAAGTTGTGGCTGCCCCATCCCTGGAGATGTTCAAGGCCAGGTTGGATGGGGCCTTGAGCAGCCTGGTCTGGTGGGAGGTGTCCCTGCCTATTGGCAGGGGGTTTGGAACTAGAAGATCTTTAAGGTCCCTTCCAACCCAAACTATTCTATTATTCCATAATTATATAAAAATGAGGCATTTTTAAATGGTGGCTCAAAAGACAACGATTTAAAAATAACAGAACAGTCTTCTATGGTTAAAAATGACCAAGTTTCATTTTCTTCTTTTACTAAGGCGTCTTTTATCAGACTGTGACTGAGACTGTAAGTGCACATCTCTATAAAGATAACAAAGTCTTGTGTTGGGTTTAAGTGAGCATTCCCCATGCTGACCAGCCTTGCAATCAGAATGGTACTTGCTGACATCCCTGGCTCATTGTGGTACGTTCTGCTTTTCACACAGTTGAGCTTAATTCTTGCTTTCTCTTTTATTTTCAGGGTTGTTCGGGTTGTGGAAAATGTGACTGCAGTGGAGTAAAAGGGCAAAAGGTGAGTAAGTCAGCTCTTTCCGCTTCATTATCTTGCTTATTTAAACCACATGATGTCTAATCTACTGGGCGGCAGGTGAGCTGTTGGTTTCAGTGAACACTTGCTCCACCACAGGGTTTTACCAAAGCCAGCTCAAACCCTTCCACAGGGTTTTGGAAAAGCAGCCAGCTCAGCATCCACAGCAGCAGAAAGCAGGAGGGCCAGGGCTGAGAAACAGCTGAGTGCTTGACCGTGCCCTCCCTCTTTTCCCATCAAGTGGGATGCTAACCCAGCACTCTCACCTTTCCTGCACCTCACCTTGTCTTTTCAGTGGATATCATCCTCGCCTCCTCTGGAAGCAATATGAGCAATTCAGTTCAGAAATGCTCCCCTGAGCCCACTGTGCAGCTTGCTCTCCTGGAAGGCTTTGATGCATCATGAGCAATGTACCCTGACCAGAGTTAGCCAAGGGAGGCAATGACCTGCGATAGGAAGAAGGAGGTTAATAAGCAACTTAAATACAGAATAGTGTTGCAGGTCAAGAAAAAAGAAACATTCATAACTTTTTGACAGAACCTTGCACATGAGTTTTACCGTTCCCATTCACCTATCCAGACTTTCTGTGTGTGAAACAGAAGAGGCACTTTAAAGGCTTCTTTTAAAGCAGTAACAGTGAGCAAAAAATGTAGCATACTTAAGCATTCCGTGAATTCCCGCTGTGAATCACCTGCTTTTTTTGTAAATACTGTAGGCATTCAATCACTCTCCTTATCTCTTCCAGTTTTGCTCTAGAGATTTTAATTTATGGTGCGTTCCCTTGTGCATGCACACACACAGTGGATCTACCATTCAAAATGAGTGTAAACCAAAGGTTTTATCATCCCGTGATGGCAGTGGGAACATTTTTTGAGCTAAGTTGTTTAAATCACCCGAAGGAATGCTTAGAAGATCAGGGAGTAGGGTTGTTAGATTTTTATTTCAGGAGGGGGTTGGTTTTCTTTTTTAAATAAATATACAGCTGGTTTCTACATTGTCTCACATATGATAGCTTTGTATTAACAGATGAGGGTTTTAAACAATGCTTGTTGGTAGCTTTTGTTTGGTATTTTCAGAACAAGGAATGGAATTGACATAATTGGAGACCCAAACAAAGATGATTTTTTTGGGTGCAGAACATAGATGGATTTGTGAGACAGATGAAAAGTATCAAGGTTCAAAACATCTTTTAGATGGAGGCTCAGTTTTTGTGGTGACCCATCAATATCAGTTTAATAAAAGCCAATCATGAAAAAGCTCTTGCTGGCTATTTTTCATTTGTGTAATTCAGAGTCTCTGTGGAAGAAATAGACACTTGTGTAACGTGCTAGCAGTCGAAACTACCTCAAATCAATGTATGTTATTTAAAAATGTAGAAGGGAGAAAAATATCGGTCCATAGCAATGGAAGTCATAATAAAATCCAATTCTCATGCAAATCTCAGCGAGTCGGTGTACCCCATGCTCGTCCTAAGGATTTTCATCACAAACTGAAGTTCTCTGAATTTCAATGTGTGTAGTAAAATATTTACATACTTTTAGACTATGCAGGAAATTTCATTATTAGCATTAGAGACAGCTAGACAGGTCAATGAATAGTTATACCAAGAAAACAATATTCAAGAAGGGTTTTGAAGGTATATTGGAATGCATTTGAAAGTAATTTGATTCTGTTCAATATATCCAATATAGCTTGATTCTGCTCATTATATTGACACTCTGAGGCTTTCAAATATGCGCTTAGGATTTTGAGCAGAAAACTGAGTTTTATTTAAAAACATCTGCCCCCAACACTTGTTTTAGTCTCGTGCAGGTTTTTATCCTAACTCTTTACATTTAGTGCCTGTCTAGAATAAGAGTAGCCTACTGCTCCGTCCTAGGTCTGAGAGCAAAAGTTGGTGAGAGAGGGCAAGGGAAGCATGTTTTCTGTTTGCTTCTGTAATATTTTTAGAAATGGTCTTTCCAACCAACACATTTGAATTTGAAAGGAGGCTTTGGGGAGACCTCATTGCTCTCTGTAACTACCTGAAAGGAGATTGTAGAGAGGAGGGAGCTGGCCTCTTCTCCCAAGTGACAGGGGACAGGATAAGAGGGAATGGCCTCAAGCTCCACCAGGGGAGATTTAGGCTGGACATTAGGAAAAAATTTTTCACGGAAAGGGTCATTGGGAACTGTCAGAGGCTGCCCAGGGAGGTGGTTGAGTCACCTTCCCTGGAGGGGTTTAAGGCATGGGTGGGCGAGGTGCTGAGGGACATGGTTTAGTGTTTGATAGGAATGGTTGGACTCGATGATCCCGGTGGGTCTCTTCCAACCTGGTTATTCTATGGTTCTATGATTCTATGTCTCTGCTGAACACAGTTCCCATTAATGCACATGAATGTTGCTTTATCAGAGGGCTGATTAGACAGAGTGACGATCCAGGCCAGTAGAGGGTTGCTATGCCCAGCTCTTGTGGTACTTCAGGAGACCACGTTATAGAACATCTGCTCTCCACTTCTCACATAACCGCTTGCGTGGGTAGTACTTATCCATTTTGCCGTGCTCCATCCACAGCCATCATGTTGCCTACACTGGAAACCCTTTTGATCTGGTTTCCATGTTGTACAGAAGTGCGCAAATGCTGAAGGGCCTTTTCCAATCCACCCACACTCTTTTAGCAACATAACCACGCCAGTTTACTGCCATGGGAGCTCCGGCAGCTGCGGAAGCGGGTGCTGGGTTTACCCTTTAATGCCTTAATTATTAACATCTGGAGACACTTTTCCTACCATAGTGTGGGAAAAAAAGTTCCAGACTGAGGGATTTGGGGGTGGGGTTTAATTAAAAAGCGTTTGGCCAAATAATTGTATTCATGACCTCACCAGAAAAAGTGCTGAAAATAGTATTTGACTTAAAAGCTGTGAAATGCCCAAGAAATATTAACAGGTGGCATTTCAGACACGGAAGAGAAAATTATATTGTCGTATTTTTCTCTCCTATTTGAGGATCTTTTCATCAATATGACCACTTGGATGGCCATATTTAGAATAGATTCAATATGTTCTCTCATTAGGCTGTTTCCATGAAAATTGCATCTCTGTGCCAAACTCCTTTAAGATGACTCATACTTTATCAAGGGCAGATAATTGACAAAGTCTAAGGGTTTTCTTCCCTTTCAGTGAATTTCAGAAAGTGAGTGTAATTTCAGCAGATGGCTTTTATCCTATAAAGCCTTTATTATTACACTGAACATCAGGCTGTTATTTTAAGCTATAAAATGTCAAGTACCAAGTATTTGCCAAAAAAAGGCGCAAAAATTTTAGAAAAACATAATAGTGCTAAAATAATACAATAATAAATAAGACCTTACTGTTTCTCCTTAGATAGATTAGCCTAAAACATCTTGTTTCCTCTTATACTTTTTATTTGGTTTTCTCCGTAACTGACTTTTCTTTCTAACCTCCCTGAAGTGTGAGATCTGTTTAAACTGATTAGAGTTTTGAATGCCTGCCTGCATTTTATTGGGTTACTCAGGAGCAGATAGAAGTTATGTTTTCACTTTTATGCCTATCTAGATTTTGAGAACAATTTCAAGCAGCTGTGGAGATAAAGATGTTCTAGCCATTAATGTGTGCAGAAAAAGCATGTCAAGCATTTAATTACCATTTAGAACAAAGACTGTATAGAGCTGAATAAAACTCTCCATGAGCTGACTTTTTCCAGGAATGTTCGTTCTCTCATTCATGACCATTCACACTCATTTTACTGCATATCAGAAACGTGTATAAAAGGAGGTAACTCTGGAACTTTGCTGTAACTAATACAGAATGATTAATCTTTTAATGCTTATCAGTTAGAATGCATTAAAGTATAAATTCTCATTCTTTAGTCCCTTGTGATTCCTGCCCTGCTGCAGCATTATCCATTAAAAAATCTCTGCCAGGAAATTCTAAAAGAAAATAGAAGATAAGAATAGAACTAACTTACACAGATGTTGCTTTTGGGGTTATTTTTTGTTTAAATGTAAAAAAAAAAAAAAACTTGAATAAATTGTTTTATAATGGCATACTTTTATTTGCCTGATTCTGAGATGGTATCTGTATTATTATACCTACATAAATATTGCTTCCGTGTCTTCCTTGATGGGTGCATCATCCCCAGATGGATCGACCATGCTGAAGAAATACACAAACTGGCTTCGCTTGAGCCAGGTTGGGTCTTGGACTCAGATTGCTCTGTTGCCGCCTTAGGTTGACAGACACTTGGTCATGTATGTGGTCCCTTGTCAACAGAATCACAGAAAAGAATCATAGAATCATAGAATACTTGGGGTTGGAAGGGACCTCAAAGATCATCCAGTTCCAACCCCCCTGCCATGGGCAGGGACACCTCCCACCAGACCAGGCTGCTCAAGGCCCCATCCAACCTGGCCTTGAACACCTCCAGGGATGGGGCAGCCACAACTTCCCTGAGCAACCAGGGAAAGCAGTGACCAGTATTTTCTCCCCTGAGCACTCACACAGTCTTAAAAGTCACTTATGGTTTTGTTGCCTGCAGGTGACAGTCCTCCTCCTTTTTCTCTGGGTAGTGAGGAATCAGCTCTTCCAGCTGAATTTATCGCTGTATATTTGCTTAGGTAATTTTTTTTTTTTTAAGATTTACCAGATTGGGGGCGGTCTTCAAGACTTTTCCTGACATTCTAGGTATTAAAAAAATTAATTTTATTCTATGGAAAGAGTGCTGTGAGAGCAGGTCTCTCAGTCATACTATAAGATGGCAGCCTGGTCTAGTGGGAGGTGTCCATGCCCATGTCAGGGGTGTTGGAACTGGATGATCTTTAAAGTCCCTTCCAACTCAAACTATTCTATGACTCTATGATATGCTTATGTTTAGTTTTCATAAGAAAAATCTGATTTTTAAAGGTTTGCACACAGTAGTATTTCAATTGGTATAATATGACTTTTTAAGCAGCTGTTGCCAGATGCATCTTTTTGCATGAAAAGATGTTGGTGTAATAATCTCAGCCTCTTCACCATTGAATAAAACATGCTCTCCATCCTCACAGAGTTTGATTTTTTTTTTTTTTTTGTACAGCTGCTGTTAGTGTATGGTGAAGGGGCTGTAGAAACCTTATGAGAGCCTTATGAGAAGAGGCTCAGGAAACTAGGGTTGTTTAGTCTGGAGAAAAGGTGGCTGAGGGGAGACTTTATCACTCTCTACAATCCCCTGAAAGGAGGTTGTAGTGAAGTGCGTACTGGTCTCTTCTCCCAAGTGACAGGCAATAGGATGAGAGGAAAGGGCCTCAAGCTGCACCAAGGGAGGTTCAGATTGGACATTTGGGAAAATTTCTTCACTGAAACGGTTCTAGGGCACTGACAGAGGCTGC
Source organism: Clamator glandarius (assembly GCA_033459285.1). NCBI lineage: Eukaryota > Metazoa > Chordata > Aves > Cuculiformes > Cuculidae > Clamator > Clamator glandarius. The sequence goes on from JAUNZM010000582.1 coordinate 731,700, forward strand.
CCAAGGAGGTGGCTTGAGATTAGGAAAAAGTTCTTCACGGAGAGGGTGGTTAGGCATTGGAACTGTCTGCCAAGGGAGGTGGTTGAGTCACCGTCCCTGGAGGTGTTTAAGGTTAGGGTAGACGAGGTGCTTAGGAGCATGATTTAGGGATTGGTGGGAATGGTTGGACTCGACGATCCAGTGGGTCTCTTCCAACCTGGTCATTCTGTGATTCTGTGATTCTGTGATTCTGTGATTCTGTGGCTGAGTCTCCTTTGCTGGAGGTATTTAAAAGACGAGTAGATGAGGTGCGTAGGTATATGGTTTAGTAAGGGACGGGAATGATTGGACTTGATGATCTCAAAGTTCTTTTCCAGTCAAGCAATTCTCTCATTCTATATCTTCTTTATGTTTTCTCTGAGGATTACAGAGTCTTATTTCATTTGAAGTACACAAGCCTCCAATGAATTCACTAAATTTTCCCACATGTGAGATCAAAGAGAGACAAAGGCCTAAAAGGTCTCCACTTCTCTGAAACTTGCATGTTTGGGAAGCAGAGCCTCCCAGTCCCTCTGCAAAGCCCATGTGTAGTTTGGAATCTTCCCAAACTTAAAATCTTGTGCCTGAAGGGAGGTTGTAGTGAAGTGGGTGTTGGTCTCTTCTCCCAAGTGACAAGCAATAGGATGAGAGGGAATGGCCTCAAGTTGTACCAGGGCAGGTCCAGATTAGGCACAGGGAAAAAATTCTTCATGGAAAGTGTTCTCAAGCACTGGCAGAGGCTGCCCAGGGAGGTGGTTGATTCCCCATCCCAGGAGGTATTTATAAGATGAGTCAATGAGGTGCTCAGGAATATGGTTTAATACTGGACAGGTACTGTTGGACTCAGTGATCTCAAAAGTCTTTTCCAATCAAGTGATTCTATGATTCTAGCCAAGGACAAATAGTGGTTTGGAGGGTTGATTTTGGTTTGTTTTTTTTTAATCTCATCCTAGGGGTAGTCAGTTTGATTTTCTTTGCTTGGCTACGTCTTCTTTCAGATTTTAGACCTATATTTTCAGTGAGAGATCATAACTTACATTAGTCATCGAAAATATCTGTCTGTATGATGTTGGCTTTCAGCAAAGCAGTTTTGAATTATCTTAAAGTTTATATTTTGTTACAAAAGGTTAAAAAGTCACATTTCATCATTTCATACAAAATTCATAAAAGCTCCTCCAGCAGAAACAATAGGAAAACTTGTAACCATCTATTCCTGGAGGAGACAGAACAGTAAGAAGCAGCATGGAAGTTGCATTTTCAAAGATGAAACATGAAGTAGCAGCTTAAAAAGTGATGGTGGAGTACTTTATCATGGTAGGAAGTTCCTGCCCCGCTGGGGAGTCTCTTTAGCTTAGCCAAGAAAGAAGCTTAATGTGACAGAAGGAGCAAGAACAGCTGAGAAAGCATTTTTAGGAGATGTTAAAAGGGACTCACATTTCCTCTCAGGTAAATAGGTAAATATAACAGCTGCAACGGTTTTTGCAGAATGAGAAGCAAATTGAATTATAAACAATTTAGCAAAGAAAGTTAGCCTAAATGATGAAAATAATTACTACCTTTCAGTAACAGGTAAAATATTCTCCTATACCATCCTAAGCAATAGAAGAAAAGCAGAATGAAGGTAAAGCCAAAGGAAACTTAGACTCCTGTCTGTAAAATCATGTTTCTATCCCCTAGAATTGTTAAGATTAAACTAGAATGGTAAAACCTACATATGAATTTTGTAGCTCTTAAAGAAAGCATCGGTCAGCTTCCACTGAAGTTCAGCTGGAACATTTTTAAATGTTTTGATATGCCAATAAAAATAATTCTCACCAAGGCTTTTGTCAAAGATCACTGTGCATAGTTAAAGTAAATACTGGGGTGAGTGAGTGAGTGAGTGAGTGAGTAAGTGAGCACGTACAGGGGCACCAAATCAGATGTCTTCTCACTCTTTTCTTATTCGACAGTTAGTGGCTGTAAATGGATGCAGCAAAAGTATTTCATTGCTATTTATCAGAGCACTAAAACCCTTGAGGGGCTTTAGTAACCCTTAGTTTTGTTAGAACTGTTTGTTTGGCTGCCAGACGAAGACTGAAAGACTGCAGAACTGCAAAACAAATGGGTTTAAGTCATAGTTCTGGAGGGGAGGGACAGCGGTACAGAGGGGCAGTTTGAATTGCGCTCTTACTCCAGCATTGGGAGCAAGGTGAAAAAAAGAGAATAACAATGGCTCATATAGTGGAGCAGTGCACAGAGAATCAGAGAGTCATAGAATGATGTGGGTTGGGAGGGACCTTAAAGATCATCCAGTTCCAACTACCCTGCCATGAGCAGGGACACCTCCCACTAGACCATGCTCTGTAAGGCTCCAACCAACTTGGTCTTGAACACTTCCAGGGAAGGGGCAGCCACAACTTCCCTGGGCAACCTGGGCCAGGGCCTCACCACCTTCATCGTGAAGAGTTTCTTCCTAATGTCTAATCTAAATCTTCCTCCTTCCAGTTTAAATCCATTACCTCTTGTGCTATCACTCCATGCCCTTGTAAAAAGTCTCTTCACAGCTTTCTCAAAGCCCCTTTCAAGTACTAGAAGGCTGCTCTAAGGTCTCCTTGTAGCCTTCTCTTCTCCAGGCAGGACAACCCCAACTCTCTCAGCTTGTCCTTACAGCAGAGGTGCTCCAATCCTCTGATCATCTTTGCGGCCCTCCTCTGGACCCGTTCCAATGGCTCTATATCCTTCTTATGTTGGGTATTCGAGAACTGGACACTCCAGGTGGAGTCTCATGAGAGCAGAGTAGAGAGGGAGAATCCCCTCCCTTGCTTTGCTGGCCACCCTTGTTTTGGTGCAGCCAAGGATACGTTTGGGTTGTGAATGCACATTGCCAGAAGCCAGTGCTGCTGCCAGCTGTGTGCAGCACCCATAACGAGCTTTGTAATTTAATCATGCGATTACAAGTCTGCAACTCCCAACTTCATTTCTCTGTGAAAAAGCAGAGATGGAAACCCATCAAGACACATGCAGCCTTATCAAACTCCTCCAAAGGGATCTCCTTCAGAAGTTCTAGGTATCAGATTTAATTCATTTATATCAGTGCCAAGGCATGGGAGTTGGGGGACAGTGTATACGTCAGAAGAGAATATTGCTCTGAAAAGTGAAACTCTCAAGTGTCGGTGAAGTATAAGCTTTTGATAGCAAAACTGTCTATGCTCCCTACCTCTCACTGAGCACAATCAGCCTTCAGGAAGGGCAAGAGACATGGGCATTGGAAGTGCGAGTGGCTTCCCCTTCCCAGATGGAAGAGTTGCCTGGTGTAACTGTCACCATCTCGCACCCTGTGGTTGTGTCACTTCTCCACAGGCTCCTCTGGGTGTCAGTCACACATCACGGAGTTCAGCTGGCCAGGTTCCACATCCTTCTCCTTTTGTTTCATCAAAAAGAAAACCTTAAGGACACCCTCTAAGCTTTTGGTTGACGTTAAGGATGGGATGTAACCCAGACAGACCTGAACAGGCTGAAGAAATGGAACCTCATGAGGTTCAACAAGTGCAAGGTCCTACATCTGAGTCAGAGCAATCCCCTATTTCAGTACAGACTGGGGACGATGTGATTGAGCGCAGCCCTGCGGAGAAGGACTTGAGGTTGATGAGGAGCTGGATATGAGCCAGCAACGTGTGCTTGCAGCCCAGAAGATGAACCATATCTTGGTCTGCGTCAAAAGAAACTTGGCCAGCATGTCAAGGGAGGGGATTCTGCCCCTTTATTCCTCTCTTGTGAGACCCACAGCTGGTGTATTGTGTCCAGTTCTGGTATCCCCAACAGATGAAGGTTATGAAATTGTTGAGGGGAGGGGCACAAAGATGATCAGAGAGCTGGAGCACCTCTGCTCTGAGGACAGGCTGAGAGAGTTGGGGTTGTCCAGCCAGGAGAAGAGAAGGCTGCAAGGAGACCATAGACCATCCTCCTAGTACCTGAGGAGGTCCTCCAGGAAAGCTGGGGAGGGACTTTTACAAGAGCATGTAGTGATAGGACAAGGGGGAATGGCTTTAAATTGGAGAAGGAAACATTTAGATCAGGCATTAGGAAGAAATTCTTCATGGTGTAATTGGTGAGACACTGGCACAGGTTACCCAGTCCCTGAAGGCTTTGAAGCCCAGGTTGGGTGGGGCCTTACGCAGCCTGATCTAGTGAGAGGTGTCCCTGCCCATGGCAGGGAGATTGGAATTAGATGATCTTTAAGGTCCCTTCCAAACCTAACCTTTCTATGGTTCTGTGATTCTGTGAATGCTGTCTTCCTTGAGGTGATTTCATGATAAAACCTCAGAAACCAAAATATTTCCTTTAGCCTTTGTAGAGGGATATTTTATTCCTGTGCAACTTTCAAAATGTTTAAAACTAATGCCATTTCCAGCCTAACTCCAAAAAACAGGTAGAATAACATAATCTCAAATAGCACTGTCTGTCATGTACTCTCTAAGATATGAGCTGCTTCATTATGAGAACTTTATTGCAGTTTGTACTGCCTAGGACCAGCTGCCCATGTTTTTACTATTTATGGAAGAGATTATTTTCTGTAAATATGTCCATGACAAACCTTTGGCAAGAGGATAAAACTTGCATGTAATGTCACATTTCATTCCAGGTCTAGGATCTGAACAAAAATAAACTAAAAAAAATCTGAAAAGTTCAAGACCTTTTTTTTTTTTTGCTGTTTCATCTTTAAATGTGAGCCTTGAAACAATGCCAATTGCAAACAAATGCTAAATAATTTTTGCTAATGAAGAAGGAAGGGCGTGGAACATTTTTACCCCTTATACTCTTGGACCTTCAGCACTGGAAGTGATTTAACACAATGTGCAATAAAACAAAGGAAGAGTTACTCAGACCTAATGAGTACAACAGATGATTAGAAGGGGTGGGAAATATAGCGCTCTTTTGATTCAACCTGTCTCCAGGTGATAGAATTTCCTTTTTTTTTTTTTTTTTATAGTGCAAATGCATTTGTCCTTCAAACCTCCTCTTCCTTCACGGTTCTTTGAGGTTCTTCTATTCCCAGGGTGGCTCTAACTGATGGGAAGAGGCTCCTTGACCCATGTGTGGTTTAGAAAGAAAAATAAAGTTTGGAAAAACCAATATATACCTTTGGTAACAGGTTTGTGTGACTTCCTCCTGAAACATCGCGAGCTCTGTTTTAAACATAAAGACAATGAACCACCTGCCTTGGTGTTAAACTGCCAAGCTTTGTGTAGGCAGACTTCCATGGCTGAAAATAAAGTTCACTTGCTGTCTGTTGGCTTTTGCTGTCTGTTGGCTTCTGCTGTCTGTTAGTCTTGTCTTCGTATTCTTGCCTTTCATACACCATGCCCTCAATTGTGCTTTGAGGTGGACTTACAAAAATGTTCAAACTAGGGGTCATGCATGTCTCCTTCTGTGAATGAATGTCAGGTGCATCTGCCTCACCAAACTTCAGTGGGTTATTCTTCTTTTTTCTTTTAAATTGAAGAGGAAACCGGCAACATGATGTGTTTCTCTAAGTACAAGTATTTTTAGCTTAGCATCCTAGTGACGTAGAATCATAGAATCGTATAATAGTTTAGGTTGAAAGGGACCTAAAAGATCATCAAGTTCCAACCCCCCTTCCATGGGCAAGGACACCTCCCACTAGATTAGGCTGCCTGAGGCCCCATCCAACTGGCCTTCAACACTTCCAGGGATGGGGCAGCCACAGCTTTCCTGGGCAACCTGTGCCAGTGCCTCAACATCCTCATTGTCAAGAATTTCTTGCTAATGTCTAATCTGAATCTTCCCCCTGCCAATTGGAAGCCATTCCACCTCATCCTACCACTACATGCCTTATCTGGACTTCTGGATCCATAACATATATGTACTCTGGAGTTTAGTGTCACAGAAAAAGTCCATCAACCAAAGACACAGAAATGTAAGGAAACATTGAGAGTTAAGAGTGCACATGGCTCAAGAAGTCTTAAAAAGTAAAATTTAGGCATCTCCATTGGAAAGAAAAATGAGTACAACAGTGGAAAATGAGGAATAACTATGGGATGAGTGAGAATTGTATGAAGAAGGCTGCGTACATTATGTAGGGAGAGGCCGTTATTTACAGCTGGTTTAACTGAAATTGTGCCATGCTGACAGGCAAACAATTACTCGACACTAATTAAATGGAGGCTGAGTTTGGAGCCATGACTGACTTTTGAATGTTAGTTTTATTTCACTCAGCTTATTTTACATCTTATTCACCTCCTATATTTCTTTCAGACACACTGTATATCCACTCACTTACTTGCACACCAGCTAAGCACATACATACTGATATGTAGAGTAAAGGCTAATCAAAGATTGCTATTGCTATTTTTGTGCTCCTGGGAAGCGCTTAACAGCTTCCTAAGGAATGTTCTTTGTAGCTATGAGGTGACAATGAAATATACTTTCACTCAAAGCATTCTTTGTGTTTAGGAGGCAGAGGGGCAGGCTTAGTCCTTGAACCGTAAACCTGAACAGCTCTCTAATTAAATGTTTATACTGATAGATTCACTGTTAGACATTTAGGTTCATTTTGGATCAAACTGCTCAGGTTCCTCAATATTGTAAATCCAGGAGGCTTGGGAAAGGATATTTTCATAGTAAAAATAGTTTCACCCTTTCAGTGGGTGAAAAACTAGAGCTGAGTGAGGTGATCAGAGCGCAGCTTCTGCTCTTATGAAAATGAACCTGGCTTTTATCTATATGGCACTGGCTTTTGCACTATTATTGGGTGCTTCTTAGTGTTCTTGCCTCAAAGTTCAGCCTAAGAGCTGGTTTAACTGCGAGAGCAAAGGAATCCCACAGGTGAAAGTAATTGAGGAGGGAGCAAAGGGAGAAGGAGGTTGGATGCAATGAACTCAAAGGTCTTTTCCAACCTGATGTTTCTATTATTCTGTGAGGTGGCAGACCAGGCATGACTAGAGAATGCTGTTCCCCAGCAGCTCTTGGATAGCTCTTCATCAGCATGTGCCTGCATATAATGTAGAGCAGCCCTGGTAATGGTTGAAGTTGTGTAGAGGACTCATCCAGCCCACAGCCAGCCTGATGGTGGAGCTCTGCAGGTGGTGTAAAACTGCTGTGGCCGATCCTGTTAGTAGTGCTAGAAATGCTGGATTCATGTTATCACACGAGTCAGCTTTCTCAGATGCTTCCTGGCAGTGCAAGAATCTGGATTTTGCTGACTCTTCTCCCCCACCCCCCCACCCCCCCCTTCCATTCTGCATATTGTCAGGGACTCAACCCCAAAACTTCTGATGAGCCAAGATCTTTACAGAGCTCCTACACAGATTTTTTGCATGTCTTCACAGTTAAGTCTGTGTAATTAATTACTTTATTACTCGTGCGGCCCCAGAATTGTATAGCTATAGCACAGATAGATCCTAGCGCTGAGGAATGTGCGGTGGGAATTCTGTAATGTTAAGCATCCTTAGTGCATTTGAGGACGCTTTCCCTGTGAGCATATAGCAATAATTCTATTTGACTGATATCCACTTCACACTTTCAATAAAATGCTGAAAATGGTAAGTGCAACTGAGGACATACAGATGATATTTATTGAACATGTTTATTTTAGTCCTGAAAGATATTCAGGGTGCTCCCTCTGGTGGTTAAAAACACTCTTTTATTCAACAGTTGGGTATTCCCTGCCTCTGTTCTTCACTGTCACACTAAGCCAATTACAGTTCTGTAAGACACATTTAAAAGAGTGTGGAGAGGAACAAAGTGACTTGAGAGTGCAACTTAGATTACACAATAGCGTTTCCCACTGTGCAGCATAATTACTGGTCTAACACCTCAAAGCTGGTTCACTTGAGTGCTCACAGTTACATCAGCTGAAGGAACAAATACAGACCCGGCATTCATCTCTCGTGTGGCTTGGGATAGTCTAAGTTTTGGATGATGGATTTTCTTGTTATCAGTTGCACCTAGTCCTCAAACTATTCCTTTTCCAAAGCAATGTTTGAGACTGTTTCTAAAATCAGGCTGAGGATAAGAGAAAGTTAGAAAACGATGCTGAATTATCAGGCCCTGTTTCTCTCTTTTTGGAAACTGTACCCTCGGATTTCATCACCCATATGAGGACAGGTATAGAGAGTTGGATGTACTTAGCCTAGAGAAGAGATGGCTCTGGGGAGACATTATAGCAGCCTTCTAGTACTTAAAGAGGGTTTACAGGAAAGCTGGGAAGGGACTCTTATCAGGCAGTGCAATGATAAGATAAGGTGTGATGATTTTAAGCTGATTTAGATTAGATATTAGGAAGAAATTGTTTACTGTGAGGGTGGTGAGGCACTGGCACAGGTTGCCTAGAGAAGCAGTGGATGCCTCATCTCTGGAGATGTTCAAGATCAGCTTGGATGGGGCTTTGAACAACCTGTTCTAGTGGGAGGTGTCCCTGTCTATGGCGGTGGGGGTGGAAAAAGATGATCTTTAAGGTCCCTTCCAATCTGTGTTCTGTGATCTTGAAGCAGTTGGCTTTCTTTGCCGCACATGTCCTCAGTGGCATTTCAATTCAATGAAAATTAGCTTTTGGGAAGAAGGGGGCACGTATGTTTGTGAGAGAGAAACTCTGAGCTTATAGTGACATCAGAGTCAGCAGCAACACTGATCTGAAGACAGCTTCTCCAGCAAGGTCAAGTGTTTGTTGGCTCCACGCTCAGTTCCTCTTACAGGGAAGGCACAGCTGAGGAGCCTGGTGGATGAACTCCCGCTGTGCTAGTGTGAGAAGCTGCTCTCGTGGCCTTTCCGCCCTGTGTCCTGCGTTGCTATGTCCTCCTCACATCAGTTTTGGCAGCTGCCTGGCCACCTGATGAGCTCTTCAGCTCACTGAGAGCAGAGCAAGCTTGCTTGCTAAAGAAAAAACAGTAAATTTAGTGAGGTGAACTGGTGTGGTGGAGGCTGAGTGAATCATACCAGCTGGCGTAAAGGAGGGTAAAGTGGCGCCATCCCTTTAAAAGGAGGAGGACGAGAAGAGCCACCTTTGCTGATCAACTCAGCTGCCTTTTGACATCCCTCCCTAAGACTGAGTTGTGTGCATTTTGGCTGAAGGGCAGATACGTGTCTGTCCTGCTCTGTCTGTCCTGCCGTGATTGCTGGCAGAGGCTGATGAAGCATCTTTCAAATGGCTTCAGGAAGATCTGAACATTGTTATTCACCACGTGCCCGAGTCTCTGGAGACCATGAGAACATTATATTTGTATGGGCCCAGACACCCTGTGAGCCCACACTTCTGAAAACAGTTGATCTATATCCGTGTTACCAGTCTCTCAATTCTAAAATCTGCTAGTCGAGCAGTCCCTAGACAAAATAATAGGGGAAATAATGTATAATGGAGTGGTGATTATTTCCTCCCCCTTGGAACTGAATTTATTACAGCTGAATCTTCTGAAACGACTTACTTCATGTGACTTTCTTGCTTAGCAATCTGTGATTGTTCCATGCGTCAAATACCATTTCGTGGCTAATTTGGAAGGGTAGGTGCCAGAAAAAAAATATTAGGCCATGCAATTACACCCTTAACAGATTCACCTCTGTTTAGAAGTCTATTCAATTGCTTTTAATTTGAACTGTCTAATGCAAAAGCATTAGGCTGCATTTCACAAAAGCTGAGCTAAAGCAAGCATCTTGCTTATTAAGTGAGCATAGCAGCAACTGAGCACTTGTTGTATTTTTACACAGCACCTCCGTATTTTCAGCAGCTCAGTGGCAGAATGTTTATTTCTGTGAGCTGAGTAATGAATTCCCCTTTGTGCCTTCTAATGGTTTGCATTGAATCAGCAGAGGTACAGATGACTCGGTTACATCTGTTTTAATTTTTGAGTCTCATGAATTGATTTGTAAGAAGCAGGAGCTCTTTCAATATTACTTGCCAAGATTTTGCAGCTGTGAATACTGGAACTTGAACAATACATAGCCCTTGCAGTGAGAGTCTCGTGCTCTTCATGCCTCGCAGCTAGAAACCTCAGTGCTGAGTGAAAAATAATTGGGGTAGCAACAGTAATCTGGGGCTTGTTGATGTATGTAGTGTGGATGCTTAATGAGTTACAGCATAAAAGTAGTGCAAACACTAGCTGTTGGGCTCTTTGGCTGGAACATTGAGTGAAGAAAGGAGCTGGGCAAGCAAGCAGGGAAAGGATGCTACTTAAGTATTTCCTTGCAATGCAAGGCATCTTCAGGACATGCTTATGTCTGTACTTCATAGTGTACAGAGCTTCACCTGAGGTTGACGTTCCATAAAGGCCACTTTGGGTAGGAAAGCAGCAGTACAAATATTGCTGCCCCACTGATCTCTGTGGGCTAACCTAGCCAGTGGCATTGGGACACGTGGAGCTCTGCATTCACGTGAAGTTACACCCTGTAAGCAGTAAAGTTTATGTACTCTCTGTTGAGACTAGATACTTAGAGACTGATAGGACTTTACTGTAATTTACTGTAGTTTCACAGATGCCAAAAAATACCTTGTAGTAGAAGTTGGTACTAACTGGAGCAGGAGTATTTAAGTAAAACCTTTGAATATTAGCACTACTTCTCTTCTTATGAGTTTTGGCACACTAGTTTTCTAGGACTGTTTTACAAAGAGGGAGTCTAATACCTTAAACAAAGAAAGGGATTGGACCCAGGAGACATCCCTAGGTCTGCTACTGGGTCTTGGTGGAATAGATTGTTCTAAATTCTCTAAGTTTCTGTGGAGGGCATGGAGAAGTAAGATCCCATTAACAGCCTGAGACTGCACAGATTTGGACCACTTACCCAATCATTAGTTCGGAATACTTATCTCAAATTTACTTTGCAGTAAAATCAAATGCAAAGACGGACTAAAGGCAGAGGTGTTAAGTGGTGTGTGAGCCCATGCTCCCTTTAGAGTAACTAGCCAAGGTGGCAAGTCGCATGCAGGGAGGGATCTGGCAATTCTCACATCTGCAATCATCTTTATGTTTCCTTACTTCCCTCTGGCAGGTCACAGGCAGAATGGTGAGCTTGGTTCCAGTACAAGAAACCACAAATCTGCACTATTTGGGATAGTAGAGCCCTTCATATGCTCAGCAGTTAAGTTCTCCAGGCCTTGGGTCATCCAGTAGCTTGACTGGATGGCCAGAAGTCCTGAACAAGTACCCAGTTATTTTTCTTATTAGCCTAACAGTTCAAGTCAGTAAAATAAAATGTTTCTAGGGAAACCTGCATGTGTCTTAGCTCAGGGACTTGGTGCGGTCTTGGCTCTGCTCCTACAGCTATGTTTTACCCCTTAGATAGGGCAGCCTGCGGTGTTGAAGACAGCCTTGAGAGAACTGACTATTATTTCTTTGGAAGCCCAAGTTTTTATTTATTTCAAGCCTTGAGTTAACCTCCTTGGCAAGCTGAAGCGGTCGTTACCTTAGTGAATGATTCCTGGGCACGTTAAGGTCCTTTTACAGTGCCAGAACAGTCTTATGGGAGCTTTAGACTAAGTGAAAATCCAATCAGTAAACTTTAGTTTTATCTTTTCTTAAGAACTGAGGAAATGCTATTTGCCTATGGTATAGAGTGCAGTGGTTCAAAGTGTGTTGAAATACTCAGATGAGCAGAACTCCTAAGTGCAAAAGTATTAGTCTTGTTACACATGACTCATATTTCTCTGTGGGTGTCAGAGTAATCTTGTTTTCTTCATATTTGCACATGTTGCGCTTTCCTTCAGCATTGGAAAACCCTGCTTTATTTACTTGAGTGTCTTCTCCTTCCTTTGTCCATCTCCCAGCAGGTCATGAGAGCAAGTGCCCAGGGTTCAGTGTCAAATCTTGGTCTGAAGTCACACAATATGTGATACGGTAGAAATAAACTTGTTCCTGCAGTGCCAATTACCCAGCCAAAGTGTGAGTTCACAGCCCTCAGTAATCTGTTTAACATTTCAGATAGCCTCCTGATTTTTTAATCACTTCGGCATTTATTCAGAGGCCTGGACCTTGATACTTTGTTCCTAAAAATGTTTTTCAAAACAATTTTAGTTCCTTTAGAACTTGGATTTTGTGCCTCTTGCAGCTGACCTAGAAATATATTTCTTCAGCTGTTGTGCTGTTTGCTTTGTTTTGCTGTGTTTTGTGGTCTAACCTACTGCCTCTGATTTGAGTTACTAGCAAACTTTATTGTCAAACCATAACAAAGCCTGCTGGGCAGTAAATAAAGTCGTAGTATTGATCCTTCTGTAGTATGTCTGTTCTCCGACAAGAATTTAATATTTGATAGACTTAATACGACTGCCTCAACCCACATGTAGGACCTCTTACTTGGCCCTGTAGAACCTCATGAGGTGCTCACAGTTCCACTTCTTCAGCCTGTCCAGGTCCGTCTGGATGGCATCTCATCCTTCCAGTGTGGCAACTGCACCGCTCAGCTTGGTGTCATCTGGAAATTGCCGAAGGTGCACTCAATCTCGCTGTCTATATCATTGATGAAGATATTAAACAGCACCAGTCCCAGTACGGACCCCTTGAGGGACACCACTTGTCAACGGATCTCCATCTGAACTTTGAGCCATTGACCACTAATCCTTCTTTTAAATACCAACCTTCTTTTAAATACCAATCTTTCTTTCAAATACCAACCTGAAATGTTTGCTGTCACATGTAGCTTCTTATCACCTAACAGGTTTCTTGAGCACAGAAACAGGGATATATGGGTTGCTTGAAGAAGCAGCTTTGGTTGTTTAGTTGCTAATGAATTTTTGTCTTGCACAGGGAGAGAGAGGTTTGCCGGGTCTACAGGGTGTGATTGGGTTTCCTGGAATGCAAGGACCTGAAGGTCCCCCTGGGCCACCAGGGCTTAAGGTAAGAATTTAAGCTTTAATATTTAAAACACTCAGATTTCCCTAAATTGCTGTCCCTCGGAAAGGTAAAGCTATCTCTTTTCCTTTACAGGGTGATACTGGAGAACCAGGACTGCCAGGAACGAAAGGAACAAGAGTAAGTTCTGTCTTACTTTTTGCAGTTCTGATGGCTGTGGGTTAATGCCTCTTTAACTCTCCTTGGCTGCCTTCAAATGCCTCGCTAGGTTAGTTTCTTCGTTAATCAATGACATCTCCTTGTGCTGCGCAATGATTTCAAGTGTCTTACTTTTGCTTTTTAAGTTCTTCTTGCATTGGGCAGCTGGTGCCTTTGTCCATTTGCATTTTCACCCAGTACTTACCACTGCATTGACAGCACTGGTTTTAATAAGCCTTTGGTATCTTTCTGACATGCCATTTTCCAGCTTGAATATGAACAAAACTTATTCCCTCATGCAAAATTCTCCTTTATGTTTGACATCTAGTTTATTGAAGCACTTCATCAGAGCAACTAGTGCACCTACCTGTTAAAAATGGGCATGAGGTGCAGAGCAGAATTAAAGGCAAGGGCAAAAATGAAAGAGGATTCAATTGACTTAATGAGTCGTTATGAACACACATCTTCAGCTATGCCCTCTTGTCCACAGATTTTCAAACTGCTATCTCCTTTTTGTTCTCTATTTGCGTACAGTTGCTGTAGAACATCGAATTTACTGGATCAATTGTAGTTTCTGAGCTATGACAGGAGGTGTTCTGCTAGGTCAAGAAAACCTTATTTCAGTCCACAATGTTCATGATACCCTGGGGTATCATAAGTGTTAATATAAATTATCGTCTCCTGGCAAATGTGTTTGTGTGCTGTAATAGAATTAAATTCTATTTTAGCAATTACAAAGTTTTGTAAGATGCAGATATGCTCTCTGAGCACAAGATTCCCATGAATCTTTTCTGCTTCGTAGTATATGTATTAGGAAATACTGCCTGAATGGCAGGATGAAAATTATGTGGGAAGTCAAACTGATTGATTACACTGCAAAGCTGTTCAAGGAGAGTGGGTACCTCAATCCAATAGGTTTTTTTGATAATAAAGATGAATTGATAGACTGATGTGGAGTATGAAACATAGAGAAGTGTCTTTAGAGTGTGTTATCACCCTCTTCTGCTATGAAGAGGTACCTACGGTAAATTTCATTTTAGGAACGATGGCTGTGAGAAGGCAGCACCTCTGCATCACTTTTTATCTGTACATAAGGTTCCGCTCCACTTCATGTTGAAGGGAATCTATAAAAAACTAAAGAAATATAGAAAGTTACTTTCAGTTATTAATTACCAAGGTGAGCAGTTTTGAAAATTGGAGTTGTTTTGTCAAGAAAATTTAAAAGAAACCCTTACTTATTTTTTGACTGTCACCATTGGAGATGAGTCTTGGGCTGCACCTTGTCATCCCTCTTTTGTGGATTTGTCCTTTCAGTTTGTGTTTTTGTTGATTGCAGGGACCCCCAGGAGCTTCAGGCTTTCCAGGAAACCCAGGCCTTCCTGTACGTATGAACCATATGTATTTTTACAAAGAACATCAAGGTTATAATTGTGCCATCTGACCTGGATTATTGCTAATATTGCTACATTTTTTCCTTTTTTTTCCATGTAGGGCATACCTGGACAAGATGGCCCTCCTGGTCCACCTGGTATTCCAGGATGCAACGGCACAAAGGTAACATTTACACAAGTTTATAAGAGCATCTCTGTGTTGAAATAAAGCATCTCTCAAGCATACACTCCTTGAACAAAACCAATTTCTCTGTTTCTCTTAGGGTGAAAGAGGTCCAGTAGGTCCCCCAGGTTTACCAGGATTGACTGGTAGCATAGTAAGTAGTTTCTTTCGTGCTTGGTTTACCCATTTTATCCCTGATTCTTGAAAAGCAAATATAACTCTATGAAATTACATGGAGTATAAGCTGGGAAATGTACGGCACTGCGGAACACTAACATCAAATATGTCTTTTTTTTCACAGGGACCCCCAGGACCTCCTGGAATGAAGGTATATTTTACTCGATGTGTGTTCATATCCTTCTAAGAATAAGAATTTGTGTGAGCTCTACACCCTTAAAGACTGGCAATCCTTACTTAAGGACTGAAAAATTTTACTGTCATGTTTCACTTTGTACTCTGTTCTACAGTCCCACTAAGTAAACACAGTGGAGTGGCCTCCAGTTAATAGCAATTGAACATATATGTTGTTCCATGCAGGTCTTAAAAATGTAAGTATCACATGGATTACAACAGAAAGAAGTAGTAAATGTTTTTAATCATGTATAAACTGTATGGTGGCCGCCCAGTTGTGTATAAGGATTTAAGTGTTGGACTGATGGTACTGGTATCTCTTCAAGTGGCTTTAAAGGACATTTGGCAATAAGGGCTTAACTTTTAATATTTCTTGCTACGTTTCGGCTCTTTTAAAAGAAGTATGGTGACTTTTTTGTCAGCTTTCCAAATGATTCTAAACTTTGCATAGCTCCTACTTTCCTCGCATTTCATCATTAGTGGTTTGAATGTATTTTAATGGGTGTTGACGTATTATTCCTTTTCTTATTATAGGGAGATCCAGGTGAAGTGATTGGTCTTTTACCTCCTAGTTTGCTAAAAGGTGATAAAGGATTTCCTGGGCAACCTGGACTACCTGTAAGTCTAAGTAATGTTTGAATAGCAGTGAGCGTCGGTTACAATTGTACCAATGTCATGAAATTACCAAATAAATATCACTTTTTTAATTATGCCATTTTAATTTTTCATAGGGCCCACCTGGAACGCCAGGATTTCAGGGACCAATGGGGCCACAAGGACCTCCAGGAGAACCAGTAAGTTCCCTCTTATGCTGACTTGCACTTTACTTACAGAGTTTTATTAGAGAAAAGTTCTATGAGGTGTGTATAGCTGGTGTTTGTTGGGATTTGGGAAAGACAACCTGTGGTTCCATGCTTCGTGTTTAGCCTCCTGGACTCTACCAAGGCAGGAATGACTGGGTAACATAGCTTTTCAATACCTACAGTCGTCATCACTTCTTGCAGGCTTGGAGAGTATTTTTGTGGGGGAGAGGTTTTAATAGTTATTGCTCCTTCTCCACTTCCCCCACTTAATTTATAGAAAATAAACCACAAATGTAGCAGCCAGATCTAAGTCACAGTGTTAGCTGAGGTTGTTCTTGTGGGCAAACACAGTAAGTAGAACTGTGGAAAGCAGGATATCAGCTGTTTGTTATCAAAGTAATTGCCAAATACTGAAGGCATTTCAGCTGTTTGGCATTTAAACGGGTCTAACAGACATCCACTATCTTTTCTTCCTGTACTGGGTGCAGGTAACACTAGCAGGGATCAGTTATTTCCATCTAATAGAAGTCCACCCAATGTTTCTGGCTGTTAGTGTGAGCTGGGTGAGATTTCTTACCCTTCTGAAGAAAACTAAAAGCGATGTAAAGGAAAATGGTAGTACGGTATAGACAGTGTTTGCACTTGCTCATGTGAAAAAGAACAATTTCAATGAAAGAAGAGTGAAGACTAATATTTGGCATGGAAAACTGCAAAAAAATCATCAATAAAGTGATTTTAGACTGCAGTACCATAGACCGTGTTTTTTGTCTTGTCGAGATGATGAGTAGGTCCAACACTCTTAATTGCCAACAAGATATGATGAGATATCTTAGACAGATTCTTTTTGGTTTTTTATTTATTCTAAGTTGTGAGTTAGACACAGTAGCACAAAAAAGGTTTTAGGTTTTGGTTTAATGGAAAAATTTGCACTTTTGCTTTCTTTATAGAATTAGGCTTTGTTCCATCTAGTGCACTATATAAATATATATGATAAAATGTACTGTCTTCTAGGGTCCCCCAGGGCCACCAGGACTCCCAGGCGAGAAGGTAAGACATTTTTTATTATAAAAATTAAGTCTAGTTATTTATTTATTTGGCACACATGATCCTCAAAAATCTGGAAACTAAAGGTCTTCAAGGAGTTTTTTTACACTTTGGGATCTATTTTTGTGTCTTAATGGGCATCATAAAGACAAATATTTCATACATTTCAAAGTTTTCTTCTGAATTTGTTTGGATGTAATCTCACTTGATCAAATTAGCAGTAAGTACAACAATCTGTGATTATTTGAAATAAAATCTCTAAAAATGTCAAGATTTCCACAAAATAATTGAAAAAACAGCATACTGATGATAAAAATTCTCTGTATTTCATTAATTGCTATGATGCAGGACTTAAAAATACAGCAGGGAGGGTAGGATATCATGATGTATTTGTTTCACACATAAAATTAAAAGACATGTTTTGTGTTTTATATCCTCTTTTAACTTTTACCATGTAGAAAGCACCTTCATATGTGTGCATGCACAGCTGATGAGAATCAACTAAGTACGTCTGATTTCTATTTTCAGGGCTACATGGGCTTGGGTTTTCAGGGTCCCAAAGGTGAGAAGGTAAGTCCCTTGAAAACTTCTGGAGAACAACTGTTTAATAAGGCCAAATGCTGAGTCCTGCACTTGGGGCAAAACAACCCTATACAGTGCTAAAGACTAGGGGAAGACAAGCTAGAAAGCTGCCTGGAGGAGAAGGACCTGGGGGTGTTGATTGATAGCCGACTGAACATGAGCCAGCAGTGTGCCCAGGTGGCCAAGAAGGCCAATGGCATCTTGACCTGCATCAGAAATGGCGTGACCAGCAGGTCCAGGGAGGTTATTCTCCCCCTGTACTCGGCACTGGTGAGACCGCACCTCCAGTACTGTGTTCAGTTCTGGGCCCCTCACCACAAGGAGGATGTTGAGGCTCTGGAGCGAGTCCAGAGAAGAGCTGGTGAAGGAGCTGGAGAACAGGCCTTATGAGGAGCAGCTGGGGGAACTTGAGGTTGTTTATCCTGGAGAAGGGGAGGCTGAGGGGAGACCTTATTGCTCTCTACAACTACCTGAAAGGAGGTTGTAGAGAGGAGGGAGCTGGCCTCTTCTCCTAAGGGACAGGGGACAGGACAAGAGGAAATGGCCTCAAACTCCACCAGGGGAGGTTCAGGCTGGACATCAGGAAAAAAAATTTCACAGAAAGGGTCATTGGGCACTAGCGTAGTCTGCTCAGGGAGGTGGTTGAGTCACCATTCCTGGAGGTATTTAAAAGATGGGTGGATGAGGTGCTGAGGGGCATGGTTTTAGTGTTTGATAGAAATGGTTGGACTCAATGATCCTGGAGGTCATCCTGTGATTCTGTGAATCAATCAATGGAAAAAAATCAGCGCTGTCATTTTTGGAAGACTTGAGTAAACCTATAACTTGCAGTCAAACAAAAGTCATCCCTGGAGGTGTTCAAGCCAGGTTGGATGGATCTTGAGCAGGCTGTTCTAGTAGAAGGTGTCCCTTCCCATGGCAGGGGCGTTGGAGCTGGATGGTCTTTAAGGTCCCTTCCAACCCAAACCATTTGTTCTAAGTATGTGGAGATTTTCTGGACTAATCAGATTTGTCTTTAGCAAAAAACTAATGGTATTGCCATGCATTACTGCTTGAGAGAAATGTATTCAATCTTTTTTTGGAGTTATTTTACTGTGAAAGATAGTGCTTTTGCATTATATAAGGAGATGAGGTCGTGACTCTGCTAAGAACACATATATACTAAGACAGTATGATCTACAGTTATCTTCTTGAAATTGACCTTTGCAAACAATTGTAAAGCTGATGGAACTTTTGTATTCTTACAATAATTAATTGGTATGTGGTATTAATTGATCCTCACCCTAGGAGGAGTTTCAGACATCTTTCTTCAGGGTAGTCTCTGTCTATCACCCATAGTAGAGTTGCATCTCATAGAGCTGTGTATGAACCCTTTCTGCGACTGATTTTACTGAAATTAGAATTCAAAAAACACATTTAGTCATATTGTCAAAAGCGAGTGGTAGTTCTCCTTAATGTTATTGGTCTTAGTAATGTTTGTTTTCTGTGTCAGTACTATTTTTAATGGAGTACCCTGGATTTGGTGTTGACAGGGAGAACAAGGGGTAAGGGGACCCCCAGGCCCACCAGGACCAGCACCACATATGAAAGAAAAAGGGAGTGAAATCATAAAAGGAGAAAAGGTGAGACCTTAAATGCTTATTTTTGTGCTGTTCATTAAAATATGATCAATAGAATTGGCAAACAAAAGTAAAATAGGAAAAAGAAAGTATTAAGTCACGTACAGCCAATTTTTTTAAAAAAATTCTCCCTGTTTTACTTTGTGAATTAATTTTTATTGCCTTTCTAGCATTTTCTCTGAAAAATAAATGATAATTGCATAAATAATTTCGTAAATAAGTAAGGCATGCAGCAGAGGACTTTCTGAGGAAGGAGGATTGATAAGCATAGTCTTGCATACACCAAATATTCTAAAAATATGAATTAAGTAGCTTAAACTGGGCTTTTCATATATAGAATGACATTCATGGAATCTGAGTGCTAATAAATTTCCAGTTATTGCATTCAGCAGTGTAAGCAACAGATACTGGTATAATAAACTAGCTCAATGTTTTTGCATTTTATCTTTGTCAAACACCTTCTTGCATATCATACTATTGGGCATAATTCTTAACGTGGAGAACAGGCTTAATTATGCTTTTGCTGAAGCAAAGAATTAAAAGATTTACAGCTTAAATGATAATTATTAAGATTTTACTTACTTATCTACGTTTTTTCAATAATTTCCTTAGGGTGAACCAGGTGAAAAGGGTGAACAGGGATTCCCAGTGAGTATTGTCTATGTTTGGGGTTTGGTTTTTTTTATTACTGTAAAAATTATGAGGTATCTGATAATGGCCTTAACGTCTTTATAGCTATTTGATAAAAGCAAATTTACTTTAGAATTTGGCAATATTTTTTAAACTGCTGTGTATTTATTTTCCAGGGGTTGCCAGGTTCAGGTTTCAAAGGAGAAAAGGGTGAACCTGGGAAACCTGGTCCACGTGTAAGTATGCTCAACTTTATCAGTACCATAATTATAGTCATTGTATACTTTCAATAAGCTAATTAAACTTAGTAAACATTAATGAAAGAGCAAATTTGTTGTATTTCAAACAAACAAGGTTTGCTGTAAGACAGGTGTACAAGTCAAGGTAGTGATAATGTACAGTATTATTAGTATGTAACACACTTTCAGATAGCAAAAGACACCACATAGTAGCTTGTAGTACTGGAAGCAAAGGCAAAATTCCCATTAATCCCGACTGAAGCAAGATTAAGTCATTGCCAAGCAGAAGGAAAAGCGAAGCGAAAGGAGTCACTGTGTAGGAATTACTTTAGCTAAAAGAAGCGTGTTGAATTTATTTCAAATCCTCTTATGTGTCTGCTTAGCCCAATAGTGCTATTACTTCCAAAGAAGACAAATGAAGCAAAAGTGTTAGATGACTGAGATACATTCTCTAGCTTGTTTCTAGCCTGACTGTAGATGCTTTTTATGAAGGCTTTTAGTAATAGGACTTGGGGCAATGGGTTTTAACTGGAGAGGGGCAGATTTAGACTAGACATAAGGAGGAATTTCTTCACAATGAGGGTGGTGAGGCACTGGAACAGGTTGTGCAAGGAAGTCGTGGCTGCCCATTCCTGGAGGTGCAGAAGGGCAGGTTGGATGGAGCCTTGAGCAGCCTGATCTAGTGGGAGGTGTCCCTGCCCATGGCAGGAGGGTTGGAACTGGATGATCTTTAAGGTCCCTTCCAACCCAAACTATTCTATGATTCTGTGATTATCATGGGACCTGATACAGGGCAACTGTCCAAGTGTTCTGCTGAAACCAAGCCACCAAATGTCTATGAATAAAGGTTTTGTGAGGCTGGAGAAAAAATATATTGAAAGAGATTTCTGTGAAAGGAAAAGTTTCTAGGTCAGGATCCATTTTCCTGTGCTGTTGATACGTCTTGTCTTGAAACCTCCATTACTGGGAAATCCAAGTGTTACTCCTGGATCTGGGAATGGATTGGGAGGATTTTATTTAATTCTGCAGCAGCTTGCAGGATGTTGAGTAACATGAGCACTGGACAGCCACAATTTGCCTGCTTTGTATTCTCTGCACTGTTTAGGCGTGTGAACACACTTCAGTTAATGCATTAGCAATAGGGACTGTTTTGTTCTAGTGTTTCACCAACTGCATTCAGAAGTTGCACGTATGTGGCCATCAATTTAAGCAGAGTGGAACTTGGTGTTTTACAGGGAAAGCCTGGAAAAGATGGTGAACCCGGACCAAAAGGAGAAGCTGTATGTATTTTACCAGATTTCCAGTCCTGTTTCTTAAATTCAGAACCAAAACTTGTCTGTGTAATAGAAATGCTTCAAGTTTTCTTGTTTGTTTGCTTGAAATTGTTGCTTTCTGTGCCTGGTTTGAAAAATGTAAAACTTCGATGCTGCCATGGCTGAAATGTAACTATATTTGTCTTTTCTGCTCTTGCCATCTTCTACACACAGGGTTTACCTGGTGGGTTTGGGATTCCAGGACGACCTGGGGAGCCTGGCGCAAAGGTGCGTTGCAGTGACCTTTCCTTCCCATCACACAGAATAAGGAGTTAACAGCTTGGATGAAGTGTTCATAGATGCGTGTTAAAGCAATGAATACACATAAAGCAGTATTAAATGAATACTCCCAAATTATAAAGTCATCAGACAGAGATTAGGAAAAGGCAACATTAAGGTAGCTTAGGTATCCCTAGTTTAGGTCTCTTATATAAACCTATTAATACAGGCTTTATTTTCACAAAGTCTTTGCCCAGCCAGCATATATACAAATGTTCTTTCCTAAAAATTCCGGTTTCTCTTTACACAATATAAAGCAGTACAGGGCCTACAAACTAACTACTCACTGCTTACTAAAAGGGTCCTGTTACTTTTAATTTGGAAGTTGTATGAATCTGTATCAAAGTGTTTGGGGTTTTTTTACTAAGGAAATCCTCTTTTGTGTGGAAGAAGTCTTGTTGGGATTTTAAATGTGAATTATATTTTGATTTAGGGTGACAAAGGTGATCGAGGTTTTCCAGGACCTCCAGGAAGGGTAAGTAAGATCAATTCTAGTTTTATTTTAAGTTTAAATAAATATATAAATTTTGTGAAAGTCGAATTACTCAAACTGTGAGGCAAAAGCATGAGACTATGCATGTTCTGATCTCATTCTAATCAATGGTATCCTTATTTATTCTTAATGGAGACATGAAAGGTGGATACAGCTCCTTTAAGTATATTTGAAATTTGGGAAAGGACAAAGACTATGAATTTCAAATGTATTGGACTATCGAAATGTTAATCAAGACAAAGTATCCAGAAGAGAGTTTAGAAGAGTAACACTGTCAGCTTTGAAGTCTATATATTTTTTTTAACGCTTCCAATACAAAATAGTATTAGTCTGCAATGAATAGATCAGCAATGGTGCTCCTTCCCCAACACAGGGGAAAATTCCCAATATCTGCTACTTCAATTTGAAAAATTGTGCGTGCTTCATGAATATTTTATTGTAAATGTATTATCCTATACATCAAGCTCGGATCAGTGTTTCTTGTCATTGTTCTTGTTCAGAAAGGTGCTGTAAAGGAATCTGCTTAATGCTACCACTGATAGGAAGGAATTTTGGTAGAATAGGAAATAAATATTTTCTCTGCTAATTTCTCAGCAGCTACAACCTCCTTCCAGCGGTTGTTACATATCTCTGAACTTCCAAGTGTAACCAAAAATGTTATTACAAAACAAAATGGCCCTTGTACCTTCAGATCAAGACACAAGGGGGAGATACAAGCAAGGGTACTGCTCTATGTTTCTAGTGTCCTACTTATTGTCCTGTGATTCAGATTATAGATGCTGGACCAATGGATACATTTGGTGAAAAAGGAGAGCCTGGAGCTTCAGGTTTGCCTGGACTGAAAGGTCAAAAAGGTGAAAAAGGTATGTATTTTGTCTTGTCTTTTTGATTGAGTTACACTTCTAGTTTTCTTAGTAAAGGAAATTAAAACTGCAGTATCTATGAGCTCGAGAACTCTTTATATATAAGAGTGAAATATTCCAGTTATTAATTTGGTTGCTGTCAGGTTATTATGTTTTGATACAGTTTGTGGGATGTTTCTTCTCATTATGAGTAAGACTGCCTTTCAGTTATAGACTGGAAAAGGATGCACTGAGGTCTGATTTTGTGGCAGTTAAACAATCCATTAAGATTATTTAAGCAAGCTGGAAGTGCACACAAGCATAAAGAGGATAATAATGTGGAGAATCTTGAGACTCCTTTAAAAAAGTCACTAGCTAAATTTTAGTCTTAAAATTTTCTTGTGTAATTTACAATTTTTTTCAGTAAACGGAGAAAATCAAGCATTCCCTTTCCCAGATTCCCCATTACAGAGCTTACCCTATGGTCAGCAGAGAAAATGGCACACAGCAGGGCCTTTCCCCCTAAATGTAGTGTTTGCAGATATACAAAGATTGTTTAATTTGACCTTTGATTCAGGCCATTCTCTGTTGTAATGCGTACTTAAACAATACACTTAAAAGTTCACTGATGTTGGCATTGCTGACTTTGTTGTCTAATTGAAAACCTCTCTTTTTAAAGGTTTCCCTGGTTTACAAGGAATCCCAGGACCTCCAGGTATGAATCTGTGGCCACTAATTTTGTTCACAATTTTCCTGTGTTCTTCTTGGGCGAAGGGTCCTGAGAGATGTTCTCCTTAGCTGTTGCCAGTTACTACCTGGCTTACCGAAAACCTCAGCACTGGCCTCTCCAGAGGCCCTAGACCTCTCATCTCCCTAGACCCTTCCTATAGATTGCTTTTCTGATGTGATTTTGTGTAGAGCCCTGAAAACTTTCTGCTTAAAGTAGAGTACACTGGAGATAACACAGGGATTGTGGGACTACCCAAGAGACTGTCTTGGGTAAAAAGAGTTGTAAAATGTGAATATGTGCATCCACACCTAAGTGTGTGTACTCATATATAGGTAATTAATTTTTTTCTCTCACTTCAGCTCTATGTGTGTTTGCATAAATAAAACAAAGTTTGCAGGGAGAAATAATGACATATGTTCAACCAAAGTAATTCTTGAAGGCTTCCTTTGATTTGCCTATGTCAGTTGATCTAATAAAAGTTGTTTATTTGGCCTGTGTGTGTTGCCTTTTTCATACTCTTACGATCCATGACAGTCTACTATTTCCATAGTCTTAACATCCATGATAACCCTGCTATTATGTATATATATATATATATACATGTACATGTCTTTGAACTAAACCATGATACTTGTTTCTCAAAAATCAAGCCAATCATCTGTGGAAATCTGCCTCTAGCACATCCTACAGTGATGCTACTGTTACCTCCTTTGCTTGCATTTTCTATCTTGACAGGGAGCTAAATATTAAATTAATGTGAGCCAGGGTCATGTTGTTTCCAGGAAATTTTTCACAGTTCAGGGAGGAGATACTATGTACCGGAGGCTATAACAATAGTCCCTAAAGAATTCTGTCTGTCAAAACAAGAAGAATGGTAGCTCAAACTCTGTCATTGCCATTGGGAATCACCTCAAATTGCACCAGGGGAGGTTCAGATTAGACTTCAGGAAAAATTTCTTCACCAATAGGGTTCTTGGGCACTGGCAGAGGCTGCCCAGGGAGGTGGTTGAGTCACCACCCCTGAAGGTGTTTAAAACATGAGTAGATGAGGTGCTCAGGGGTATGACTTAGTAGTGGACAGGTATTACTGGAGTCTCAAAGGTCTTTTCCATCCCAATGTTTCTATTATTCTACTAAGATGTTGTGACTGTACGAATAATTACAAGGAGATCTTAAGCAGTTTTTTCCTTGCTGTTTAACTGGGTTTTTTGCCTGTTGTTTCCCTATAATTTCTGCAAACAGTTTTGAGGCTAGCATTCCTGAAATCTGCTGGAGTTGTTGAATACTTATTTACGGAAGTTCTTAGACACGCTGTCAATTTCTAGACGTGTTTAAGATTTGGTTTATTAAGAGATAAAGAAGTGTGTAGTAGTTTTGAAGTCTAATAGCTGTATTAACTCTCGTGTCAGTACTATTTACTACACAGCAAAGGTTGATTTAGCTCTGTCTCAGAAAGATGCTTAGCATAGAGTAAGTGTCTTTGTCTAGGGACCTAACCGGTGAGTTGCTCTGAGCTGTAGTGAGTGTATAGTCCCCGTATTGTATGAATCGCCAGTAGCAAAAATACAGTCCTTTTTCTGGTTTGCGCTAACATTTTCTCCATTTCTCTATGAAACCCAAAGGAAGCTGATGTGTTGTCTCTTCACTTGTCACTTTATTCATGTATGTTTTACTCTGTCCAAAGGTCGACCAATTCCAGACAGAGTAGGATCACCTGGTGTCCCTGGAGCAAGAGGTGAAAAAGGTGAAAAGGGTTCACCAGGATTCCCTTTACCTGGACCCCCTGGAAGAGATGGTTTCCCAGGTCCCCCAGGGTTGCCTGGCCCACCAGGCCCTCCAGGCAAAACAGGTAGGTCCACGCTTGGTTGCTTTACACAATGAAAACTCAATAAAGCACATTGCATGCGCATAAAAAGAAAAGAGTCGTCTACGTCATGAAAGAAACTTATATGAGCTGTTAATATACCAAGTAAAAGTTGCCATGTACCAAGGGGCTCACACTCTCTGCTGGGTGAAAAGCCGGCTTGATGGCCAAGTTCCAAGACTGATGGTAAATGGAGTTAAATCCAGTTGGTTGGTCACTATTGGTGTTCCCCAGGGCTCAATGTGGACTCCAGTCCTGTTCAATATCTTTATCAATGATCTGTATGAGGAGATTAATTGTACCGTTTGTAAACTGGGCAGAAGTGTTGATCTTCTTGAGAGCATGGAGGCTCTGCAGAGGATCTGGGCAGTCTGGATTGATGGGCTGAGACCAACAGGATGAGGTTCAACAAAGCCAAGTGCTGAGTCCTGTACTTTGGACTCAACAACCTTGGGCAGCACTACAGGCTTGGGGAAGAGTGTCTGGAAAGCTGCCTGGCAGAGAAGACCTGGGTGTGTTAGTTGACAGTGGCTGAATATGAGCCAGCGATGTGCCCAGGTGGCCAAGAAGGCCAATGACATCTCAGCTTGGGTCAGAAACAGCATGGCCAGGAGGACAAGGGCAGCAACTGTGCCCCTGAACTCAGCATTGGTGAGGCCACACTTTGAATCCTGTAGTTTTGGGCCACTCACTACAAGGAAGACTTTGAGAGGCTGGAGCTCATCCAGAGAAGGGCAACAAAGCTGGTGAAGGGACTGGAGAACAAACCTTATGCGGAGCAGGTGAGGGGACTGGGGTTGTTTAACCTGGAGAAAAGGAGGCTGAGGGGAGACCTTATCACTGTCTACAACTGCGAGAAAGGAGGTTGTCGCAAGGTAGGGGTTTGTAGTAAGATAACAGCATTGTACAGCTATGTATAATTAGACTAATAAAATCGAAGTACCTGAAGGCCTCCAAGAAAGCTGGGGAGGGTCAGATTTAGACTAGACATAAGGAAGAATTGCTTCATGGTGAGAGTGGTGAGACACTGAGACGGGTTGCCCAGGGAAGTTGGGGCTGCCCCATCCTTGGAGTTTTTCAAGGCCAGGTTGGATGGAGCCTTGGGCAGCCTGATCTAGTGGGAAGTGTCCCTGCCCATGGCAGGGGGGTTGGAACTGGACGATCTTTAAGGTCCCTTCCAACCCAAACTAGTCTATGATTCTATGATATTATGTAAAAGTTTTTTGTAACCTTATTATGGCGGAGCCTGTGTTTTCTCTGTAATTCTTGGGGTTTCTTTAACACTATTTAAGGAATCAGAATACATAATATCAGGTAAATTTTTCAAACTACATCAAATATAAAAATAAAATTCTAATCTCACTTCTCATTTGACATGGATACATCCAGCTGGGACTTTTGTAAATGCAGCCCTATGATGGAAACTTGCATTTATCAAACAATAATCTTTATGGCATTTCCATTGCAGATGGAATTGACCAATGCCAGCAGGGAGAACCTGGTGCACCGGGTATTCCTGGACCTCCAGGACGAGATGGATTTCCAGGAGAGATGGGAGAGAAAGGTAAAACTATTTTAAATCAGTTGCTTTCTGATGCTGTATGCCCTGCGACTTGGGTATGTAAGTAGGTTGAGCAATTTAGGCTGGATCCAGAGAAACTGTACTTAAAGTTAGTTATACAATTAGTTCATGGACATGGAAGATGTTTCTTGAGTCTGGTGAATAAAAGAATGATATTATGTATTGAATTGTGTGACACAAACTTCTCTTACGTTTCACTTAGCCTACAGGTTGCTGGAAAGTGATAAAGGACAGCACAGGGCTGAAAAAGAAGTTGGCAAAAAGGAAAGGGTTGAATATTGCCCCATTACGTGCTTATTTAAGATGTAAATTCTAAGATGAAGAATTAGAGAGTGGCAAATCAGTTGGGAATGGAAGAGATTCATGAACTGTACTCATTTCCATGAGTATAATTGAAGCTGAAATTGTAACACCTACAATTAGGACTGTCAACCAGGTGTTTTAGTACCACTGACTTAATGGACATATAAAAAATGAGCTGCACTCATTTACGTGATGGTTAATCCTTCCTTAATCACATTCTGCTCAATGCTTTTCTAAAACTGCAAAACTGCAGTCACAACAGAGGTCCTCCTTTTTCTACTGTAATCTTTTTATTTCTCCTATACCCGGTGTATATTTCTTTTCTTCTTTTTGATCCTCTTCACCCTGGTTCCTTTTAACTATTCTGTTAAATATTATCCCTAGGATAAAACTTACAGCAAATTTCATGCCATTTCTTTAAAAATGTTATAGAATTCTGATTATCAGTTTGCTGATAAATACTCTTTGAAGCATGTAATTTCAGGTACCACATTTACTTGTATTTTTCAAAAGGAAGTGTATTAAATTGACATTTGCCCCTCAATCTGCTGGCTAGTAGTTATCTTAAATCTTTTCATTGTTATTCATTAGTTTTATTGTTTTGTTTTTTTGTTGGGTGTTTTTTTTTTCAGGTGACAAAGGTGAATCCTGTGCCTTATGTGATAAAGAAGGACCTCCTGGACTTCCAGGACCTCAAGGGCCACCAGGTCCAGCAGGTAAAGCACATTAATTACTTGAGAATTAACTGTGACGGCTAAAATTTAAAAGAGCAGCATATATGATAAAAACAATTACTGTTTGTCCCACTAATCAAATTGTTTATAAAGCTGGTGGAACAGGTCCAGAGGAGGGCCATGAAAATGATCAGAGGGCTGGAGCACCTCTGCTATGAGGACAGACTGAAAGAGTTGGAGTTCTTCAGCCTGGAGAAGAGAAGACTCCAGGGAGACCTTTGAGTGGACTACAAGAAAGCTGGGGAAGGACTTTCTACAAGGGCATGTAGTGACAGGATGAGGGGCAATGGCATTCAATTCGGAAGGGAAAAGATTTAAACTAGAACTTAGGAAGACATTCTTAATGCTCAGGGTGGTGAGACGTTGGCACAGGTTGCCCAGGGAAGGTGTGGCTGCCCTATCCTTGGAAGAGTTGAAGGCCAGGTTGGATGGGCCTTGAGCAACCTGGTCTGGGGAGAGGTGTCCCTGCTCGTGGCAGGGGGTTTGGAACTGGATGATCTTTAAGGTCCCTTCCAAGCCAAACTATTTGATGATTCTAATGAAGGGAGGATGGAAGATTCCTACTTTTGGCCTAATGCCAAATCTCTGATGCAATCAACAAGAATTACCAAAGAAGCAGACGCTGGCCACAATGGATGGACTTTGCAAACTGTGGCTGAAATATTTTCACTGAAGTTTGCAAAAGCAAAAAATAATGTGGGAAGCATTTGACCTCTGTGCCCAGGCTTGGCAAGGACCCATGAATACATTCCCAATCCTAGCATTAAATTCTGTGGCCAAAAAAATAAATTGTATTTCTGCTACCGTATGAGGGAAGTGCCACATACAAACAGGGATATTATACCTAACAGTTGTTCTAGTGGCTGTTAACAAAAATTAATATGATTTATGTATTTCAAGACTGCAGTAGTTACATGATGGATGTAAATGGTAAGGTTAATTCATTCCTAAGTAAAATTAATCATCATCTTCTCAGTTTATGAATCACATATAGAATGTTTTGAGTTGGGAGGGACCTGAAAGATTATCTAGTTCCCATCTAGCCTGGTCTTGAACACCTCCAGTGATGGGGCAGCCACAACTTCCCTGGGCAACCTGTGTTGGTGTCACTACCCATATTATGAAGAATTTCTTCCTATTGTCTAGTCTACGTCTTCCTGTCTCCAGTTTATAGCCAATTCCCATTGTCCTATCACTACATGTCTTTGTAAAATATACCTCACCAGCTTTCTTGTAGGCCCCTTCAGGTACTGGCCCGTGGACATACGGATCCAGACAACTTCACTTACTTTAGCAGCATTGTGTTGGTGTCACTGGGGATGGAATGTGACACTTTGAGAAGGATCACAAAGAATTCGCATACAATGGCCTATTTGTAAAAGCCTGTAATAAATAGAATTGTATTTTTTGTTTCTCTGGTAAGGTTTTCCAGGACAAGCAGGTTTCAAGGGTGACAG
The DNA here is from genome assembly GCA_033459285.1 of Clamator glandarius. Lineage (NCBI taxonomy): Eukaryota > Metazoa > Chordata > Aves > Cuculiformes > Cuculidae > Clamator > Clamator glandarius. Next base: position 761,108 of record JAUNZM010000582.1, read on the forward strand.
AGGCTTACCTGGACTAGATGGCATTCCAGGGGTACCTGTAAGTAATGCCTTGCCAAATGTTGTGTGTCCTATGAGGCATATATTCAAAAAAACATGTGATCATTAGTGTGGCTGCGTAGTAGTACAGACCAGCCCAGTGATACTATGAAATTAAATAACTGTGCTTAGCGAGATAAACTAGGAAGCAGTGTGCTTTAGCTATGAGAGGAAAAAAGACCTGTCAGAAATGGGATGTATTTCTGTGTTTGCCCATCATATGAACTCAACCCAACACGTGACCTTCTGGCTGAACAATCCAAGCAGTGGAGTTGGGCAAAAAGTAGGATTTTGCAGGAAGCAGATGCAGTTCTGGCCTGACCTTCTAATGAATCATTCCAATAATTCTTTGCTGTTGTGTAAATATATAGTGAAAGAGAGACAGTGCCATCTAGTGTAATATAAGCAATCTAGTATTAGCACACTATATACTTTGGCAGTTTGAGTTGTTGAAAATGTATGCCATATATTCCATAAAACGTAATTAGTTAGCAGGAAAGCTAAGTAGTCTTGAAGTAATACAGGATGGCTATGAATGTGGATAGTATCCTGATAAAAAAAATCATTCATAAAATATCATAGAATCATAGAATGACCATGTTGGAAGAGACCCACCGGATCATTGAGTCCAACCATTCCTATTAAACACTAAACCATGACTCTTAGCACCTCGTCCACCCATGCCTTAAACACCTCCAGGGAAGGTGAATCAACCATCTCCCTGGGTAGCCTCTGCCAGTGACCAATGACCCTTTCTGTGAAAATTTTTTTCCTAATGTCCAGCCTAAATCTCCCCTGGTGGAGCTTGAGGCCATTTCCTGTCCCCTCTCACTTGGGAGAAGAGGCCAGCACCCTCTTCTCCACAACCTCCTTTCAGGTAGTTATAGAGAGCAATGAGGTCTCCACTCATCCCCTCTTCTCCAGGCTAAACACCCCCAGCTCTCTCAGCCGCTCCTCATAAGGCCTGTTCTCCAGCCCCTTCACCAGCTTCGTTGCTCTTCTCTGGACTCGCTCCAGAGCCTCAACATCCTTCTTGAGATGAGGGGCCCAGAACTGAACACAGGATTCGAGGTGCGGTCTCACCAGTGCCAAGTACAGAGGGAGAATAACCTCCCTGGACCTGCTGGTCATGCCATTTCTGATACAAGCCAAGATGCCATTGGCCTTTTTGGCCACCTGGGCCACTGCTGGCTCATGTTCAGTCGGCTGTCAACCAGCACCCCCAGGTCCTTCTCCTCCTGGCAGCTTTCCAGCCAGACTTCCCCTAGTCTGTAGCACTGTATAGGGCTGTTGTGCCCCAGGTGCGGGACCCAGTGTTTGGCCGTGTTTAACCTCATCCCATTGGACTCTGCCCAGCGGTCCAGCCTTTTTGGATCCCTTTGCAGAGCCTCCCTACCTTCCAGCAGATCCACATTTCCACTCAGCTTATTGTCATCTGCAAACTTGCTAAGGGAGCACTCGATGCCTTCATCCACGTCATTGATAAAGACATTGAACAGGGCTGGACCCAGCACTGAGCCCTGGGGAACCCCACTTGTAACTGGCCTCCAGCTGCATTTAACACCATTTACCACCACTCTCTGGGCCCGGCCATCCAGCCAGTTTTCCACCCAGGAGAGTGTTTGCCTGTCCAGGCCAGAGGCTGACAGTTTCTGTAGCAGAATGCTGTGAGAAACTGTGTCAGAGGCTTTACTGAGGTCCAGGAAGATCCTTTTTGAAGAGTTCCCAGCTCTCATGGGCTCCCTTGCTCTTAAGCACTGTCTTCCATGAGACTTTGCCAAGCAGTCTTCTGAAGAGTTCAAAGTCTGCCTTCTGAAATTTAATGCTGCTGTCCTGCTAACCATCCTCTTCGCTCCGCCTAGAACAGAAAACCCTGTCATCTCATGATCGCTTAGTCCTAGGCATCCTCCTACTGCCACATTCCCCACAAGGCCTTCTCTGTTCACAAACAGCAGCTCCAGGAGGGCACCTTCCCTTGTCGGTTCTTCCACCAGCTGTGCAAGGAAGTTTTCTTCCACACACTCCTAGACTGCTTCCTTTCTGCTCTATTGTACTTCCAGCAGATATCAGGAAGATTGAAGTCTCCCACAAGAACAAGGGGCATCGATCTAGAGGTTAACCCCAGCTGTTTATACAAGAACTTGTCAGCTGCTTCTCCTTGGCTGGGTGGCCTGTAACAGACTCCCATCACAAAATCTGCCTTCTTATGGGCTGCTCTGATTTTAACCTATAGGCCCTCAATCTCCTCATCACCACAATCCATCTCAACAGTGTCCAAGTCCTCCCTTACAAAGAGGGCTACCCCGCCTCCTCTCCTTCCCTTCCTATCCCGCCTGAAGAGTTTGTACCCCACCATATCTGTACTCCAGTTATATGAGTCATCCCACCACCTTTCCGTGATGGCAACGACATCATAGGCTCCTTGCCCTATGACAGCTTCCAGCTCTTCCTTCTTACTACCCATGCTGCGTGCATTGGTGTAAACGCACTTCAGCTGAGCTTCAGCCCTCTTAGAGGGAACAGAGTTTATTCCCAATTGCCTGGTAACTGGAGTAGCTAGCACTGGAGTGCCCATATCTCCCTTACCTCCCCCAGCTGTGTTCACCTCCACTTTCTGTGTGAAGATGTACTGGTGGTCCTCACCAGCACACCCTCTCCGAATTACTAGTGCCCCACGTCCAGGCTCGCTCCTGTCTAGCCTGGTCTCAATCCCCTCCTCATTCACATCTAGTTTAAAGCTCAATTTATGAGCTCAGCTAGGTTTTTAGCAAGGGCTTTAGCCCCCCTAGGAGACCGATATGTCCCACCCTTAGTAACAAAGCCTGGGTGTGCGTGAGCCACCCCATGATCAAAGAAGCCGAAGTCCCTCTCCTCACACCAGGCTTGGAGCCAGGCATTAATCAAGTTCTTCTTCCTGACTTCCACATCCTCTCTATTTAGCCTTGGGATGGAGCAGAATACTATTTGAGCCCCAGTGCAACACCGCTCTCAGTGAGGAAGGCTGGATATCAGAAGCAGAACTGCCATAAGCATAGCACTTGTCTGGAATGTAACACAAATTACTCCTAGCTGAGCACTATACCAGAACTGTGTTTAATATTCTCAGAACGTACCTGAGTGACCCTACATGCACTGTGATTGTTGTCAAAGCCTACCTCACCGTACCCATTCCTGGAGTATAATGCAGATTTTTACACTATTCCTAATGTAAGATGACTGAGTTTGTCAGAGTCTTCCCAGACTTTTTTCTAAAATGCTGTTTTCTCCTTCCGGCTGATCACTTTTGTTGACATAACTTCTCAGTGAAATTCATGTGCACACACTGGAATTCCTCAAGCTCCCTCTGTCACCACCATTGAGAGAGGCATGTTCGGAAGTCAGACTGAGCCATCTGTATCAATTCCTTGCTCAAGGGTTCTGTTTCTCTCCCTTGAGTATAAATAAAGCCTAGATGCCTGAATTCAACCAATGAAACTTATCTAGGATGGAGAGTGGTCTCTATTTCCACCACCATTAGATGATGTTACTCAGGGGCTGAGATCAGCGAGATCCATGAAAGAAAAAGTGGAGAAAAATGGAAGACGTCCTAATGTATTTGAACTTTTCTTTTTGTGTGTCTGGCATTTTGTTCTCAGCACATGTTTTGCCACACCTTTATATTTTCCATTTATTGCCTCCTAAGTTCTGTTCATTTCTTCCATCAGACAAGGTCTGGCTGCTGTTCTGAGTGATTGTAAGCTTGTTTTGCTCAGCAAAGTTCAGCCAGGGGGTGCTCGAGGATATGATTAGCTTGGAAAACTATGCGAAGGCCAGCCTCACATAATTTAGAGGTGTGCCAGAGAATCAGAGTCTGATCCAGGACCCACCAAAGCTAGTGGAAAGGTTACCTTTGACCATGTTCTCATTCAGGTTTAAGTGGAGGGCACATATCAGCCATAAGCAGTGGACATTGCCCATGAATTTGTGCTCTCCTACCCTAGTGAGCAGCTCATATTCGCCTGAAATTAGAGAAATGATTCCTATGAGAAGAGTTTATATAAGTCCTAGAAAACATGTAAGGAAAAATTGCAATTCTGGATACATTTTTAGGCCTATTATTAAGTAGATAACTTCTTCCCAGGAGTGCTTACAAAATTCTGAGCATGTGTGCAGTGTTTTCTTTTTAGCAGGGCACATAGTGATAGGACGAGAGGGAATGGCTTTAAATTGGAGGGGAGAAGATTTAGACTAGATATTAGGAAGAAATTATTGATAATGAGGGTAGTGAGACACTGGCACAGGTGGTCCAGGGAAGTTGCGGCTGCCCCATTCCTGGAGGTGTTCAAGGCCAGGTTGGATGGAGCCTTGAGCAGCCTGGATTGGTGGGAGGGGTCCCTGCCCATTTCAGGGGGGTTGGAACTGGATGATCTTTAAGGTCCTTTCCAACCCAAACCATTCTATGATTCTATTCTGACAGTACAAACTGACTGTGATTGTTAATTGTACAAAGTCAGTGAATGTAAGTAAATTATATAAAATATGTATTTGCATGAGCTTAGTGTCATAAGTAAGTACCCACGGAGAAGCTTTCAGCCATCAGTTAACCTTAGCTCTTGTGCAAATAACATTTGATTTAGCATAACATAAGACAATTCATTTAATTTCATAGACATTCTATATATTTGATGAATATTGTAGTTGATTTAAAAGGTTTTGAAAGAAAGAGAATCATGGGAGGGCCTTGTAGAAGCAATTTAAACCTGTAAGTTTGGCTGAGTTTGTCTTTGCATACTGGAAATATGTTATTTCACTATATTACTATTACTTCTGCTGGTGTTGTGAATTGTCACTGAAATGTAGAGATACTCCTATTGCCTTTGTGCTGGGGAAATAGGTTGCACAGCATTACAGAATTGAGCATTTAAATATCGAGGGAAATATTTCAAAGCTGAAAATACCTTTTATTAAAGGCCTCATTTACTTTGATGCTGATAATGAATAAATATGCATAACTGAAATCCAATGGGCAGTCTCTTGAAAATTCAGAGTATTTTTTTGGTGCCATGGCCTGCAGTTCTGGTGTAAGTGGTGTACATTTATATGCACCATCTAAAATTATATACTTGTGATAAGATAAATGATGAAATAATCAAGAAGTTTTGATTAATTCTTTATTCACACTGCTGTGTGAATGAAAAATATTTTCATTTGACCTCAGTCAAAAACTTAATGGTTTACTGCTTGGTGTGGGTTTACTCTTTAATTTCTGAAGTTTTGTTTTCTTTTGTATCAGTTGAAGGGTTGGTTAAGGCAATTGATGATATCTGGATTTGTCAAATTTCAGGGCCCCCCTGGCACTCCAGGACTTATGGGCAGACCTGGGGCGAAAGGAGAACCAGGAGATTTTACTTATGATACTATCCTGAAAGGTGAAAAAGGAGATCCTGGTTTACCAGGACAACCAGGTACTCCTGGAAGGGAAGGAAGACCAGGAAAAGATGGATTGCCAGGTCTCCAGGGTCCGAAAGGAACACCGGTATGTGTATTTCATTATGTGTACATATTGTTCTACTGTGTGTTTATTGATGATTACGTAGTGTCCTATACATCGTGTCTTTCAGATCAGAATTCACATGCTTTTATTCCCTGTAAACGCTTTATTTCTATTGGCCTCATTCATTGTTCTACATCTTGTTCTTACCTGGAGTAATTCATTCCTCAGAGGAAGACTCTCTTTTCCCTGAACTAGTGAGGAAGATGGTCCTTGAACAAGAGACTAATTCAGAGTTAGATTTTGACCCTTTATTTTTACACACCATGCAAATAAGTGATCTGACTCAGGTGTATTCTGTATGGCTTGTTACTGTCAGGACTATAAAGTAAGGTTAGTTTCTCCACAAATTTGTGGGAGTGGGTGGTAGTTCTGTTCCTTTCCCCCTTTCCCACAGCCTGATATTGAGAGTTAATGTGGGTGATTTAGCTGATATCTGGAGATGATAGAAAGAATGCAGTTATCCAAGTAGAGACTGTTAAGATTCAACTCTGTTCTAGCATACTTCTCTATTTGTGGAAGCTAATGCTTCACAGGCTCTCACTGACAGCGAGTTCAGCTGATACAGATGCGGAACTGAATGTGGAGCTCACATCTGCTCCCAGTACCACCAATGGGACCAAGGTCCAGTTAGCTCTGTTGCTTACTAGGTATGATTTCCAAGCTATTCCACGTGAAACTCAGTTCCATTGAACTTAGTGATAAAAAGCCCACTTTATTCAGTATTAGAGGTACCTGTGCTAAATCCAAGTTACAAAATATACAAAGAGAGAGAATGACATGTCCTGTCTTGCCAATCAGTAAGAAGTACAATTATACTTTCCAAAAATTAGGGTACTGCTGGCTTGAAGGGAGAACGTGGTCCACCTGGCCAACCTGGACACCCTGGAGTACGTGGTGAAAGAGGTTTTCCTGGCCCTCCTGGGATAGGTGTTCCAGGGTTACCAGGTGACAAAGGAGACAGAGGCTTTGATGGAACCCCAGGCTTACCAGGCTTTCCAGGTAATGCTATAATATGCTTTAGACTAAACATAAGGAGGAATTTCTTTACGATGAGAGTGATGAGGCACTGGCACAGGTTGCCCAGGGAAGTTGTGGCTGCCCCATCCCTGCAAGTGTAGAAGACCAGGTTGGATGGGGCCCTGATCTAGTGGGAGGTGTCCCTGTCTGTGGTGGGTTTGTTGGAACTGGGTGATCTTTAAGGTCCCTTCCAACCCAAACTATTCTACGATTCGATATGCTTTATGTGTCCTTTAAGTGTTACAGCTTGGACGATTACTGGGATTCAAGATTGAAAGAAAAAGACTTTCTAATTTAAATCAGTGTTTGCTTTTAGCAGTATTATTGCAAATCTTTGTGGACAGTTTTCTTGAAGAGTTTGTTAGGTCAAATGGGATGGTTTAGGTTCATCCTAAACTGAGTTCATCCTTGTTTCCTATGAATCTTCTATTAAAAAAACCTTCATAACAAGTCAGTTGTAGTGTTATGGATGGACTAACGTAGCTGGCTAGGTGAAACTTGTTTAATTGTATTGATTCCTTTACTTAGTACGTCTTTACATTTGTAGGAGCAAAGGGTGAAGCAGGACGAACTGTACCGCTTCCTGGACCTCCTGGGGCAGATGGCCTTCCTGGGCCACCTGGTTTCCCTGGACCCCAAGGTATAGTAGTAGCCTGTTAATTTTTGTCTGTCGATCACAATGGCTCTGTTCCCCAGAAGTCAGCCTTTGAGTTAACCTTTGTTTTGTTTTCACTTCCAAAGGTGACAAAGGGAACCCTGGGCTTCCAGGTAGACCTGGTCTGCCAGGAGAAAAAGGTGCTGTTGGACAGCCAGGTATAGGTTTCCCTGGACCTCCAGGGCCCAAAGGTAAGATAAAGTTATCCATCTAACAGAGCTGACATAACTGGAATGCGAATAGAGGTTTGCATTGTCATCCGGTCATGGCTGCATGAGATTTGAGAGATGCAGCTGAAGGACTTTCCTTGCAGCTGAAGGTCCACAAGCATCACAATAAACATACTTTCAATGCACACTTGCTTTGGGCAGCAATGCAGTGCAGATACAGACAATGTCATAGCCGCTGCCACAACAGAAAGTAGTATTTTACAATATCTTAAATTGCAGCAACTGAGGTTGCTGTGAGATAAGGTGATCTTTCTGGGAGGTGAAGCACAGTGTGTGCTGGGTCAAAAAAACATGCTGACTTGACTATAATATTTTTGGACCAAAGCTAGCACCTCTGCCAGGCAGCTGGGAATGGTTTGTTAGAATATCAGCTTATTCAACATAAGTTTAGTGTTCCCTCTGTGACCGTTGTCAGGGTATGCACATAGCTTAGAGTGAGTCTAAATGTTCATATTCTGGTTTTGGATTTTGAGGAGAAGGATTTAGTCATGCTGCTACTCTTTTAGAAGTAGATGACTGATATTTCAGCAACTGACTTGGTCCGCAAAGTTCTTGTGAGTCTGCAGTATTATTTCATTTGTTATGATTCTACACACCAGCAAACTGGGAGGATCAGAAAGACTTGAGAAAGGGCAAATCATTGCCTATGGCCACCTCTGGTTCCTCTGAGACTGGTGTTGGATGAACCTGAACAGAAGACACCTGGTGCATCTGCAAAAGGATTTCTGTATGCTTTTTGATGCCAACAAGAAAGAAATGTCATGTCAAATACCTTTGTTTCAAGAATCCTTCCTTGAATTTAGCTCTACTCAATGACTTCCCTGAGGCTTAACCAAAAAGCTCAATTTCCCACGCCCTGACATCTTTGATTGGGAGAGGAGCTTCATCTCAATTCATTGAGTGTGTGTTGGTGTTGAGCAAGTGCTATCTTTAAGAGGTTTGCAGAATGTTGCATGTAGTCCTTCCTGCATTCCCAAGACACAGTGCATGGACCAGCTGAGGCATAGAAACCTTCTGCGTGCAACCCACAGCAGGACACATAGGACATGTCACGTAGTGTGTACTGAACAGAAGATGTTGATTCACAGATGAGTTTTGCTGTGCATCCCTCAGCCTGATGCCCCACACGTTATGTTGCCTTTTCTGAAGAAAACTTTAGGAAGCCAGTTTTGCAGACAGGATTTTTCATAATGACATGAAACCACAAGGCTGTCATTTTAAGAAGAAACATTCAGTAATTATTACTTCTGAGTCGTCGTTTCTCATCAGAAGTCAAGTGCTGCATGAAGGTCAATGTTTGAATCCTTGTAGAAACATTTGGGTGCTGGCATCCCTAAAAGTTTGTTGTAAAAGATTAAACAGACCTTTGCAAACACATCCCTGTTAGGATGTGAATAATTCAGTTAGAGGCCTGAAGAAACAGAAGAGGACACTTACATGCAGAGACACTAGTGATGTGAGTTTTGTTTTGTTTTGTTTTCTAGGTTTCCCAGGTCAGCCTGGTGCTCCTGGTCTGCCGGGGACTCCAGGAACCCCTGGCCTGGATGGTTTGCCGGGTGTACCAGGTTTACAAGGTCAAAAAGTAGGTATCAGCTGCTGATACTGTTATCTGTGACTGCACATGTTAACAAGAATGTGTGCAAAGATCCTTGCTCTTTGAAAAAAAAAAAAAAAAGAAGTTGGCCAAACTGCCCTTCATCTTGTTTCCCACTATGAACAGAAAGGAAGAGAGTAGGTGGATGAATGCTTGACGTTAACGCTAAAGGGCTTTCCAGCAGTCTCCTGAAGTCATGTATAGGTTAGGGTTCCAACCTAATGATTCTATAATTCTATGATTTTGCTCTTCTTCTGAGTGATATAAATACAGTCAGTGAATGAATTCTTGGTTCTGATGTGTTGATTTCCAATCTATTGTGTTTCTTTGGTTAGGGTGATCCTGGTGTAGGTCTGCCGGGCCCTAAGGGATTGCCAGGCCCCCCAGGAGTACCTGGCTTCCCTGGAGAAAAGGGAAATCCAGGACTGCCTGGCTTACGTGGCGAGCAAGGCTTTCCAGGCATACCTGGACAGCAAGGATTCAGAGGTAACGCTCCCAGAAAAATACAACTCTGTATTCCTATTTTCTTTTTAAAGTTACTCCCCCACAGATGCAGCAAAATCTCTGTTCACCACTGAGATATCCTGCTGATATCTCGAGGCACTGCCCTTTTTCCTTCCCCTCATTTTCTCTTACCAGCTACTGGTAGGAAATGCTACCAGCAAAGAGCAGCTCTTCCTCCAGGCCCAGGCAGGAGGCTGGAATGAGGTCTCGTTGGCCAAGTGCTTCCAAAGGCCCTTGTCTAGCATCTTCAGCAAACAGGATTTCAAGTAACGTCAGAGGGTCCTCAGTCTACATCTCTGTCTTTCCACAGGTGACCCTGGCCTCCCAGGACTGAAAGGCTCACAGGGCCCTCCAGGCGCGCCAGGGCTGGGTCCACAGGGATCACCAGGACCCCCTGGGCAGCCAGGACCACAGGGACCACCAGGTGAGAGGAAAACATTTCCTTCACAGTGATTAAGATCAGATTTTTTGCATAACTGCATCTTGACATTGGTAAAAACATTGCTCCTGAGCTGTGCTGTGGTGTGAGGTTGCTGAGGGTCCACAGGGGATCACGCTGGTGAGCTTTCTCCATGTGGTCCAAAATGCAGGGCCAGACTTCCTAAGAAAGTACCTGCCTTTTTATTCAGTGTCCTCAGGTCATGGGTGGATGATATATGTAAGATCAAAGCCTCACTAAGAAAATTAGGACTATTTCTGCTGTCGGGCTTTGAATCTTCATCTTTTGTGCCATGTAATTTCTGAACTGCAGGTGCACATTTTCAGATATTACTCTTAATGTTATTCCCTATGCTCTGTAAAGGACTAATCCTGTATCTTCTGGTTTTTCCTAGGTTTTCCGGGAATAAAAGGAGAAAAGGGGTTCCCTGGCATCCCAGGTCTAGATATGCCAGGACCAAAAGGGGATAAAGGTAGCCAAGGCCAGCCCGGAGTACCAGGATCTGTGGGGTTACCTGGCCAGCCGGGCCGGCAGGGGGATATTGGACTGAAAGGATCAGCAGGTAAACATCTTTTCTCTTGGAAACCAGCATCCAGTGCACGAAAGGGGCCTAAAAGAGAGCTGGGGAGGGATGCTTTACAAAGGCTTGTAGGGATAGGACTAGGGGCAATGGCTATAAACTGGAGAGGGGCAGATTTAGACCAGACATAAGGAGGAATTTCTTCATTGTGAGAGTGATGAGGCACTGGAACAAGTTGTCCAGGGAAGTTGTGGCTGACCCATCCTTGGAGATGTAGGCGGCCAGGTTGGATGGGGCCTTGAGCAGCCTGATCTAGTGGGAGGTGTCCCTGCTCATGGCCAGGGGTTTGGAGCTGTGTGATCTTTAAGGTCCCTTCCAACCCAAAATGTTCTATGATTCTGATTCTGTCTTTGACAACTTTTTTTTTAAGTTGTGGTAGCATGCTCTTTCACTTGGTTAGGAATTGATCCATCAAAAAGACCAAGCTTGAGAAAACATGTGGGCTGACGTCAGTAAAGTAGTAACTGAACGACTACTCGGTTCTTTTGGTTGATCAGGGTGGTGGTTGAGTCACCATCCCTAGAAGTATTTAAAAGATGGGTAGAAGAGGTGCTCAGGGACATGATTTATTGGAATATAGGAATGGTTGGACTCAATAATCCAAGGGGTCTTTTCCAACCTAGTGATTCTATGATTCTATAATCAAATCCAGCAACCTGCCTTTAGCCTGTAATAATGCAAGGGGAGCCATTTGCCTTCATCCAGAGCCACTTCAGTTTAATCTGGAGCCATTCCCCTTAATTTAGAGTAACTCCAGTTTAATCTAGAGCCATTCCCCCTAATTTGGAGCCATTCCTGGTAACTTGGGAGTCACTCCGGTATATTCCAGAACCACTCTTCTTGCACACGGATCCCTCTATTTGATATTTAGAATCATAGGATCGTAGACTAATCAGGTTGGAAGAGACCAACTGGATGATCGAGCCCAACTATTCCTGTCAAACACTAAACCATGACACTTAGGACCTCATCCACCTGTGCCTTAAGCACCTCCAGGGAATGTGAATCAACCACCTCCCTGGGCAGCCTGTTCCAGTGCCAAATGACCCTTTCTGTGAAAAAATTTTTCCTAATGTCCAGCCTAAACCTCCCCTGGCAGAGCTTGAGACCGTTTCCTCTTGTCCTGTCCTCTGTTACATGGGAGAAGAGGCCAGCACACTCCTCTCTACAACCTCCCCTCAGGTAGTTGTAGAGAGCAATGAGATCTCCCCTCAGCCTCCTCCAGGCTAAACACCCCCAGCTCTCTCAGCCATCCCTCATAAGGCCTGTTCTCCAGCCCCTTCACCAGCTTGTAACTGGCCTCCAGCTGGATTTAACACCATTTCCCACCACTCTCTGGGCCCGGCCATCCAACCAGTTTTCCACCCAGGAGCGTGTTTGCCTGTCCAGGCCAGAGGCTGACAGTTTCTGTAGTAGAATGCTGTGAGAAACTGTGTCAGAGGCTTTACTGAGGTCCAGGAAGATACATCCACAGCCTTTCCCTCATCCAGAAGCCAAGGCACTTTGTCATAGAAGGCGATCAGGTTAGTTTGGCAAGACCTGCCTTTTGTGAACCCGTGTTGACTGGGCCTGATCCCCCGGTTCTCTTGCATGTGCTCCATGATAGCACTCCAGATCACCTGCTTCATGACTTTCCCTGGCACTGAGGTCAGACTGACAGGCCTGTAGTTCCCTGGATCCTCCCTGCGACCCTTCTTGTAGATGGGCACAACATCAGCCTCCAGTCCAGTGGAACTTCCCGAGTCTCCTAGGACTGTTGGAAGATGATGGAAAGGGGTTTGGCCAGCACATCCGCCAGCTCCCTCAGTACCCTTGGGTGAATCCCATCCGGCCCCATAGACTTGTGGGTGTCTAGCTGGGCAAGCAAGACTCTGACCACCTCCTCTTGGATCATGGGAGCCTCATGTTGCTCCTCTAGCTCCTGGGTTTGTACACAGAGGGAACAACTTTCTTTACAATTAAAGACTGAGGCAAAGAAGGCATTAAGTACCTCAGCCTTTTCCTCATCCCCTGTCACTGTTGTTCCTTCTGCATCCAACAGGGACTGTATGGTCTCCCTAGTCCTCCTTTTATTGTTTATGTATTTATAGAGATATTTTTTTGTTATCTTTCACTGACTTTGCCAATCAGATTTCTAGTTGAGCCTTAGCCCTTCTGATTTTTTCTATACACAATCTCACTTCCCTCCTGTAATCCACCCAAGAGGCCTGTCCCCTCTTCCAGAGTCCATAAACATTTCACCTCTTCTTGATATCACTCAAGATCTCACTGTTCCACCAAGCTGTTTTTTTCCCCTGCCGGCTTTTTTAGCGGAACATGGGGATGGCTTCCGGAACATTTAATGATGTTCTGCCCAGTTTCAGTGACAGAATGTGGTTTTAACAATGACTTTGCTAATGATGATATTGTTTCCTGCAACAGGAAGTGTTAAGAATCTGTTGAAAAACTATTACTAGTTCTTATTCTGGTTTCCATAACTCTTATTTTTACTGTTGTCTTCTCTCTTGGGCTGTTTTAGATTGATCATCTTTGTCCCATTTTTTTCTTAAGTAGTGCAATTCCTAATATGACACAGAGTAAATAATTCTGTTTCTTGTACTTCTTTACATTACTTGTTTTGTTTCTGTTATTCACTCTTGTACTTTTGTTTCAGGAACTAAAGGAGAAATGGGAGTTATGGGAACTCCTGGATTGCCAGGAAGTCCTGGACCAGTTGGTGATCGAGGGTTGCCTGGTGAAAAAGGTAAGAAAGAGATTTTCTCAGAGTCAAAATTGTAAAATTAGCCTTTTTTCTGGAAAAAGTCTGGAAATAAGCAAAAATAAGGAGTGGGCTTGGCCTGAGGAATGTTTTATGTGAAGTAACTTCTCTGTAAGTTAGAAATACTGTAATTTAGAAAGCCATATAGAATTATGGAATGGATTGGGTTGGAAGGGACCTTAAAGATAATCCAGTTTCAATCCCTCTGCCATAGCAGAGACACCTCCCACCAGACCAGACTAATCTATTTTTCAACAACATAGAGTTGTTGTGCCCCAAGTGCAGGACCTGGCATTTGGCTGTGTTAAACCTCATCCCATTGGACTCTTTTTCACAGACCTGTTGTGAAGTCCTGGTATTTTTTATATTTTTACCCTTCATATTGCGATAAATAAGATTTTCCATAGTATGTTATTCAGTGTTCAAAAGTTGAATAAATAACTGATTTCACCTGTTATTGTCCACTAAATACTTTTACAAAGCCTTATGTGGCTCTACAATATTCTCTGCTATCAACTTGTAGGTAGCCAAGGTTTCAAAGGTATAGTTGGACCTCAAGGTGATCCTGGTGTCAAAGGAGATAAAGGTGAAGCTGGTCTCCCAGGCAAACCTGGAACCATGGACAATATGGATATGGTCAGTCTGAAAGGCCAAAAGGGAGATCAAGGAGAAAAAGGTAACTTTGATATCTAACTGTGGGTAAGTGGAATTAACACTCAGATTCCATTAAGCAGCAATGCTTTGTGTTCAGTTGTATCTTGGCTTTTGGCAACAGTTTTTTAATGTAGAAGTAAAGAATTTCTCACAGCGAATGCACATATTTTTCCAGTGTCTTTCAAATCCGTAGAAACAAAGATTAATCACAGATAGAAAGGGGTTTGGTTGAATGGAAAAGGTTCAACTGGTGCTTATAAAATCCATTTTTACTCTTTTAGCAGATGATTCTCTAAAGCAAATAAATTTTAAAACTAGAAACTATGGCTTGACAGAAGAGAAAAGCTATTTTTCATTTAAAACATGTAGTGAAAACACTGTTGTGGCCATGAATACCATCTGATACACACAGCCTGCAGACTGGCCTGTCTCACACAGCTTGGAAGGGCAGGTTCTTAACAGACCCGAGCCTGCAAGTTTTTGCTGCTATTCTGCCTGCTCATCCCATCCTGTCCAGCCCAAAGATACTTAGTACCCACAGAGATGCATGTAGATATAGTCCGTAATTTTGATGATTTACTGTTGCCTTCATCTCTCCAGGCGTGAATATCACTGTACTGGTATTTTTGTGGAAGACTGTCAGTGATGCTTAATGAGAAAATTTAGGTTTGGACATAGAATCTTAGAATCATAGAGTAGTTTGGGTTACAAGGGACCTTTTTAGTCAGCGGAACAATCAAATCAATCATTGCTGTTAACCCTGATATTATCTGGCACTTCTGAAGTAAGTCATTAATCTGACTCAAACACATGTTTGTTTGCAATTTCTTTAAAGATATAACTCACCTTGTAATTTGCACAGACACCTGTAAAATTATAATAGTTTGCATCCTTCTCTCAGCACTGGTTAAGTGACTCTAGATTTGTGTTTGAGTCAAGTGTGACTCTCGTGTACGAAGCTTGAATTCAGCCCTTTTCTTGTTCAGCAGAAGAAGCAGCAGTGATCAAAAATTTAGTAGTTTATATGGCATTACAGTAAATTCTGATAAAATTGGTCTCACTGTGTTTGTTTCCTTGGTGTCCAGGAGACCACGGAGCAACAGGAGAAAAAGGGTTACCTGGGGAATATGGAGAACCAGGAATTCCAGGGAAGGATGGTGAACCTGGTACTCCAGGACATCCAGGTATGTCTGAAGCTAACAACAGGGAGGCTGTTCATCAGAGGGTTTAAACCGCATTAACTCATGAGAGTCTTTATTTCTTTGCTCTCTGTAGGACCAAAAGGTGATCAGGGTCCCCCAGGGTTCCCAGGGGATCCAGGAATTCCAGGACAAAAAGGATCAGTTGGTGAAATGGGTTTGCCAGGTACTGATTGCTGGGAATTGTTCTTCTCCAGTCAATATAAAATAATGAGAGACCTCTGTGGAATATTTGTTGGTGTAGATCTACTGAATGGTTGCACTATTTGCAGTGTCTGAACTTCAGGCTTTGGGGACATTGCTTTCTCAATCCTTTTGTGAAATATAGATAATATGAGGGTTTCCTAAGTTTCTACATGTAAATCCTTTACTTGGATGTGTAGGATTTGTCCGTTTGTTGCAGGCAGGTAAATTTTCATTTAAAATGAAACCCATAAATGGGTTTCATAAAACCCATTTGTCTCTTTTTCTCTGTCCATATGTTTTCTTGCAAACTACTGACTATTATCCATTGTTGTAAAGCTGATCATTTAGGTGAGCAACAGTGTTCAATCAGTGCAAACTGAATGAGGCTTCTTGCGAACTTCTAAAGAGTTTGATGAGTTACTATGTATCGCATGTTAATTACAAATTGCAGTTGTTCTGGAAGAGCGATGGTATAGAGGGGATTGGTAAAGAATCGGATGGAGAAGAACCTATATCTCAACATGGGAGCTTTGCCTTGTCAGATGGCCTTAGAGCCAGAGAATCGTAGAATAGTTTGGGTTGGAAGGGACCTTAAAGATCATCTAGTTACAACCCCCCTGTGATGGGCAGAGTCACATCCCACTAGATCAGGCTACCCAAGGCCCCATCAAAACTGGCCTTGAACTGGCCTTGTGCTTAGCATATTTAGGAAATCAAAGCTTAAAGACCTTTACCGTAAGGTAAAGGAGGAAAAGTTTGCTACAGCAGTATCCCTTTGTCACTGTGGTGCAGTTAGAAATTATTCAAATCAACATATACTTTTATTCAAATCATATTTTTAGCAAGACCTTTGTTTGCTCTGAATACAATGTTAATGTCTTCTCTTATGAGGAGAGCTTATCATCCCCTAAAGATCCTACCTCAAAACTTTATTGACTACCTATTTTAGTGACTTATATTGCTTTTCTAGCTCTGAATAGCTGATAAAACACTGAAGAAAGAATAAAAGAATTATGAACACTGCTAGGGTGCCTGTACTTCTGATACTCACACATGGTTTTCCTTTTCTTTTACTAGGAACACCTGGAGAAAAGGGTCTGCCAGGAGTACCAGGTTCCCCAGGCACCCCAGGGTTCCCTGGGCAAAAAGGTGAAAAAGGAGACAAAGGAGCACCAGGTTTTCCTGGAATTGGCTTTCCAGGCTCTCCAGGTCAAAAGGTATTTACACCCTGAAGGTTTTATCTGTTTCTACCAACTACCTTATTCAAAAAATGCTGTTGGCCCTTAAACTATTTTATTATATTTTCTATTATGCTCGTTTAATTACCTGATGAGAAACTTGAAGAGTGTGCATATGCAGAGATTTAGATGCATTCTGTTTAATGGAACAGTTATCTCCAAGGTCCTTATTTATTCTGTCTCTTCAGAACAGGCTAATTCACAGTGCTAAAAATGGGGAGTTTGAAGGTGCTTCTGAAAAAAATGAGTAAAAAAGTGAAAAGGGCTTATTACAAGCAGAAAATACACCAAAATAGTGTTTCTGTACTATTACAGACATACTGGGAAGCTGAAAAAAACCTATGAAATGCTCAGATTTTAGTGAAAAGAGAAATGTCTGTGAAGTTAATTTAATCTCTAATGGTATTCTAATAGGATTCTCATTTATTTCACAATCCTTCCCCTAGCTCTACATTGACGGTAATAATGAATTTATAAGTGAAAAATTATTAAAAAATAAATCTGGTAGAAAACTTTCTCAAGACTTAAAAAAGATTTTCGTTGAAGATGATAAAGTGTAATAAGTAAGTTAAGAGGCCGATTTGGAAAAACCTTTGTAAAAACCATCATAAAAATGCATAGAAAATGACTCATTTTCATATGTAGGTATTAATCAATGATTAGAAAAGTCAATAATTCTGATAGTGGAATTAATGCTGAATTTAATCCTAAATTACTTTGTTCTTAAATGGAAAAAGAATGAAATTCTTAATAAATCTGATGGAAAAGAGGGGTAACATCTAGAATTGCAAATAGAAAAGGTTGTGTCAGAGTTAATTTGTGGGTGTTATAACTTGTGCTGCTTCTTCTAGGGAGAACCAGGAAGAACGGGTATTCCAGGTGTACCTGGAGATAAGGGTGAAAAGGGTAGCGCAGGAATTCCTGGAATGCCAGGTGCCCCAGGTCCCAAAGGATCCCCTGGCATGGCAGGATTTCCAGGCAAGTGTTTATGCTTTGGGAAAACGGAATTTGCAGTGAAAAAATAATGCGAATCTTATAGCAAATATCCTGCATGTAAATCAATGTCTTCTGCTTTTCTTTAGGGAGCCCTGGTCGCCATGGAGAAAAGGGTGAAAAAGGACTTCCTGGCTTAAGTGGCATTCCAGGTTTAAAAGGAGAACCAGGTAGAAAAGAAATATAGACCACCAAAGTACTGTTCCCCTCCAGGCAGTGGCTAAAACAAATGCTGTGACGTTTCACATTCATTTCGGCTCAGATATTTCCTGTTACATTTGTTAAATTCATAAGCAAAAAAAAAAAAAAAAAAAAAAAGGAAGACAGTGCTGTTTCCCAGGTAAGTGTGAAATAATGTAGTGCAGGGATAATACTTCATTGTTTGTGGAAGAGATTTTATCACCTTCCACAAGACTATGTATTGCTAAAGCTGTTCTGGTTTTTCTGAGTTTGTTTAAAAACAATAACGTTTATCCATGGGCCCAAACCCGAATCTCCACATTAGCATCATTCACAGATGCTAAAGAGGAGCTTTACTAGGGGAGATAGTAAGTTCATTGCTGTTTTAACAACATTTTTGACCTTAGAGCCTTGTGTTCTTAGTTTACTGGCTGCAGGATACATAATCATCTCATTGGACAGTGGGCTGTGCTATTCAGAAGTCTTTACTGGAGTTCCTGCACTCTAACTCACATAATAATAAAAATCTGTAATACTTGAACCCTGTCTCACACTGATTTAATTTGGAAGTAACCTCAAAGTCGCACTGAAGTCAACATGCAGTATCTGCTTGGTTTCTGTAGGAGGAAAAGAATAATTTAACCTTTTGTTTAGAGGCAAAAAAAAAAAGGTCTGACGATTCATAGGTGAAATGGAAATAACAACTATTTTTCAGGTGAACCTGGCATCCCGGGTCCTGCTGGTTCCATTGGACAGAAAGGTGAACCAGGTTATGATGGGATTCCAGGTGCAGCTGGTGTGAAGGGTGAACAAGGTACTGTGTCTGTCAAGTTTACGGAGCACAAAAATACACAGAGACGGGCTACACATGATTAGCTGGTAGAGGAGTGTGCTAGATTTGGAACCTTAGGAAATAAAGTTAGTATGGTGTCTTGCAAACTACAATCATCCATCACTGTAAAGCTGATCATTTATCTGAGTAACTGTTTAATCTACGTCATCCTGCAAGAATTTATTTCACATAAAGTTGGCAATACTTGAAAGAATTGGCAAGTTTGGGAATTAATTTCAGTCTGCAAATTAGCTGTGAAATAATGCTGTTGGCGTGCCTATTCTTAGGGAGGAAGGTTTTCAGTCACACAGGACCCATTGTGCTGGATACAATAGCAACATATGGCAAAGACAGTCTCTGCCCTGAAGAACTTATGCATAAACCATTTATTCAGTTTATATTTGCTTAATAGAGTTTTGTTCATTATAGTTTAAATTTAAGTACTCTCCTATCTTCTAAGTTTTTACTGCCTCTATATTACAGGTCTTCCAGGTAGAGGACTTCCAGGATTTCCTGGTGCAAAGGGAGATAAAGGTAAAGCATTTTTTAAACAAGCAGCAAACCTCCCTCCCAACATACTAGAAACATAATTCTGTAGTTCAGACATACTTTCTGCTTCATTCTTTTACATGCTCTGCCTTTTCAGAGCAGGCAGGAAACCTGCGAGGCTCAAATACTAATTTCTGTTACAGTGGCAACATCTTGGACATGAGTTAGATATGACCTAAAATAGGTAATTATTCGTAGTGTGGAATTTGCTGCAAGCTGTGCTGTGATGAGGTAATATAAATAACTCCTGTCTTTGTGTGCTGTGTTTTTGACTCCCAAGTATTTCTGTTTTCCTACTAATTTTGCAAGAATCAAAATCTCATAAGACTTTGTGCACCAGGCAGCTAAAGATAGTAGCCTTATGGCCAGGATCCGACAATAATGTTGTCGCCCAAGTCTGTTACTCAGCCCAGATGCAATTTTATCATCGAATCACAGAATGACAGAATCATAATACAGGAAAATTGTGTGGACAATCAAAAGTGAACCCCCAGAATTTTAGAATATCATTTATTTATCATCTCAGAGTGGGTAACAGTCATTAATTGCTGAGAAAGCCGTAATGATAGAGAACTTCTTTTAATAAGCAAATTTTCTAATCGTTGCTCAGTAAGGCATGTAGACTGCTAGGTTATGAGAGGAAGATTATTTTCTCAGCTTACTCATGTCTACCATTTTATCAGCACAGCTCTATTAAAAATATCTGAGTTTAGTGTAAATAGATATTGAACTGACATAAATGATGTTCCACATGTATTGTTGTTCCAAAATAACGAGTCCAGGTTTTAAGGACCATCTTCTGCCTAGGCAAAGAAACAGGGATCATATTCTTTATACATTTTATTTTTCTTATTATTGTACTTTTATCAGCTAACTATATTCTGCTTGCTTGGTCACGATCTAAAATTCGACTGAATTGCAAATGTTGACTATTTATACAAGCCTGAAAGTACTGTCCACATCTAGATCTTAGTGAAAAATATTCCTTTTTTCCCCAGGAGAAAGTTATTTTGTGCTTAGTTAAGCAAAACATCCATTACACAACTATGCCAATAGTAATGATAATGGAATAAGGGTTTAAGGGCTTTATATTCCTTGTGAAAGGACTGGTAGAAAGATTCTGAATGTTCATCTATTTTTAGAGCGAATTAAAGAAGCTCATTGATCAGTTTAGCTCAGAATAAAAGATGTATCAGTCAAACTCCTCTCTGTGTGGAGAATAATACAGTTTTCTTGAAGTTATGCCTTTTTTTGTACAAATATATAGAGGCAACGTCAGTGTTTTCTTAAGGAATAAAACTGTTTATGACTGTAATAAGGCAGAAGGTTTCAGCGAATGTGATCCTTTCTCTAAACATGTTTTTGGGGGTTGTTTCAAATCTTAGGTTCAAAAGGCGACGTGGGTTTCCCAGGATCCCCAGGAAGCACGGGGATCCCAGGCCCAAAAGGAGAACCAGGATATCCTGGTCCAGCAGGCCCTAAGGGTAGCCAGGGTCTTCCTGGACTACCGGGAAGTGCAGTCGCGGGCCCTAAAGGAGACAGAGGTCCCCAAGGCCAACCTGGCCTTCCAGGTAATTCTTTATCTTTAATATTAATGGACTGCTGTTAGTCAAAGATTACTAAATTAGTTAATAATATAAACAATATTGCATATCATTGATTATCCTCTATTCACAGATCAGAGAAAAGTTCCCATTCGTAGACAGTTTAACATTGTCATAGAATCAGAGAATGGTTTGGGTTAGAAGGCATCTGAAAGGTTATCCAGTTCCAACCCCCCTGCCATGGGCAGGGACACCTTCCACTAGACCAGGCTGCCCAAGGTTCCATCCAACCTGGCCTTGAACACCTCCAGGGGTGGGGCATCTGCAGGTTCCCTAGGCAACCTGTGCCAGTGCCTCACCGCCCTCATCGTGAAGAATTTCTTCCTAATATCCAATCTAAATCTTCTCCCTTCCAAATTAAAGCCATTCCCCTGTGTCCTGTCCCTCCATGCCTTTGTAAGAAGTCCCTCCACAGCTTTCTTGGAGGCCCCTTCAGGTACTGGAATGCTATTCTAGGGTCTCCTCACAGCCTTCTGTTCTTGAGGCTGAACAAGACCCAGCTTTCTCAGTCTGTTCTCATGTGGGAGGTGCTCCAGCCCTCGCATCATCTTTGTGACCTCCTCTGGACCCGTTCCAACAATTCGGTATCCTTCTTATGCTGAGGATTCCAGAACTGGACACAATATTCCAGGTAGGGTCTCACAAGAGCAGAGTAAAAAGGGAGAATCACCTCCATCATCTTGCTGGCTACACTTCCTTTGATGCACTACAGGACACAGTTGGCCTTCTGGGTTGCAAGTGCACATTGCCGGCTCATGGTGAGCTTCTCATCAACACCCCAAGTCTTTCTTCACAGGGCTGCTTTCAGTCATGTTGTCTCCTATCATGTACTGAAACCATGGATTGCCCCGACCCAGGTGTAGGACCTTGCACTTAGCCTTGTTGAACGTCACAAGGTTCTCACAGGCCCACTTCTCCACCTTGTCCCGGTCCCTCTGGATGATGTCCCTTCCTTCTGGTGTGACAGCTGCATCACTTAACTTAGTGTCATCTATGTCCTAGAACAGGTTGTTTTTATGTTCTCAGGCAACTGCTTTTCTTGAGAATTCTTTCTGACATTGAGAAGTTTGCCTCCTATTTCTGTGTTTCCCATGGACTTTATTTGCTTCTTAGAGGCAGCCGTGGCTGTATGTTCCTATGTCCTAGAGTGTTACTGTCTGTAAAAATAGCCTAGCATGGCCTTACAGAATCACAGAATCACCAGGTTGGAAGAGACCCACTGGATCATCGAGTCCAACCATTCCCACCGATCCCTAAATCATGCCCTTAAGTACCTCATCCACCCTCACCTTAAACACCTCCAGGGATGGTGACTCAACCACCTCCCTTGGCAGACTGTTCCAATGCCTAACTACCCTCTCCGTGAAGATTTTTTTCCTAATCTCAAGCCTAAATCTCCCCTGGCGGAACTTGAGGCCATTCCCTCTCGTCCTGTCCCCTGTCACTTGGGAGAAGAGGCCAGCACCCTCCTCTCCACAACCTCCCTTCAGGTAGTCGTAGAGAGCAATGAGGTCTCCCCTCAGCCTCCTCTTCTTCAGGCTGAACAATCCCAGCTTTCCCAGTCGCTCCTCATAAGATTTGTTCCCCAGCCCCTTCACCAGCTTTGTTGCTCTTCTCTGGACTCGCTCCAGAGCCTCAACATCCCTCTTGTGGTGAGGGGCCCAGAACTGAACACAGAACTTGAGGTGCGGTCTCATCAGTGCCGAGTACTGAGGGAGAATAACCTCCCTGGACCTGCTGGTCACACTGTTTCTGATACAAGCCAAGATGCCATTGGCCTTTTTGGCCACCTGGGCACACTGCTGGCTCATGTTCAGTCGGCTGTCAACCAACACCCGCAGGTCCTTCTCCTCCTGGCAGCTTTCCAGCCAGGCTTCTCCTAGTCTGTACCTCTGCTTAGGGTTGTTGTGCCCCAAGTGCAGCACCCGGCATTTGGCCGTGTTAAACCTCATGCCGTTGGTCTCAGCCCAGCAGTCCAGCCTGTGGCTCTGTGCACTAGAGGTTAAGGAGGAGAGCAGAGCAGAGCTGCCATAAGTCTCAAGCATGTTCATCCCTGAGAACGTACCATCTGTTTGTTTTGCATTTATAGAAACTCCTTGATGTTTTCCATCAGCCACAGGCTGATAAATTATAGGTGTCTAGTCTGATGGAGAGTCATATGGACCTCCCCCTGCAACAGGTTCTCATAATTATTTTCAGGAAATATTGGTACTTTAAATACTTCGCTTCTTCTCATGGGAATATTGAGCCAGCTTGTCCTCTACAAGGTACTGCTCTGAACACACTTTGCCGCTAAATACTCTCTTCTTCTGGTTTGTAGGTTTACCAGGTCCAATAGGACCACCAGGACCCCAAGGTGTGGAAGGAGCCAAAGGAGAGCAGGGGAGCATTGGCTGGCCTGGGACTCCTGGAAGTCCAGGAGTCAAAGGTGATCCAGGTTTCCAGGGACTGCCAGTAAGTTACTTTCTGTACACTCCAGATTTGCTGAAAGCTTGTTCTTGTAATTCATGGGTATATTAATCATAGATGTTGCTCACTCAAAATAATGATACTTAATGCTCAAACTACCTTTGGACTCACTGCTGATGATGTAAAGTCAGCTTGAAAACGTTTCAGTTCTCTCCTTTTAAAAGCTGCCTACAAATAAGCCCTTGTAAGCTAATGAACTTATTAGAAATTTATAGATAGTGAGCAGTAACATACAACACCCAGAATAGAATTTGCAGTGTGTTAAGCGTACAGAATGGCTGCAGCAGATCCATAAATCCTGCAAATGCATTAGTAGTTAATTTTAAATGTTGCCTATATCACGATAAATTGCTTTCTGAAAATATCTGAACTGTTTGGTTTTGTTATGAAATCTTTCAAATGAAGTGCACTTTCTGTACTGTCAGTGATGAAATGTAGCTCCTGATTTAGAAATCAAGCAGGCAATGCTATAAATATGTTGTTGTCATATATTATTCATTTTCCCTTTTCTGTATATTAGGGAGAATTAAGTGGAATAGGGCACTCGCGTGTAAGAGTTGGTCTTCTATACTCTATCCCTTAGGGTATCTGCTGCCTTTTTCTGCATTGAAAACTACGCTCTATATTTTAACTTTTAATTTCCTCTTTCCTGCTAAGAAAATAATAAAAATGATAATGAAATCTGTGTAAGAAGGAATAAGAAACTAGGTGTATCAACTCAGCAGTTCCTAGTGTACAGAAGGAAGGAGGACCCAGGAATAAATTCCTAACATGCAAGGCAGGATAGTGATAGTGAACTGAAAGCTCCATGTTAGTCTTGATAACAGAGATCTACTGAATCTTTTTCTGCATCCAGGAGTCAATTCACACAAACATCAAGGATTTGCTTCCATGTTCTGACATTGGAACTTGTCTAAGTCTTTTTACTTTTTATTAGCTATACTGTTAATGAGACTTTATTCTAATCTGGTATCTTTGTAACGCAAAAAAAATATTTTAGTAAGAACAAGGCATCACATGTTCCTTTAAAAGAAGCTTCTCATCTGGTCACGGTAGATAATAACTGCTCGTTAAACTTAATGGTTTTTCTATAGTATTATTTTTTATAGATATCGAAAAATAAACAGCCTATTTGGTATTCACATCGTGATAGTGTGGGGTAACTATACTATACGTTTTCTTTTATACAGGGTAGTCCTGGTTTACCAGGAGATATTGGTCAAAAGGGTGATCTGGGACCTCCAGGACTTCCAGGCATTCCAGGTGATGTGAAAATTTGCCATATTCCTAAAAAGCAGGCAAAGATTTCCCTTTCTTATCCTTCCTCTCTCTCTCAAAAAAAAAAAAAAAAAAAAGTCATTCAAAGAATGTTGAAAGAATATTGACTTTGTGTTACAAATTATTGAAAAAGGACATGAAAAGCTGCATCAAAATAAAAAAAATGTTAAGATTTTTCTTAAGGAGATTTTGCCTTTTGGCTGTTGTATTGCTTTGCTTTGCTGATTTTAAGTGCACATTTGCTTTAAAAGGTGGGTGTAAAACCAATTGTTTAGACATTATCAGTCAAGAACCTTTGAGATTTTCTTGACAACTGGAGAAGCAAATATCGTAACTATGTTTGAGGAAACACATGCTCAGTATGTGCACGTTGTTGACTAAATTGCTGCTGTTGTCACCATCATACACGTTAAAACACCGTGTGTATAAAAAACGAAGTTTTTAATAGAAAAAATATTATAATCTGAGAAGGATTTTATTGATTAAAGAGAAATTTGTTCTCACTCATCATTTCTTTGGTGACATAATGCATTTGTTTGTAACTTGTTCTTGCAAACAATTAAAAAGTACTTGTGCAAATAAAGTCGTGGCCCTTGCGTGATGGTGGGGTCATACATGATTATTCTGAATAAATCTTTCCAAATCAAGAAACTACTGATTTTTCATATCAATATTTCCCCTTGACTTCAGGTCCAAAGGGAATCGCTGGCTTCCCAGGCCACAAGGGAGAGCGAGGTGACCAAGGTCTTCCTGGATCTAAAGGTATAACATAAAGACTTGCTTTTTTTCACAGGTGGCATTCTTAAACTGGTTGTGACTAATCAATTAATAACTCCCTCCTCCTTTTATTCAGTGTAAAAGGATACGAAGCCAGGTATGGTATCAGCATCTGAATGGTCAGACTAGATTCAAGTATTGTGTAGACAGTGTATGTATTTATTTCCTGCTCTGAAAAACCAGTACTGAGGTTTTGTCTTTATTACACTCTTTAAATGGTATCCTAGAACCATAGAGTCATAGAATGGTTTGGGCTGGAAGGGGCCTTGATGCAAGGTAAACTTGGTTTTTTGCTTTTTTTTTATTGGCAATACTAAATAGGTGCTGATTTCCTCTGTTAACCTTGGCAGGTTTACCAGGCCCACCAGGCCCACCAGGTGCTTTTCAGCTTGTTAAAGGGGATCCTGGCTTACCTGGCCCTACAGGACCAGTTGGTCTCAAAGGATTTCCAGGACTTCCAGGTCCTAAAGGACAGCAAGGTGAGCATTTATAACTTGTAAGCAGAAATATATTTTTAGTAATGTAAAAGTAGACCAATGGTGGATTTTTGGTATAATATTGTCCAGCTTTTTATTAGCTATTTAAATTGTGTCAGCATTGAGGAAGAGAGCACTTCTTTTTGAAGCTCATCCAAAGGAGTCCCAGAAACAGATGCCTTCATAGTGATTTTTTTTATAGGCTCTCACTCTGCAATCATCACTTCAGTATCTGAAATTAGCACTAAGCAGCATGACTTGCTGCACACCGCTCATCCTTTCCCTAGAATGTATTTGTTAGGGTATCTTCTGTCGTTCATGTTGAATCCATACTTAATTACTGTGTACATGAAGAAACCACTTTGATCTTGGAGCAGAAAGTCCTTCCTGAGGAAGCTTGTTCCACAGCTCTAGACTTCATCTCTTAGTCCAGACACTGCAATTTCTATAAAGAAAAGAACTGCAAGAATTAAACGCATCAGGGAACAACAAAATGGAGCAAAGGGTAAGACAAATGAAATGCTAGCACAAGGACACATCCTTCAGAATGCAGGACACGGAATGCAATGAGAGCTTAGAGGTGTCCTTACGCTGTTAAGATCCTAAGAGAAAGCTTTGTTCCTGATTGGTTTATAAGAAGATGTGGAATTATGGTGGAATATAATTAGTATCTTCTTTCTACTTAATATAATAGATAGGAAAGTTTGCTTTTGAAGGTGGGGTTACACCTCTGCAAGTGCTGTCTGCTAGAAAATAGCTGTGAAATAATCTCAGTGATTGAACACAGCGTGGGTTTATTTCTGTGAGATCTGTCGCTGTTCTCTAGTAGTCAGTTCAAGCCATGAACTACTGCTTTTTGAGTGGTCAGGAAAAGGATAGCTGTGATTAAACCTCCTGATATGCCACAGAAATGCTGGTGTGGAGTTGATAGTGTTAATTTCTTTTTCCCAAAGTCAGAGTTACTGAGTTTATGTAGGATTAGAAACGTCCCTAGAAACTGATAAAGGGAAGACATAACATATGTCTGAAAATTCTGGGAAGAAGCTAAGAGATGCTGATTTCCCACTGTTTGTCAGCCTACTTTTTTTTGGTCTGTTTTTGATTGAGTCATATGATAAAATGAGAGGGAAGAGATTGCGGTCCTTCCTTTTCATTTTCGAGGCAAATGCTAGTAATTTTTGAAGCACATTGTTTGCTTGTTTCTCCATGCTTCTCTACTATAATCAGTTTGCCAGCACTAACTCACAAAAGTGTTCTAGATATTGAAATATAAGCACTGAATCTGCATGAGTTTAGTTTATGCTGAGGTGTGCCTGTGCTGCACTTAATTAAAAAACAAAAAGTCAAAAATAACATGAAGTAATATTCAGTAATAACTACTCGCTGTTTTTTTTAACAGGGGTGACAGGACCTCCAGGCGTATCTGGACCACCTGGTAGTCCAGGATTTGATGGTAAACCTGGGCAAAAAGGAGAAGTTGGTCCTTACGGTCCCCCAGGTGAGCCCATGAGTTCTTCAGATTTGATTCCTTTATAGAAAAATGATATGGGAGATCAGGTGCAAGTGTGTCTAGTTTCACTTCTTTAGTTTTGTAGGCGGAGTACTGCTGTCTGTAGAGATAAAAGGAGACTCTCTGTATTGTAGGGCCCAGAGGATTTCCTGGTCCACCTGGCCCCGAAGGTTTGCCTGGGGCTATGGGCCCACCAGGTGCACCATCTGTTGCTCATGGCTTCCTTGTTACCAGACACAGTCAAACCACTGAAGAACCGTCATGTCCATTTGGAACAAGGCTGATTTACCATGGCTACTCCTTGCTTTATGTACAAGGCAATGAAAGAGCACATGGCCAAGATCTGGGTAAGTAGAGACTGAATTAAAATTCCATAAGAATTCATTAGAAACCAAGTGTTTCTTTCATTTGTAGAACTGTATTGAACAAACCTGTGTTATGATCCTTGGCTAGGTGGTCCTTTGTTATGCCTTCTTGGTTGTTGCAAGTAATGATTTGGTGTATAGTGTCAGTTTATTTAAGAAAGTCTTTATCAAGGCCTTTGACGTGGTCATCCATAACATCTTTGTAGTCAAATTAGTGAGGTGTGGGCTGGCTAAGTAGATGATAAGGTGAGTGAAAAAAAAAAAAAAATTAGGCTCAGAAGAATGTGATCAGATGTACCAAGTCTTGAGTGGTAATTCTTGCTCAGTGATGTCCCTCAGGAATTAGCTTTGGGCCAATACTGTTTAATGAATTTAATGGTGATTTGAGTGGTGGGTTAGAGTGCACTCTCATCAAGTTTTTGGGTAATGCCAGACTGGGAGCAATGGTTGATTCCCTAGTGGACACGGCTGCCATTCAAAGGGATCTGGCCAAACCGAAAGAAATGACTGAGAAGAACCTCAAGAAGTTCAGGAAAGGCAAGTGCAAAGGGGTATACCTAGAATGAAATAGCCTCGTGCAGCTGAAGAACGTAGATACTGACTGCTGTTTCCAAGAGCTGCAATACAGATTGCTAGAAAGCTGCTTTGCAGAAAAGGACTTGGGGAGTCCTAGTGAGCAACACTGAACGTGAGTTAGCAGTGTGCCATTGCAACTACTCATTTTCCCACTGCCCAACCTACTGGGCTCTGTTGGCAAAAGTGCAACCAGCAGATGGAAGGAAGTGATTCTTCCCCTTTGTCTGGTAGTTGTGAGGCCACATCTAGTATATTGTGCCCAGGCTTGGGCCTCCCAGGATAAGGAAGACGTTGATATACCACAAGGAATACTACAGCTAACAACAAAGGTGACTGATGGGGTCTGAGCAGTCTGATGGAACTAAGTTTGTTCAGCCATAACAGAAATTTAGGAGGAGACCTTTGTTGCTATTTATAGCTGTCTACAGGGAGGGTAGAGAAGGTGGAGCCAAACTCTTCTCAGAGGGACTCAGTGGCACAATCACAGAATCAACAGTTTGGAAAAGACCCATCAGATCATTGAGTCCAACCGTTCCTATCAAACACTAAACCATGCCCCTCAGCGCCTTGTCCACCTATCCCTTAAACACCTTCAGGGAAGGTGACTCAACCACCTCCCTGGGCAGCCTGTTCCACTGCCCAATGACCCTTTCCATAAAAAATTTGTTCCTAATGTTCAGCCTGAACCTCCCCTGGTGGAGCTTGAGGCCATTGCCTCTCGTCTTGTCCCCTGTCACTTGGGAGAAGAGCCCAGCTCCCTCCTCTCCACAACCTCCTTTCAGGTAGTTGTAGAAAGCAATGAGGTCTCCCCAAAGCCTCCTCTTCTCCAGGCTAAACACCCCCAGCTCTCTCAGCCGTTCCTCATAAGGCCTGTTCTCCAGCCCCTTCACCAGCTTTGTTGCTCTTCTCTGGACTCTCTCCAGAATAAAAACAGTGGACACAAGTATGATAGATAATACAGTAAAACACAAAGAAGAGGGAGTTTTATGATGCTGGAATGTTTACACTGGAACAGGATCCCAGGGAGTTCGTTGAATTTGTGTCTTTGGAGATACTAAAAAATGGGGCTATGGACCCAAGCAAGCTCATCTAACTAGCAAGCGGTTAGGATAGATGACCTCTAGAGGTACTTTCCAACCTAAGCTATCCCATAATTCTACAAGCAAAACTGGGCTACTCTTTGCCTTGCTCTGTTCCTTCCTTACGGAGCTAAGAGGAATTGCTTCCTCTAAGAGAAGTGGACCCTCCAGAGCAAGTCTCATCTGCTTTTCAGCAGCTCCTTCAAATATTGTTTGGCGGTTGTCAACAGTTTAATGAAAACAGTTTCACAAGTAACCTTCCACTTAACATTTCAGGCACGGCAGGAAGCTGTCTTCGTAAATTTAGTACCATGCCTTTCTTATTCTGCAACATCAACAACGTATGTAACTTTGCCTCGAGGAACGACTACTCCTACTGGCTGTCCACTCCTGAACCCATGCCAATGAGTATGGCTCCTATCACTGGTGATAACATCAGACCGTTCATCAGCAGGTATGATTTCAGTTCTGCTGTGTTTATTAAATGAAGCAACCCATGAAAAGTGTGTACGGTACTTTATTTTTATTGAAAAGGTTTTTAATCTGTATACTTTGATTTCCTGCCTTTAAGTGTAATGTTTGAGTGACTTTGATGAAATGTTTCGAAGTGTGCGTGTTTTCAGTTTAGACTTTGATGAAAAATAAATCCATTTGGGGGGAAATCTAAACAAGTAGAGTAATCTGAGTCCAATTGAAATGAAGAAAAAACTAAAAATTACTGTGAAATGATATTTTTCAAAATTGGTGATAAAAGCCATGAAATACTTTGAAGGAGAAAAAAGTTTGAATTTATTCCCACTTCTTGTCCAAAACGATTCTTCATTTTTTGACTACCCATAGCTTCAAGCATTTAGGGCTCAGTTTCCTTTTATTTGAAATTGGTAGCATTATTTATCATACAGTAGAATGCCAGGCTACTTCCGTTGTTTTGGACATGCCGCTTGAATACAGCTATTATTGTCTGAATTAAAGGAAACAGTTGCAAAATCAATCATCTATTTTTTAATCATTCCAGATTCTCAACTAGCAGAAAATGCGGCTCTTGTGTGAGACATAACTGTTCGGCACCAATCCAACACATTGAATCTTTGGATCAATATAAATTTTAAGGCCACTGGCAAAAACACTATCCTGGCATAACATGCCCAATACTGAAGGGAGAGGTGTGAGCAAGAGTGTAGTGAGCTGTGCCACTAGCACAATTAAGAATCTGACAAGGGCATCTCCAACTTATAACTTAAACGATAATCACTAGATATAGGCAGTAGTATTGGACATAGCGTTGTGTCCAGTACTGTTCAATGTCTTTATTGATGATTTGGATGAGGGTGTTGAATGAACCCTTAGGAAGTTTTGGAATGACACTAAGCCGGGTGCGAGTGTCTTGACGATAGGGAAGTTCCACAGAGGGATCTGAACAGGTTGGATCGATGGGCTGCAACGAACGGTATGAGGTTCAACAAATGCAAGTACCGAGTCCTGCATTTGGGCACAATGACCCCATGCAGCGCTACAGGCATAAGGAAGAGTGGCTAGAAAGCTGCCCAGCAGAGAAGGACCTGGGCGTGTTGGTTGATAGGTGGCTTAGTATGAGCCAGCAGTGTGCCCAAATGGCCAAGACAACCAACAGCATCTTGGCCTATATCAGAAACACTGTGGCCAGCAGAATTACAGAAGTGATTGTGCCCCTAGATTCACCATTGGTGAGGCCACACCTCGAATCTTGTGTTCAGTTTTGAGCCTGTCACCACAAGAAGGACACTGAGGTGCTGAAGCACATCCAGAGAAGGGCGACAAAGATAATGAGGGGGATGGAGAATAAATCTTATCAGAGGCAGCTGAGGGAACTGGGGTTGTTTAGCCTGGAGAAAGGAGGCTGAGGGAAGACTTTATCACTGTCTACAACTACCTGAAAGGAGGTTTTAGCGTGGTGGGTATTGTTCTCTTCTCCCAAGTGACAGGTGATAGGACGGGAGGAAATGGCCTTAAGTTGTTCCAGGGAAGGTTCAGATTGTATATTAGGAAAAATTTCTTCACCAAAAGGGTTTTTGAGCACCAGAACAAGCTGCCTAGGGAGGTTGTTGAGTCACCATCGCTGCAGGTATTTAAAAGATGGTAGATGGGGCTATGATTTAGTAGTGGAGAGCTATGTTTGGACTTGGTGATCTCAAAGGTCTTTTCCAGTGTTCTGATTACTGTTGCTGTCTCTAATCTGTATCAACTCTTGGTGATCCCTTTTCCTGCCATATAAAGTGAATGGGAGTAGAGATTGCCATTATTGTTATTTTTCAGATCAGTATTTTGCATCCAAGGTAAAGCAAAATTCAAATTGCAATCTTGATATCTTGGTATCTTCAAAATACTATTTTGCTCTGCTGCGAGAGGTTTTATATTTATTTTACATAATAGAATCCACCTTGTGTCCGTAATTGTGCTCTGTACTCTGGTTTTGGTTTAGTGCATTTAGAGTTGGTATGCCTTGAAAATGAGTGGCCACATTTGACGGCAAGATTCTCAAGAGAGACTATAGTTTTTGTTGGTCTTCCTTTGTTCTTTGGAAATGAATAGAAGGAGCTTGACTTTCAGAAAAATTCAAATGTACAGCTTCCGAAATTCATGTTCGTCTTATGCCATCCCTGATCAAGTACCCAGAATAACCTTTTAAAAATCACTTTTGAAACTCTTACTCAAGGAGGAAACCCACCAACATTTTGACTTATCTTGTTCCATGGTTTTGTACCATAAAAATGCATATGTGTCTCAGAATCACAGAATCACAGAATGACCAGGTTGGAAGAGACCCACTGGATCGTCGAGTCCAACCATTCCCACCATTCCCTAAATCATGCTCCTAAGCACCTCATCTACCCTAACCTTAAACACCTCCAGGGACGGTGACTCAACCACCTGCCTTGGCAGACTGTTCCAATCCCTAACCACCCTCTCTGTGAAGAATTTCTTCCTAATCTCAAGCCTAAATCTCCCCTGGCGGAGCTTGAGGCCATTCCCTCTCGTCCTGTCCCCTGTCACTTGGGAGAAGAGGAGAGCTCCCTCCTCTCCACAACCTCCCTTCAGGTAGTTGTAGAGAGTAATAAGGTCTCCCCTCAGCCTCCTCTTCTCCAGGCTAAACAACCCCAGCTCTCTTAGCCGCTCCTCGTAAGATTTGTTCTCCAGCCCCTTCACCAGCTTTGTTGCCCTTCTCTGGACTCGCTCCAGAGCCTCAACATCCCTCTTGTGGTGAGGGGCCCAGAACTGAACACAGTACTCGAGGTGCGGTCTCACCAGTGCCGAGTACAGTCTCTGTGTGTGTGTGTATATATATATATATATATATGTATATATACATACCCAACCGTATCTTGGGCTGCATCAAAAGAAGAGTGGCCAGCAGGTCAAGGGAGGTGATTCTGCCCCTCTGTTCCTCTCTTGTGAGACCTCATCTGTAGTAATGTGCCCAGTTCTGGGATCCTCAGTATAAAAAGGATATGGAGCTGTTGAAATGGGTCCAGAGGAGGGCTACAAAAATGATCAGAGGAATGGAGTACCTTCCATACAAGGACAGGCCAAGAGAGTTGGGGTTGTTCAGCCTGAAGAAGAGAAGGCTCTGAGGAGACCTTACATTGACTTTCCAGTCCCTGAAGGGGCAACAAGAGAGCTGGAGAGGGACTGTTTACAAAGTCTTGTAGTGATAGGACTAGGGGAAATGTGAATAAACTGGAGAAGGGCAGATGTAGACTAGGCATGAGGAGGAACTTCTTCATGATGAGAGTAATGAGGCACTGGCCCAGGTTGCCCAGGAAAGTTGTGGCTGACCCATTCCTGGAGGTGTTAAAGGCCAGGTTGGATGGAGCCCTGGGCAGCCTGGTGTGGTGGGAGGTGTCCCTGCCCATGTCAGGGGAGTTGGAACTGGATATTCTTTAAGGTCCCTTCCAATTATACTATGATTCTATATGTGTGCCTCTGTGTTTCTCTTTTTAGCCATAGCAGAGAGTGAGATACTTCTAATACCCATTTTTAAAATCAGCAGGAAATCTGAGAAGACCAGTCTTTCAATTTATTTTATTAGTTGAGGCTTTTAAGCAAACAGTTTTCCCTGTCCAGAAGTTGAAAAGGTGTAAAAGCATCACTTGCTGCCTTGGGTCATGGGACCTTTTAATGTAAGGTCTTCCACTGAAATACCAGAAATCTCTTGAAGCAACACAGTGCTCCAAGAATAGAAGCAGCTTTACATTCTTCTTTTAACTTACTGTTTCATTGATGTGTTTCTTGAAATAACTCTTGGTTCTGCACTATAGATAAGGGCATTAGGTATGAAAGCAAGTTCTCACAAGTCAGGAATAGTAGGCTTTCATTCTAAATTCCTTTGCTTCCGTGCTTTTTCTGGAATCCAGCTTAATCTATTTTGCCCTTCATTCTTTTCACCGCTCTGATAATAGTAATCAGATTGTTTAGGTCTAAGTATCTAGTTTGAATAATTTTAATCATTGCTAACTGCACTAGCAAATTTAGCAGTTATACAAGACAAAATGGATTCTGTCTACAAATTTCTTTTTACCTACTCCTGCATTAAAATATCCAGCTCAACTTACATTTATGTGATTCTTCCATGAAGGCACAATTGGACGTTAGATGACTCAGTAACCTAACAGTTCTGAGACATAATTAATTTATCCAAAGTAAAAGAACTGATGCTGCAGAGCTTTCTGAAGAGTTTCTTTCAAGTTCAAATTACTGTGCTAGAAATTTCTTACTGGAGATAAACATCACAAATGTAAATAAAAGTCACTTTCAAGGAAAATGCATGAGTAAGAGAATGCATTAGCAGGGATTATCTTTGCAAGATACTTTCCAGAGAGACAACTCTATGGAAGTCACTCAGGGCTATGTTTAGGGTGATGAATTGCTCTTTCTTGTCCCTGGTCACGGTAGACCAGTTTTAAGTGATACTTGCTGACTTACTTTGGCTGTTCACCAGTTCATGACACTGAGCACTTTTAGAAACTACACTACAAGTGGGACTACAAAAAGACAAATAGAGGTAAATATTTAGATAAGAGGTCTCTTGTTCTGTGCTCATAGGAAGGCTAATAGGAGTAAGACTTAATAGTTAAGCTGTCCCTAAGTGAATGAAAGAAAAAATTCAACACGGTTGTTTTTCCTAAATGAAACATTTTGATTTTCCTTTGTTTTTGAAGGTGATGATGTTTTCTAATTCAAGACTCCTTAAAGAAAGTAACTTCTGGAAAGAGAAGAAATATTAATCCTCAAGTGCATGTAGCTCATTCATGTCTTGGTCTTTCTAGATGCTCTGTGTGTGAAGCTCCTGCTATGGTAATAGCAGTGCACAGTCAAACAATTCAAATACCACCGTGTCCTGAAGGCTGGAGTTCGCTTTGGATTGGTTACTCCTTTGTCATGGTGAGTGTGCTGGGCCATACTCTGAACTGCGAAAAGCATTTGTTTCAGGCATTTAATCAATACTCCTGCTCTGGGAAAGTTAATGTCTGATACGGAACTGTTGGAATGGGACCAGAGGAGGCTATGAAGATGATCAGAGGGCTGAAGCATCTCTGCTATGAGGACAGGCTGAGAGAGTTGGACTTGATCAGCCTGGAGAAGAGAAGGCTCCAAGGAGACCTTAGAGCAGCTTCCAGTACCTGAATGGGGCTTCCAAGAAAGCTTGGGAGGGGCTTCTTGGAAGGGCATGGAGTGATAGGATGAGTGCAATGGCTTTGAATTAGAGAGGGTAAGATTTAGATTAGACATGAGGAAGACATTCTTCATAATGAGGATGGTGAAGCACTGGCACAGGTTGCCCAGGGAAGTTGTGGCTGCCCCCTTGCTTAAAGTGTTGAAGACCAAGTTGGATGCGGCCTTGAGCAGCCTGGTCTGGTGGGAGGTGTCCCTGCCCATGGCAGGGAGGTGGAACTCATTGATCTTTAAGGTCCCTTCTAACTCAAACCGTTCTCTGATTCTATGACTATGTCACTTCAGATCTTAGGAGGGCATTATATGTCTCCCCTTTCTGGTGACTTTAAAAAGATTCTGGCTAATTACTAAATAGAATAATGCAATAGCAATTAGCTCTTCACTTTTGGGGAAATGCGCACAGCTTGCTTTCTTTTTTGTCAGCTCCAGCACAGGATCCAAGTGCTGAATAAATGAGAAAATAAGCATAGTTTTCTGTTGTCCTTCTTTATTTAAGGTGCAGTAGCTTCCTAGAGGGATAGTGCATATGAGGAGTAGCGTATATGAGGTTTAACATGGCCAAGTCTGGGTCTTGGGATAAAACAACCCTGTGCAGTGCCGCAGGCTTTAGGAAGAATGACTAGAAAGCTACCTGGTAGAGAAGACCTGGAAGTATTGGTTGATAGGTGGCTCAGCGTGGGTCAGCAGTGGCCCAGGTGGCCAAGAAGGTCAGTAGCATCTTGGCCTGTATCAGAAACAGCATGGCCAGCAGGAGGTGATCGTGCCTCTAGACTCAGCATTGGTGAGGCCGTGCCTTGAATATTGTGTTGAGTTTTCAGCCCCTCACTACAAGATGAACATTGAGGTCCTGGAGCGTGTCCAGAGAAGGGCAACAAAGCTGGTGAAGGGGCTGGAGAACAAGTCTTATGAGGAGAGGCTGAGAAAACTGGGGCTGTTTAGTCTGGAGAAAAGGAGGCTGAGGAGAGACCTTATCACTGCTTACAACTGCCTGAAAGGAGGATGTAATGAGTTGGGTGTTGGTCTCTTCTCCTAAGTGACAGGTGAGATGATTGAGAGGACATGGCCTCAAGTTGTGCCAGGGGAGGTTCAGATTGGATATCAGGAAATATTTCTTCACTGAAAGGGTTCGCAGGCACTGGCTGCTCAGGGAGGTGGTTGAATCACCACCCCTGGAGGGATTTAAAAGGTGTAGATGAAGTGCTTACGGGTGCTCTTGAGATATAAACCTTAATGGTCTGTATACCTCCTGGGCCAGAGAAGCTAATGTAGAGATAGCTTGGGTCCTACTGTCAGTCCCAAAGAATTTCTGTTCATACAGCTACCCTGAAGTTGATGTTGCGGGTGTGTTGTACTTCTGTTAAGCAAGAGAACTCGGTGCCACCTCTGGAACCCTTCAGCTCCACCTTCTTGCTTTTCTTTGAGCTGAGGGACAAAGAACAGATGGACACCACAAAGGACGAGAAGAGGCATGTGCAAAAAAACATATCTAGGCCAGAGAGTTTACAGGTGTTGTGGCAGAAAACTAGAAAGTTCTTCTCTGACTGATGCTTTTGCATTTTTCTAGCACACCAGTGCTGGTGCGGAGGGCTCTGGCCAGGCCCTGGCGTCTCCTGGTTCCTGCCTAGAAGAGTTTCGCAGCGCTCCCTTCATTGAATGCCATGGCCGGGGCACCTGCAATTATTATGCAAATGCTTACAGCTTCTGGCTTGCCACTATAGAAAGGAATGAGATGTTCAAGTAAGTTCATGATTTATTTATCAGTATTTGAGACTCAGTCGAGCCTTGTCTCTGAATAAGAGAAGTAAGTATTGTTTGAATATAATACATGGTTCAAGTATTGGCTGTGCCTCAGACTGGTTACTGTATGCAGTTAATGATTTTTGTGACACAAAGGAAAACATTATAATAGCTTTTGGGGGAATTAATGAACATATCTTCTGTTAGTGTTTACAATGCGTCATTTGTACCTGGTATTTTCCTTCTCAGAATAAGCCAACAATGTTTGCATTTCCTCTAGGTTTGATTGTATTCGCTGAGTCGTAACTGGGATAGGCTGCTCTACTGACTGAAATTATGTTAGAATATAACATTCCCCCTAGAGGATGTTAGCACATAATAGAACCACTTGAAATTAGTGCAGGTGTTGAACTAAGTGAGCTGAACAATTATTTACCTTTCCCTAATACTGGAGGAAGTATCTCTGAATAAAAAGCCGAAGGCGGAGGCCTTAGGCTTTTCTTCAGTCTTACTGAGGTTCCAGTTTCAGGAATTAAGTGGTAGTAGGCTTTGTTCTGGACTGTTGCACAGAATTATTTTTCAACACAATCTAATTTGTTCCATACGAATTTTAACAAAGCATTAGCATATGGGCCAGTTGCCAGGCGCTTACCTGATTAGCAGACATTCCTCTGGAGTGCAGGCAAGCATCCTCTCCCACTGCAGTCCAGGCTGCTGCTCCTGGTCCCCTTCACCTTCTCACGTCTTCTAGATCAGTGAATGCTCCTTATCCTGTCTCAGTCAATGCAAAGCAGGTTGTTTAGCCAGTTTTGACTGTTTGGCTATGAGAGACTTGTCAACTAAGTAAGTATAAAAATTGAGCACCGGGACTGATTGTTTCTGGGGCTGTGATAATTTCATCAGCCAGAAAAGCGGCTACTGAAAGAGCCCATTTGCCAAGAGTTGGGGTAAGCACTGGCTCCCTAATAAAGAGGAAAGCTGGTCAGAGGAAAATTTAGATGAGTTAGCAGTGGAGTTGTTTGTATTCATTGAGTCCTATCCAGAGTCTTGTCAACATCATACCCTTTTCTGGCTACAAACTGTCTCAGATTAATAAAATAACCACAGGTCAGAGAAACTGCCCTCCTGTAATTCACAAATACTCCAGTTTCTTATAAACTCATAATCCTTTTTAAAGAAAATCGTGAAATCTAAACACTCTTTTGTCTGAAAATGCTTTATTTCCAGTTGTTAGGAGTAATTCCTTATGATTGGTTAGAGATAAGTATTTTGGTTTGTCTATCTGTACAATACCACATCAGTTCCTCTGTTGGCTCTTCGTTTTTTACATGAAGTCAAAAGAGTTAGCAGAAACTCATGAGAAGTCAAATGTCTTCAGTTTCTTTGCCTGATTTTTCTTTACTACTTGAATTCAAGCATGTCTTCTAACTGCTGATTAAACAGGTGGTGTCTTGTAGTGTAGTGATAAGGCTCGGGGCAATGGCTATAAACTAGAGAGGGACAGATTTAAACTAGACATAAGGAGGAATTTCTTCACAATGAGACTGGTGAGGTTCTGGAACAGGTTGCCCAGGGAGGTGGTGGCTGCCCCATCCCTGGAGGTGTTGAAGGCCACATTGGATGAGACCTTGAGCAGCCTGGTCGAGTGGGATGTGTCCCTGCCCGTCGTAGGGGGGTTGGAACTGGATGATCTTCAAGATCCCTTCCAACCCAAACTCTTCTATGATTCCATGATTCTAGTTAAGAAAATGTTCAGTCTCATAACAGAACTGAATTCTGAAGTAAATGGAGCTGGAAGATATTAAAACTAGGGAGGATATTAAAACTACATTAAAACTTTGTGACTGGACTTGAAAACAAATATACACTGGAGAACTTAGGGACACTGACTTGATTCAGCACAACTTAAAGAGACACTTGGCTGCGTGCAGAGTTTGTGTTGTCAATTATAAACCTTTACGCTGACTGTATGAACGTTTATTAATGGGTCTTTTCATTTATTTGTTTTTAATAGGAAACCAACTCCCTCGACTTTGAAAGCAGGAGATCTGCGCTCAAATGTTAGCCGTTGTCAAGTCTGTATGAGAAAAACATAATGACTTTTGAATTTCAACTAATTTCACACAATATGGTGCTATTTGTTTAACAGCAATGAAGCCTAGACATATATCATATGTACCTCATTGTTGTCCAATATGAAAACAGTAAAGTGCCTTTTAGGAACTTGCATAACTAACACACACTGCTTTACTGGCCCTGTCCTTGCTGAAGAAGAAAAGAGACAACAAAGATAAGCTTCAAATGTTGACATGCCAAATGGCACTTTTGATCAAAATATATGTATTTTTTATATCAATGCAATGCACTGACAGAATAAAATCCAGCGTTTATCCAGAAAAAAATGCAAAGGTGCTAGGAGGTATGCAGTTCTGCCTTATACTGTTTGACCCCCCTTTCTCATTCTTGTATTATATATTTAGATTCATTTTTCTTCCCCAGATAAGTTTGTTGTTACCGTTATCTAGGTGTCTCCAAATCCCAGACTCTTGGGTATGTACTTATTGTTCTTGTACAAAGCAATACTAATGTAAAAAAAAAAAAAAAAAAAGAGTTTTGGGATTACAGACTGTGGTTAAGCAACGTGTAACCATCTTTTCACACCATAGAATGCCATCCTGCAAACCTTTGCTTCTATTTGTAGTCTTTAGTGCTGTTGGTTTTCGTGGGACTACATCTGGAAGAGATTGCCAAATTGGTTTCCCAGATAGGCAAGTAAGTGTTTCTGCTATGTTGGTACTACGCAGCTTTTTTATGCAGTAGAACAAACTTTCCTGTGGAATAAAGAATGATCCAGCAATGGGCAATAAAAAATATATATATAAATATTTTAGTAATTTATATAGATATCAACCATTAGGCAAATGAGGCTCTGAGTTTATAATTTCAAAGAGAAGCTTACGAAAGTTTTCTTCTTTACAGTGTCATGAATTAGATGTTAAACGCCAAAATATGATGTGAAATGTTCATTTTAAATAGGCCATTTCAATGCTGAAGTTGCAGAGACCGAACCCAGGTTAATAGCTATTTGTGTTTATTATAGTAAATCCTGCTTTGAGCTTATAGTCTTTATTCTGTATTTAATATTTTTCAGGGTTTTAAACACTACTCACACACTGAATGACTTGATTTTGAAAAGCAGAAGGCCTTAATTTTGTTAATATTGTGCCAAAAAAATGTCTTAAAAATGGCCTCGGAAATATTTCTAAGGGATTTCTATGCAATGATACCATTGTTTGAGCACATCTGTGTCCAAAAATGTTTTATAGACTATTACCATGCAAATACCAAAAGATTTTTGCAAATTCCAAGGCCTTTGTGTAATTTCTTACATGTATATTTCTTAAGAATTCAAGTTTGTAATAAAACTATTTGTGTAAAAAAAAAAAAAAAAACAGAAGAAAAGAAAAAGTTTTTACTAATTTGTTATTAGCATTCGTTTACAGCAATGAATTCATTTTTAATAAGCCACCAATAAATACACAAGCTTGATGCAACCCTAGGTTATTTTTGGTTTGCACATCTTCCAGATGTACAAAGCATCTTCAAAAGGGGAAAACAGGACACTGTATTGATACCTCTAGTGTTGCCTTGTAAGGAGTGGTACTGATAGGCATGGGTTATGCATCTATTACTGAAATATGTTTGATGTGAAAGATCCACTAATCTCATTTTAGCTCATGGGAGCAATCAAGTTATACACATTTTTCACTCTTCCTTTGAATTTTTCATGAGTGACTCAGAACTGAATTATACGGGATAAAAATTGAAATATCTCAGAATTTTGCTTCTAAGTGGGCAAGGTGAATCTTGGCTCTGGTTGTTCAAAGAGGAAGTGGCATGTGATTTGTTTTTCCTTGGTAAAAGCGCATGATTTATTAATGTTTCATGTTATTATCCCAAATTTGTGAAGAGGCTGTTGCTGCTGTTCTGAACTCACTTGCACGTAAAATCTTTGAGGGTGTTGGCTGGTCAAATGACTGAGAGCCCTGGCCAGATCTAGTGGGAGGTGTCCCTGCCCATGGAAGGCGTGTTGGAACTGGATGATCTTCAAGGTGCCTTCCAACCCAAGCCATTCTATGATTCTGTGGTATAGAAATTGGATATTTCCTTTAGTGTTGATTCTTAACTCTCATGGAAGTTTTGACAGATCAACATTTTCTTTATAATTGACCGTTCCTCACCAAAGTCCCTATACAGCCTATAAAATATAATGCAAGAGTCTCATTATGTCTAATCAGGCTGATGCAGGGTTTTTCAAAGTGCCACTTGTTATTCAGAAGAAGAGGAGAAGACTATGGGGTGAGTCCCTGTGGCATCTCGGAAGAATTTAGCAGACATTCAGCCTATCTAACTCAGGGGATCCAAGCTGCTGTTCAGACTTTTTAATTATATTCTGCAACTTCTCTCCTGGTCAGCTAGGGGTCTCATTTTTTTGGTTGGAATTGTCTCAAAACTGCCAGACAGCTGAATTTATGAAATCCTGCGTGTGTGTTTAAATCAAATCTGTGCATGACAAAATAATTCCTTTTGCTTGCTGCAGCTGGGTATGTGCTAACCTGCATTTTCTCAAGTAGGAGCATTTTGGATACGAGGTCCTTTGTAAAAAATCTCAAAAAGTATATGAACTATGGTTTGATGTGTTACTTATCTAGTAGCAATGATTTATTCCATAACCTCCAGTTGATACAATCTTAAGCATCATCATGCTAAAGCTGCTATTTCTTCTTACGTCAGTGAGTAAACTTTTTGGTGGTTATCAAATACCGAATCTCCCGAAATTGTGAGTACTAGATTTTGATGCCCAGGGTGAGGAAGAGCCCATGTGCTGAAGCAGAAAAGTGCAGAACACTTTCTTGCTTTAAAAAATCTGGACATACCCCAGATTCAGTCATTTATGGCCACCGTCATTGCTACAGTAGAGTTCATTGTGTAAACAGGCAACTGCAAATACATCATTTGTTAAAATTGTCTCGCATAAGCTTAAATTTCAGGAGGAATTTTCCTAAAGAAGTACAGCTTATTTAGTAGGCCTGACTGTTTTTGAATGCAATACTTGAAGAGTAACTTTCGTGACCCAAATAAATACATTTCTAAACCAGCAGGTGGTGGCCTTGCTCTCTTTATGGTAAGATGTGTGCTAATAACTACGCTAACAAATGCCTTGTTCTCTAATCCAGTGAAATGTAAAGCAGACTGACAGTTCCCTGTTTTCCCAAGTCGCCGTCTCTGTTCTGACATGTTCTATTCACCAGCAATTTTCCTTCTGAATTAGGAGTGGAGCAGTCTTCAGTAATAAATAAATAAAAAAAAATTATGCATAGACAAAACAAAAATAGAATGTAATGAAATAATCCAATATGTGTTTTGAAACATATGATCTCTTAGCCTGTGTGTCTTTCCTGATAGACGTACATTCAGTTTAAAATTGTATCTTGCATCCTTTTCATAGTAGTATGTTTCTTGATGAAATACACTTCTTTCTGTGGAACAGGACTCCCGAGAACAATATCCCCATACTGGGCTCCCTGAGAAATGATTGCAATCAAGCCATGCCTTTTTATGACTATAATCGTAAAGCTTCATGAGTTTTTGAGAAGTTTTTTCCCACCTTCATGTTTTACAGACCTTGAGTAATCTGCACTAACTACACAATGTGGAACACAGACGTGTAGAGCACAGGGCCAGCCAGAGCCTGGGTCCCAGAGCACTCACTAAACCCAGTAAACAGAAAATGCAGCACCTGGAGCAACGACAGAGCCTTGACAATTCAAAATTGCGAGTGTTTTGGTATCTGCCTGCATCTCTCAAATAACAGTGATGGGCAATGCCTGCACTCAGACTTTCAGGAGGAATCCAGCGACGTTCTTCCTGGGGCTGTGATGGAGCTTCCTCTCTTTGCCATTCACTTAGTGGCAGCGACAAACTGCCTGCTGCATTTCTGCCTCGGTACAAGAAATAATCTTTCTTCTGACCTTCACGTTCTGAATTAGGTAGCACAGTGAGAACATGAGAGACCAGTGTGGTTTTGATTCTTGCAGGAGTGAGGAGAGGAGTCGGTAGAACTGCCACCTTGAACTTCTGGAAGGAAGCCCTAGGAGGCAGCCCTGAAGGGCAAAGGAGTCCAGGAACTCTGGATATTCTTCAAGGAGGAAGTCTTAAAGATGCAAGAGCAGGCTGTCCATACATGCTGGAAGACAAGACATCAGGGAAGATGACCAGCCTGGCTGAACAGAGAACTCTCCTTGGAACTCAGGGAAAAAAAGGAGAGTTTATGACCTTTGGAAGAAGGGGCAGGCAGCTCAGGAGGACTACAAGAATCTTGTGAGGTTATGCAGGGGGAAAATTAGAAGGGCCAAAGCCCAAGTGGGACTTAACCTGAGGTAAAGGAGAATAAAAAATGTTTCTACCAATACATTAGCAACAAAAGAAGGGCTAAGGATAATCTGCATCCTTTGGTGCATGTGTCAGAAAACATAGTGACAAAAGATGAAGAAAAGGCTGAGGTACTTAATGAACTCTTTACCCCGGTCTTTAATGATAAGACCAGTTGTTTTCTGAGAACCCAGCCCCCCTGAGCTGAGAGAATAAGGAACAGGGAGAAGAATGGAGCCACCATAATCCAAGAAGAAATGGTTATTGGCCTGCTACTCCACCTAAAGATTCTCAAGACTCTGTGGCTGGATGAGATCCACCCGAGAGTACCGGAGGAACTGGCAAAAGTGCTCACTAATCCACTTTCCATAATTTATCAGCATCCTTGGCAAACTGGGGAGGTCCCAGTTGACTGAAGACAACAAAAGTGGTGCCTGTCTACAAGAAGGGCTGGAAGGAGGGCTTGGAGAAATACAGGTCTATCAGTGTCACCTCGATGTTGGGGAAGGTGATGGAGCAGATCATCTTGAGTTCCATCACATAGCATGTACAGGACAACTAGGTGGTCAGGCCCAGTCGGCATGGGCTTTGGAAAGGCAGGTCCTGCCTGACTAGCCTGATCTCCCTCTATGATAACATGACCTGCTTAGTAGATGAGGGAAAGCCTGTGGTTGCTGTCTACTTGGGTTTAGTAAAGCCTTTGGAACTTTTCCACAGCGTTCTTCAGGAGAAACTGGCTTCTAAAGGCTTGGACAGGTGTATCCTTTGATGTGTTAAACACTGGCTGGGCAGCTGGGTGCAAGGACTTGTGGTGAATGAAGTGAAATCTAGTTGGTGCCCAGTCACAAACGATGTTCTCCAGGGATTAGTTTTGAGGCCAGTTCTGTTTAATACCTTTATCAATGAGGGAATTGAGTGCACCCTCAGTAAGTTTCCAGATGGCACAAAGTCATGCAGAAGTGCCGATCTGCTTAGGAAGGCTCTACAAAGGGTTCTAGACAGGCTGGATTCATGCGTCTAGGCCAATTGTATGAAGTTCAACAGGGATAAGTGCTGCACCCTGCACTTGGGCCACAAAAACTCCGGGCAACACTACAGACTTGAGGATGTTTGACTACAAAGCTGTCTAGTGGAAGAGGACTGAGGGTGTTGGTCAATAGCTGGCTGAATTTGAGCCAGCAGTGTGCCCAGGTAACCAAGAAGGCCAACAGCATCCTGGCTCGTGTCAGAAATAGTGTGGCCAGCAGGAGTAGGAAAGTAATTATGCCC
Source organism: Clamator glandarius (assembly GCA_033459285.1). Lineage (NCBI taxonomy): Eukaryota > Metazoa > Chordata > Aves > Cuculiformes > Cuculidae > Clamator > Clamator glandarius. Next base: position 805,566 of record JAUNZM010000582.1, read on the forward strand.
CTATACATGGTGTTGATGAGGCTCCACCTCAAACGCTGTGTTGTTTTGGGTCCCTCACTATGAAAAGGATATTGAGGTCCTGGAGGTGCAATGAAGCTTGTGAAGGGGTTGGAGCACAACTTCTATCAGGAACAGGTGAGGGAACTGAGGTTGTTTAGTTTGGAGAGAAAGAGGCTGAAGGGAGATCTTACCACTCTTTACAGCTACCTGAAAGGAGACACTAGTGAGGTGAGTGTTGGCCTCTCCTCCAAAGTGGCAGGTGATAAAACGAGAGGTAACGGCATCAAGTTGCACCAGAGGAGGTTTAATCTAGATATTAGGAAATATTAATTCATGGAGAAGGTTTTCAAGCATTGGAAGAAGTTTCCCAGGGAAGTAGTGGGGTCATCATCCCTGGACTTATTTAAAAGAGAGTGGTGAGGCACTGGCACAGGTTGCCCAGGGAAGTTGTGGCTGCCCCATCCCTGGAGGTGTTGAAGGCCAGGTTGGATGGGGCCTTGGGCAACTTGATCTAGTGGGACATGTCCGTGCCCATGGCCAGAGGTTTGGAACTAGATGATCTTTGAAGTCCCTCCCAACCCAAACTCTTCTGTGATTCTATGATTCTATGTGGCAGTTAGGGGCATGATTTAATGGTGGACTTGGGAGTGTTAGGTTTACAGTTGAATTTGATGATCTTAAATATCTTTTCCAACCTAAGCAATTTCTGGAGGGGCTGTACAGCAGAACTATAAATAAAAAATAAAATGAAAACTTACTTTTATCAATAATAGCTGAGCAAGAAGCAGCACCTGTTATTTGTGACAGATGTACTAACAGTCAGAACAACATCAAAAAATAATTTCCTGAAAGTATATGTTTTTTAAACAATTATCTTCCTTCAGAAGGTGCTCCTTTAAAAAAACGCAAGGAGGGTGTGTGTGGGTTTGGTTATTTCTCTCTAGCAAACAATATCCTTGTTGTGTTGCTTGAGGTGTTAATACCTGTGGGAGGATAAATCACTATTTGTTCTCATGAACTCATACATGCTTTCTATAGTAAAGATATTTCACCCAGCCAGGGTTACTGACTCCACCTTTAGCTCCCACTGTAAGAGAATGTTATCTGGAGCTGAATATCCTTATTTATATTTCAGTGTTGATTTCTACAGATATATGCCTTCCCAACTTCTTATTAACTTCAAACCAGAGAGAACAGAGTGCTGGTTTTATGTAAACAATCGAAAGAATCTTTTAGTTTTACATATGTTAGAGAGCTGCCTTCATTTTCCTCTGGCTATGTGCAGTCAGCTATATTTATTCTAATTGGTGTGCAGAGGACAGAAGACTTGACAGAGTGAAAGTTATAGATGGAACATGATCATTTGATGCTCTGTCAACTCCTGTCTCGCCTAAGAAAACATGTTACATTTCATGCAGAATTCTGGCAGGCTTCATTTGTCATCTCAGCTCCATGAAGTATGACTTACACTGTAGTAAATAAGCATGTAAATTGGCCTGGGCAGGAGAGAAAGTCCTTGTAAAATGGTTTAAAGAGCATTGATCAAACCTTTTTATTATTCTCTAATGCACGGCTTTTAGACTGGTGTAACTCATTCTATGCTTTCTCTAGAATGTACCTGTCAGGCTCACACCAAAGTGCTTATTTCTCACCATCGGCTCCTGGAAGAGGTTCAAAGTGGAGAGTGCTAGCACATGCCCAGTGCTCTTTTCTGCCAAAGCTTTTATTATCTTTGTGGGCATAGTAGCTGGCAGCGGAAGATGTTCCTCTCTTCCCATTTCCTCCAAATAATTACAGCAGCAGTTTTTTTTCCAGTCTATTTTGGGACATGAATCTGTTTGTGAGATGTGATCAAAGTGGCAACCAAATCATAGGGACTTGAAATGCTTTCACATGAATCACATGTCAAGAATTGTTCCTGTGTACCACTTTCAAAAATGTATCTGGGAATCCCCGCATTATCTGTGACGCCCAGACACTGATTCCCAGAGGAGTCTCAGTATTGTTTTATCGACATATTGAGATCAAGCTCCTGTTATTACAGCTCCATGAAGTATGTGTTGCAGCATCTGCTGGAACTCTGACAGGTAAGGAGGCAAGTATCATAGAATCATAGAGTAGAATCATAGAATCATAGAGTAGTTTGGGTTGGAAGGGACCTAAAAGATCATCCAGTTCCAACCCTCATGACCTGAGCAGGGACACATCCCACTGGATTTGGCTGCCCAAGACCCCATCCAACCTGGCCTTCAACACCTTCAGGGACGGGGCAGCCACATCTTCCCTGGGCAACCTGTGCCAGTGCCTCACAACTGTCATTGATAAGAAATTCTTATGTCTAGTCTAAATCTGCCCCTCTCCAGATTATGGCCATTGCCCCTCATCCTATCACTACAAGACTTTTTACAAAGTCCCTGCCCAGCTTTCCTGCAGGTCCCCTTCAGGTACTGGAATGAAGACTCTTGGTAGTTCAGCAGGCACATCTACAAACAAAATGACCGATTGTTCTCATTTCCACCTAGATCAACCACAGCTTTTTCATAGATTTTTTTGACCACCATTGATCAGCAATTGGGAAGTGTTAACCATCTCTGTCTGATGCTAATACCAAGTAGGCTTTTAAGCGTTACTCTTTAAGTAAGGAAAATACCTGGCCCAGGGCAGTGAAAGATAACCCTGCCTTATTCTCAGTCCTCCTTTGGCCAATAAAATACACACAGAAAATAAACAAAGTGCTGAAATGTTACAATCACTCAAATCTGAAATGCTATAATCACCTACAATTATATAGAAAAAAATTGAGGGATTCGCCATAAGGATGGGGAGATTCACCGTAAGGATGCAGAGAAGGACTTGGAAGTACTAGTTGATGAGAAGCTTGACATGAGCCGGTAGCGTGTGCTGGCAGGCCAGGCCAACCGTATCTTGGGCTGCATCAAAAGGAGGGTGGCCAATAGGCCAAAGGAAGAGATTCCGCCCCTCTGCTCCTCTGTGTCGAGACCTTATCTGGAGTATTGTGTCCAGTTCTGGAATCATTAATATCAGACGGATATGAAACTGTTGGAACAGGTCCAGAGGAGGGCTACAAGGATGATCCGAGGGCTGGAGCACCTTCTTTATGAGGACAAGCTGAGAGAGTTGGGCTTGGTAAGCCTGGAGAAAAGAAGACTCCAAGGAGATCTTATAGCAACCTTCCAGTACCTAAAAGGAGCCTACAAGAAAGCTGGAGAGAGACTGGAGTAGAGTCTTGTGGTGACAGGATAAGGGGAAATGGATATAAACCGGAGAAGGGTGGATTTAGACTAGACATGAGGAAGAATTTCTTCACCATGAGGATGGTGAGACACGGGAACAAGTTGCCAAGGGAAGTGGTGGCTGCCCCATCGCTGGAAGTGTTGAAGGCCGGGTAGGATGGGGCCTTGGGTAACCTGATCTGGTAGGAAGTGTCCCTGCCCAAGGCAGGGGGGTTGGAACTGGATGAATTTCAAGGTCCTTTCCAACCCAAACTATTCTATGATTCTATCTCACTGAGGTGCTGATGCATCCTGTATCTGAGAGCAGCTGAAGCTACGTGCATGTATCCACGTACACCACATGCATATGTAAGTAAGAAACTGGAAGGGACCAATTCAACATCCCTCCCACATATCTGTTCTATGATTCTATGGTTTCTTAACAGGAAAGCCCAAACTGAAAAAAAAATATAAATCACACTGAGTGAACTGTCCTGAACACAATCTTATATTCAGATTACTAAGGTTATGGTGATTGTTAGTGGTCCAAGTGAGAAGCATGGCATTTCCTAGAGGAAGGGCAATCTGATCTCGGGATCACTGGAGAATAACCGGGATTCTGCTCAGATGAGGCACTGTGGAGCCCCTGCAAGGTTTCACTTATAGGCATTCAAAGAACTGACCTAAAAAATTGATAGGTCCTTTTACTCAAAGTCTGAGACTGGTAGCGACGACATTTGTGAAGAGGATCTGGAAGCTATCAATTCACCACTATGAAAAACACGAACTCTTCTGTGTAGCTTTAGTATCAACACCTTTTTTTGTATGTTTACTCCTAATCTATTGTAGTCAGAGAAATTTAGCCAGTGCTTTTATATTAATAATTATTAGCAAGAAGTAGATTCAAGAAGTAGATTTCTTTCCAGACACACACAGTGCAGTGGAATTTTTTAAACTTTTCCTCCTGTTTGGGGTTTTTTTGGGGTTATTTTGGTTTGTGTGGGTTTTTTTTTGAAGTAAAACTGCAGAGAATGACAGAGAAAGAGAGATTTTGTAGTTGTTTGTTTGCTCTTGTGAGGCACTGAACATGACCCCTCAGGAATGTGTAGGAGAGGAAATGAAAAGCAGACGTGGGAAGCTGAAAAAGCAGCACTTCTCCTCTATCATTAAGTATATAATAAGGTAGATTACATCAGTTGTTGGCCTAGTCTCCCTGGTGAACAGGTGTCATAGATACAGCACTGTCTAATCAAATATTAACTCATCATGTGGCAGCAAGTACTAGAAGAGGGAACGTGTAAGATCATCCACTTCCTTTCATATGCAGCCAGCTCTTCCGTGAGGCACCGAAGTTCAGTGAAGGACATTCTTGTCATTCTTATGGGGTGAATCTAATTTTATAGAGTTGCCTCGACTTGCAACAACCAATTTGTTTCTGCTTCCTTTAACACAAGTATGTTGGATACTAACATATGAACAGCCGCAGACTCAGACAAAGGCTTGTGTTTACAGTCATAGAGTCATAGAATCAAAGAATAGTTCAGGTTGGAAGGGACTTTTTGATTCATATATTTCTACAATGTTTACAAGTGCAAATAAATACCATTGTTCTCATTTTACAAGCAGGAAAAATGGAAATGAAATTACATGCAGCTAGTTAGAAAAGAAGTAAATTCTTAACTCGTGGGCCAGATCTGTCCTTGCTGGATATGGTTTGCCCCTAAACATCTGGCATTCCTGAACAGTGGTGAAAAAAGGTAATATTAGGTTTGATTTTTAATATTCCATTGCATTTGTTAGACTTCTTACTTTATACAACCTTATATAGAATCCAAAATGCTGCAGAAGTTTTAAAATGACAGCTGGATCAGATATGCAGGGATTGCACACAAGATGTCAAATAACACGAGAGAAGGTGCCTGATGAGAGCCTTTTCCTGTCCTTTCAGTCATTTTTTTGAGGAGAAGAAAACAATTAATGTACAGTATTAAAAGTAAAGCCTCCAAAGAGAACTAATGACAGAATCATTGAATAATAGAACGGTTTGGGTTGGAAGGGAACTTAAAGATCATCCAGTTCCAACCCTCCTGTCCTGGGCATGAAAGCTGTATTGAGGCAAGATATTTTTTTTTCAGAATAGAGAACATCACTTACTCTTTTTCTCTGGGCTTCAGGAACAGGCAGTATGGCAGGAAAAATGATAGCTGGGAGAGGTTTTCTAGATGACCAAGTATCCTGATATACAGTCTCTTACAAATATCTCCCTTGATCCATCCTACTTGTTGTTTTTCCAAGATCAGAAGTCTATAATTCCATCACATAGTTTCAAGGGGGGAGCTAAAACCTCCTCCTGTTTGGTAGAGAAAGGACTTAGTAAATTGAATGTAAATATACCATAAAAAAATTCAGCCTGGGGAGTCCTTTCTAACCATCAAAGAAGGGAGGTTGGGAGTTGAGGTGTTTTTCAATAGAAGTATAGGTGCAAGAAAATGTTAAGTGTTAAGGCCTGAAAAATTTTCATCATTATTTGGTGGGATTGCCTGGACTGGTGGGACTGAAGAACTAAGATGTTTTCCATCCCAAGCTGTATTAGCACTTAATAAAAAGACATACACAACTGTTGACCCCCTCTGTAACTCCCTGCTATCAGACACTTCCCTTCTATGTTCTGGTGGGATTCTTTAAATGTTATATATATATATATATATATATATATATATATATATATATATATATAAAAATCTAATTATTTCATATCTAAAACCAGTTGTCCCATCATCTGTACTACTTGCCCAAAAGTTTATTAAAATTCAGCTAACAGAAAGGTGAACCTAACATATAAGAGCAAGGAAGTCCTATTCTGTAGTTTTAATTACTCAGTGAATGTGGGAGGTGTGCCAAGAGATGGAGAGATCAATGTGTAAATTTCAGCTCTGACTCAGCTCGACCTTGAATGGAGATACAGGTGCAGACTGTTCCCTTTCCATCCTGCTTGCATTTGGGAAGAAGCCCAGAGGCACAGGAAAGGGCGAAGAAGCTGGTTGTGAACTCCAGCAGGTTCATGATCTGGTCAGCCAGTGAGTTAAGACTAGTGGGTGCATCATGGGGTAAATTTGTCCCAGGGTTGGGACATGGCCAAGGTACTTGACCTACAAACACAATATGTGCCTCACCATGTAGATACAACTGGTGTCATTCTCTTCTGCTTCTGCTCAAGTCAATGTTAGTCCATGAGAGCAGAGCTGGTGAGACTTGAGCACCTTGAAAAAAACCCTGTGGTTTATTTAAAAAGAAGGCTTCAAACCAAGCAGCAGTAGGTCACCTGTTGACAATAAAACCTTGCCATTTATTTGAGATTAATTGAGGATGTCTCTTTGAGTTCTGCATTGCATCACCTTCAACATCTTTTGGAGATCTTCATGTGAAAGGAGGCAGTCTTCTTGAACTCTCACTTTTGGAAAGGAAACCAGTAAGAGCTTGTCATCAGTTTTTATTAACACTAAATACTTTAGCAAGCTCTTGCCATTGTAAGTATTGTGGGGCAAACAAACCAGTCATCTGCCTCCTCTAGCAATTTTCATAGCTCATGAGCTCATTCCTGTCAAGTAGTTGGATAGATTTTTCATTCTTTATAGCTGACAGCCTTTTTGCATTTGGTATTGAAAGCAGAGACTTCAGCCTCACGCTACAAGGAATATCCTACATATTTTAATCACTTCCTAGAATCACTCACCTTTTGAAACAAGCACAGCACTGCGCTGCAAAGCACAGAAAGGACAGCACTGAGTCTACAGGATTCTTGCTCTCCAGAGGATTTATTGGAAGAAGTGAAATGCTCTCAGTGAAAGGCATTGAGAACAGGCTCCAGTCTGATCTTGGTGAACTTGTGATCCTCACTTTTATTTCATCCTCAGGGTGTGCTGTGAGTTGATCTAGATTTTAATTTTTTAAAATAGCTATATTATTAGTGAGTCCTGGAGGGCTTGTTACAGAAAAAGACATACAGACTAGGAATAATCTCCTGGTTTTGTAAGAAGAGGAGACTCACTAAGAGCAGAGAAATCCTGCTGCAGTAAACTCGTACGTTAAGGTTTAAGCACTTAATCCTTTTGCTGCTCCTGTTATAACAATTCCTAGAATATGGTGACACTAACAGGATGTTTTTCATAGAGATTAAAAAGGATTATTCATTTTAGTGACTCATCTCCAGCCAGTTCATTGTTGAAAGCTGTGGCTGATTGTACAAGCAGCGTCCTTTCCTGATGAAAAGGAAGCAAACTGAAGAGCCTTGTTCCTATTCAGCCGCTATCTATTCTGACCTTTGCTCTCTGTTGCCAATAGAACAGTTAAACATCCTAAAAAAGTCTAGTTCTCTTCAGCATATGTTGTACGTTAGCCCACACATCCATCTCTCCTTGTCCTTCACTTCTATGAACCATTCAGAGACGAACACTAAAACACCATGTAGTGTCTAATCTTCTGCTTTCTATCAGAGTGGCGTAACATCTGTGCGTCAATTTTAGGGGCACATCCTTGTGTGGTTCCGCTTAAAAGTTGAGGCCAGAAGGTCAAGGGAGGTGATTCTGCCCCTCTGCTACTCCCTTGTAAGACCCCACCTGGAGTATTGTGTCCAGTTCAGGAATCCCCAACATAAGAGTGGTGTGGAACTGCTGGAACAGGTCCAGAGGAGGGCCACAAAGATGATCAGAGTGCTAGAACACCTCTGCTATGATGACAGGCTGAGAGACTTGGGCTTGTTCAGCTAAAGAAGAGAAAGCCCCAAGAAAACCATAGAGGAGACATCCAGTATCTGAAGGGGGCTACAAGAAACCTGGGGAGGGACTTTTTACAAGGGCATGTAGTGGTAGGATGAGGAGGAATGGCTTAAATTGGAAGGGGGAAGATAGACATTAGAAATAAATTCTTGACACTGAGGCTGGTGAGCCAGTGGCACAGGTTGCCCAGGGAAGCTGTGGCTGCCCCATCCCTTGAGATGTTCAAGGCCAAGTTGGATGGGGCCTTGGGCAGTCTGGTCTGGTGGGAGGTGTCCCTGCCCGTGGCAGGGGGTTTGGAATTAGGTGATCTTTAATGTCCCTTCCAACCCAAACCATTCTATGAACCTTTGAGGAGTTAATTCCAGGAACAATAGGTCCAGAAATGCTTCCTGCAATAAAATAAGTCCTCTTTTGGCATGGTAACAAGAGCATCTGGGTGGAAGAATGACAGCAAGTAAATTGCTCCACAAAACAATGCAAAGTTATCTTGCTTTCTTACAGTAAGGCAGGAACTGTGATGCTGAGTAAGGCTTTCTACTGTCATGTTCCTCTACTACATATAGAATCACAGAATCATAGAATCATAGAACAGTTTGGGTTGGGAGGGACTTTAAAGACCATCCAGTTCCAAGCCCCACCGACGTGGGCAGGGACACCTCCCACCAGACCAGGCTGCCCAAGGCCCCATCCTTCAACACCTCCAGGGATGGGGCAACCACGGCTTCCCTGGGCAACCTGAAGAAATTGTGAAGAAATTCCTTCTTCTGTCTAGTCTAAATCTGCCCCTCCCCACTTTATGGCCATTGCCCCTAGTCCTATCCCTGCAAGCCTTTGTAAAAAGTCTTCCCCTTTTCTAAGGGCAAACAATAATTTGCTGAAATAATTAATTTTCTGTCTTCTTAGTCTATTCAGAAAAAATTGAAATAGAGAGGACAGGCAACAAAACTCTTTAAAAAAAAAAACAGCCTAGATTGTAGTATCTCTTTGAATATTTACTTCCCTGGCACAATTAATCACCTTCTTACCTTTTGCTTATCACCAAGGGTTTCTGTGTGAAAAACTCGTCAGAAATATTTTTGTGTGTGGCAATGTTGACAGGCTTTCTAAGAACTGCTTTTAATCTTTCATTTTCAGGTTATCTTCTGGCTCGTTACCTACTACTTTATGGACATGAAATGCCAGAACTATTTTCAAGTATAATATATGCATACATTTGAGGTAATTTTGGGGGCTATTTTCTCTAAATAACGAATCATACCCAGTAACAGAAGTAATTTTCTTATATTGTAAACAAAACGGACACAATATCAGGGAGCAAAAATTACTTGGATGAATGATTTTCCTGTGAAGCAGGAAATCTATGTTCTCTTGCCATCGTTGACACAGTACATGCTGCCATCTGGGTGTCCTGAGAAAGCACCTGGCTTGCTTCCTGACCTGCTGCTCTTGTCCTTTCTCAGTGGCCACATCAAAGAGCACTATAAACACAAAAATGTCATCAAATGCCAAGCTTTCAACCTTACATAATGCCATTTGCTCTGGGCTTTTGCAATGTGATTGATCATCCCTGTTTTGCAGGTGGAGGAGCTGATGCAAAAGCACCTACAAGCCATGGGCTGGGAGTAGAGCTAGAGCCTAATATCTTAGCACACTCGATGCCTGCTCTGAGGCCATGTCCATGCTTGCAGTTGCCATTGTGTCAACAATTACTGCCAATTACCACCTCTATAAAAATATTCATTTTGAAATGTTAAAAAGTCTTAAGAGACTGTATGTTAATCATAGAACCACAGAACCATAGATCTATAGAGTCATAGAATCGTAGAATAGTTTAGATTGGAAGGGATCTCAAAGATTATCCAGTTCCAACCCCCAGGGGGGGGACACCTCCCACTAGATCAGGCTGCCCAAGGTCTCATCCAACCTGGCCTTCAACACCTCCAGGGCTGGGGCAGCCACATCTTCCCTGGGTAAGCTGTTCCAGTGTCTCATCACTTTCATCATGAAGACATTCTTCCTTATGTCTAGTCTAAACCTGCCCCTCTCCAGTTTAGAGCCATTGCCCCTAGTCTTACCTCTAGAAACCTTTGTAAACAGTCCCTTCCCAGCTTTCTTGTAGCCCCCTTCATGTACTAGAATGCTATAAGGTCTCCTTGGTACCCTCTCCAGGCTGAACAACCCCAACTCTCTCAGTCAGTCATCATATGGGAGGTTCTTCAGCCCTCTGATTTTAAATTATTATTATCATTTAAATATCCATCATTTTTTATTTATACATTTAAATATATATTTAAATATTGTATTTATGGAACAATTCACACTGCAGTACTAACCTGATTCAAATCATAGCTAACATTAAAGGCACTCTTTCTGCTCCACTTTCTTCCTCTGTGCCTAGGTAGCTGAATGCTGGTGGAATGCCTGATTTTACACGTTATTCAATATGTGTCTATGTATAGGTCACTAAGAGTACATTAGGAATGCAGTGACATTTGTCATTCAAACTAGCGCATCATCCAAGACACTGCAAGCATTAATTATTTCACAAGTGACTGCACTCAGTTATGTGTCTCAAGCTGCTCTATTGCCAAAGAAAGGTGGTTGTTTTTCTAATGAGGGAAAATTTCCTTTCCCCACTAGAACCCTGTTAGGTGGTACATGGATGCTTTCAGAGTAATGAGAAGACACATTGGTAACAAAGAAAAAGAAAATAAAAGTTCAAATGTTCTGCATTTTCTGTCTTTGCAGTGGATTGCTGAGGTTCCTCCTACACTGTTAGGTCTTGGAGCTGAAAGGCAAGATGATATTTCATTGCCCACAGGAACTAAGGGGGTTTGTGTTATAATCAAGTAGCAAGAAGCCACTTCACTTGATGCCATTGCCAGAAAGCTCACAGTGTAATGTAAGTCTTTGTCATGGATCAATGAGGTTTTTTCCCTTTGCCGTAGGCTGAAGTGAGAACCACAAACTGTACTAAAAATCAATATAATTTAGTAATGTATCATAGCAAGAACAAATGGGAATTTTTTTTCCTGGAGTTGAGGAGCAAACTGTCTGTAGACTGCAGCTGATGGCTTAATCTCCATTTCATTCTCTGAGTAACAGAACATGTGGCTAGCTGGGGTTTACTAGATACTTCCAAAACATCATTATTCCCAATTAGAAATTGTATCTGCTGTGGAGGCTGATGAGACTTTGCACTCTGCCAGAGCAAAGGTGCTACCCTGATCGTATGTAGCCCAGCTGGAGCCATGGCTAGGACAGGAGACTGAGCAGAGACAGGGCAGCCTGGAAACTCTGTCTCTGGTCATTATCTTCATTGCTGCTATAAAAAGACTTCTGTCAATTATGAATTTTGTCAGAACATTCTAATATGGATGGAAGGAGAAGGTCACTTTGAAAATCTCTCATATTTATTTGTCTGTCAACGCTCATAAGAAATTACAAAAATACACCAGATGCTAGACTGTCTGTGCCCTTTGTTCATGATGTAGGCAATTAAAACAAAAAGAAGAATGTCCAAGAGGTATAGTTTTAATAATCCCAAAGATTAGCAGCTAATCCCAAACCATAATGAATTTTCCATCAGCATGACTTGCAGGTCACTGTCAGTATAAATCTAGTCCAACAAAATCCGTTTCCCAAAGGAATGAACTGCAGAAAAACAGAACAGAAGCCAGGGTCAGTGGTGGAAAAAAACCCAAAATAATACACCAAGAAGGTGCTGTATTGACAACCTGTAGATGGCACTCAACTATTACTCACATGCTCCACGTGGAAAATGCCTTTAAGGTGGTAAAAATCCATCATCATTTCCATTTTCTGTTCCATCTTAATAATGCCAAGTCTTACTGCCACATAGCTCCTAGAGTTCTTGACGTTGATCAAAAATGTCCTTTGAATGATAGGATGAGAAGGAATGTCTTTAAATCGGGGGTGGGGGGGAAGATTTAGATTAGAGATTACAAAGGAATTCTACACAATGAGGGTGGTGAGCCACTGGTACAGGTTGCCCAGGGAAGTTGTGGCTGCCCCATCCCTGAAGGTGTTCAAGGTCATGTTGGATGGGGCCTTGAGCAACCTGATCTAGTAGGATGTGTCCCACCTGTGTCGGGGGGGTGGAACTAGATGATCTTCTAGGTCCCTCCCAACCCAAACCATTCTATGATTCTATAGTAGGAGAAGAGACTTGGACTTCTCCTCAGGTACCTGAATTCTGGACAAAATGCTTCCGTCTTTGTGACTTTATAGAGAAATAGGTGTGTGAGGGGAAACGTCCTTGAGAAAATAGGAAACAAAAAATCCTCTGGTCAGAGTATGCCTTTGCATGTTCCAAGTCTGTGGCTAAATCTGTATCCAGTTGCAATCGGACTTCTCTTTGAGAAGGAGTTTTGAAAGCAAGGGAGTCCGTTCTGAACTTTGTGACCAATGGGAGGCTCTCCCTCAGGTTCTATGTGACTCTGTCCTCTATTCAGTAAATAATCCAAAGTACCTTGCCATCGATTCTTGTTAAACCACTGTCATATTTATCACTGAAAGTTGCTAATTCACTGTTTTATATCAATAAAGTTTCCTCATAGAATCATAGAATCAAAGAACCACTAGGTTGGAAGAGAGTTGGAATTAGATGACCTTTAAGTTCCCTTCCAGCTTAAACCATTCTATCATCCTATAATTCTATGATACCATTTTATGATTCCATTATTCTAACCAGCAACATTATATGTAGGAGTATGAAGAATAGTTCTCCTGTTGTGATGTTACTCCCATCCAATTATGCACTGGTGATAAATCCTGGTTGGCTACAGTAACCCAGACCCATGCATCTTGACCACTGGCATAAATTACCACATGCTTTATTGACTCAGAAGTGCTTAAATATAGCAGATGCTGTTGTGCATTATTCACTGTGAATGGTGAATTTGTCAATAGAATATTTCAAATAGGGAACAAAGAAACAAATTAAGAGTTCTGCTTTTTTTTCCGTCACAATTTACAATTCACCACTGGTGTCCTGTAATGCACCTGAGTGTGACTTAAAGAGTTTTGATTCTAATTTGTTCTCTTTTAAAAACACTGTTATCATTTTACACTTTATTGATCATTCACCATGATCGGTGAAATTTCACTGATCCCTTTGGTTTCTGCTATGTCCTTCCTTTTTAAAGTTAAAACCTATCATCACTGACATTTTTCTTTCCTTCCCTCATTTTAAATATTTATTTTGAGGTTTTCTTTATCGTGCTGCACCTTTTTCTTTTTAATCCATTGCATTTTTCACAACTGCTCGATCACAGTTTTTTATTTGACACCCAAGACCTACTTAAACATTTCCTCACCTGCTTTTTAAAGAATTTCTTGCTCTGTATACATATGTATACATACATTCCAGCCTATAATGTTGCCAACTAGCTTAAAACATTGAAGATTATTGTTTAAAGCTTGATACCAACGCTGGTTAGTAACAGTATTGTGGACAAATAAATTCAACCCAACCATGATCATTAATCTACAGGCAAGCATAAATATTCTAACTCGTCAGTGAATATTTGCTTGTCCACCAAAATAAAGTCTAACGTGCAACTCTTATCATCACATTCTATGAGTACTTTAAGGTCTCTGTAGTTACGTTACCTAACTCTTCACCCAGATATAACTACTCGCACTTCTTCAAACTCCCATGAAAAATGTTATACACTTGTTGCTACCACTTAAAATGGTTGGGCTTGATGATCTTAAAGGTCCTTTCCAACCTAGTGATTTGTTGATTCTAAAATAGCCAGACTCTTTTTCTAAATGTTCCTAAGGTACTGCCTACTATACAATGAACTCATGGACAAGGTGACCTCCAGAGGTCCCTTCCAACCACAGCAAACTAATTATATCCATGATTTCTCCTGCAGTACCTTCAATATCTACTTCAGTATTCCTTGTTTTTACTGCTTCCAATTTTGTGCAATATCTACCCTACCATTTTTAACTGCTTCCCCCTGAGTACATAATAAAAGGAACATAAAAGCCTGTGTACTTCAAAGACCCTTGAACCTGGACAGCACCATGGTTCATAGAAATGGGTTTCAGGTTCAGAAGCAATATCTGATGTCTTAGATGGGAACCCACAGACTCACTCTTTTAGAACACAGTGCTGGTGCCACAGCCTCGCTGAGCACCTAACTACCAAGGTAATTTTTTTGTTATCTGAGGAAGCTCCAGTTTGTAGTTAAATGTACAGCAGGGACCACAGAAAGACAGGAAACTGAGCAGAATCACAGAATCATAGAATCACTAGGTTGGAAAAGACCCACCGGATCATTGAGTCCAACCATTCTTATCAAACACTAAGCCATGCCCCTCAGCACCTCATCCACCCATCTCTTAAACACCTCCAGGGAAGGTGACTCAACCACCTCCCTGGGCAGCCTGTTCCAGTGCCCAATGACCCTTTCCGTGAAAAAAATTTTTTCTTATGTCAAGCCTAAACCTCCTCTGGTGGAGCCTGAGGCCATTCCCTCTCATCCTGTCCCCTGTCACTTGGGAGAAGAGGCCAGCTCCCTCCTCTCTACAACCTCCTTTCAGGTAGTTGCGAAAGCAATGACATCTCCCCTCAGCCTCCTCTTCTCTAGGCTAAACAATTACAGTTCCCTCAGCTGCTCCTCCTAAGACTTGTTCTCCAGCCCCTTCACCAACTCCACCACTCTTCTCTAGACATGCTCCAGAGCCTCAACATCCTTCTAGGAAAAAACACATTGAAATATAGTAATCATTATTCCTGTGTGGAGACAAGTCATGCTTTGATAGCCACACATCTGGGCTGTACCTTTCCCACCAGGATATGATGCCTTTGGTGCTCTGTTCTCTCTTTGCTGTTACTCTGTCCCTCCGCATGAACTACTTCAACCCACAGGTTGAGGAATTGCATTCTCCACATTTTTAAATGCTCCAGTAAGTAAAACCTAGCATATGTAGTTAATCGTTGATCTTTATTTTTATTAACTTAATGTGAAAAGTTCAGACTAAGAGACTTTTGAGTCTTCTGGGAAATAAAGAAGCGGGGGAGGCAGGGAAAGGTGTGCTCACTCCATTACTGACCATGTTCCAGCGACTGACAGATTGCTGAGTATAACCCACAGCAGTAGAGAAGTTGTTGTAATTTAATGCCATTTCTCTGGGGTTTTCCACTGGCTGCAGATCCTCCAGACTTACGAGCTCTACAGTTGTTCCCCAGTCTACTTTGGAAACTTCTGTACCAAGTTCATGAATATAGTCACCAATTTTGGCCTTGATCTACATTTCTGGGGTAGAACCAGGCCTCTGTGGCTCATAACAAATTCCCTAAGAGCTGCTTAACTGTTTGGGGATATATGGGAGAGATGTTGAATTGGTCCCTTCCAGTTTCTTACTTACATATGCACGTGGTGTACATGAATACTTGAGCATAGCTTCAGCTGCTTTCAGATGCAGGATGCATCAGCACCTCAGTGAAATAGAATCATAGAATCATAAGATAGTTTGGGTTGGAATGGACATTAAAGATCATCTAATTCCAACTCCCCTGCCATGGGCAGGGACACTTCCCACTAGATCAGGTGCCCAGGGCTGCATCCAACCTGGTCTTAAACACTTCCAGGGATGGAGCAGCCACAACTTCCCTGGGAAACCTGTGCTAGAGCCTCACCACTCTCGTCATGAAGAAATCCCTCCCTATGACTAGTTGAAATCTGCCCCTCTCCGGTTTATAGCCATTACTCCTCATCCTATAACTACAAGCCTTTGTAAACAGTCCCACTCCAGCTTTCTTGGAGGTCCCCTTCAGTTACTGGAAGGTTGCTGTAAGGTCTCCTCAGAACCTTCTCTTCTCCAGGCTGATGAACCCCAACTCTCTCAGCCTGTCCTCATATGGGGGGTGCTCCAGCTCTCTGATCATCTTAGTAGTTTGCTCTGGACCCATTACAACAGCTCCATATCCTTCTTATGTTGAGGATTCCAGGACTGGACACGGTACTCCTTCTGAAGTCTCACAAAAGAGGAAACAAAGGGCAGAATTCCCTTCCTTGACCTGCTGGTCATGCTTCTTTTGATGCAGCCCAGGATACGATTGGCCTTCTGGGCTGCAAGCGCACATTGCCGGCTCATGTTGAGCTTCTCATCAACCAGCAACCCGAATTCCTTTTCCTCAGGGCTGCTCTCAATTGCATGATCCTCCATCCTGTATTGGAACTGCAGTTTGTCCTGACCCAGGTGTAGGACCTTGCACTTAGCCTTGTTCAATCTCATGCTGTTCACATAAGCCCAGTTCTCCAGGTTGTCCAGGTTCCTCTGGATGACATCTCATCCTTCTGGTATGGTAACTGCTCCCTTTTATGAAGCAGAGCTTTAACTTCTTGAGGGAAATAAAACCAGTTGATTAGGCTCTCTATGTGTGAACCATTCCAATGTGTGCATCAGAGACTGCAGATTTTTCTGAGCTTGTAATCAAGGTTGTGCAGGTGCCTATAATTTTGAGGAACTGGGCAAAGTGTCTTGAGCAAGGATATGCTAGATGAGAAAAAGATGAAGCCGTAAAAAGTTTCTGATCTCAGTGCCAGTTCAAGTATTGTTATTTGTGGTGAAGCCCATACCTTTGAGACAATAACTGAGATGCAGTTAACATTCAACCACACAATTTCATGCTTTGAATTAGGTTTTTAAGTCAAGTCTTGTGGGAAAGAGAAGGTTGCCCATTTAATGCAAAGATGCATAAAAGAGTACTTATGCTTGTGCATGAATGTGGCATTCAACGCAAAGGGAACATGCACAAACTGAAAACAAACCACCCATCAAGCAAAATGCATGAGGTAAAAACACATACTGCCTGCTTCATTTCACTAAGTAACACAGGCTGACTCTTACCTGAAAGATAGATTTATACTGTGTAGATGCATTTTTACTGCATTTGTACCTCCTCACATTTGGAAAGTGTATTTCTTTTTTTTTTCTGCAGTCTCTGAGAAGACGTAGTTCCCCATCCAGACTCTCATCCCCAGCTGAATCCTGTATCCCCTGTTATGCAGTCCCATACGCTTGTACTGCATCTTGTCATTAAAAAGAGATGAAACAGCAGCACAGAGGAGATGCCTGGTGGTGGAGTTGTGCTGTGTGTCAGTGCTGTAATTTGCAGCAGAGCTAAGGAATGGCTCTCATCCCTGAATCCAACTAGCTACCATAAAACAAAGTGCTTCATTGGCATTTAAATGAAGCACCTCTATGTTTGCAACCTTTCCTAAAGACTTTCCCAATATTGATGTGATCCGAAGAAAAGCCCCTACCACCACTTAGAGCAGATTTACTTTCATATGTTTGACTTCCTTAGAAAAAGGAATGTTTGGAACATTTTAAGTGACTTAGAGCAGCTAATTAAGAAAGAGCCAGACAATAAATGAACTAAAATCTGCTGATTAAGCCCATGGTAGTGTCCATCTTCACCCTGGCAAAGAGATAAGTTACAAAGCTGAACTGCCTCACAGTAATTAATTCAGACACACTGGGCAGTCCAGGAATGTACTAAAGAAAGATGTTTCTCCAGGAGACACTTTTACAGTGATATGAAAAATATGAAATTATCCCTACATATTCCCTAGAAGTGCCGGCTAACACAAAACCTACTATATAAAGCTACTTCTTTATTAGCCGTGGAAACCTAATGACTACTAAATGCAGTAACATGGTGAGTTCACTTCGAAAACTGCAAGGTCCATATCGTTTGGGTCAGACTTATTAAATCAGAAATCTCACCATAGAATTGTAGAATAGAAACATAGAATCACTAGGCTGGAAAAAACCTTTCAGAACATCAAGCCCAGCCACACCTGTCCACTACTAAATCGTATCCCTAAGCACTTAATCTACCCATAATATTCAATACCTCCAAGGATGGGGACACAACTACCTCCCTGGGCACCCTCTGCCGGTGCCCAAGAACCCTTTCAGTGAAGAAATATTTCCTAATGTCCTAACTGAACCTCCCCTGGCACAGTTTAAGGCCATCCCCTCTCGTCCTACCACCTATCACCTGGGTGAAGAGACCAACACGCACTGCGCTACAACCTCCTTTTAGGTACTTGTAGACAACATTAGGGTCTCCCTTCAGCCTCCTTTTCTCCAGGCTAAACAACCCCAGTTCCTTCAGCTGCTCCTTATAAGACTTGTTCTCCAGCCCCTTCACCAGCTTTACTGCCCTTCTCTGGACATGCTCCTCAATGTCTTTCTTGTAATGAGGGGCCCCAAACTGAACACAGTTTTCCATGTGAATCCTCATCAGTGCTGAGTACAGAGGGAGAATCACTTCCCTGGACCTGCTGGCCATGCCATTTCTGATACAAACCAAGATGCTATTGACCTTCTTGGCCACCTGGGCACACTACTGGCTCACATTCAGTTGACTATTAACCAACAGCCCCAGGTCCTTCTCTGCTGGGCAGCTTTCCAGCCATTCTTCCCACTTCTTCCTAATTATCAATTGAATTCAGCTGTATCTTTAATCTGCTACTGAAACACGTTATCCTGCATTATCCAGAAGCTAACAGTGCTGATCATTACCTAACACTAGACAATACAGACTCTTGTCAGACGCCTTGACTCAGAAAAAAACCTAGACACTATCTGGGAATAAAATATTTCCTGCATGAAATACTCAGAGGGGCAGAATGAAGTAGCTAAGACTAAAAGAGCTGAAATTTCCTGGAAGTCTGGAAGGCAAATGGTTTGAACACTGCTTCATTCTGTACCTGTGTTTTGCACTGAAAAATCTGCTTAGTTTTGTCACGTATGCCAAAAATAAACGCCAAGTGAAGTGAAGGAGCCCACGGTGATGTCACAGAAAAAGTCAGTGTCCTACAGCAAAGGAGACAGATTTGTTTGTTAAGGAGCATAGTACTGGAAAAAAAGATCTCTGGATCTTCATTATGTTGGATGAAAAAAACCTCATGTCCTTGTTGTAAAATCTTGTTCTCACTGCAAGGATAGGATCTTATTAAAAGACACTACAGCTAACAAAAGCAATTTTACGAATGAAATCTGCTTTTACTTAACATGTTATTTCCCTAAGTGCAACTTTGCCTTGGACTTTGAATACTTCTCCTAGTACTGAAGAGCTAGGGGGTCTATGCAGCTGGACAGTGGGCCACGGTCTACTAGATGTGAACTCTCTCAGATGGACAGAATCATTCATTTGACCAGATAAATTCAGCTTGGTAGAAAATGCTCCTGGAAGATAAAATACTTATTAGAAAAGTCAAGCTTCATACAAACCACTCTAAAATTATACTAGTGAAGACTAGACTGTTCCCTCCTGCTTACTTATCAGATACAGGAATGTTTGCAGCAAGGGAAAAACAGATCTAGAGCCCTTCTGCTATGAGGACAGGCTGAGAGAGTTGAGGCTGGTGAGACACAGGTTGCCTAGGGATGTTGTGGTTGCCCCCTCCCTGGAGGTGTTGAAGGACAAGCCGGATGGGTCCTTGGGCAGCCTGGACTAGATGGAGGTGTCCCTCTGTATGGCACAGGGGTGAAACTGGATGATCTTTAAGGTCTCTTCTGACCCAAACTATTCTGTGATCTTCAAGTCATAGAGAACTTGGACTATGTGAAGAAACAGCTGATCTAAGACCAAAAACTAATGGGTACTCCCACATTAACTTTTGCACATAGCTCTAACCATGAAGTGAGCCCAAGTTTGTCTCCACACAGTGTGTTGAAGACATAATGAGGAAGTTGAGGGGAAGGAGGGGTGCTTGGGCTTGAAGTAACTCTGAGTTTGGGAAAGAATTCACTCTATATCAAACTCACCCTACTTAAATTGATCTCTTTAGCCCCAGCCTGTGAAACAGGCTGGAATATTGCAAGAATCACATCCATGAGGCTGCTATTTAGATTAGTTAGAAGTTTAGCATCATGTAATCATTGTCATTTCTGTTATCCCTAGCTGGGAAAAGAAAATATGGGGAGTCATATTTTCTAGAGAATTTTCCGCAAGCCAGCTGAAACCAGTTACATGCAGGTTTGTGTAATGCTCTGCTATGGGCTGGAGCCCAGAGACACAGTCAAAAAGACTTTGTCAAACCCTTGGCTCTCATGTGGCAGTGAGAAGCAAGCAGGTTATTTCTAAACTTTAGCAGCTAGCCTGTGTTAGTGAGCTCACTTCTACGTGCAGCTCGGACTCTCCTGAAATGTCTGTCACAGGACATAAATATTTACGATTTCTTTGATGCCAAACCCTTGGGCTCAGAACCAGCTAAGGTTAAATGAATACCTGCTATTATTCTTAGCTCTTTCAGCTGAAAGTAAACTTGGGATGCTTAGTTACCTAGCAGTCGTGTTTTTAGTGAGTGTGAGGACAATCATGCCTGTCTTGCTGGTCCACAACACCCTGCAGATAGTTTCTCAATATGAAAGCGTGCACAGGAACACCCACACTGGCTGATGATAGAAACATAGAATCATAGAATAGTTTGGGTTGGAGGGGACTTAAAGATCATCAAGATGTGTGACTTCTGCTGAAGGAGACAAAAAAGCCCCTTCACAAAGAAACAAAACCCACTGAAACAGAGGAGGGCCAGAGGAGACTCTCATCCAGCATATTTTCTGGTGTTAGGATTTGATTCTTAAGCTTTGAGTGTAGCTGCCTGCTCCACAGCCACGTCTTTCTTGCTTGCTCGTTTGTTCTGGCTTCGTGCCTCTGTTTCATGTCTTGCTTTTACAACATACAGTCACACAGCACACAAAATCGACACCGTGCCAGTTAGTTTTATGTAGTTGTATGACTGACAAAATTGCTAAGTGGCAGCCTCTTTTTTAAATAAAGATTATGTCTTTTCTTCCAATGAGGCTAGAGACTCTGCTAAGGAAAGAACTTTGCTTAGCGGGAGAAGTTTTGAACCAGTTTGAAATTGCAGAAAAACTCTGAAGATGCTTGTAACAACCTCACAAGCCCTCCTTGCCTTTCAGTTTGCATTGGTATGTTCAAATACATAGAATTATCAGCAAGAGGATGTTTGGTTGCTTTTTTCTTGTAGTTATGCCAGGAGTCTTTTTTTTCATGACTTATTTGGTACTGTGCCAAACTTCAGTGGTATAACAGTGGTTTTACCTGGAGTAAATGCCACTTATTTTTTGGGTTTTGAGAGATTTTAGACTGTAACCCCACCCTTCAGGGCTGAGTTATGATCAAACCGCTCTCTCAAAGAGGACACGTCAGGCTATAGTGCTCACGAGATTAACCAGACATAAAACGTGAATGCAACAGTTCACAATCACAATGAGTAAATGCCCTTGAGAAACAAGAGTTCCGGTTTAGCAGAACAACAACAAATTAACTTGTTATGAATAACATTTACAATAACTTCATAAGTGCAGCTGCCATTCTGTTCAGTTAACTCCTTAAGACACAAAGTCATGAGGTGAAACTGCCAACTGTTAGGAAAGAGAGTAAAATTCGTTCCTTCACGTCAGAAATAACAGCTATTGCATCTCAATCTGTGTTCTTTTAAACCTCCTATTGCTCAGCTAAAGGTCCTTTCTACCAGTGACGGTTTTGTTAGATAAATCTTGCAGGTACTGAACTGCATTCAAAATGCACAGAGCGCCCTGCAGACGAATAAGAGGGTGGACCTGTCAAAAGCGCTGAAAAATGTAATCTTGCAAACACATGTGAATGATCTCTTTGATTTCAAGTGAGAGCTGCGATGTGATTAAATTTTCTCATGTGCATATGCATTTGCAAGATTAGGCCTGAAGCCTGAAACTTCGTGCATGATTTAAAAAAGAAGAAGGAAAGGAACACTTTCTGGTGAGAGAACAGAGGAAATAAAGCCTTTTTAGGCTTTACTGATTAATATATCCTTCTACTTAAACTATGTTTTTTTTTCATTTAAGTGTATGGTAGAACAGGGGTCAAAGTTACAAAACTAAGGAATGAATAAAAATAAGAAAGAGTGCTTTTTATCAGGTGGGAGAGCATCATGATAGAGGTGCAGAGTCTGGTGTTGAGAGGCAGTCAGAAGGAAAGACATCAGATCTCTGTCTCTGTTGATTTTACGGTTGGAAGGTGAAGGGACAGGTTTTGAAAGCAAAATGGGTAAAAATGCATGGGTAAAAAGGGCTGTATCAGAAACAGGATAGCCAGAAGGTCCAGGGAAGTTATTGTACCCCTATATTTGGCATTGGTGAGGCTGCATCTTAGATACTGGGGTCAGTTTTGGGTCCCTCACTTTAAGAAGGAAATGGAGGTGCTAAAACGCATCTAGAGAGGGTCAAAGGAGCTGGTGAAGGGGCTGGAGAAAAAGGGATTATGAGAGGTGTTTGAGGGAACTGGGGTTTTATAGCCTGGAGAAAAGGAGGCTGAGGGGAGACCTTATCACTGTCTACAACTACCTGAAAGAAGGTTGTAGTGAGGTGGGTGTTGGTCTCTTTTCCGAAGTGATAGATCATAAGATGACAAGAAATGGCCTCAAGTTGCTCCAGGGGAGGGTCAGATTAAACATCAGGAAAAATTTCTTCATGGAAAGGGTTCCAGGCACTGGCAGAGGCTGCCCAGAGAGGTGGTTGAATCCCCATCCCCAGAGGTATTTAAAAAGCGGGTAGATGAAGTGCTCAGGAATCTGATTTAGCAGTGGACAGATGCAGTTGGACTCAGTGATCTCAAAGGTCTTTTCCAACAAAGCGATTCTATGATTCTATGAAAAATTATAAGCAAAACCACACACAAAGCAGTGGTCAGTAATATATTCATCCTCCCCCTCCCCATATTGTGATTTACTTAAGACTGATCTTGATCAGAAAAATTTAATGTTTATCTTTAGTATTATTTTGAATGGCATGATTTTGTAGTAAAAGCCACACAATTTTATCAGCAGCCGAATGTCTGTCCAGAGGCCAGACTTCACCTCATTTTGTGCATCTGTGGGCATTGACTCCAACCTAGTTAAAGAAGCTGTGATCGTGCCCTGATGCCATTTCATGCTTAGGTAGATGCTGTTATATTCTTGAGTTTATTTCTTAAAATAATATTTATTCTTCTTTCTTCATATTTGGAGATGGAATTTGAGCAGAGCACAGGGCAAGGAACTGGACAGACAAAAACTTTCTGAGATTTGAGCAAAGGGAAGGATGAGGCAAACTCATTTTAACAGCAGCATGTCACGATCAAGGTATTAAAAACGCACAGACTACAGGAAAAGCAATTAGATCCACAGTGAGATAGTTGATATGAGCTTATCACTCAAAATCAAAATGAGGGATGGAATGGATCTCACCATAAACTTGTTTAAAAAGTGATAAAATGGATTCAGTTTGAGTCTAAGATGTCTAAATTGTGATTAAAGTATGTAGTTCTCACATATGGGCCACTTAGATAAGTTCCCACTATTGTCAACAGAGGTTTAGTCGATGGGATCCAGGCGAAGTACAGCAGACAAGTTGCTCGGGGCGTGATTCAGCTGTCTAAACACAGACATCTAATGCCAACTGAGATGCCCAAGGCTGTGCCATCTGGCCTACAGCTGCCTCTCCTGATATAAATAGGACAAACAGGTCTGTATTGTATCTGGCAGCCCACACAGATGTCTCAGATACCTTCACGCACCTGAAATCCATGCTGGACATTCATGTCTAGGGATGTGTCTGAACCAGCTGAGTCAAATATGTCCCTATGATACTCTCCAGGCTCTCTTAAATTTCAGTGTTTTAAATATGATGTGATTGCAATAGAGACACTAATTCCTAGTTAGTCATTATTAACACCTACATATAAACAGGCTTCTCCTGAAGGTGAGCCATATAATCTGAAAGTGGTAATCAAGATGATACTAGAGGATGCTGTCGGAACAAGTCCAGAGGAGGCTACAAGGATGATCAGAGGGTTGGAGCACCTCCTGTATGAGGACAGCCTGAGAGAGTTGGGGTTGTTCAGCCTGGAGTAGTCTCCAGGGAGATCTTATAGCCACGTTCCAGTACCTAAAGGGGCTCCAAGAAAGATGAGGAGGGGCTGTTTGCAAAGGTTTGTAGTGATAGGACTAGGAACAATGGATATAAACTGGAGAGGGGGGAGATTTAGACTAGACGTTAGGAAGAATTTCTTCATGATGAGAGTGGTGAGGCCTTGGACAGGTTGCCCAGGGAAGTTGTGGCTGCCCCATCCCTGGAGGCGCTGAAGGCCAAGTTGGATGGATCCTTGGGCAGCCTGATCTAGTGAGAGGTGTCCCTGGCCATGGCAGGGAGGGTTGGAACTGGATGATCTTTAATGTCCCTTTCAATCCCAGCCATTCTACGATTCTATGATTCTATTCTATGACACCTATTAGTACTTTGTGACATACTTTTTTTGTTTATAACTATGAAGGGAGGCAAGACTAAATAACTTGCACTTTGCTATCTGACTTCTAAACACCTAAAACAATGTTGAGTGAACCCCAGTCCAGGGAAATTGTTCCAGAAGAATTGACAAGATTAAGGTCTAGTGCACACAAGGAAAACTTATTTTCTGTGTAATTAGTAGTGCAGCTTTATCTGAATGATTTTATACTGCTATGAACACCGCTATTCTAAGACCATTTTCAAATTTCACTGACATTTCTTGTGAGGAAGATGGGGTAAACCAGTTCCAGGCTAAGAATGCCTGTGTGGTATAACTCATAACATTTCACTGTAGAGAAAAAGGCTTGGAGATAGAACAATGGAAAGGAAAGAAGGGCTGGTGAAACCAATGTGACAAGGGAAGCAGTCAAACCATGGACAATGGTAATAAAAGGAAGCATTCTTGTGCAACCTGCTCTAAGTGTATCTGCTTTAGCAGGGCTGTTGGAGTAGATGATCTCCAGAGGTCCCTTCCCACCCCTAGGATTCTGTGATGCTGTGAAATTCTTTCTGATTTTCTAGTAGAGATGGTAAAACATTGGCTTCATTTGCCTTGTTTTTAAAGGGTCTGTGTTTTTACACATACTGGCTGTTCTTTTCATTGCAGTCCTTTTGTTAGATACAAATTGTTTCAGTATGTCTTTGAACTGCCTGTTTGAACATACAGCTTAATTCACTTCCATTTTCAAGAAGAAAACATCTCAAGCCCTCAAAAGTGCTTAGAAATAACCCCACATTCATAAAACATCAAAATCTTTGCAAGTGCCTGGAGAAGGAATTACTGCTGGTTTGTAAGACACGCAGTCTATTTAAAAAACAATCACATATTTAATTTAAAATGAAAGTATGTAAACATATTTAGTTCGTTTAAAGATTTTTTAGCTTAGGCTCTCCCTTAAAATAACTTTATTCCTCAAAGCTTCTGTGTTTTGATGCCATTACTAGAAGGCTCCAATCCTGCAAGCACTTATGCGTGATACAACTGTTGTTGTAATCTAATTGACTTCAGTGGGACAACACTCAAGAAGAATGTTACACCTGAGAGTTTTTGCAGAAGTAAGGTCACTGTGAAGTATTCCAGCTACCCAACTGAGGGACCTGACTTCAGTTGCTTGCACGATGAGTATAGGAACTGTATCTGTCAAACTTAGTAACCAGTTACTGCTCACAGTGATGCCAGACGTATCCTGGGCTGCATCCAAAGGAATGTGACCAGCAGGTCCAGTGACGATTCTTCCCCTCTACTCCAGTCTTGTGAGACCCCATCTGAAGTGCTTTGTCTAGCTCTGAGGTCCTAACACAGATGAGGATCTCTTGGAGCAGATATAGAGGAGAGCCATGAAGATGATCAGAAGGCTGCAGCCTCTCTCCTACAAAAACAGTCTGAGGGAGTTCGAGTTTTTTCAGCCTTGAGAAGAAAACGCACTGGGAAGACATTAGAGCAGCCTTTAAATACCCAAAGGGGGTCTACAAGAGCCTGTTAGAGGGATTTTTTACAAAGGCATGGAGTGATAGGACAAGAGGTAATGGCTTGGAACTGAAAAAGGGTAGATTTACATTAGATATAAGGAAATCCTGAACTATGAGGGCAGCGAGCACACATTGTGCAGGGAAGTTGTGGATGCCCCTTCCCTGGAGGTGTTCAAGGCCAGGTTGTACGGGGCTTTGAGCAGCCTGGTCTAGTGGGAGGTGTCCCTGGAACTGGATCCAGGTTGGAACTGGATCCATGTTGGAACTGGATGGGCTTTTAGATCCCTTCCAACTCAAACCATTCTGTCCTATCCTATCCTATCCTGTCCTGTCCTGTCCTGTCCTGTCCTGTCCTGTCCTGTCCTATTCTATTCTATTCTATTCTATTCTATTCTATTCTATTCTATTCTATTCTATTCTATTCTATTCTATTCTATTCTATTCTATTCTATTCTATTCTATTCTATTCTATTCTATTCTATTCTATTCTATTCTATTCTATTCTATTCTATTCTATTCTATTCTTTCTTCTGAAGATGGCATAGTTTGTCATCAGATGAAAGCTAATGTCATCTTAGTGTTACAAATGTATTTCATGGTGTGTATCTGTCATGATGCTCCAAAAAGAAGCAATGTTTTATGTTATTAAGGGCCTATTTTCAAAATGGCTGAGATAAAAGTTATTATAGGGGAAACAAAGATGACATTCTTTCAGTATTTAACTTTTTGTGTCTTGTTTCATGAGCGCTTCAACCTTGCAGTTATAAATTACTTAAAGATGCCATTGCATGGGAGGTTTTTATGTGATTTTTTTTAACACTGGGTTTTGTAAATGCAAAGGAAATCCAATTATTCCCTCCTAGAAAATGTCTGAATCACAGTCTTCAACGTGGAAACACAGGAGGTCTATGTCACCTTCACCCTTCACCAAGGAGTCCCTTCTGTGGTAAGTCTAGAAACTTTACAGCGTTATTTGCTATACTGGCTGGGGTATTTTTTGTTCCATTAAAAACAGATGCTATTCCTTAGTATTAAGGCAGATTAATTTCGCATCTACAATGGGACCCTATTATGGCAATCTGGTTTTGTTTTTAAATAGAATAATTTCAACGTATGCATGACGCCTGGCTATAATATAACCATTTTGATGTGCAAATGGAAATCTGGCAATCAAACTTCCTTACAGTTTATGTACAAGGTGGCTATATTTGTAGACTGTAAAAGTGGATTCAACTGTACAAGTGTTTGAATACATACCATCTGTGTTAAACATATGTTCTTTTTAGGACAGAATTTGTTGCTGCCATTTTTTCTTTGAAATGACTACAGATTACTTCAAACCGACTGGGCATCTCAGAATTCAAGATTAATTGACAGCCACCTTGTAAAAATTTGACACATATTGATAGTATTTTGCTCTGTAATCAACAACAACAAAAAAAAGAATTGGATTAGTTGTGAGATGAGGTGCTTCCCAATGCTGTGAGGAGAACTTAGGCTCTCTAAGTAGAGCTGGTCATGGACAGATTCAAAAGTGGTGAGAGAGAACACCTTCAAAGAACAAGCACCAGACACGATTGAAGAACAGAGAGCAGTTCATGGTATTGTTGTCACGTATGGTTCCAGACTCCAGAGTGAATGGAGAGCTGATTATATTATAAACAGCTGAGCTGTAGCACAGTTCTCCTGCAGCCTTTCCAAGCAAGGTATGTTTTCAGTGAGTAGAGGCTTAGTTGCGGAATTTAGTTCTCTTTGAAGAACATCTGTGGCTTGCTTTTCTAATTAGAAGGGCAGTCCACAAACAAACTATGCTGGGAGAAGAAACAACATCTCAGAAAGAAGCTCAGGGCTTTAGAAGGATGTGACAACACACCGGGGGGGGAGGAATGGGAAGGGGGAAATAATCAAGCAGCTGTGTTTATCAGAATAGCCACATCACGTTTTGGTAGTGTCATGTCACTGAGCCCTGACAATTACATGTGTGATACAAAATGAAATGTCACTGGGTCTTCCATTCATTATACTCTATTATAATTGAT
Organism: Clamator glandarius; assembly: GCA_033459285.1. NCBI lineage: Eukaryota > Metazoa > Chordata > Aves > Cuculiformes > Cuculidae > Clamator > Clamator glandarius. The sequence continues at coordinate 833,469 of JAUNZM010000582.1, forward strand.
AGCCAGAGTCTTCCCAACAGTGGCTTTGATCTTGCTGTTTGATTTATGTGAGATGACTCTCGAGCCTTGGAAAACCTCAGTTGAAATCAGTGGAGTTGTGCAAGGGTGGATCTTTTTGCCCTGCAGCTTAGGCTGCAGGATAGGAAAATAATTTTATAAGATTGAATGTTGCTTCTTGGATTTTCTACCATGAAATGCCAGGCTAATGTTCTCAAAATTTTCATTTTCATAAAGGAGCATGTTGATACATGACTGGAGAATGTGAATTTCTGGAATGCTGGGTTGGATTGCTAAGCAATTCCTAACCAACACTGCCCTGACTCGCAGGGCATTGAGATTACTAAGTGAATAGAGAGTTCTGAATTTAACCCATAAAAATAAAAGAAGGAGAGGAAAGCTGATTGTATCAACAGCAACAACAACAACAAAAAAATCTTTTTAGCTTTCACATCAAATGATTGGAAGAAGGTCTCACTGTTTTCCCAGTGCAGGGAAAATCAGGTCTTACATCTCATGCTTGCTCATCTTCTCAGAATTCTTCCCTGATGCTTCTTTAAAGTTTGTGGCAGCCCATCCCTTGGTGACTCCTAACTCAATAGAATATTACATTACATATTGAGAGACAAGAAGGCTGCTCGCAGCCCTCCCACCTCTTACATTCAAGAAAGCTTAATGTCTTTTATTATTTTATGTATATTGGCTAAAGCAGATAATTTTAATAAAAGAAAAACACCTAAGTAGCTTTGAAGTTCTAGCCAATATTTATTATAAGTGTATGTTACATATTTGTGTATTTGTTTATATATAAAATAATAAACAATGTTAGAATATCTGTCTCTTGAGGCCAGTGGGAAAGTCTAGAACATGAAAGACTTACCTTTGGTGAAGAAGAACCATATTAGAGAGCACTTGCACAAACCAGACATGCTGAAGTCCACAGAATCTGATAGATTGCATCCACAAGTGCTGAGAGAGCTTATTGATGTCACTGGTTGTCTGGCCAATCTTGATTATCTTCGCACGGTCATGGTGCCTGAGGGAGGTTTCTGAGGACTGGAAGAAAGCAAATGTCACTCCTATGTTCAAGAAGGGCATGAAGGAGGATGTGTAGATCTACAGGTTAGTTGACTTCACCTTAGTTCTTCAAAAGGTGATGGAACAACTAATCCTGAAAACCATTTCCAGACATGTGAAGTACAAAAAAGAAGATCAGGACTGGTCAGCAAGGATTTACAAATGGGGAATCATGTTTAACCAATCTGATAGTCTTCTCCAATGAGGGAACTGATTAAGTGGATGAGGGGACAGTGGTGAATGTTGTCTAACTTGACTTTAGTAAGGCTTTTGACACTGTGTCCCACTACAGCGTTCAGTACTGAGGCCAATAATGTTCAACATCTTCGTGAATGACCTGAAAAGCAGCACAGGGTGCACTCACAGTGAGTTTGGAAGCAACATAAAACTTGAAGCGTAGTGGATACACCAGGAGGTGTGCTGCCATTCGGAGGGACCTGGATCGGCTGGAGAACTGAACAAAGAAAAACCTCATGAAGTTCAACAAAAGAAATGCCAAATCCTGCATCTGCAGAGGAATAAACCTGTGCACCAGTATATTCTAGGGTCAGCCAGCTGGAGCAGAAAAGTATGCACGAGTCAAGCAGCTGAACGTGAGCCAGGAATGTGCTGCTAGGATGAAGGCCTACAGGACAACACTAGGAAAAGCATTACTAGCAGGTCAACTGGAATAATCCTTCCTCTCGGCGCTGGTGAGGCCACATATAAAATGCTGAGTCCATTTCTGGGCTACCTAGTTCTAGATACATGGACACATTGGAAAGCATCCAGCAAATAGCCACAAATATTATGATGAGACTACAGCATCTCTCCTACAAGGACAGGTTGAGAAAGCTGGAGCTGTTCATCCTGGAGAAGAGAAGGCTGAGGATGATTTTACTAATATGCATAAATACCCATTAATAAGAGGAAGCCAGGATCTTTTCGGCCATGCCCAGTGATGGGACAAGAGGCAATGGGCATAATTTTTTTTAAGAAACCAAATATTTTACTGTGAGAGTGGTAAAACAGAGGAACTTTTTCCAACTTTTGTGCTTCTGTGATATTCCACAGTAGAGATCCTCCTATGTTTAATTGTGTTTTCCATCAGATATAAAAATACCTCCATGGAATTACCCAGGATCAGAGTAGCTACACATTAAGAATCATCATTCAAAGCAAAAGATATTTTACTACTAAGTGCCTCAAAACCTACAGGAACTTCTTAAGCCTTAAAAGGTGAATTGACTCCCTCATAGTGACTGCTCCCCAAGTTCCTCCTGTTCTGGTTCTGTAGCTCTACAACACAATGCAAATGGCATTTGTGGATAAAATAAAGTTGTAGCTATTCGGTTAGCTACTTGAAATCATCTAAATAATATCTCTGGATCAGGTTATAAAAACCAGGCTAAGAGTAGGCTGAAAGCAGAGAGGAATACAGCTATCACACAGGATTTCTGCCTTTCTTCCTAGTATGTAGCTGTACTGGGACTTTAATCGTAGGATGACTTGATAATGTCAATCTAGAGAGTATTTTCCTTTTATAGTTATGCTTTGTTGCTCATTTAGCTGCTTATGAACATTGTTCTGGATGCTTGACAATGTACTGTAATTAATATTATAATAAGTACTTATGTCTTTAAACCAGGTTTATTTCAATGCAGATATTTGTAGTAGAAATACATCAGATAAATAATTGAAATACTAGAATGAGGCTTTCTTCATAATATATTCTACAGTGCTTAGTGACAAAAATGTATTTTATTAAGATAAGAAAATTAGTCCTCCACAGCAAAAAATTTTTTGAGTATATCAAACACTTGGCAATTTGGCGGACGACACTGAGCTGGAAGGAAGTGCCGATCTGCTGGAGGGTCGGGAGGCTCCAAAGGGATCGGAACAGGCTGGACTGCTGACCTGAGACCAAAGGGATGAGGTTTAACAAGGCCAAATGCTGGGTCCTGCACTTGGAACACAACAACCCTGTGCAGTGCTAAAGGTGTGGGGAAGAGTGACTGGAAAGGCTGCCCGGAGGAGAAGGACCTGGGGATGTTGGTTGACAGTGGCTGAACATGAGCCAGCAGTAGCCCAGGTGGCCAAGAATGTCAATGACATCTTGGCTTGGATCAGAAACGACATGGCCAGCAGGATTGTGCCCCTATACTTGGCACTGGTGAGACTGCACCTTGAATCCTGTGTTCAGTTCTGGGCTCTTCACTACAAGAAGGATGTTGAGGTTCTGAGGCGTGTCCAGACAGGAGCAGCAAAGCTGGTGAAAGGGCTGGAGAACAAGTCTTATGATGAGCAACTGGGATTGTTTAGCCTGGAGAAGAGGAGGCTGAGGGGAGAACTTGCCACTGTCTACAGCTACCTGAAAGGAGGTTGTAGAGAGGTGGGTGTCGGTTTCTTCTCCCAAGTAATAGGTGATAGGACAAGGGGGGATGGCCTCAAGCTGCTCCAGAGGAGGTTCAGATTGGACATTAGGAAAAAAAGGGTCATCAGGCACTTGTAGAGGCTGCCCAGGGAGGCATTTGAGTCCCCATCCCTACAGGTAGATGACAGGTAGATGAGGAAGTTAAGGATATGGTTCAGTGGCAGATAGGTATGGTTGGACTTGATGATCTCAGAGGTCTTTCCATTCCAACCTGTTGATTCTGATTCTATGAACACTTCCTGTGAAGACAACTAGTTTCCTGTTGTCAAATAAACTCTTTCCTCTCTCAGTCATTCTGAAGAAGACACAGTTTGTCCTTTGTTCTTTCTTAATGCACAATTGCTTCTTATCTCACAGTAACTGAAAAGCAGTGGCAACTACTGCCATATAACTGGAAAGCCCAAAGATGACTGTATTTCTGGAAATAATCAGATTCTTTATGCTAGCATTATTCAGTTGGCCGCTTCCCAGAAATATGGGCCTATGTGATATATGTGCATACTTTTGTGTTTGGGAAATCCCACAAAGAAATGGAACACATTGTATGGGTGTGTGCCCACTGAGTATCCAAACCAGACCTCTCTACCCTTGTTTCAGGCCCCTTGCTCACTCAGTGTTCTCATGCCTTCCCTCTCTTCCCCAGAACAAACTTTTCCCATCATAGATCCATAGAATCGCTTGGTTGGAAAAGACCTTTGAGATCATCAAGTCCAACTGTATCTGTCCACTACTAAATCATATCCCTAAGCACCTTATCTACCCATCCTTTAAATCCCTCCAGGGATGGGGACTCAATCATCGACCTGAGAATCCTCTCCCAGTGCTTGGTAAGCCTTTCAGTGAAGATGTCTAATCTAAACTTCCCCTGGCACAACTTGAGGCCACTCCCTCTCATCCTGTTATCTACCAGTTGGGTGAAGAGACCAACAATCACCTTGCTACAACCTCCTTTCAGGTAGCTGTAGACAGTGATAAGGTCTCCTCTCAGCCTCCTTTTCTCTAGTGTGAACAACCCCTATTCCTTCAGCTGGTCCTCATAAGTCTTGTTCTCCAGCCTCTTCAACATCTTTGTTGCTCATCTCTGGATGTGCTCCAGGACCTCAATGTGCTTCTTGTAATGAGGGGTTCAAAACTGAACACCAGATTTGAGGTGTGGCCTCACCTATGCTGACAGCAGGGGCAGAATCACTTCCTTGGTCCTGCTGGCAATGTTGTTTCTGATAAAGGCCAAGATGCTACCCTGGCTCCCTTCCTAGGCATGGCCCAGTCTTTGGATATCATTCCCCACCAGTTCCCCCTCAATCCCTCACCTCTCTCCACACTGCTGGCTAATTCCCTCACTTATCTTGCACACTTACTGGCCCACCCCTGATCTGTTCCCACGGCACAGCCCCAAAGCTCAAGTCCCAGATGCTGCGCCTAGAATCTGCAGCTGCTTCTTTGGACACTCACTGCAAGCACCAGGGTTGATCTGTACAGAAGAGACAGTGCACAGCACTGTGAGTGCAGCAGTGACAGCCCCGTTTCTCACTTCTCCTAGACCTATAACATTTATCAGCACCTTAGTTGACTCAGCATCCACAAGGTTCTCTTACAACTGGATCTACCACTTATTTAATAAGTGCAGCTGGGATTCTGTAAAAAAAATGTAGTATGAAGAGTGCTGAGAACTGAATTAACCAAAATCTGTGTCAGCTTGCACACTTGTAGTGGGTTTGCTGCTTCATTCTGCTATCTGGCTAACGCTGGCAAAGACACTGCTTGGTAAGGGAGAAAATGAGTCTTCACACCCCAGAGCCACTTGGTAAAGATAGTTTTGGAGCTCTGCAGGAAGCACAAGTGATGGGAGCAAAATCTTTGAGGCAAGGTAAAGAGAAAGATGGGATTTGAAATCTGTATAGGATTTGAAGCATGTTTTTGGATGCCATACTGGAGAATGGTTTTCTATCCTACTGATACGGGGTGTTCCTCTTAAAAATCTGACAGAACATGAGCCAGCAGCATGCCCAGATGGTCAAGAAAGCCAATAGTATCTAGGCCTTTATGAGAAACAGCATGGTCAGCAGGACCAAGGATGCAATTATGCCCCTGGACTCCACGTTGGTGAGGCTGCACCTCGAATCCTGTGTTCAGTTTTGGGCCCTTCAGTACAAGAAGGACATTAAGGGGCTGAAGTGTGTCCAGAGAAGAGTAATGAAGCTGCTGAAGGGGCTGGAGAATGAATGTTATGATAGGTGGCTGAAGGAACTGATGTTGTTTAGTCTAGTGAAGAGGAGTCTGGGTGGAGACCTTATCAATGTCTACAACCACCTGAAAGGAGGTTGGAGTGAGGTGGGTGTTGGTTTCTTTGCACAAGTGATAAATGATAGGATGACAAGAAATGGCCTCCAAGATGCACTGGAAAAGGTTCAGAATGGACATTAGGAAAAATTTCTTCACCAAGAAGGTTATCAAGCACTGGCTGAGGCTGCCCAAGGAGGTGGTTGAGGCCTCATCCCTGGAGGTATTTAAGAGATCGATAGATGTTGTGATTAGGGATATGATTTAGTAGTGGACAGGTATGGTTGTGCTTGATGATCTCGAAGGATCTCAAACTAGGTATTCTATGATTCTATCAAATTTATTCATGCCAGTAGGCACTTCTAGCATTTTGATATCCAAATTTTGTTGCTCACTAGAAAATACATTGATATTCTGATGGGAAAAGATAGCCATTTGCTTCTTCACTTTGCCATTCTTAGCCTCCAGGCTGACCATCTTTTGTTTGTTTACCTAACCATTCTTGTTTCTTAACCCTTCTCAGGAAATGCTCCCCCTTCTTCTTGCTCCAGTCTTTTTCTTGGTCCAAATTTCCCTTTGCAGGCTTGTTTTTTTCCCATGCTGCCTCCTGAGGTCCTTACTTCTGCTTCTTCCTCTCTCTGACTGCAGACCCCTTTCCACTCTCAGCTTGGAGACCTTTCCCTCCATCTCTTGGTTTTCAAATCTGCTTTGCCCAGCCAAAACTGAAGTCTTTCTCTGCCCTTTACAGTTTCCACCTAGAATATATGCACAAAAGGCGCAATTTCTAGCCAACAGCTGTAGAATTCTAAACAATAGATGAAATAACCATTTTTAAAAGCCTTATAACTGGACCATATTGGATGGAAAATACAGATTTTTTTACATGTAAGCCAGTCATGCCCCCATAGATTTCAAGTGTCTTCTCTGAACCTCTAGATTTAAGAAAACATATTTAAAGTTTAGAAAATTTTGCAAAACACCATCCTTTCCCCACACTCACTCTTGTGGGTGGCTGGACCCTGTCTTGTCAAATTTTTTCCACAGAAGTTCACTATTCAGTGCTCACCTCAGTCTGAGCCCCTTCATACATATAGTTAGAGGTTCACAAATCCTACAAAGGAAGACTTGTGAAGAGTATTATTATAGAATGCACCAGGCTAACTTCCTAACAGGAGTTGCTACCGATCCCGTCTGGTACAGAAAGAAATATAGAATGGAATCATAGAATGCTTTGGGTTGGCAAAGACCATGTAGTTCCAAATACCTCCCACCAGAGCAAGCTGCCTAAGACCCCATCCAACCTGCCCTTCTAGGGAGGGAGCAGCCACAGTTTCCCTGGGCAACCTGCACCAGCACCTCACCACCCTCAGAGTGAAGAATTTCTTCCTAATGTCTAATCTAAATCTTTTTTTTTCCATTTTAAAGCCATTTCCTTTCATCTTATCCATGTATTGATTCAAAACATCAGCTGCTGAATATTCTAGTAGAATATGTTACACTGACATTGTGTTTTGATGTCCCCTCATCCAAGAGTTAATGAAGACGGATCACAAAGCATACTGACTTCAATTAGCATTGTATCAAGTCCTGACTGAACAACCAGCTACTCATAAGAGATAAGAGAGATAATAAACGTGGCCAGCTTTTATTTTTTTTTCTTTAGCATGAAGTTGGAAGAAGAGGGAATAATGAGCTGAGAAATATTTCATTTCTTTTTGTCAGGGTGAAAGAAAGGAAAAATACACCTAAGATGTCTCTTTAAGACCCATTTAAATGGGACCACTGTCAAAGGAGATAATTATTTTTTTATCATAAAAGCTTGACAGACTCCTTTTAGGGCTGAATTGCAGGAACAAAATGAAATCTTTTGTATGATGGATTGAGTTAATGCACAGCAGCTTTCTGAGTGGGAAAAACAGAGAAGTGATTAGGTTATTTTTATTACTTCAGCTAGAGAGATTGGATACTGCTGCTACAACTAGTCACTGGAGTATAATTAATAGACCATTTGCTAATAGAATATAGAGCTTTAAAGGCAGATGCCATTTGGGATTTCAGCTATCCTGCTGTATCCCAGTGGGTTGTAAAGAATGCAGAGCTACATGGCAAGGTCTTGGATCTGACACGGTTAATCCGGGTTGCTCTGAGAGACCTTTTCTGTGCAAAGCTCTAGAGTGACCACAGGGCCTGCCAGGCTGCTGTGGTTGGGCACAGGGACCGTTTGGCAGCCTGTGTGTCAGGCTGCGTGCACTTGGCCACCAGCTGCACCAGGTGCCAAAACCAAAAGCCCCAAACACAGCTCAGCAGGCAGGAGAGATGGGACTGGTTTACATTTTCACCACCCCATGTTAGGCGGTGAGGTTTGACTGGTGAAGTGAAGAGCTACTCGGAGCCTTTGTGTGAGCCCTGATGTGTTGATGAAATCTTAAAGTGCCACACACAGAGTGTGTCTTTTGGTGTTATCCGCTCAGAAGCACCTCTTCCTCCTCATCTACTTGTAGACATGGCAACATCTGGATTGTCTGATAAGGCTAACACAAGGTTATCTAACAGAAAACTAAATTCTCGACACAGGTAAATTTCCTGCGTGTTGCAGGCCTTTACAAGAAAAGGGGTGAAGGACGGATCTGATCTCAATCCATTTACTTTGCATATAGAATCATAGAATGGTTTGAGTTGGAAAGGACCATAAAGCTCATCCAATTCCAACTCTCCTGCCATGGGTAGGGGCATCTCCCACCAGTTCAGGCTACTCAAGGCTCCATCCAACCTGGCTTTCAACCCTTCCAGGCTGAGGGCAGCGACAGCTTCCCAGGTCAACCTGTGCCAGTGTCTCACCACTCATCATGAAGAATTTCTTCTTAAAGTCTTGTCTAAACCTTCCCCCTTCCAAGTTAAAACCATTGCCCATTGTCCTATCACTCCATGCCCTTGTAAAAAGTCCCTCCCCAGCTTTCTTGGAGGCCTGCTTCAGGTACTGGAATCTGCTCTAAGGTCTCCCCGGAGCGTTCTCTTCTCAGCCTGTCCTCATACCAGAGGCGCTCCAGCCCTCGGATCATCTTTGTAGCTCTCCTCTGGACCCTTTCCAACAGTTCCATGTCCTTCTTCTGTTGGGGATTCCAGAATTTGACACAGGGCTCCAGGTAGGGTCTCATGAGAGAAGAGCAGATTTTTTTCCTTTACTGGTCAAATGGAAAATAGCAGCAAAGCAACTGTGAACTTGAAGACAGCACATGTAAGATAATTCCTGGCATAAGCAGATAATTAGTACAGTGTACCCTAGCACATATTATCCTGATTTTAGGAGACATCTCAGCCCTGAAGAATTAGATGCAGGTTACTGTGACCTTTAAGCTGTCCTAGTCTGTCCTGTAGTTGGAGTCAGTCTCCTAGCAGACTCAGAGTACAAAGCCCAGAACCACGTGTCACTCATATAGATTTCTTATTTTGCATATATATAGGAATAGGGACCTAAGTGTTTATTTACACATTCCTGATGAAAATATTGCTTACCACTGGAGGGAAGAACATTTAAAATAATGTGTATGGGAGTTATTAAGAGAATAAGTGTAATGAAAAGTCTGAAGGCGTGTGTTTCCCAGACAAGAGGCTAAAAGCAAGAAAAACTAACACCTTGTGGATGAAATGCAATCTTTGAAGACACTCAATCTCTTTCTCTGCCTCTCTGACACATTCTCAGGATCTCAGAAATATGAGATTCAGTTGTGTCCATACCTTTTTTTTTTCCCCATATCCTTCTGAATTGTTTGCAGCTCTCTCTATGTCCCTATACATCTTGTGTACCTGTTTATTACTTCTCTCCCTGAACCCCTGAGCCTGCAGTTAGATAGGGAAAGAACATCCATATGGTTTCTTCTCCTGCTGCTTCACTGCTGTCCACATCAGTTTTGTTTCACAGTTTCCATTTATTCTACAAACCACATAGACTGTGTACCCTGAGGGTTTGCTACCTTTCCAAGAATGGTTAATTTAGTAAATATCCACAAATCAATTTAATGACTGATAGAGGTTAGAGGGCTGTGAGAAGCCTCCTTGGGAGCCTCCCCTCCCTCGGGGATCACTCTTCTGCTCAGGTCCTGGCCTGATGTCCCCACTGGAGCATCTCTGCTGATCTGGATCCACCTGGCTGATTTGAGATCCCAGTCTGGCCTTGGCACTTTCATGTCCCTATGGCCCTGTCCCACTCCAGTGACTATGATCATAGAATCATAGAATCATAGAATCATAGAATCATAGAATCATAGAATGGATTGGACTGGAAGGGACCTTAAAGACCTTCCAGTTCCAACCCTGCTGCCAAGGACAGGGTCACCTCCCACCAGAGCAAGTTGTCCAAGTCCCCGTCCAACCTGGCTCCATCCAGGGATGGGGCAGCCACAATTTCCCTGGGCAACCTGTGCCAGTGTCTCACCACCCTCATTGTCAAGAATTTCTTCATAATGTCTAATATTAATCTTCCCACTTCCAATTTAAAGCCTTTCCCCCTTGTCCTATCCCCCCATACCCTCATTAAAAGCCCCTCCCTAGCTTTCTTGGAGGCTCCCTTCAGGTTCTGAAAGGCTGCTCTAACGACTTCCAGGAGACTTCTTTTCTCCAGGATGAAGTTTCCAGAGCTTGACAAGCCATCACACATCAGCTGCTGTGGTAGCTGCCTTTGTATGTTCTTAGTGTGCAGCAAATGCAAGACAACTCAGCTTATTTTAACTCTTTATTACTGCAGGCTCAATTAAACCCAATTACCTCACATTTACTACAAGATTATATATGCATAGGGTTGCTACCACTCTGCTGACAGTAGAGAATCTAACAATGGCTGAGCCCAAAATAAATATTTCTCACAACACTTAAGGATAATTTATAATGCTGTCTATATCTCTTCTGAGTTTGTTCCCCATTAGCTTTATCTCTGAGAGAAGAGGTTACGCTTCTCAGTGCCACCACCTGTTAGTAAAGGAATTTACATTAGGCTAAACTGGTGACAGTGGAGAGAAAAGACCTGGCTCCACAACAAATGGAAATTCTTAGTCTCAGGCTTGCATGATATTCCAAGTGTTGAAAGGTTAGGAAACTCCCTTACAGGAATCCCAGGCCCTGCAGAGTTAGCCAGAACTTATAAAATCATAGAACAGTGTGGTTAGAAAGGACCTTGGAGATGATGAAGTCCAACTGCACCTGTCCACTACTAAATCTTATCCCCAAACACGTCATCTACACATTTTATAAATACCTTCAGGGATGGGGACTCAACCATCTCCCTGGGCAGCCTCTGCCAGTGCCCAAGAACCCTTTCCATGAAGAAATTCTTCCTGATGACTAATCTGAACCTCCCCTGGTGCAACTTGGGTCCATTTCCTCTAGTCCTGTTGCCTGTCACTTGGGAGAAGAAACAAACAACCCTCCTTTTAGGTATTTTTAGGCAGTGGTAAGGTCTCCCCTAGCCTTTATTTATCAGACACATTTCTAGGGATGAAATACTGCAGTTCTTTTCTGTTACTATGTGGTGTTTCAGCAGAAGAGAAAGTGAAGCTTAAATCTCCCCAAGTACATTTACATTTCAGTTTTAGAGAAGTTCACTGCTGAGCAAGTACACATGATGAAACATTTAACCAGAAGAGATGCAAGAATTCAAGATATAATTGAAAAAGGATCAGTATAGCAAAAAGAGCTGGATGAGGAAGAATGGAAATACAAGCAACTTTCTATGCAAATTAGGCCATACACCGAAAGGCCATTTTAACACAGCATATATTCATTGAAGCACAGAATCATAGACTGATTTGGGTTGGAAGGGACCTTAAAGATCATCTAGTTCCAACCCCACTGTGATAGACAGGGACATCTCCCACTAGATCAGGCTGCCCAATGCCCCATCCAACCTGGCCTTCAACATCTCCAGGGATGGGGCAGCCACAACTTCCCCAGGCAACCTCTTCCAGTGCCTCACCACTCTCATCATGAAGAAACTCCTCTTTATGTCTAATCTAAATCTGCCCCTCTCCAGTTTATACCCTTTGCACCTAGTCCTATCACTACAAGTCTTTGTGAACAGTCCCTCTCCAGCTTTCTTGGAGACCCTCTTCAGGTAGTGGAAGGTCGCTATCAGGTCTCCTTATAGCCCTCTCTTCTCCAGGCTGAACAACCTCAACTCTCTCAGCGTGTCAATATATTCTGAGACCCTGATGTTTAAGATATTTATAGAAAAAAAAAGTTGTGCACGTGATGCTCTGAGGCTTAGTGAGTCCGAGAAATCTGCTGCTTAGGTGATCTGTTATTCACATGATAAAAGCACATGATAATGTTTACAAAATAGGGTGCACACTTTTTTTTTCTATATAAAACATGGCAGTATGCACAGTCTGGAGAGCAAGGTGAGTACAGATTATCTTTGCACATATTAGTAGCTGGCTTTTCAGGTTAAGGAAGTAATGGCTTGTAATGGAGTACCTAAAAAAAGAGATTTTCATCTTTTTCCCTCAAGCAGGTTTTATGGGTTTTGAAGAGCTAATTTTGTACCAGGATGATCTTGAGTACTATACAGCTAGCACTCAAGAAAAGTATTCCAGCACCTGCTCTCACACAGAATTAGCTCTTATATGCCTAAAAAGAAGACCTAATTAATTATAGTATCTGCTATTAATAATGTCACATGTATCTCCCAAGAGCCATGATATTGTAAATATTCAGCAGTTTGTATTGATACAGTAATAGGAAGAGACAATACACTACATTATGGTAAACTTAACTTCAATTTCAAAATGTTTGACCTATATATAACACAAAATGCTTTCAAAATGTACAGTCCTACAGTTTCTTTTATTGTTCAAAGATAAAAACTAAAACTAGACAGGATCAAAGTATGTCCACGTCAGTTTGTTTATAGAGCACCCTTTTGCAGCATGGTGATGGATTGTGAGTAAAGTGACTTGATCTTTATGTTCAGTGCTTACAACAGGGATTTCAATAAGGTCAAATCCAGTATGGTAAAACTTGAAAGCATTTGCTATTTATAAATCCCTGAACTTCGAACAAGTACACATCATACACTGGAATCTGACCTTAGCAGAAATAAAATCTAAAGGGAACTGTAACTCACGCACTCGTTATACCACTTCTCACACAATATCATATTTAAAGCACGTTCTCCTAGGAACTTCTCCAGTGAATATGGTTCATAGGTCAAAACGTCCAGCTTCATTTATCATAGCTTTAAGTGTATGACATCCCTAAGCATGAGTGGCTTTAGAGAAAAACAAATAATGAAGAAAGGAATTAGGACATCACATTTATATATTTTTCAAGGTAAACTCAAAACCAGCTTGAAAGGTATAATTCTGGAGTGTGGTCCAGTCCCTCAGGCCAAGTGACAACACAGGGACAGAAAATCTAGATGGTTTTACAGTTTAAATTTAATTCTACCAAGACTGAAATAAGCACAGTTGTGATTTTGATTGTTCATATTTACTTGTAAATATTCTTTAATACAGAATTTTCCAGCTGCATTTTGAGAAGTGTCAGACCTTCTATACCTGCTTTCTGTGGATTTACACCAGATAAACATTGAATGTGACTGGCCTGCAGAAGTGATGTAGAGACACAAGGTGCAGAGGTGATTTTATCTACACAGAATCATAGAATAGTTTGGGTTGGAAGGAAGTGTAAAGATCACCCAGTTCCAGCCTCCCTGCCCTGGGCAGGGACACCTCCCACCAGACCAGAGTGCTCAAAGCCCCATCCAACCTGGCCTTCAACACCTCCAGGGATGGGGCAGCCACAAATTCCCTGGGCAACCTGGGCCAGTGTCTCACCAATCTCGTTGTGAAGAAATTATTCCTTATGTCTAGTATAAATCTGCCTCTCTCCAATTTATGCCCAGTGCCCCTAGTCCTATCACTACAAGACTTTGTAAACAGTCCCTCTCCAGCTTGCTTGGAGGTCCTTTACAGGTACTGGATGGTTGTTATGAGGTCTCCTCAGAGCCTTTTCTTCTCCAGGCTGAACTCCAACTCTCTCAGCCTGTCCTTGTATGGAAGATGCTCCAGCCCTCTGATCATCTTTGTAGCCTCCTCTGGACCCTTCCCTGGAGGTGTTTAAGGCACGGGTGGATGAGATGCTAAGGGACATGGTTTAGTGTTTGATAGGAATGGTTGGACTCGATGATCCAGTGGGTCTCTTCCAACCTGGTTATTCTATGATTCTATGACCCATTCCTACAGAATTATAAAATCAGGGCAAAGACATTCAAAAGCCTGTAATGTATGGAGACCTTCAAATTCCTAGGGCAGCCCTGGATAGCAAGGTATGAGAACACCTCTCAAATACTCTCTGTGCTGTGGTAACAAAACAACTGTGAAAGGTAGTTGATGTTATCTTCAGCTGACCTAGATGTATTTGGAAGAGGATATATGCCTACAACTTCAGCCAGGGGTTATAAATATAGGATTAAATTGCCATTCCTTTATGGTACACTTCTGCCTTTGAAAGCTGAGTTACCTCAGTATTTCCACAGTTCTGCAGGACTGATCTTTGCCATAATTGCTAGATAGCCACATTTTCACTCCAGAGATGTCTGTATACCGTTTATAAGTGAGGTTTTAAAATCATGATCATATTTGGGGATGGAAACTTCTTGGTGGTAAAATGTTGTTCTTATGATTGGCACTCAGGAAATGAAAGATATGTTTCAGATATTGGAAACAGAGAGATGAAAGATTCAATGATCCCCTTAGCAACCCATACAAAATGTAGATAATACATTTAGATAGAGAGAAATGCTACAGCCATGAAAAAGACCTATTAAGCTGTCTGAAAGGAGAAGAAAATACAGAAATGAAAGAAAAGGAACAGAAAGCTACATTCTTCATGGGATGGTCCTCAATACTTTTGCAATGTCCTCAGCTTTTCTCATGAACAGTATGAAGCTCAGCTGTCGATCAGCCACATAAACGGTGTGGAGGTGATTCTCACGCTATATTTTAACCATGCTGTCATCAAGCATGATCTATATGTAGTCCCATAGAGAAAATAAAAATAACACTCTCATCTAAAGAGGAGGATTTTGCACTCATGTTGGAGATAGAAAACAGGTCACATCAGGCACTGTAGTGAATAATCAGCGTGTGTTCATCTAGATGTGACTCCTTCATTCGATGGCTGAAATATTCTCCTGATTAAGGAGTAACTGCTGAGTGACAGAAATCATGGATTAAGATGCCAGAGTGAAGGAGTCATTTTACAAACTTGGCCATTTAAAACGCGAGATTGCCCTGTAACATCTTTAAAACTTCTCACAGTCTCAATTTGTTCCAATCTTGCTGGTAAATTTGTGTCTGCTGTCCACAGGTAATAGCTAGAAAGATAAATACTTTGAGGGAGAGCTCAATCAGGAACAAACCTGTTGAGGTTTGCTGCTTTGCTGTTACCATGCAGAAGGCAGGTTCCAGGAGAATAAAAACAGCAGAAGAAACAATGGCCTTTAAAGTATCTAACTCTACCTTTGCTTCAAAGCTTGACCATCCCATAGAATACTAGTAGAGAAACTCCAGATGCTTGTTTTCCTTGGCTTGGAAGGGCAGAACAGGCTTCTATTACTAGGCTGTTAGGTTTGTCAAACACCTGTGGCCCAAAAGAGTGGCAGTCCATGCTTAAATCTGGAACCAAAAGTCAGAAAGGCATTTTATTAAGGATATCCCAGGGTAAAAGTGTCCTCAGAGAGTCTTTTTTTTACATCACTTTACACTGTGAGCAGTTGTGCTGAGAGTCAGGGAAAGGTGAAGGGATGACTTTATTAGGTAGAGAGTAGATTGTGATTTTGAGGTAAAATAACTCCTCTTTCCATTAATAATTTACAGGGATAAAATTCACACTGACTGTGCTAGGAATTTGCTCCATGTAGCACCTTTAAAACACTCCAAGTCTTGAGTCCAAGGCATTTGGAAGCAATAAGTTCATAGGTAAAAATGCAGCTGTTCACTTGGCTTTCCTGAATTTTGCTTTATTCCTGTGATTAAAGGAGTATCTCTCACCTCTGCCCCTATTTAAAGTTTTAAATTTTCCAAGATGATTATGTCTTTAATACGTGCAGGGGTTACCTACCACCTCACCTGATACACAAATGTTATTTTTATGCTGACAAGAGCAACTTGTGATCTTCAATATCTCTAATTGTGAAATGACCTATAGTAATGCACTGACACGTGAATGTGTCACTTCTCAGTCACCTTTGGGTGTCAAATGCTAAATGCACCATATAAAGACACTAAGTGAATCTGTAACATCTTCTGGATGAATCTGGGCCTCCAGGCTTTTAGTAACCTTTTGCAGATTTCACAAGCACAGCAGTAAAAGAATTAACTCATTTAAGGTCTATGATGTTAGAGTACCTGGTATAAACATGCCCAAAGTTGCAAAGTTGACAAGAATCTTTAAATGCACAAATGGGGTTGTACCCTCAAACAAACAGTTCCTATAATAAATCCAGACCTGGCTATGATGAGCCAGGATAGATAAATTCAAGTTACCCAGCACCAGACTCTGAATGAACCCTGGTTTAGAGCTGACCCAGACTGCATCACACGAGATACCACGCTGGGATGGAGCTGAATGCAGAATTTGTTCAACTGTCATCTTGATGTGACTGGTACTGTCTCATGCTAATATTATCTATGGCATTTTGCTCATTTTAGGGATCTGTAGACCTATGACCACTGATTCCAACAAACAAAATCATAGAATCACATGGTTGGACTCGATGATCCAAGAGGTCTTTTCCAACCTAGTAATTCTATGATTCTATGATAGAACCTCAACTCTCTCAGCCTGTCCTTGTATGGGAGGTGCTCCAGCCCTCTGATGATATTTGTAGCCCTTCTCTGGACCTGTTCTAACAGTTCCACATCCTTCTTATGTTGAGGATTCTAGAACTGGTCACAATCCTCCAGATGAGGTCTCACAGGAGAGGAAAGAGCTGCAGGCTCTTTTAATTTAAGGAAATTTGTTCTTTCCATTCATGTGAAGCTCAAGATGAGCACAGGCCTGTTCCTATTTATTCTACATCATGAAATGGGTACAAGGTTTCTACGTGTTTCCAAGCTCTGGCTTCAAGGAAAATAACTGACCTGATCACTATAGGAGCAGCTCTCAGCCCAGCAATGACCATTAAACAGGTAGCCACAGTGAAGAGGGTCTGGCTGAGTCTCTGTCACAAAAGAAAAGAGATTCATTGACCAATCTTCAGCCCAAGCTAAGTTACACCTACTGGATTATGACCACCTAATCCAGGACTAGCGCTGTTAGATGTTATTTGCCCTAGAGAGGGTAAATGGGAATTGTTTGAATCTTCAAACATCCAAGCAGTGGGAACAATCAGGTCTCCAGGAGCTGAACTCACCCACTTGTCCTCTTGCTGGGCAGCAGGGACTGTGTTTGTGGCTCTCGAGAGATGTGTTGCCTTAGAAGGGATGGGAGGATTAATGGCTCTGTTCCTAGCCTTCTGTAAACCAACCTTCAGAAAAGAGTACAAAAAAATGCAAGCGTTGCTTTTGGAGCTGCCAGCCTTCCAGGAACTGCTGGAGTAGTGTTTCTTTACACTGCTCTTTTCCAGCATAGTCTTTATCCCACATGATCCATCTAAAGGGAAACAAACAGGAATCTACCTACTTGTCTTACAACACTTCTCCCTGTGCAGAAGAACCTGACCTTCAAACTGAAAATATCTGTGTGGGGATGCTGAGCATCATCTTGGGCTCCGTCCTTTGGATGCCTCAGTTTGGAATTGTGCTCTGTGCTGCAGAAAAGACCAGTTTGATAACATTCTTGTGTGTTTTTCTATTTTTGGACTGCAACAGAAAGTACTTTGTTTGGGATTTTTTTTTTATCCACAATCACAGAACTGTGATGTTCTTTTGTTGTTGTTGATCCCTATATCAGTTGAAGGAATGAAGCAAACGCACTTTATTTGTCAATCTGGCAAATGGAAAGAAAGAGAAAAGAACAAATCCGGCATCACTGGATGCTAAGAAAATGATTTCTATTTTTAGGCTGGTACATTTTCAGACATGTAAACACCTCTGTTAATCACAGACCCTGAGGCAGTGCTCTAGGGATTATTGAGTTGCTGGGAAAGCTGGCAGCCCTATATGGCATACCAGGGAAGGACTTGACAAGGCTAATTGTGTTCCAGGTTGTTTTCAGCACCAGTGGGAAATGTGGTCTGTGTCCTGGATGTACTGTACAAATGAAGTAGTAATGACGGAGGAAAGGGAGGTGGAAAGAGCAGGGTGCTGAATAAGGGTAACAGGATCTATAAGCATATGACATTTCACTAATATACTTGGCCTTTGGAATTACATTGTTTACATGTTTAAAGGGATTGAGATGTGCTAGCGAGAATGCTTGAGTTTCCCTTGGAAATTTTAAGTGGCTGTTAGGTCAGGAGTACATCTTTCTACCCTGTAGTAGTAAGAATACGAAATTCAATATTAATGGAGTTTCGTCTCTAGACACTGAATTTTCCAAATCCAGAGACAGTATTTTTTCCCTCCAACCCTAATGAAGCCCAAAATTTATGTCCACAATGTATCAAGCTTTATTAATAACATTTCAGGATTGTCCTCTCTCGCATAGTAGTAGCATGTGATCTGCAAATATCTTTTTGCTTGTCTTCCTGTCTTCAAATATGGGTTTCCACGTAATCTACTGCTTGAGTGACTTACCTGCTGTCCAATGAACTATTCCTTATAGAGTGCTTATTTCAAAACCTGTGTGAGCAGGTGAAAATTCTGTGGTGTTTGCACCTGTTTATCTCACATTTAATATCCATTCTCTTCATCCAATCTGATATATTTAACCAAACTACTTTCACAGCATTTGGAATGTATTCACCAGCCATTGATGTGGCTCTTTGGGTTCTGGTGGGAGGACGAAGGTAACATTTTATGGTCTAAAATCTGCAGGAAAACTAGCTTGCTTTCTATGCTGCAGGAACAAGCATGCCATAAAAGCACCTAATTGAAACCAACTTAACATTTCCTCTTGTTAGAACAGCACATTTGTGCTAGCTCTGGTTTTGGTGGATTCTAGTTTTTTTCTGTTATACACTGTCGAGCACGCAAACTCCTGCAGAAAGTGAAATGTTACTTCTTTCCTTGGGCATATCATCCATTTGCACAGTGGCAATGTCATCTAAGATTGTCATCATACACATCGCATGCAACCTTCCAATACCTGAAAGGGAGCTACAAGAAAGCTGGAGAGGGACTGATTAGAAAGGCTTGTTGTGATAGGATGAGGGGCAATGGCTAAAAATTGGCAAGAGGCAGGTTTAGACTAGACATAAGGAAGAATTTCTTCAGTATGAGAGTAGTGAGACACTGGCACAGGTTGCCCAAGGAAACTGTGGCTGCCCTATCCCTGGATATGTTCAGAATAAGGGTGGATGGGACCTTGGGCAGCCTGATGTAATGGGATGCATTCCTGCCCATGTCAGGGGGGTTGGAACTGTATGATCTTTAAGGTCCCTTCCAACCCAAAGTATTCTATGATTCAATGATTCTAAATGTGCTAGCCCTTAAGAACTAGTGTTAAGAGTGCTTTTGGCTGAGGCTTTACTAACAAGAAATTTTAGGGGAAGGCCATCTCAAAGAGAAATTGTTGGCATCATTGGGCTCAGGAATAATCTATCTAGCAGAATAATAAAAGGGAAGCCAGATAAATGTATGAAAGGATGTGAGAGGAGGGATGGAGGAATGGAGACTTGGGGAAAATAGCCAGGAAATGAAAAAAGGTCTGGAAGAATATCAGGAGTGCGATGGAAAGAGATTGTGAGAAGTGTTGCCAGAAGGGAGAAGCCTGGCAGAGAAGCATGAAGTGATATTAAAGGGAATGATGCATGCTCTGGCCTGGGGGCAGGAGCAGACTGAGGCTTGCTATGTGAGCAATCTCCTTTTAGGGCTCTGGGCTAGAAAGTAAAAGGATCTCTATGTTTGGGAGCAGGCTAACAGGCAAACTATAAACCCCTATTACTAGAAGTGTTATGCAGCCTTTTATTGGTACACTTAGAACAAGCTGGTGAGGATGTTACTTCTCATCAGGTTTATTCGGTTAGATTTCAAGTGTTACGGGTCGTGGAGGATGCACATATCCTGCTAAAAAAAAGGTAAAGGGTGTAGTGTGTGTTCTCTGACTCACCGAGCCTATGGTAATGAGATGACAGAGCTAAAATCTTTCTTCTCTCAACCAATTAAGATGTCTTTTACCAATATCTCTACTGAAAACAGGCTTTTGTCTATGTTGTCCTCTGAATGATGCTTGAATATTGGCTGGGAGAAACTAAATTATGAAAAGGAACCTACAAACAGTGTGACTGGTCCATGGCTCTGCTTAGTTTCCTAAAGCCAGGAAAATGCACTGCAATTCAGAAACTAGTGGAAGAACAACATCTTGGTGCAGTGAAATTCTTGAGTCTAAAAAGCTGTCAGCTCTAAAGTTGCATGTGAAGTCTTCAAGGGACGTTTCCAGTCACTGTGAGTTTTCTTGATTTCCACTATGCATGGCCTGAACAACATCAGCATCTAAAAGCTGCACAAGGATGAACATAGAGATGGTCTCTCCCAGTTTCCTTTGTCAGAGTCATGATGACCAGAGGTGCAAACCTATCAACAAAGCCTTGAGATCTTGATCTTTAAATAAGTTGGAAATATATCCAGAGAAGGTCAATATAGGGATGACAAGTTCAATACAGGTTTAGTAGTGGACAGGTACGGTTGGACTCAATGATCTCAAAGGTCTTTCCCAACCTAGAGATTCTATGATTCTATAATCCCCTTCTGTGGGGATCTGAGTATTTAGTATTGAGTTAGATGATAATGAAGAGGGATGAGAGAGCTTCATCTTCAAGTGCTAAAGTGGACATTTATGGTTATTTTGTCATACTACCAAGAGATTAGTAAGTAATCTGCATTGGTGTATTACAGTTTAACTTGCAATATCATTTCCTGATTATCTGATCTGGTGTCATAGTTGGAGAGTGTATCTATCACACATGCCATTTACATGGCCTGGGGATCATAGAATCACCAGGTTGGAAAAGACCTCGAGATCATCGAGTCCAACCATACCTATGTGCCACTAAACCAAATCCTTAAGTACCTCATCTAACTGTCTTTTAAACACCTCCAGGAATGGTAACACATCCACCTCCCTGGGTAGCCTCTGCCAGTGCCTGATGACCCTTATGTTGAAAATTTTTTCCTAATGTCTAACTTCTCCTGGTGGAGCTTGAGGTCATTAATTTAAAAAGGCGAGGAAAGTAAATTGTGCATCTCTTTCCAAAATAGAGCTAGGATGCAGCCAAAGTACCTGTACAGATCCATAATTTGAAGAGTAATCCACTCTTCCCATCCTATCCTACACAATTGTGGGGTTTTTTTTGTTATCATGAAGCTGAACTTTTAAAGAAAATAATAAGTTCATAAGAATCTATTCTGAGAGAAGCTGTAACAATCAAGACCAAGAGCTGCTATGATTACTCCACAGACATCAAAACAAAAGTGGCAATATATTCTGCCAACAAACAATGTGCTGTTCCATTGCTGTAGGACTATCAGCCCCAAATTGCCATCTGTCTCTCCTGCGGTGTTCGGTGTCTCATGTGGCTAATTAGCCGGCATATGCCATCGTGTGAAAGAAGGAATTGTTCTGCCTTGTTGGCTGGGTTTTTTTTTTGTTCAGAATTTAAGATATCTACACTTGTTCATCTAAAATCCAAAGTGTTTGTTGTGGGGAACCATAAATGTTCTGAGTACCATACAGAACAAGCAGGACACACCATCTTGATTGTAAAGACTTTAATTCAAACAAAAAGCTTAGAGAGGCAGGTAGGTGACTAATCACACATTTTCAAAACTGCTTCAGATGGAAAACTGGGTTTTCAAGATGAAAGTAAACACAAGAAATTCTTGCTTTGAACTGACTTGGTTTTAGGTAGGAACCAGCCATAAGTGTCAGTTCAAATATGCTGTTCAGTCTTGCAAAAGTTATAGTTAGGCTGTTTGGGTGTTGTTCTTCTCTGTGTGAAATTCCCCTTCATGAACTGAACTGTAGACCCACAGATGGAGTCTCATCTCCTGATACTAGGAAACCATGTGGTGTGTCACAGAAGATGTAGGCCAAACAATGAAACTTATTGACAAAGAAGAATATATGGCAAAGAGTTCGTAATCCCCAGGAGAAGAGAAATATTTCACCAAAAGGAGATTCACAACAAATTTTCACAAGGCGATTTCATTTCACTCATTTTATCTGTCTTCCCCTTGTGGAAGGATGCTGTCTCCATGCCAAACAGACATTGAGGAGCAAGAAGGGTAGGGGATTTGTAGTTGAAAAGATGAAGAGCGGTGACTGGTTTCAGAAATAATAGAATCATAGAATAGTTTGGGTTGGAAGGGACTTTAAAGATAATCCAGTTCCAACTCCCCTGCCATGGGCAGGGACACCTCTCACTAGATCAGGCTGCCCAACACCTGATCCAACCTGGCCTTGAAAACTTCCAGGCATGGGGTAGCCACAACTTCCCTGGGCAACCTGTGCCAGTGCCTCACCACTCGCATCTTGAAGAAATTCTTCCTTATGTCTATTTTAAATCTGACCCTCTCTATTTTATACCCATTGCCCCTAGTCCTATCACTACAAGCCTTTGTAAACACTAAATGCTTGGAGCTGACAATACTGCTAATAATCTGTGGCTGCTTTTTAAATAATTATAACCTGGCAGATTCATTCAACTTCTGCTGATTCTAAAAGGTTTTTGAGATAAACATATGGTTGCTTACTTTAGCAGTATAAGTTTGCCTAAATAATTTTTCAAACCTTAGAGAAATTTGGCCTGAGACAGCTATTCTGAACTCAAGAAGAAATGAAATCCCATTTAGATACATTGTCCAATATTATGATTCATAATTAATACAACTTCATGTTTATTATGACTAAACTCAGATCTAGCTATAGCTAAAATGCTTCTGCTGCAAGTGCTCTGGGATACAAACCATCTTTCTCTATCCAGGCAGTACTGTGCGATTCTTCTTTCATGCACAGAGGGTCTGTTGAAAACAAAATTCCAAACTGCCTAAAGGCAGCGGGGAAGGTTGGATACAGCAGCAGGACTCCTTCTTTAGCAGTAATTTTCTTGTTCCTTTGTGAAGTTAAGCAGTTGGTCTGGCAGGGCCCTGTGTCTTCTTAGCTGAATCAAATACATTCAATAATTTCCTATTGCTAGTGTTTTATTTAAAAAGTAATTATTAGGCCATTCTGAGAAAAAATTCAGGGTAGATCTGAAAAGTTAACTGTGATCAGAGCAAGACTGACCTCTCTGGACTGCCCTTTGAATAAGTCCTACTGATGTTCTGCTGCACTTTCAAATGCTGCTCGCAACTTCAGAACTACAATATGATTAATAATTCACCTCATCAGCCCCTCTCAAGGGCTGTAATCCCAAGTAGTTTGCCAGTGTTCTTAAACATACTTTATTGCATGTTGACACTTCAGCTTTTTGGTTATTTCTATTTCTTTGCCTGTATGAACCACTCCTTAAAATGGCCCGTTTCCCTGGCACCCGGAATGAAACTGGAACAGCTTGTCCTGGCAATTGTTGCTAGTCTACAGTAATTGGATGTTTTAAAAATAAAAACAACAACAAAACAATTGTTTTTCCTCATTCCTTCCCAGTAGAAATCAATTAGTCACAGACTTTATTTAGCGCATGTGACATTTACCTAAGCACTGGCAACTGGTGAGCCGGTTATGTGGAACAGTCCTAGGGAGCACAGCTCTTACTCATGCTCCAGGCTTTGCCCTGTTGTCCTGTTTGTCACCAAGGGTTAGTCATTATTCAGGGCAGTGCAGGATGTTTCTGGTAACAGAACAAACTGCTACAAGACCCTTACTGACGTTGCATCTCATCTGGAATATTAAGTCCAGTTCTGGAATCCTCGACAGAAGAAGGATGTGGAACTGTTAGAATGAGTCCAGAGAAGGGCTACAAAGATGATCAGAGGGCTGGAGCACCTCCCATACAAGGGCAGGCTGAGAGAGTTGGGATTGTTCAGCCGTGAGAAGAGGATATCCTCTAGTGACATTCCAGTACCTGAAAGGTGCCTCCAAGAAAGTTGGGGAGGGGCTGTTTACAAAGGCTTGAAGTGATGGGATGAGGGGCAATGGATATAAACCAGAGTGGGGTAGATTGAGACTAGACATAAGGAGGAATTTCTTCATGATGAGAGTAGTGAGACATTGGCCCAGGCTGCCCAGGGAAGTTGTCACTGCCCCATCCCTGAAGTGTTGAAGGCCATGTTGAATGGGGTCTTGGGCAGCCTGATCTAGTGGGAGGTGTCCCTGCCCATGTCAGGGGGGTTGGAACTGGATGTTCTTTAAGGTCCTTTCCAACTTGAACTATTCTATGATTTTATGAATTTGAAAGGAATAGGGTGGGGGAACCAGATTGTTTACTTGCTGCTGTGAGTACCCTTTAGCAGCATGCCGTGCAAAAAGCTTTCCCAGCAGGGCTTCATGCCAGGGCCACATTCACAGCATCAAGTGTCACGTTTGTTGCTTGCTGTCTGCTGTCCATCAGATCTCCTTGTGCTCCTGCTCACATGAGGGCTCATGCAATAAATCACACACTTGTTCCTCCATCAGATGATGCCTACCCCACTGCATTCCAATCCCCATCCTGACAGCACTTATCTGGAGGCTCCAGGGAGAACTGAAGGCTCATTTTATTTGTTTGACAGACATCTGACTCACTATCTGTTGATGCAGTCTTCTTGGGAATACTACTCAAGTCAGGTCAAAATTCAGCCGGAGGGAAAAAAAGGATAATTAGGAGAGTCTTGGTTTATTTTCATTGAATCATAAAACAGTTTGGTTTGGAAGGAACCTTAAAGATCATCTGGTTCCAACTCCCTTGCCATGGGCAGGGACACCTCCCATCAGACCAAGCTGCCCAAGGCTCATCCAACCTGGCCTTGAACACTTCCAGGGATGGGGCAGGCACAACTTCCATGGGCAACCTGTGCCAGTGCCTCACCATCCTCAGTGTGAAGAATTTCTTCCTAATGTCTAGTGTACATTTGGGTCATGCAAGCCTTGTGGAAGCGACAGCTCTAGGGGGCTTGCTGCAGATTCAGATTAACTTTCCTTCTCAGACTTACGACCTCTGAAGCTACATCACACATGTGTGACAGAAACATCTCAACTACTTTGCACAAGGTAGAAGACAACTTGATTTAACCTCTGAAAAAAAGTGCAGCCTTGACTTTCTAACCTATCTGTATTGGTATGCATTGGGCAGTAGCACAGCTGGAGTACCTGTCGTCCCACATGGTACATGCCCTAATAATTGTTGATTTTCCTTTCCTGCAGCCTCCTTTCTTTGCATTTATTACTAGCGTTTAAGAGAGAATTGAGTGAAATGAAATATTTAATGTGAAAAATGTGAAGAATTTTCTCAAAGCTTCCCTTTGCTTCAACAGGAAATATCAGAATAATTCTGGGTTTGTCCAAAAATTAATATTTAGATTAAATATTAGGAAGAAATTTTTTTTTACTGTAAGAGTGGTGAGGCACAGGAACAGGTTGCCTAGAGCAGTCATGGAATTCCCATCCCTGGAGGTGGTCTAGACTAGGCTGGATGAGTTTCTGAGGAACCTGGTATAGTGAAAAATGTCCCTGGCCATGGCAAGGACGTTGGAACTGGATAATCTTTAAGGTTCCTTCCAACCCAAACCATTCTATGATCCTATCATCAGATACTAGAACTGTCTCATTTCTGACTAGCTTTGTGTGTTGCTTGTGTTTTGAGGGGTAGTTTCCCTTTATCAAATATCTCGCTCAGACAAAAAAACATTCCTTTTCTCTGACAGTATCTTGAATGAAAAATAATGCTCTAAACTTCATCTAGGTATCACCCTGCTTCTCCAAAGTAAGTTATTTTGATGCGTACGTTCACATGAGGACATTCCTTAACCCTATCAACCCTATCAGCTGATGAATAAACATTGCTTAGATTCAGAATGTATTAAAAATTATTTTTAAAAGATACATTGCTATACATAAAAGCCCGTAGGGGTGACATTGAAGTTTAAAGATAATTATTTGGCAAGCAATGTGAGGTCTGCTGACATGGTTGCTTAAAGAACATATTGTGCTAATTTGCAGTTATACTAACAGAGATAAGAAGACTGAACTATAGAATTGAGTACAGTCAGCAGCATGTAAATGGGAACTATGTTATGTCTGCTGGATCTCCTGAGGATCTGGCTCTAGTTTAGAGCATTTCTTTATTTAAAACCCCACTGTCGATAACAGAGATGTATTGGATGTTCCAGAGGAATGTGAAAGCTGGAAGACTCTCCTGAAAATGAGATTTTTCCTTTGATGCTTGCTACTCCATCTATTGGTACCTGCTTTTTCCCTCCTGGCCAGTTACAGAAGATGTATTTTAATATAACTATCAATGTTAAATACTTTATTGGGAGAACTGACCTTTATTGGAAGGTTCTGACCTTTGGAAAGACTCCATAGTTGAGGTGTAGGACAGCAAGTAAGTGTAAGGACGTTGGTCTTATAGTTTGGTGTTACTCATTGTACCCCAAGATGAACTTTGGTTAGTCATGCGGGAGTGATTTAAAATACCTGCTCCATTTTTCTGCCAGACATTATTACCCCAGCAGCAGAGAGGCAGAAAGGGTGATATACCCTTCTCTCAGCTACAGAGGTCATAGCTTGGTGTTTTCACTGAAACTGCAGTAAGTCTTGTCTTTTGGGCAGTAACTCCTGCCTGTGTGGGCAGGCAGCTAAGAGTTATAACCCCTTAAATTTTTCCAGCGTACATTGCAAGAACTCATTTAGGGCCCTCTGCATAATGCTGGACTCATATTTTCTAAGGTGTATTTCCTCTCATGGAGTTTTGTGCACAGGCTGTATATTTGTATGTATACTAGGCTTCTCATCTCTGCATGAAACTGTTGAAACTGCACACATGGAATTGTCTTGTGTGCAGCATGGCTGGACTAATAGTGCTAGAAGCACTATAATGTCCTGGTGGTTTTAGAAATCCTGTTCCTCTGCCTTTGTGAAGTAGTTGATAACGGCATAATGCTCCAACCCCTGGCTGGGAACCTGGAGATGATGAATAAAAAGAACTTCTACCCCTAATCCTAACAGGCCCCAAATTACAAGAAAGGCATTGAGGTCCCGGAACTTGTCCAGAGCTGAACAACAAAGCTGCTGAAGAGGCTGGAGAACAAGTCTTATGAGGAGTGGCTGAGGGAACTGGGCTTGTTTAGCGTGGAGAAAAAGAAGCTGCGGGAAGACCTTATCACTGTCTACAACTGCCTGAAAGGAGGTTGTAGCAAGGTGGGCATTGGTCTCTTCTCTCAAGTGACAGGTGATAAGATCATAGAATCATAGAATTGTCGATTAGTTTGGGTTGGATAGCATCTGGAACTGGAGTCCCTTTACAACACCTGACAACTACATCTTAGTCAGGACAATATGCAGATTCAGTGCATGGAAGGGTGATGATGTGACTGAGAGCAGCCCTGCAGAGAAGGACTTAGGGTCGTTGACTGATAATAAGCTCGACATGAGCCAGCATTGTGCCCTCATAGCCCAGGCGGCCAACCGAATCCTGGGCTGCATCAAAAGAAGTGTGGCCAGAAGGTTGAGGGATGGGATTCTGTCCCCCTATTACTCTCTTAGCAGACCCCACCTGTGTCCAGTTCTGGAATCTTTAACATCAGAAGAATATGGAGCTGTTGGAACAGGTCTAGAGGAGGTCTACAAGGATGATTAGAGGGCTGGAGCACCTCTGCTACAAGGACAGGCTGAGAGAATTGAGATTGTTCAGCCTGGTGAAGAGAAGGCTCCCGGGAGACCTAATAGTCACATTCCAGTACATGAAGGGGCCTCCAAGAAAGCTGGGGAGGGACTGTTTACAAAGGCTTGTAGTGACAGGACTAGAGGCAATGGCTATAAACTGTAGAGGGGCGTATTTAGACTACACATAAAGAAGAATTTCTTCATGATGAGAGTGGTGAGACACTGGCCCAGGTTTCCCTTCAAGAGAATGTCTACTCTGCACAGTGGCCATTGCTCAGAAAGCAAAGTTGCTTTCTATAATGATTTGCTTACTAGCTAGTTCAGTAGCAAATTTGCTCTTGAGAAGCAGTTAGTGATGGCTCATATATCTGAAGCTGGCACTGCATTGTGGAGTGCAGCCAGAACCTTAAGGATGAGTGGCTATTACTGATCTATAAAACATTATTGTGTAGCAATTTATTCCACAGAAAACACCAAATGATACAAGGAGAAACCGTATTCATTATATAAACAGCACATTTCAACAAACAAGATTGACATTCTATAAGCAGCACATATGAGAGAATGTGAGCTTTATAAAACAAATCGAGAAAGGAACAAACTGTTACAGTCTGATGTAATTCCAGTAATTTTGTGATTGAGAATTTCCACCCACTATGCGTGAAAGGAAAAGCACACATAGTCCTGCACACCCATTATGTATTCGCTTCTTCGGTAGTGGCAAGCAGGTCAGCTGTCGAAATGATGGCTTTGGGTCCTTTCCCTTATCCTTGACCATTCCCAGAGGTGTTATTGCTTCGTAAGATTAAATTTGTATTTTGATAATTAATATCAATCCTAATTGAAAGGAAAAAAAATAACTAAGTAAAACCAGCTATTTAATTTGTGGGGTTTTTCCCCAGCAAGGCAAAATAATCTTACTGGGAGGAAAACCATATGATAGCTTATAGTTGACTCCTTTCAGGCAGCAGTAATGGAAACTGCCCTTTTGAATATAATTACATATGTGAACAATCAGTGGGATCTGCCAAAATTCCCATTGCTATGAAGTTAACCTTTCATCTCTTCAAACATTTATTTATGGATCTAGCTCAGTTACAGGAAGAACAGCAGCTATGGCCTCAATTATAAATGTTGTACTAACCGGTAGAAAAATGTACATGTGTACGTATATGTAAACACACTTACCAATATTTCACCAGAAAATTCTGGGCTGCTAAAAGTAAAAGCAAACTCATATTTTACATTTCCATTTTTGAAATAAACTTTGTGTTATGCTGCAAATTGTACTGACTTACTAGGTTCAGACAGTGCTTATCATTCAAATTCATTTTATTCCTACAAATCAAGACTGATCATCAAATGTTGTAAGTAAATGTTTTCAACACTGCACTTCTGGAAAGATATGAACCAGTTGGAAATAATCTCAAAGGAAGCAACAGCAGAGGTCTAGAAAACATAAACCATGAGAAAGGATTGAAGGTATAAAGGTTATTTAGTCTAGACAGGAGCAGACAGAGGGGGGAAAAAACCAAGTTTTCAGATATTTAAAGGAATTATACTTTATATATGGGTGTTATACTTTATATATGTTCTACTTTATATATACTTAATATATTTAAAGGAGTTATACGTTATGTATGGGTGACAAAGCAAGAAGGAGTGATCATAAACTGTGGTAAGGGAGAGCCAGATGAGCCACTAGGAAATACACTGTAATGGTATGTCCAGAGCAGCTGGAAGGGTGCTGGAATCTCGATCATCTGGAGGTTTTAGAGAACAGGTTAGAAAATCATCCACTAAGAGCAGCCTTTGGGTGAAGAGATGGGGGAGCAGTAGATGGAAGAAAAGGGTTGAACTAGGCAATCTTTTCATAAGTCCTTTTCTCTTGATTACATGATTTCACATCTTGGCTGTCATGATAGGATCTCGTACCCTCTTCAATACCCATTCAGGAATTCATGACAGCCTGGAGACAGAACTCACCTTCCAAATCATGATGCATCAGTGGGAAAGGTAACTGCCTCATATGGTTGTATGCAGTAGGAGCATAACATTTCTTTATTCTGTTTTTCAGTCAACTACCAGAGTGGCTTATATGGATGATCCAAAACCATTTCAGTCACAATAACTGAATTAGTAAAGATCAAGTTCAAGCATTCTCCCTCTGTACTCGGCACTGGTGAGACCGTTCCTAGAATCCTGTGTTCAGTTCTCACCACAAGAAGGATGTTGAAGCTCTGGAGTGAGTCCAGAGAAGAGCAACAAAACTGGAGAAGGGGCTGGAGAACAGGCCTTATGAGGAATAGGGGTTGTTTAGCCTGGAGAAGAGGAGACTGAGAGGAGACCTCATTGCTCTCTATAACTACCTGAGGGGAGGTTGTAGAGAGGAGGGTGATGGCCTCTTCTCCCAAGTGACAAGGGACAGGATGAGAGGGAATGGCCTCAAGCTTTGCCAGGGGAGATTTAGGCTGGACATCAGGAAAAGATTCTTCACAGAGAGGGTCGTTAGGCACTGGCAGAGGCTGCCCAGGGAGGTGGTTGAGTCACCGTCCCTGGAGGTGTTTAAGGCACGGGTGGACGAGGTGCTAAGAGGCATGATTTAGTGATTGATAGGAATGGTTGGACTTGATGATCCAGTGGGTCTCTTCCAACCTGGTTATTCTGTGGTTCTGTGATTCTATTTCACTTGACCAAGCAGCTTCTGCCTGTAGGTCTCCGGCAAAATCAGTGAAGTGGCCAACAGGTCAGTGGAGGCGATTTTCCCCCTCTGCACTGCTCTTGTGAGACCCCCACCTGGAATACTGCATCCAGTTCTGGAATCCTCAAGGTAAGAAGGATATGAAATTATTGGAAAGGATCCAGAGGAGGCCATGAAGTTGACCCAAGGGCTGGAGCACCTCTGCTATGAGGACTGAGAGAGTTGGTTCTGTTCAGTCTGGAGAAGAGAAGGCTTATAGGAGACCTTGGAGCGACCTTTAAATACCTGAAACTGTCATCCTTCCTTCAAGGAACAAATCTCCTTACCAGTTTCTCACATCCAATTAATTTTTAGATATCTTTTGCTTTGTTGGACAAAACTTGTTTGTCCTCTGACATTTTTTACTGGTCATAAAGTTAATATCTGCTAGGATTAGTTACAGTCAGTGCAAGGTGACTGGGGTTAGAGGTTGTCATTGCCTTCAGAAAGAAATAGGCAAGGTAGATAATGTTTTACTGTTGTTTTAAATATCATATTCATTTTGATATATTGCCTTTCTGGAAAACTGAGTCCGTTCTTCATGAACTGCCAGCATGAAGCTGATAATGCATTACACACTGCACAATCAGTCCAAAAAGTTATAGTACTAACTGGCAAGGTCTCCTCTCCTCGACAGCTTGTTAATATTTAGAGGGTAACTTGGACATTTCCATTTTTCGCTAGCTGAAACTCAGGATATAAATTCAGATTTTGAGGAAGAAAACAAAACTATTAAGAGACTAAAGTAACAGTACTTCTCTGTCTCCTATGCTAAGACAAAAAAGGACTCAGAGGATGTACATTTTACCTTTCGATGCCTTGATTTGATTTGGAGTGGCAGACTCAATTCAGGTGCCTGGCCCCTCTCTTTGATGCAGGAAGGCAACTCAGAGCAAAAAGGGCTGTGAACATCTATGAGCTGGGCAGAAAGAAACCTCAGCTGGCTGCTGGATAACACAATGAGCTGAGGTGCCCTGAACAGCCCTGTTTTCTCCTGGGGCCTGTCCTAACCACTGGGCTACATTTGGGATGCTTTGAGGCTCATGTGGATCTTCTCCTTGAAAGTGCTCTGTGAATGACAGGGCCAGAGAAGATAAATGTGAGAGATGGACTCAGGAATGATGCTCACTTCAGTAACTGAGTCCACCTGGGAGCTAACCCAAGCTTTACAGCTGTGACATGCACCAACAAGCACCCGAGTGTGCCTATTACATGCAAAAATGTGAGTTATTCTCCTTCCCACCCAGTGCCACAGAGTAAATCTGAATTTACCGTATAGAATCATAGAATCACGAGGTTGGAAAAGACCCATCGGATCATCGAGTACAACCATTCCTATCAAACACTAAACCATGCCCCTCAGCACCTCGTCCACCCGTGCCTTAAACACCTCCAGGGACGGTGACTCAACCACCTCCCTGAGCAGACCGTTCCAATGCCTAACCACCCTCTCCGTGAAGAATTTTTTCCTAATCTCAAGCCTAAATCTCCCCTGGCAGAGCTTGAGGCCATTCCCTCTTGTCCTGTGCCCTGTCACTTGGGAGAAGAGCCCTGCACCCTCCTCTCTGCAACCTCCTTTCAGGTAGTTATAGAGAGCAATGAAATCTCCTCTCAGCCTCCTCTTCTCGAGGCTACACAAGCCCTATTCCTTCAGTCGCTCCTCATAAGGCCTGTTCTCCAGCCCCTTCACCAGCTTCGGTGCTCTTCTCTGGACTCGCTCCAGAGCCTCAACATCTTTCTTGTGGTGAAGGGCCCAGAACTGAACACAGGATTCAAGGAGCGGTCTCACCAGTGCCGAGTACAGAGGGAGAATAACCTCCCTGGACCTGCTGGCTGTGCCGTTTCTGATCCAAGCCAAGATGCTATTGGCCTTCGTGGCCACCTTGGCCAGTGCTGCCTCATGTTCAGATGGCTGTCAACCAACACCCCCAGGTCTTTCTTCTCCATATTTACGTGGACTGATTTTGGTCAGAGCTGGAGAATGCCCAGCCTTGGAGCTCCCACTTCCCAGAGCTATTGCTCACCTGTGGAGTCTCTGGACAGCAAGAGTTAACTGCTGCCATCACCCTCTCTTGTTCTCCCTACATCTGACAAGGAAAGAGTCCTCACCTGCTTCAGTTTGAAAAAAAAGCAAGGAAAACCTTAGAGACTGTGAATCTTGAGGAAGACTTCGAAACAAGGTGCTTGCATCCCAGAATATAAAACAAAAACCTTCCCCAAATATCTCTTGGTTGTTTTAGCTGTGTCCATACTCAGTATGCAGCTGTTGTACATCACTGTGATGTGTTTATTAGCAGCATCTACCATGCTGACCTCTTTGGGGGAAGCAATATTTTGCCAGACTGGAGGGAAATACTGATGAAAGACTTTGAAGACATCGTATCTTAGTTAACTGATGTGTCTTTTTTTTTTTTTTTTGAGAATATTTAGAAGATTTGGGGGCATGAGACATGTGTTCTTGACAGGGATAATCTTTGTAATATACAGATGTTTATTTAAAGATGACATGAAAGTGGACATGTTTAGCAGTACAAAGCAGACTGATAAGCCTGAGTCCCTAATGGCTAAAATCATAGCATCATAGAATAGTTTGGGTTGGAAGGGACATTAAAGATCATCCAGTTCCAACCCCACTGCCATGGGCAGGGACACCTCCCACTAGATCAGGCTGCCCAAGGCCCCATCCAACCTGGCCTTCAACACCTCCAGGGATGGGGCAGCCACAGCTTCCCTGGGGCAACCTGTTCCAGTGCCTCACCACTCTCATGGTGAAGAAATTCCTCCTTATGTCTAGTCTAAATCTCTCTTCCTCCAGTTTTTAGCCACTGCCCCTGGTTCTATCACTACAAGCCTTTGTAGACAGTCTCTCCCCAGCTTTCTTGAAGGCCCCTTCAGGTGCTGGCAGGTCACTAGAAGGTCTCCTATGAGCCTTATCCAGGCTGAACAACCCCGACTCTCTTGGCCTGTCCTCGTACGGGACATCCTCATATCATCCTCGTAGCCTCTTCTGGACCTGTTCCAACAGCTCCATCTTTTAATGTTGAGGATTCCAGAACTAGACACAATACTCCAGATGAGGTCTCACAAGAGAGGAATAGAGGAAGGCTGAAAGGCTAAAATAAATTCCGAACTTCTAGGTTTTAGAGACCTTGCATCCATCTGGCACACCTTTAATCCTACCTTGCATTCCTAGACCCTTTAAATCCATCAGATGTGTTTAAGAATGACTCACACATCCTCCATCTGCTCTATGATGTACATTGGGCATAAGAACCTTATATCGCTGCCATGAAGCCAAAGGACTCCCTTCAAACTAAACACACTTTTTGGGTGGGTACAATGCCATCTTAAAGGTATACTCCCATATGAAGCTTTTATTGCACTTACGTGTAGCTGTTTGGGTGATGTAGAGGGTTATAAAGATCTGCATCCTTATAAAAAATCAGTAATGCAATGGGAAATGAAAATGGATTCCAAAGAGCTGAACTTTTTACAAGACTTCTTCAGGATTTAGAACTGCCATAGAATTTAGTGTGACCATGATCATCTGTGAATTAAAGATTTACATTTGCTCTTGCCCTTCATGACATTATCAATTGCTCATTTTATAAAGATACGTTGCTAATTTTGCAGGAGACCCTGCAGCTAGCATTCATCTTTCTATCCTGGCTATCTGCTTTCAAAGGCATGCCCACTCAAAGATCTATTTCATGCAGACTAAAAGTTGAAATCCTTGCCAGATGCAGCATAACACTAATGAAGATCAATATGATTTGTTTGGAGTGTTAAAAATAGCTATAAAAATGTAAGTTAGTTCCATTCTGCAAATCAGCCCTCAGTTTACAGGTTTACTTACAGCTTTCTGATTTACTCGCATTATTTAATGAAATTTAACAAGATAGTTAAAAGTCTGTGCACAGTTTCATTTAAATAGTTCCTTCTATCTGTAAAGTAGCTTTGGAAACACTGTGTGACATGATAGAACTTAGAAACAGAATCATTGAATGGTTAGGGTTGGAAGGGACCTTAATGGTCATCCAGTTCCAACCCCCTGGGCCATGGGCAGGGACACCTCCCACTAGATCAGGATGCCCAAAGTCCCATCCAACGTGGCCTTGAACACATCCAGGGATGGAGCAGCCACAACTTCCATATGTCTAGTTTAAACCTGCCCCTCTCCAGTTTATAGCCATTGCCTCTAGTCCTGTCACTACAAGCCTTTGTAAATAGTCCCTCCCCAGCTTTCTTGGAGGTCCCTTTCAGGTACTGGAATGTGGCTATATGGTCTTCTCAGACAATCAACAGCAAAAGGTGTGTGGCAGGGGAAATTAGTAACACTGTTATTAAGAAGGACACTAATGACTTTAAATTGGAAGGGGGGAAGATGTAGAGCAGACATTAAAAAGAAATTCTTCACAAAGGGGGTAGTGAGACACTGGCCCAGGTTGCCCAGGGAAGTTGTGGTTGCCCCATCCTTGGAGATGTTGGAGGCCAGGTTGAATGGAACCTTGAGCAGCCTGGTCTGATAGGAGATGTCCCTGCCCATGGTAGGGGGGTTGGAGCTGGATCATCTTTAATGTCCCTTCCAACCCAAAACGTCCTATTATTCTATGATTCTGTAATTATTTTGCATGTATACTGGTCAGAATAGAGAGACATTTACCAGATCAACCTCTGCTATCTAGAAATGCAACATTGTCTAAAACATTTCAGCAACCCAGCCAAGGAGTAAGTGACTTCAGGAAATGAGATGTAACTCTGCTTTAGCTCAGGAAAGAGAGCTCAAGCAAGCTTGTCTTGAAACAGTATCATAACCCTTCACTTGCATAAGAATTGCAAATAGCAAGAGACTTGTAAGAGTTGTAAAGGCACATTTTGTGCAATGAGCAGCCTGCTCCCAGCTGCAGCTTTTAGGGTTAAGGGGAAGGGAGCAGTAGCAGCTTTCTTCATAGGGTTGCCATTCATACTTCAAACAGAACATCTATATGGGAACTAAAACAACACTGGTGCTGTTCTGAATGTTTATCAGAAAGCACCAAAGTGGATATAATTTATCCCTATGGCATCCAGATGCCATGGAAACCCACCCCATATAAGCCAAGATGTTTCTTTTATGATTTAAATACCATTTCTCTTGGCCCACATGGAGCATACGAATATCACCAAGGGAGAATTCACATATAAACTGCTAGACACTCCTTAGCAATTTCAAACCTTTGCCAAAGTGATAGTAAGATAATTTGTATGATCCCTGTGTACATTTTAAATCCTTCAGTTGCTTCGAGAAGAAGCAGAAAACTCTTTAAAGCAAAACTTTATGTAAAACTCTGTCCATGACACAGTAGTATGAACACTTGCACAATACCATTGAGCACTGTTCTTCCACTGGATGGAGAAACAGCCAGGATAGGCAGTCTAATGAAGATATTATTTCCTGACAGAATAACTAAATAGAAGGCCTTAAATGTTCTTAAAACCTTCCTTAATGTTTTATACATATATATGTTTTGTAGCATGGCTCTCAATCTCAGAAAGTTCCCCTTCATTGTGAGAAAGGAAAACAGATAATTCGTACATTAAAGAGGAGTGTAAGATAGTTGTGTTTTTCAAGATCTACTTTAGGAGTAATGATTAATACTCTTATTTTGTAGGAAAGTGAGAGATTGCATAGCAAACACTGAATTTTTTGTAGTACCCTTAATGCTTACTGAAGACCAACTTGATCAGCTTGTACTCTTTCAGAGTCAAATAAGCAAAGTCACTAGAGCTGCTGGAGTCCTCCCATGAAGCTTCTGTGGCCTGAGTTCTGTAGGTTTACATCCTGTTGCAGAAGACAGATGTTTTCTCTCAATCCCTCACCATCTTCCAGCTGCACCCTTCAGCTCCTTCACAAATTTGAAATTAATCTTACTGTGTTGAAGCTCAGAAAACTTTAAAAGTGTTTCTTGATAGCAGATGCATAACCCTTGCCATCTTTGACTTCTTGTGCTATTAAGACCTTCCTCTTGCAGTTTGCCTGCTTTTTCTTGTTCCTGTGACAAGTGGTGTCCAACAGGGGTCTGTGATAGTACCGGTGCTCTTTAATATTTTCATTGATGATACCGAGAGCGAGATTGTGTGCATCCTCAGCAAGTCTGCAGATGACATCAAGCTGAGTGGTGCAGGTGCCACATCAGAAGGACAGAATGTCATCGAGAGGGACCAGGACAAGCAAGAGAAGTGGGCCTCTGTGAATATCAAGAAGTTCAACAAGGCCAAGTGCAAGGTCCTACATGTGAGTTGGGGCAATCCACGGTTTCAATACAGGCTGGGGGATGATGTGATTGAAAGCAGCCCTGAGGACTTGGGGGTGCTGGTCCATGAGAAGCTCAACATGAGCAAGCAATGTGTGCTCACAGCTCAGAAGACCAACCATGTCCTGGGCTGCATCAAAAGAAACATGGCCAGCAGGTCGAGGGATGTGATTCTGTCCCTCTGTTCCTCTCTTGTGAGACCTCATCTGGAGTATTGTGTCCAGTTCTGGAATCCTCAACATAAGAAGGACATGGAGCTGTCGGAACAGGTCCAGAGAAGGGCTACAAGGATCATGCAAGGGCTGGAGCACCTTCCATATGAGGACAGACTAAGAGAGTTGGGGATGGTTCAGCCTGGAGAAGAGAAGGCTCCAGGGAGACCATATAGTGAGAAGTGTCCCTGCCAATGGTGGGGGATGGGAGAGTGGAATTGGATGATCTTTAAGGTTCCCTCCAACACAAAACATTCTGTGATTCTTATATGATTCATATGTCTAAGTGCTGCAACACTTGCATTTATGGGTATTCTGTTTTTTTTTTTAACTATCTGCAACAGCTGCATTGATGAAAGCAACCCGTACATGTATAAATATCTAGAATAAAAAAGTGAACATCATGCTTAATTCTCTGGAACATTTTGATGATAACAACTGCATACATATTTTTTTTGAGGTTGGTTAATAGCTATTGGCAAGGTGCAGGGATGGACTGCTGCTTTCAGCTCATTTGATGCTATATTCTTCTTTAGAGTTTATTAATTAATAAACTGAAAGTTGAGTTTATTCTATGTCGTTAAAATATGTAAACAATTATTTCCTTACGAGTACTGAGACCAACACTCTGTGTTGCCCACAATATATGCTTTGCCTCCAAAGGCTGTTTTGGTAAAAGCCACTCTTCCTTCCTGCTTTACTGCTTCATTCCCACTATTGAAGATCTCTGACAGAGGAGTGGAGGAGAAGGCTACAAAGCTAGCTTTGGATGCCACCACCAACTAACCACCTGCATGAGGTTATTACCCCAAAGAGGGTGAGCAGAGCAGAATGTGCACCCACCCCTTGGCTCTTCCAGTTCGCGCTTAAGCTGCCGATGGCAGTGTATTCACATTAAAACCATAAAGCACATGGCTTTCTGCCTATTTTCTTCTGTGAAAGTGGTGGTGATCACCTGCAGAACAAAAAGGAACTACAGGTTAGGGGAGACCCATAACATCTTCAATTGCTCCATCTGTTGACCAATGAATGAGATCATCTTTCAGCCTAACACCAGTCAGAGATAAACACTGCAAATTGTACAGATATATCTGAACACACTTTGAAGTAGCTACCTCGGATACTGCCTGACAAATAGCTGAGATAGCACAGAGCCCACTGCAGGCTGTGTTTCCAGATATTTATTCAGCTTCTCAGGTGGTTTGTATAACCCAAGCTGAGAGTTGTGCTGCCATAACTACGCAATAACAGCACTCCTGATAGTTTAAGGTTAGACAGGGCTTGTGTGCATGCGCTCGAGTCACGGCTCCGCACAAACAGACCAGCTCTGCCCTTATTTGTTTGTACAGTGGGGTTTCAGTTCTCCCCTGGGGCCTTCAGGCACTGCTGCAATAGAAATAATAATGAATCATTAATAACTTGGGCTGAATCATTTCAAAACTATTCACTGTGCAGTTGATGTTTATTTATTAGTGCAGAATAGGTGATGCAACAAAAGACAGCAAACAAATTGAGCTGTGGACTGTTTTGCTCCAATTCATTGTACATTTTCTCCTGGGGATAATTAGTCTTAAAATGAAGGCAAATTATGTGCGTTTGTGGTTGGAAAGATTACTCTTGCCTCCAAATATCTTCTTAAAATGGCTTTGTTTATAAGTCCCGGAATTGCTTTACTCTTAATGCAGTACTGATAAAGTGTCTGGAGAGAAGTGTTGATTTCTTTTTTTTTTTCCAAAATAGAGTTATGAGGAGTCAGAACTGGGTATGCACTGTCCTTCTGTTGCTATTTCTATGTTCTTCTGGCATAAATTCATGCCAGCCTCCACCTTTGGACCCCAAAACAGCTAGATGGAGCTCTTTCCTCTCTAATTAACAGGAAACTGTCTTGAAGAACTAATTTCAAATATTTGGATGAATCTTGCCAATGAAAATATTCTGATTTTTTAAATAAGAGAGGTCTGAGTAAGAGCTCTGTAGGAAGATTTTGAGAGATTAGACCCAAAGGCTTAAACTGGAAAGATGTTAATAACATGCACGTGAAGAGAGCTAGTTCTGTAAAGCAGACGAGAGAAGATAAAATGAAAGAGAATGAAATATAACTTGAATGTTTCCTGTCAAGCAGTATCTTTGTAATTTATATACACTTATATAGGAAATATTGGATTAGATGATATGATGTTCTTTCTTCATCTCTGACTCAATGAATCCAGACAGGTGTCAAGTGCATTTGTTACTGAAGGTACCCAAGATGCTGGTTGTAAGAGGCTGTGTTGAAACAAGCCAGGTAGAGATCCTGTGATCTTAAGTAGTGTATCCAAGAGAGAGATGTTGTCTCCAAAATGTACAAAGCAGGGCAGCAGTCTTAGATATTCCTGCTGATTCCTCTTGCTAAGTTAGGAAAATCAGTCCTACAATGGATAGACATTTTTCTGACAACCCTCAGGAAATGGAGAAGAGAAGGCTCCAAGGAGACCTTAAAGCAGTCTTCCAGTACATGAATGAGGCCTCCAAGAAAGCTGGGGAGGAACTTTTTACAAGGACACATAGTGATAGGACAAGCAGGGATGGCTTTAAATTGCAAGGGGGAAGATTTAGATTAGGCATTAGGAAGGAATTCTTCATAGTGAGGGTGGTGAGACACTGGCATCAGCTACCCAAGGAAGTTGTGGCTGCCCCATTCCAGCAAGTGTTGAAGGCCAGGTTGGATGGGATCTTCAGCAGCCTGGTCTAATGAGGGGGATTGGAACTGGATGATCTTTAAGGTCTCTTCTATCCCAAACCATTCTATGACCCTATGATTATAAGATTCTGTGAAATGAAGATAAAATAAATGGAGAACTATTTGCCTAGAAAATATGCACAGTAAAGATAAGCACAATTTATACAAATTAACCTCAAATACTGCATTCAGTTTTGGGCCCCTCATTACAAGAAAGACATTGAGGTCCTGGAGAGTGACCAGAGAAGAGTGATGAAGATGGTGAAGGGGCTGGAAAACAAGTCTTACAAGGAGCAGCTGAGGGAACTGGGGTTGTTTAGCCTGGAGAAAAGGAGGCTGAGGGGAGACCTCATTGCTCTCTACAACTGCCTGACAGGAGCTTGTATAGAGGTACATGTTGGTCTCTTCTCCCAAGCTACAGGGAACAGGACAAGAGGGAATGGCCTTAAGCTGCATCAGGGGAAGTTTAGATTGGATGTTAGGAAAAATTTCTTCACAGAAACGGTTAACAAGCCCTGGCAGTGGCTG
This sequence comes from Clamator glandarius, assembly GCA_033459285.1. Lineage (NCBI taxonomy): Eukaryota > Metazoa > Chordata > Aves > Cuculiformes > Cuculidae > Clamator > Clamator glandarius. The sequence goes on from JAUNZM010000582.1 coordinate 873,622, forward strand.
CCCAGGGAGGAGGTTGAGTTCCCATCCCTGGAGGGGTTTAGAATGCAGCTAGATGAGTGCTTTGGGATATGGTTTAGTAGCAGACAGGTTGAGGATCTCAAAGATCTTTCCCAATTTCTGTGATTCTATAATTATATAGTACATTTTGGCAAAGTAAAAGTAACTAATAAACAAAGATCTGAGGATGTTTACTCTTTGTTTGCCTCTGTAATACATACGCCTATGTTGGGATTGAACTAAAACCTCTTAGAATCAATGGAAGATTTTTCCCACTGATTTGGGAGAACTAAAAATAAACTATATCGCATAACTGCTTCCACAAACTACTCATCAAACTCCAGTCTTGTAATTGCTTCTGTCAGCTACTAAGAGACTCTGGTTATAGACAGAGACATGACTGAGCTGTCTGCTTCTGCTTTGTTCTCCCCTTCATAGTCTATCAATACCATGCACCCACACATCAACTCAATTTCAGAATGCACAATCATTTTCCAGAGGCTACCACAACCTCCTGCTGGTTCTGCTGTCTAAGGCCCAGAGTCTATCTTCCTTGGCAGTCAAAAGGTGGTGGGTATACTTGCGTCCCTTAAATACCTCCATCGCCATGGCTCAGGATAGAGGACTCCAAAGTGGACCCTGGAATTTTCTCAGCTGTACATGGCAGTATGGACCTGAAGGAGTCTACTAGAGCTGCATAATTAAGTCTCATGTTGCTACAGTCAGTCACAACTTCTATCCCTCTTTGCTTGTTTAGCTCTAGCTAACAATAATTATGTGTTGCCACAGCTCCTACTGAAAAGTTGTTCTGGGATGTCAGTGCACTGAATCACAGAATCATAAAATAACCAGGTCGGAAGAGACCCACTGGATCATCGAGCCTAACTATTCCTATCAAACACTAAACCATGCCTCTCAGCACCTCGTCCACCTGTGCCTTAAACACCTCCCGGGTGGGTGACTCAATCACCTCCCTGGGCAGCCTCTGCCAGTGCCCAATGACCCTTACTGTGAAATTTTTTTTCCTAATATCCAGCTTAAATCTCCCCTGGCGGAGCTTGAGGCCATTCCCTCTTGTCCTGTCCCCTGTCACTTGGGACAAGAGCTGGGCTACCTCCTCTCTACAACCTCCCCTCAGGTAGTTATAGAGAGCAATGAGGTCTCCCCTCAGTCTCCTCTTCTCCAGGCTAAACACCCCCAGCTCTCTCAGCCATTCCTCATAAGGCCTGTTCTCCAGCCCCTTCACCAGATCAGAAACCTTCTAATTTCCAGATATAACTTATTAAAAGTAGTTTATAACTACCTGTTCTTGTACAAGTGTTTCTGAAAGCTTAAACAGACCTTTTTTCCTCCATGGTGTTAATGGAATAGAGTCAAGCTGTGGCTACATTAGCAAATTAATTTCCATAATATGACTGCATGGGTGAACAGAAGCAGTGCTAACAGTCTTGTGTTCCATCCTTTATAGGCAGTTTACTTGGAAAATGATTGATTCTTGTTGAACGTCTGCTCTGCACATGTGGAAAACTGTGCTTCAGACCCTCTTGTCCCGAATCTCAGGTTCCTCTAGGAAGTGGTATGCTATCTGCCTATCTCATGCAGATTCATGCCAGTGCTCACAGCATTTTCCCCACTGCTGTTGTCTGTATAAGGTCAAATATATGAAAGTATCAGTTCTGTTCCTGCTTCATGCTGTCTCTGCATGACACTGCCTGCAGCTCCACCCAGCCTCGTAGCCTGCACAGTTTCTGCTGCACTGTACAGCAGGTGAGTATTGAATCCTGTGGCTTCCTGGGCTACTTTGCCCAGGCTGGGTTGGTGTTGAGACTACTGGGACCATGTCACCACTGGGGTGATCAGCAGTCAGTATTGAAATTTCCAGCTGCAGTGAAACACCACTGAGAATCTCCATTGTGAGGTGGTGCCAGGACCTTACTGTCCTGAAACAAAATTTTGCAAGCTGATATCTGTATTCAGAAGAGCAACTGTATGGAGCCTCGGAAACTTCAAAGCCTAGTCTGTGGCTAACCCGTGTAGGATGGACAAGTCCACTATGGGCAGTGGATCTCTCCAAGAAAGTTCACCCCTGCTTCCTAAATACAGTGCAAATGAGCAATATCAGCAAAATCATTGAGACTTTTGTTATCCAGAGGCTGAGTTAGAGATACTGAAGGACTTGGGGCTGCTGGTCAATGAGAAGCTCACCATGAGCCAGCAATGGGCACTCACAGCCCAGAAGGCCAACTCTATCCTGGGCTGCATCAAAAGAAGCATGGCCAGCAGTTTGAGGGAGGAGATTCTACCCCTCTATTCCTGCCTTGTGAGAACTCATCTGTAGTATTGTGTCCAGTTCTGGAATCCTCAACATAAGAAGGATATGGAGTTGTTGGGACGGGTCCAGAGGAGGGCTACAAGGAATAGAGCAACTCCCATAAGAAGGTAGATTCTCTCCTATTCTGTCTATGTGGGTTTGGGTTTTTTTTCAATTCTCTCCTTAAATGATGCTTTTGGAACTGAATGAAGTGGAAAAAAAATTAGACTGGATTTTTTTATTCCACCAAAGTGCAAAAAAATCTGTGATTGAAATCAGTTCTGTTTCCTCTCTTTAGAAGACAATGTGCAAAACGTTTGCATGTAATAACTCATATTTTAAAAGTAAACCTTTGACATAGAACTATAATTACTAGAAATGAAATTAAAGCTTCCCAATTTGGTGTGTGGCATTTCCCCTTCACTACTTTGTATCTTCCAGCTGGATAAGCATCAATGAATCATCACAAGGTGTTTGCCTAAGGTTCAGCTGTGTGATCACATCTAACTTTCTTCCTCACAACCTGAGGGGTTATCAGGAGCATAAATTAAGAGTTTTATCTATTTCAGCCATTAAGCACAAATGTTCAAGTTTTATGTATATTTTTACACTTACTGTTTGATGATGAGATTTTGAATTTGTTTTGCTCCTTTGTTTCATTTCTTTAGAAATAAGATATTCCAATATTTCAAGATGAACCATTGCTGAGTTTTTGCAGGCTATCAGGAGTCAAAAATCTCCTGAAATACCTGCAAAAAGCATTTACAATCAGACGTGTTGAACCCTGAATAAGTCATCAAGTCCCATTTCTATACAGGCTGGAAGAACCTTTAAGCTAACAAAAAAGTGTCAAAAAGCCAGATAGCCAGATATTTGGATAAAGTAAGAAGGGAGTAAACAGACCTGAGTGATGTTCTGCGAAACAAGGAAAAGTAAATGCCAATTTACCTCATAAATAGTAGGATCTAGAGTGAAGGGTCCCTTGACAGCCATGGGCATTGCAGGAAGCTTCCAGAGGAGTCCAACTACCCATCCACTGCAGCATCAAGACCCAAGGACTCCACCTGGAACCTGAGGAAGTAATTTCTGGCATGCAGGCAGCCTTAGTTGATTGACAGAGCCATAACAGAGGTGAATCAAAGCAAATTCCATCTTAAAACCCCTGTGTTATCAACATCCTGCTGTGCTGTTAAGACTCATCTTTGATGTCCTTGGTTTTTCTTCTCCCATTTTGAACACCATAAGGAAAACACTCCCAGTATAGCTCCATCCTGAGCCCTTTTACAAAGACCCTGAAGGAAGCCACGAACTTATAATGGCAGTGGGGATTCCCGTTATTAATTAGTCAATAAGAACTTAAAACTTCACTTGATTTGGATTCCTATAGTTGATCTATTTTAAGTCTCGCACTTAGAAATATTATGCTTGTCATTCTTCTCTTTCTCCTATTGTTTATAGCACTCATTTGTGTTATTTCCGATGCTAAAATGTAGGATGTTATCAAATGTCTGTGAAATGGAAGCAATCTCTATAAAGGGATATTCTACATAACTAGATGCTTCTCTGAGGTGTGGGAGTGTACTGACAACCATTTGTGCATCCGAGCCTCCTCTGAAGCCTTTCAGATCCCATCTCATAGGCAATATGCTTTGAGCGTGAGAGTATTTTTGAATTTGTAGTTGAATATTAACCACTTCCTATTTATTGTCTCAGATAACCTGGTTGGGGAACCTCATTGAGGAGAAGGTGAGGGAAACTATGCCAGAAAACAGAAAGATTGAAGGAGTTTTCAGACTAAAATGGATCATTCTTTTCCAGGCAGCAGCCAATATCAGATACTTCAGGAAAAGACCCATCTAATATCCACAGTGTTGGTGTCTATTGCTGCTGCTTGTATCCTCTCCTGATCCATTAATGTTCTAAAAAATTTCCCGTCTTTCTGTATGTTTGAAAAATGAGTCCTAGAATGGATTAGGATGTTCTAAAACAGAAAATCAGGAAAACACTGTTTCAAATGGAAACACTAGGATTGACCTTTGCGATGAACATAGAATACAATAGTGTGGGTTGGAAGGGATCTTAAATATCATCTAGTCCCAGCTACCCTGTGATGAGCAGACACCTCCCACTACATCCAGCTGCCCAAGATCCTATCCAACGTGGCCTTCAACACCCCTAGGGATGGAGCAGCCACAACTCCGGTGCCTCATCACCCTCACAGTGAAGAAATTCCTCCTTATGTCTAGTCTAAATCTGCCCCTCTTCAGTTTATAGCCATTGCCCCAAGTCCTATCACTACAGGCTTCTACAAACAGCAACAGCTGTGAAAAGTCATCATCAACCATACCTATAAATAAACACACTGCACTTTGATGGGGAAACTATTCTTTGTTTTCTTATCTTAGAACTGTTTTGCCTGCCTGCCTGCCTTCCTTCCTTCCTTCCTTCCTTCCTTCCTTCCTTCCTTCCTTCCTTCCTTCATCCCTCCCTCCTTTCCTCCCTCTCTTCTTCCTTCCCTCTTTCTCCACTCCCTTAAACAAGGGATTGAATTGGGGTAGAGAAGGCAGGTTGGAAAAGAAAGAAAAATCAGCTAGTGGAAAGGTATGGCTAGGCAGGTTGGCAGGCAGATTAGCAAAGTGATGGATGATGCTCAGGAATGTTTGCACAAGGTGCCTCCTTAATTGTTCTACATGAAGTAGTGAACTAAAGAAGGAAGGGCTGATTTTATTTTAATCGGAATTGCTCACACAACTAAATTTTCATTTCATCAGCCCCTCTTCCTTGGTGGCTTGAGCTCCCTATCATTCTACCAATGAATATTTGCATTTTTATGCTTTTTACACACCTTACTTATTCAACTTTTTGAATGATGACAGTAATGCAGGCTGATGGTTGCAAAAGGAGATAAAAACACATGCTTACTCTCCTTAAATTATGTACTACCTGCTAGAGTACAGTACAAAACACTGTCCATATTATAAAATCAGAGCATTCAGAGTGAATTATTAGAGGAGAACTTATCCCCACCAACTCTCATACACTCAATTCAAGTCTTAGGGAAGTTCCCATATGAGCATTCAATGTGCACACTCTGAAACTATTTTATTCCTCATGTAGAACAGAATTCAAAGATTCAGTTAGGCCCAAGGTCAAGTAAGAAACAGACGACAGCAATGGACAGAGTCTTTCTCCCAGGGAATAGCTGTAGGCAAATGTAGAGTTGCACAGGTACATATATAAAACAGGTTTTCCGTGTAAGCACCAGACTTTTTCTGAACAGTCACTTCTGCTTGTGATCCCTGACGGGCTCCCTGCCAAAAGGACTCACTCTAGAGGCTCTGTGCCTCTGAAACCAAGGCTTTAGGACTAAGCATGGCCAATAGCTGTAAGCTTCCTGCTCAAGGCATCTTTGTTGCCCTTGTTGTGAGCTGGAGGTGAGGATGAAGCTGCACAGGGGAGGTTCACGTTGGACATTAGGAAAAATTTCTTCATCGAAAGGGTTATCAAGTCCGGAACAAGCTGCCCAGGGAGGTGGTTGAGTGCCCATCCCTGGATGTATTTAAAAGACAGGTAGATTAATTGCTTAGGGATATGATTTAGTGGTGGACAGGTACAGCTGGTCTTGATGATCTCAAAGGTCATTTCCTACCAAGTCATTCTGCGAATCTATGATCCTATCAGTAAAATACAGACTCTGAACAGTTTGGCAGAGGCAGTGTGCTTCTGCTCTTTCCAGCTGGGACCTATACAATCATAGAATCACAGAATCATAGAATAACTAGGCTGGAAGGGGCTTTTTCCTGTTTTAGGTGGTGCAACTTCAAGAACATATTCAGTAAAACGACTTGGATAGTTGCAGTGCAGACCCACCTTGTTAATTAAACCAGAATTGTATTTAATTCCTTTTGACAGCACACTTCTTCCCCTGTTAGGTTTGTAACGGCAGGAATCCTACTTGCTGGTTAATAGTTCCACAGAAACATGCAATTACAGAAATTGCCTATCAGTCTCCATGTCTCTTGCTGCGGCCGGCATAGTGAAAGCACTGAAACTTGTCTGACCAGATGTGAACTGGGTGTGTGCCATTAAGGCTTTCCTGTCCCTCCGGGCAATCACAGGCAGCACTAATTTGTGTGTCAGGAAGGGGACAGAAGCATAGCTACAGATGTTCTTAATGGCTGTCAAATTCCTCAATCCTATTTTGAAATAAGCACTGTTCCCTCTTATCCCTCAAGCTAATGCTTAGAGTACATTTAACAAGTTACCTAATATAAAAAGTGAAATGGAGAGTAGGTGTATGTGTGAATCCATGGAGATGTACAGACTAGATGATAGACACGGTAAGAAGAAATTACGTTTCCTTCCATCTATCACATAACTGTGAGAAAATACAGTATGGTAGGTGAAACTGGAATCTACAACAACCTACAGTCCATCTAATGAAAAAAGTTGGATGTGTAAAAGGGAAGAAGAAAAGGAGCATGGCTTTTGGCAGAAGAAAAGCTGACAGTCTCCTTCCATCCACATCTACAACTTCTGTGTCTACTTATTCGCCATCATAGCCCTGGAGTGCCTTTTAAACAATGATCCATAAGAATGTTAACATGAGGTTCAACAAGACCAAGTACAAGGTCCTTCACCAGAGTCTGTGCAATCCACATTTTCGATACAGGATGGGGAATGGCATGATTGATAGCAGCCCTGCAGAGAAGGACTCAGGGGTGTTGGTTGATGAGAAGCTCGATATGAGCCAGCAATGGGCACTCGCAGTCCAGGACACCAACTGTGTCCTGGGCTGCATCAAAAGAAGCATGGCCAGCAGGTCAATGGATGGGATTATCCCCTTCTACTCCATTCTTGTGAGACCCCACCAGGAGCCTTATGTCCATTTCTGAAATCCTCAACATAAGAAGGATATGGAGCTGCTGGAATGGGTCCAGAGGAGACCACAAAGATGATCAGAGGGCAGGAGCACCTCTGCTTTGAGGACAGATAGAGAGAGTTGGGGTTGTCCAGCCTGAAGAAGAGAAGGCTCCCAAGAAACCTTATAGAAACCTTCCAGTACCTAAAGGAGGCTACAGGAAAGAAGGAGAGGAACTCTTTTGCCAGGGCATGGACTGATAGGATGTTACAGAACAGCTTTTAATTGGAAGGGAAAAGATTTAGACTAGGCATTGGGAAGAAATTATGGATGATGAGGGTGGTGAGACACTGGCAGAGTTTGCCCAGGGAAGTTGTGGCTGCCCCATCTCTGGAGGTGTTCAAGGCCAGGTTGGATGGGGCCTTGGGCAGCCTGACTAGTGGGAGACATTCCTTCCCATGGCGGGGGTGGGTGGAATTGGGTGATCTTTAGGGTCCCTTCCAATCCAAACCATTCTCTGATTCTATGATTCTATGAGGGCTGGTTCCAGGAGGAAGACTCCAGCACTGGCCTTTCATGTCCCTTTTTGATCCCATGGTGAAGCAATAAGACCCTTGGTCAAAACCTCCTCCTGCAACCAGATCTGCTTTCCTGGGTGACATATGCCAGTGTCTCACCACCATCATAATGAACAATTTCTTCCTAATGGCACCTGGAAGGCGGCTCTAAGGTCTCCCCTGCAGCCTTGTCTTCTCCAGGCCCTCCTCTGGACCCATTCCAGCAGTTCCATATCCTTCTTATGCTGAGAATTCCACAACCAGACACAATATTCCATGTAGGATCTCGCAAGAGCAGAGTAAGATCTCCTATCTATGTGATGTGTATTTTATGACTCTCAATCATGCAAATATATGGCTCCTACTGGCAGGAAGACTGTTTACCCTATCTTTATTTAAGACATTTTGCTAAAATTAGCAGAGAGATGCCTTTCAGGGTGCGTTTTCTAAGCAGAAAGCCGGCTGCATTTGGCCTGGAGAGGCACATGCTCTCCTGGGTGGAAAACTGGTTGGATGATCGGGCCCAGAGAGTGGTGGGAAATGGAGTTAACTCCAGCTGGAGGCCAATTACAAGTCGGTTCCCCAGGGCTCAGTGCTAGGTCCAGCCCTGTTCAATGTCTTTATCAATGACCTGGATGAAGGCATCAAGTGCTCCCTTAGCGAGTTTGCGGACGACACTAAGCTGGGTGGAAGTGTGGATCTGCTGGAGGGTCGGGAGGCTCCAAAGGGATCTGAATAGGCTGGACCACTGGGCTGAGACCAATGGGATGAGGTTTAACATGGCCAAATGCCAAGTCCTGCACTTGGGGCAAAACAACCCTATGCAGCTACAGACTAGGAGAAGCCTGGCTGGAATGCTGCCTGGAGGAGAAGGACCTGGGGGTGTTGGTTGACAACCGACTGAACATGAGCCAGCAGTGTGCCCAGGTGGCCAAAAAGGCCAATGGCATCCTGGCTTGGATCAGAAACAGCGTGACCAGCAGGTCCAGGGAGGTTATTCTCCCTCTGTACTCGGCACTGGTGAGACTGCACCTCGAATCCTGTGTTCAGTTCTGGGCCCCTCACTACAAGAAGGATGTTGAGGCTCTGGAGCGAGTCCAGAGATGAGTGATGAAGCTGGTGAAGGGGCTGGCGAAAAAGTCTAATGAGGAGCGGCTGAGGGAACTGAGGTTGTTTAGCCTGGACAGGAAGAGGCTGAGGGGAGACCTTATTACGCTCTACAACTACCTGAGGGGAGGTTGCAGAGAGGAGGGTGCTGGCCTCTTCTTCCAAGTGACAGGGGCCAGGTGAGGGGGATTGGCCTCACCTCCACTAGGGGAGGTTCAGACTAGACATCAGAAAGAAATTTTTCACAGAAAGTGTCATTGGGCACTGGAACAGGCTACCCAGGGAAGTGGTTGAATCACTGTTCTGGGAGGTATTTAAAAAACAGGTAGATGACTTGCTTAGGGACATGGTTTAGTGGCAGATAGGAATGGATAATCCTGGAGGTCTTTCCCAACCTGGTGGTTCTAGGATTCTATGATTCTATATGGTGTTTTTAAGATATTTTTAGACTTTTAATTTAAATCAAAAGCAGTTTACAGGTTCCTGACGGCATAAGCATTAAGCACACAAATGCCTTTGGATCTATGGTTCCTAGCCTGTGCTGAATATGCATCACCATCTTAGCTGAAACAAGACACCTGAAAGTTTAATGTTTGATTTAAGCCCTCAGCTGACATTTATCAGAGCTGGTCAGGTGCCTATGGGTTTGCTTTTTTCCCCCCAAGAAAACTATTTCTGCATTTTAAAATAATTATTTTAATTAGTTTCTGTAATGAAAGAGTTGAACTGACCAATATTTCTCAAGTTATTTCACTTCCTTCTCTGAATTATTCACTTTTTGTGTGCATTTGTCTTGGAGTGAGCAAAGAAAGGGAGCTGGGGTATGTCAGCCAATGTAAAAGAGCAGTGCTTTGTTTTTTTAGTATACAATTACTTGGTCAGTGCCCTGGGAATTTATTTCCATGACAGCATTCTTGAATGGCATATTTGCCATTTTCAGTTTACTCTACGTGTGTTTGCGTATGTGTGTGTGAGTGTGCGTGTGTGCTGGCAGGTGGGTTGCCTGCTGAACAATTCCCATTGATGAGAAAGGCGAGGAGGAGGTATTTAGGAGACGTTATGCAAGACTTAGAAGGAAATAGCGCAGGTAGCTGCCGGAGCATATTAATTATTAATGTTTATAGCTTAGAAGTTTTTAGAAGCCCAGCTGTTCAGGGTAGGTGTGCGTACATGAACGTGTGCGTGTACGTACGTGTGTGTGTGTACATACGTGTGTGTATGTGTGTAAATATAAAGGTCAATGACTCACGCTTTGTTTAGCAAATGAATGAGTAAAAGTGTGCAGGCTTAAAGCAACACCTAGCAGTCATGCCTGAGAATATCCACACTGGCAACCATCACCCAGAACCCATAAACAGTAAAATTTCACTTGCTTGGGTGTTTCTGGCAGCCCCGATATTATTATTACAGTTTATAGGGTTATTTATGTGACAAAGAAATATACTGGATGCTTTTACAAAAGTATCATGTATATTTATAGGTGAACGATAACACGTAAGACAGTGGAGTCTCTTCTGGTGGGAGAGCCATGTAGCTGGTTTGAAATGGTAGAAGATGACACCAAGCTGAGTGCTGCAATTGCCACACTGGAAGGACGGGATGTCATCCAGAGGGACCTGGACAAGCTGGAGAAGGGGGCCTGTGGGAACCTCATGCGGTTCAACAAGGCCAAGCACAAGGTCCTACACCTGGGTCAGGTCAATCTGTGGTTTCAATATAGGATGGGAGATGATGTGATTGAGAGGGGCCCTGCAGAGAAGGGCTTGTGGATGATGGTTGATGAGAAGTTCGATATGAGCCAGTAATGGGCACGTGCAGCCCAGAAGGCCAACTGTATCCTTGACTGCATTAAATGAAGCATGACCAGCTGGTCAAGGGAGGGGATTCTGCCCCTTGTTTCCTCTCTTGTGAGACTTCATCTGGAGTATTGTGTCCAGTCCTGGAATAGGAAGGAGAGGGAGCTATTGGAATGCATCCAGATGAGGGTTACAAGGATGATGCGAGGGCTGGAGCACCTTCCATACGAGGACAGGCTGAGAGAGTTAAGGTTGTTCAGCAAAGAAAAGAGAAGGCTGTGAGGAGACCTTACAGTGACTTTCCAGTACCTGAATGGAGCCTACAAGAAAGCTGGGGAGGGACTATTTACAAAGGCTTATAGTGATAGGACTAGGGGCAATGGGTATAAACTGGAGAGGGGCAGATTTAGACTAGACAGAGGAGGAATTTCTTCTCTATGAGGATGGTGAGGCACTGGCACAGGTTGCCCAGGAAAGTTGTGGCTGCCACATCCCTGGAGCTGATCGAGGCCACGTTCGATGGGGCCTTGAGCAGCCTGGTCAAGTGGGAGGTGTCCCTGCCCATGGCAGGGGTGGTTGGAACTAGTTGATCTTTCAGGTGTTTTCCAATCCAAACTATTCTATGATTCTATAATTCTATGAAGTCTGGTGTGTCCAGAAATGACCTGTGTTTAAGGAAAGAGTTGCACAATGAGCCAACATCCATCTTGGCATGAAAGCTCATTTTGTCTTCATTTCTGAATAACTTATGGAAAAATTTCATATGGAAAATCCCTCTCTAGCCCAAACAAGTAGAGAGAGACAAAGAGTTAATTGTTTGTTAAAAAAAAAAAAAGAATTAAGAGCACAAAAAGAGAGTTCTGATTTTTGTAATGAATTATTTCTTTGCAAAAAAAATAAAAGAAATTACATTTGTCTGATTTTTACCACTATTCCAGGAGTAAGAGTTTTTGCTAACAAGCCAGAAGGCCTAGGTCTGGCTCTTTTCTCTACTTAACTGGATTTGCACCTGAACCTCCAGCCTCACAAGCAGTATGTTTGAATGCTCTGAGATAAGTTGTGTTCTCAGCCTCCCTAGCTAAAACGTTCCTGCCTATATGGAATCCTGAAGAATACATTGAACCTAGCATGCAAAATCATGAATAAACTCCTTTAAAAAGAGCCAGGAGTTGATTCTCTTTGTAGCAATGAGTATTTAAGCATTTTCCTCCCTATTTACAGGAGAGTGTCCAAATATCTTCAGATGAAGGAGGAAATCAAAGCTCAGATTACCACATCTTGGATGTCTGAAAAAGTAATGATAGATACTTTTATCCATGCTATTTTGTAATTAATGCCTACATCTATCTTTTCTTTCCATTACCTCATTGTTGTCTTTAATTACCTTACTTGGAAATAAGCAAGACGTTTTGTTTGTTCTAAGGTTTTGGCTTTTCCCCCCCACTTGTTCATTTCAACAAACCAAATGTTTTTATGTGTTCATGCCACAGCATTCCCCAGCTTTTGATTTCAAAAACTTGGTTGCACCTGTTATATTTTCCTTGCTTAAAAGCGCTGAGAGGCAGTACTCATTTCTGGTCCCTGCCTGTACACAGAAAATACTTGAGCAAGTAGACTAACAAAATACTTTCCAGAAGTGGTTGCAGGGAGTGGAAAGAAAGGACTCATCCTCAGCGCTGTGATTTCCTGACTTGCAGAAAGAACAAAAGCCAGATGAAGAGAATTTCAAAAATTCTTTGGTGCTTTATAGCAAAAGAATTTTAGAATTTTAAGATTGTGTGTGTGTGAGAGTATATGTAAGTGTATATATATATAAATATATATGAAGATTTTTAGTAGTCAGCAAATTCCAGTTGAGTTTAATTTTCTTTCTTCTCTGTCACTTTGCCAGGTTTAATACGGGATTGAAGCTGAGACTTGTACACCCCTGGCATGAAAAGTTAATGCATAAGGAACTGGGCAAGGAGAACTGCAGATTCCACTCTGCCATGTGCACTCCTGAACCTGGGAAACCAAGGAAAGCACAGACAGAGGATCTGTGTTGGAGAAGACCCACATAGCACTGCAGATGTAGAAATCGAGTACCCAGCTTTTGTGGAAGTGGTTAGAATTTGAGTCCACTTGCAACATACTGGCTATGAGGGTTTAGGTATGGTTGCACCTGAAAATGTTAGAAGTTAGAGGACAGTATGTTCCTCTCTAATTACATTGTGGGTTGTAGGTCCAAAACTTGGCTGATGAGACGACTGAAGTCCAGGTAGCCAAGTTTTGTGCTGCTTGTACATACAATATGCATAACACAGAATCATGCAATGATTTGAGTTGGAAGGGACCTTAAAGATCACCCACCTCCCACTAAGCCAGGCTGCTTAATGCTACATCCAACCTACCCATCAACAGATACAGAGAGGGAGCAGCCACAACTTCCCTGGGCAACTTGTCCCAGTGCTTTACCCCGTCCAGTCTAAAGAATTTCTTCATAATGTCTCATCTAAACCTTCCCCCTTCCAATTTAAACCCATTCTCCATCGCTCTATCACTAAATGCCCTTGGAAAAAGTCCCTCCTCAGATTTCTTGGAGGCCCCCTTCAGGTACTGGAAGACTGTTCTAAGGTCTCCTCAGAGCCTTCACTTCTCCAGGCTGAACAATCCCAGCTCTCTCAGTCTGTCCTCATACAGGACATGCTGCAGCCCTCTGATCATCTTCACAGACTCCTCTGGACCCATTCCAACAGTTCCACATCCTTCTTATGTTAAGGATTCCAGAACTGAAAATTATATGCCAGATAAGGTCTCATAAGAGCATAGCAGAGAGGGAGAATCCCTTCCATTGTCCTGCTGGCCATACTTTTGATGCAGCCCAGGATACAGTTGGCGTTCTGTGCTGTAGGCACACATTGCTGGCTCATATCAAGCTTCTTATCAATCAGAACCCCAAAGTCTTTCTCTGCAGGGCTCTTTTCAATCATGTCAAAAACATCCAGAAGCTCATTTTCTGCTATTTCCATTTTAGTACTCCCTCATTCAAGGGCGAGATCAGCAAGCCAAGCATCAGTGAGGATGAAGTTCTTATCAATTTCCTTCTAGAAAGACAAAATTCAGCTTTATTTTTTGTGTGCCGGTAGTGATAGGATGAGGGGCAATGGGTATAAACTGGAGAGGGGCAGATTTAGACTTGACAGAAGGAGGAATTTCTTCATGATGAGTTGAGGCACTGGAACAGGTTGCCCTGGGAAATTGTGACTGCCCCATCACTGGAGGTGTTCAAGACTAGGTTGGGTGGGGTGTTGAGAAGCCTGGTCTAGTGGGAGGTGTCGCTGTCAATGGCAGGGGGGCTAGAACTGTATGGTCTTTGAGATTTCTTCCAACACAAACTATTCTATGATTCTGTGGCTGATAAGGGCTGAAGAATAGCAATGTACCTGGTGTCTTTAAACAAGTGTTAAAAACCTAAATGATGTAATGTCAAAACTGCACCATGTGCAGGTAAAACCTCCAGTCCTGGAGGTCTCACAGTAAGTTACAGTTCCTTTGGAAGGAGGGAAGAGAGCTGGGGTTGTTTAGCCTCGAGAAGAGGAGGCTGAGGGGAGACCTCATTGCTCTCTACAACTACCTGAAAGGAGGTTGTGGAGAGGAGGGTACTGGCCTCTTCTCCCAAGTGGCAGGGGACAGGACGAGAGGGAGCCTCAAGCTCCACCAGGGGAGGTTTCGACTGAACATTAGGAAAAAAATTTTTATAGAAAAGGTCATTGGACACTGGAGCAGGCTGCCCAGGGAGGTGGTTGAGTCACCTTCCCTGGAGGTGTTTAAGGGATGGGTGGACGAGGCGCTGAGGATCATGGTTTAGTGTTTGATAGGAATGGCTGGACTCAATGATCCGGTAGGTCTCTTCCAACCTGGTGGTTCTATAATTCTATGATTCTATAATTCTATGATTCTATAAATAAGTTCTACCCTCATGTTTTATCAAGTAGAACTTAAAGAACTGTTGGGAAAATTTCTTCGGTATTTCTAAGTGTGTAGATTGAGGTTATTCAAGGGCTTGGCAAATCTACCCAGTCCATACACTAGATATATTTGTAAAATACTGCCTGGGTATCTGAAAAGGCGTGGAGCACCACAGGTTTTCACAGCAGTACCACACCCTCTTCAAGTTGCTTTGTGTTAAGATTACACACACTGTTTACATAGCTGTTAGCAAAAGCAAATTAAAATTATAGTAGACCCACCTTCATCAACATCTGACCACCTCCAGACAACACCATACATGCTTGTTGATCTGTAATTCCTTGACTCTCAGCAGCTGCTTGCCCTTCTCCCACCCTTTCCTCTCAGGGCACTTTCTACTTGAAAACATCATATGTCTGGGTCAGACTTATGCCATCCCTGCTGCCCAGCCCTGTCTTGGCATCAGAGACTCATTGAATCATGTCAACCCTGCTGTCAGCTGTACAGCAGATTGTTTCTCCATGTAGACTCCTCTTTACTACATAGCCAAGAGCTCACACATCTTGCTAGTTTTCCTTAAGCTGCATTCAGCTTTGGGCTTCTCATTACAAGAATGACATTGAGGTTCTGGAGCACGACCAGAGGAGAGCAACAAAGCTGGTGAAGGGGCTGGAGAACAAATCTTGTGAGTAGGGGCCGAGGGAAATGGGGTTGTTTAGCCTGGAGAAAAGTAAACTGAGGAGAGACCTTATCGCTGTTTACAACTGCCTGAAATGAGGTTGTAGAGAGGTGGATTCTGTCTCTTCTCCCAAGTGACAAGTGATAGGATGAGAGGAAATGGCCTCAAGTTGCACCAGGGGTGGCTCAGGTTAGACATCAGGAAAAATTTCTTCTCCAAAAGGGTTCTCAAGCACTGGCAGAGAGTGCCCAGGGAGATGGTTTAGTCCTTATCCCTGGAGGTATTTAAAAGGTGGGTAGATGAAGTGCTCAGGTATATGGTTTAGAAGTGGACAGGTACGGTTGGAGTTGATGATCTCAAAGGTCTTTTCCAGCGTAGTGATTCTATAATTCTATGAAATAATAGTTGACATCCATAAAGAAGGTTTAAACAATTCTGTAACTAGTTTTGGGGTAGCAATGGTCAGGATGGGACTGAGTGCCTGTGGGTGAAAATCAGAGAAGTCCATGGGCAGGAAGGGATTGTGATGGGAGTCTGCTATAGACCACCCAGCCAAGAAGAAGCAGCTGATGAGCTCTTCTACAAACAACTGAGTATAGTCTCAAAATTGCTACCTCTAGTCCTTGTGGGAGACTTCAGTTTCCCAGATATAGGCTGGGAGTATAATACAGCAGAAAGGAAGCAGTCCCGGAGGTTCCTGGAGTGTCTGGAAGACAACTTCCTCACACAGCTGGTGAGCGAACCGACAAGGGACGGTGTCCTCCTGGACCTGCTCTTTGTGAACAGAGAAGGACTGGTGGGGGATGTGAAGGTTGGAGGATGCTTGGGGCAAAGCGATCATGAGATGATAGAGTTCTCAGTGCGGGGTAAAATGAAGAAGGAGGTTAGCAGAACAGTCGCCCTCAACTTTCAGAGAACAGACTTTGGGCTGTTCAGAAGGCTGGTCAGAAAAGTCCCATGGGAGGCGCTCCTTGAAGGCAAAGGTGTCCATGAGGGCTGGGTGCTCTTCAAGAAGGAACTCCTAGCAGCTCAGGAGAAAGCCGTCCCCAAGTTCTGGAAAACTTGGGTTGAGTAGGGAGGTCCTAAGAGACATCAATAGGAAGAGGAGGGTCTATGACCTCTGGAGGAAGGGGCAGGCATCCTGGGTGGACTATAGGGAGGAAGCAAGAATGTGCAGGGAAAAAGTGTGGAGGGCTAAGGCCCAACTAGAAATGCGATTGGCCAAGACTGTGAAAGACAACAAAAAGTCTTTCTACAAATACATCAACAGCAAAAGGAGGGCTAGGGAGAATCTCCAGTCCCTAGTAGATGCAGAGGGAGCAAGAGTAAGAGGGGATGAAGACAAGGCTGAAGTACTCAATGCCTACTTTGCCTCAGTCTTTACCAGTAAGGAAAATTGTTCCCTCTGTGCACAAACCCAGGGACTGGAAGAGAAGTATGAGATTCCCAAGGTCCAAGAGGAAGTGGTTAGAGACTTGCTTGCCCAGCTAGACGCCCACAAGTCTATAGGGCCGGATGGAGTCCACTCAAGAATTTTGAGGGAACTGGCGGATGTGCTGGCCAAACCCCTTTCCATCATCTTCCAACAGTCCTGGATGACTGGGGAGGTTCCACTGGACTGGAGGCTGGCTGATGTCGTGCCCATCTATAAGAAGGGGCACAGGGAGGATCCAGGGAACTACAGGCCTGTCAGTCTGACCTCGGTACCGGGGAAAGTCATGGAGCGGGTGATCTTGAGTGCTATCAAGAAGCACTTGCAAGAAAACTGGGTGATCAGGCCCAGTCAACACAGGTTCACGAAAGGCAGGTCTTGCTAGACTCATCTGATCACCTTCTATGACCAAGTGACTAGACTCTTGGATGAGGGAAAGGATGTGGATTTAGTCTTCCTGGACTTTAGTAAAGCTTTTGATACAGTTTCTCATAGCATTCTGCTTCGGAAACTGTCGGCCTCTGGCCTGGACGGGCGCACACTCTCCTGGGTGAAAAACTGGTTGAATGACCAGGCCCAGAGGGTGGTGGTAAATAGAGATAAATCCAGCTGGAGGCCAGTGACAAGTGGGGTTCCCCAGGGCTCAGTCCTGGGTCCAGTCCTTTTTAATGTCTTTATCAACCACCTGGATGAAGGCACTGAGTCCTCCCTTAGCAAGTTTGCAGATGACACCAAGCTGGGTGGAAGTGTTGATCTGCTGGAGGGTCGGGAGGCTCTGCAGAGGGATCTGAACAGGCTGGACTGCTGGGCTGAGACCAACAGCATGAGGTTTAACAAGGCCAAATGCCGGGTCCTGCACTTCGGGCACAACAACCCTAAGCAGAGGTACAAACTAGGAGAAACCTGGCTGGAAAGCTGCCAGGAGGAGAAGGACCTGGGGGTGTTGGTTGACAGTCGACTGAACATGAGCCAGCAGTGTGCTCAGGTGGCCAAGAAGGCCAATGGCATCTTGGCCTGTGCCAGGAACGGCGTGACCAGCAGGTCCAGGGAGGTTATTCTCCCTCTGTACTCGGCACTAGTGAGACCGCACCTCGAGTACTGTGTTCAGTTCTGGGCCCCTCACTGCAACAAGGATGTTGAGGCTCTGGAGTGAGTCCAGAGAAGAGCAACAAAGCTGGTGAAGGGGCTGGAGAACAAATCTTATGAGGAGCGACTGGGAGAGCTGGGGGTGTTTAGCCTGGAGAAGAGGAGGCTGAGGGGAGACCTTATTATTCTCTACAACTACCTGAAGGGAGGTTGTGGAGAGGAGGGTGCTGGCCTCTTCTCCCAAGTGACAGGGGACAGGACGAGAGGGAATGGCTCAAGCTCCGCCAGGGGAGATTTAGGCTTGAGATTAGAAAAAAGTTCTTCACGGAGAGGGTGGTTAGGCATTGGAACGGTCTGCCAAGGGAGGTGGTTGAGTCACCGTCCCTGGAGGTGTTTAAGGTGAGGGTGGATGAGGTACTTAGGGGCATGATTTAGGGATTGGTGGGAATAGTTGGACTCGATGATCTGGTGGGTCTCTTCCAACCTGGTTATTCTTTGATTTTGTGAATTCTGAGGTATATGAGAAAAGAAAGGTAGGAACATGAAGCAATGTACTAAAATCAATTTCTGTACCAAACAATATGATGGCAGTAAATGCTGCATTTCTCTTTCAAAAAAATATCATAAGAGATGTTTGTGAAATCAAGACCAGAGAAACCAGTTCTTCAGTAACTAGTAAATCAATTGGAGCAATAACCAAAGTAGAACCATAAAATGGTGTGATGAATGTAACATAATGGTGCAAATAAGCTGTGCTGTTGCAAAGAAAATATCATAGAATCATAGAATAGTTTGGGTTGGAAGGGACCTTAAAGATCATCCAGTTCCAACCCCGCTGCCATGGGCAGGGACACCTCCCACTAGATCAGGCTGCCCAAGGCCCCATCCAACCTGGCCTTGAATATTTCTCTGTGAGAGTCTCAGCACAGCAATAGATTCCAGCGGATGCGACTGACAAAGAAAACAAGAATTGCATTTTTTATGAATACCTGGTATTTGGGTAATTTTGATCCTTTCCGTTTTTTGTTGAAATGCCAGAAGATCCTGGTAGATGTGAGATCCAAGCACATACCAATAAATTTCAGCATTTGGAGTAGTCTTAAAACTCAGCAATCTTCATCCCAAAGAAGAAGTCCAAGTGTACGACACTGACATTCTTCCTCCCTCCCTCATTCTCTCTCCCTCTAATACACACACACTTATTTTTGAACACAATTTTATGTGATCTTAACCTACCTAGAAAAAGTGTGACTGAATGTTTCTTTAGAAAGGCAGGACATTCGAAATGAGAGTTAAATTCTAAATTAAAAATGTTTTGCTGAAAAATTCGAAACCATCCTTAATAGAAAAGCAGACAGTGTAGAGATCCAAAGTACTTTTATTAAAGCCTGTCACAAAATCTTCATAATTGTAGCTAGGTATAACAAATCATGTTATCTATTTGGGATTAAACAGAGCTTCTAGGGACAGTTGGAATAAAAAATAACTGTTAGCATGCAGGAAAAACATTTTTTTAAACATGTGAACTGTAATGAAAATTTCAACTTGTAAAGCAACATCAGTAACAGAAATGAAACAATACTAAGATGGACAAGAAGATGGAGAAGAATATGGTTATGTAAACTGAGAGCAGGCCAAATGATGTCGGTCACATCAAAGAACAACAAAGCAACACAAACCAAAGCCTGAAGTGAAGTTTGATGGCAATGGGCTAAAATCACAAGGATTACGCAGAAACTTCTGCATCATGAGAGCGTGAGCGAGTTCATTCGAGGAAGGAGTCAAGTAATAAGGACTGTAAGAGAGAGATGAAATATTGGAAATTTAAATAGAGAGAGAATGTAAATTGGGAGATTCCTTTTTTGGGTCTCATAAAACAAGAGAAAGGCAATTGCCTGTGAAATTGGGAAACAATCTGTTTAAACATGGTTTAAAGGAAATACTGTTTATGTAACATATAATTATCTGTTAGAACTGATTGCTAGAAAATAGCTGAAACTACAGGCTTAGCAGGAGTTGAAAAATGATTAGACTTTTATAGAGATAAAAAGAACATTCATACTTAATTAGACAGGATAAGAAATATACAGGCTATATCCATGGTGTCAGAGAACTACTTGTTAATGGAGGTTAGGTAGGTGTTTCTCAATGGCTAGATTATTCTGCACCTGTTCATTCTGGGTTTTCTTTCACTTTTTTCCTAAACATTTGCTGTCAGACTCAGGGTAACAAAGGATCGATGTTGCATTGTCAAATTGTAATTCCCTTCTCACAGACATAAAGGTTAGAGAAATGTATCTGCTTGATTCTAAGACCTGGAGCTAGATCTGGGAAAGATGAAAACCAGTACAAAACCAATATTTTGCTCTGCCCAGGTACATTTCTTCAGACAAAGCACAGAGCTGTTGAGACCGTCATGAGCTTGGAAGTGTTTTACTGAGCATGAACTCCTGGCTGATTCCTTCCCAGAAAAATCAGCCTGGGATGCTTTATCTAAGAAGGGCTATCAAAGTATCTCAGACTGAGCAAGATAAGCTCTAGGACAGGGCACGCCTGGGGCTGAGGGATGTGCTCTCTGGCAGCAGAGGTGATGACAGCTCAGAGGACACTTTCAGTTCATCAAGTGTCTCATGGGATCTCGAGGTCATGGTTCTTTAGGCTCCCTTCCAGCCCCAAAACGTCTTGTCTGCAAAAGCAAGGAAGAGGAAAAACAATGTTTTCCTGCACCTCATCTCACAGCAGAGCAGGGGTCTGGCTGTAGCACTTCCCTGGAACTGGTGGTTGGGAAGAAATAATTCATCTAATAACAGATACTTTCAAAGATGAACTGAATAATTTAAAAAGGATGAGAATGTTACAGCTCGCAGCCTGACGCATACTGAGATATGAATCCCTCTGCTTCCTTGGTACTAGTTTCTTTTAGCTTTTCAGGGAAATGCACCTATAGAGAAGACTATTTATTCATTGACCTCATTTGAACAGCACTTACAGTAATTTTACCACCCCAAAGATGTTGCTATTATCCCAACTGACGTATATTCAGTAATGGTGGGATGCTGATCTGTTAAGAGTGAGAGAAGAATGTAAGTGTTTTAAAAAAGGCTGGGAAATTATGTTAGAGAGTGCATGAAAAATTAAAATAAGGAATAAAATAAAATGGCTGTCCTTGCTAAGCCTGTTTACACCCAGCATTGTCAAGGAGATTACAATAAATATATAGGAAATCTATAAGGCTTTCGTGAGTCATTCTATGGGTCTTACTGAAGCATTGGATAAGGTTAGCTATAGTTTTCTCCTGGCTGTTTTACCTGCAGTCTGGCCTCCCATTATTTTAGAATTGTTTTTAGAAGATTATATAGGAAGTAAAAAAAAAAATCTATCTGTAGTTTCTGAGAAGCTCTGTTTACTCAATATTTCATGCTTCTTTTGTGACCAAGCCTAGAGGCGGTAACAGAGAGCACCATCTTCTGCAGCCGGCTGAAGAACAGATTTTCCATTCCAAAGGTCTTACGTTAACTAAGATTGTTAATGAAACTTTTTATCTTAAACATTACACTGTAAAAGTAATACTTGACCTAAAAATTACTTAAAAACTTACAAGAGCTTTAAAAAAGTGTACTTTCATGGCTTATATAAATTAAACAAATTAACTATCTTGATCCCAAATACCATTGCAATACCATTCTCAATTGTCATAATAATTGGCTGTAATATTATAAATAACTTTTGCAGCTTAAAATGTGTGGATACACAGACAAGATACGCTTGATTTAACCAGACTAATATAAAATGACAGTTAAAATGTTTTTTCATATAGTGACACCTGTCTGATATCTGCATGGCCTATGAAACTGGTTCTACACAAACCTGGACATCTCTTTGTAGAATAAGGCTTAAAATCTACACAGAAAGATGTTACATAATTAAATGATGGAAAAGTAACCGTGATGTTTCTCTGACTGATGAACTTGTTTCACTGCTGTTTTTCTTTAAGTAGGGATTGAAGTTTTCATAGAAGCAGGTTGGGATCAAGATAGTTAATTTGTTTAACAGAGGGGACATCCACAACTTCCCTGGGCAACTTCTGCCAGTGTCTCACCACACTCATCATAAAGAATTTCTTTCTAATATCTAATCTATTCTTCCCCTTTCCAATTTAAAGCCATTCCCCTGCTGTCCTATCACTCCTATCACTGTCCTATCCCTTGTAAGAAGTTCCTCCCCACCTTTCTTGTAGACGCCCCCCTCAGGTATTGCTGCTCTAAGGTCTCTTTGGAGCCTTCTCTTCTCCAGGCTGAACAACCCCAACTCTCTCAGCCTGTCCTCATAGCAGAGATGCTCCAGCCCTCACATCATCTTTGTGGTCCTCCTCTAGACCCGTTTCAACAGTTCCATATCATTTTTATGTTGAGGATTCCAACAGGTGGGGTCTCATAAGATTGGAGCAGAGTGGGAAATGAAGGAGGTCACGTTCATGCAGAAACTTCCAACTTCTTCCTCCAGCAACGTCTGCATTTCCATTCTTGTGCCTCTGCTATGTTATTTGTTAATTTAATAGAAAACATCTGTTTGCAGGGTGCTATACACTTTGCAATGTCTAATGTCTTCATTTTTTTCAACAACAGTGTTTTTTAAACAGCTGGTCCAGCAGGAGCAGGGGAGTGATTGTGCCCCTCTACTCAGCATTGATGAGGCTGCACCTCAAATCCTATGTACAGTTTGGGGCCCCCCACTACAAGAAAGACGTTGAGGTCCTGGAGCGTGCCTAGAGAAGAGCGATGAAGCTGGTGAAGGGGATGGAGAACAAGTCTTACAAGGAGCAACTGAGGGAACTGGGTTTGTTTAGCCTGGAGAAAAGGAGGCTGAGGGGAGACTTTATTTCTCTCTACAACTGCCTGACAGGAGGTTGTAGCAAGGTGGATCTTGATCTCTTCTACCGAGTGAGAGGTGATAGGACAAGAGGGAATGGCCTTAACCTGCATCAGGGGAATTTTGGATTGGACATTGGGAAAAATTTCCTCAGAAAAAGGATTTTCAATCACTGGAACTAGCTGCCCAGGGAGGTGACCGAGTCCCCATATCTGGAGGGATTTGAGAGGTAGCTAGATGAAATGTTTATTGATATGGTTTAGTAGTGGACAGGTATGGTTGGAGTTGATGACCTGAAAGGTCTTTTCCAATCTAATGATTCTATGAACAACCATTTTATGTGGCTGGTAATTCTAATAAAGATAATGGTGATAGACATGAGGGCGTTCTTGAAAATATAGTGAGAGGTAATTCAGGATACACTATTTTCTTGTAGTTTGAAGGGATGTGGCTCTCTCCTCATGATTTTTTTATTACTGCACATGTTGTGTGAACATAAACCCTTTCATGGTTGGATACTTTGTTCATCATGTGGCTGTTCATATACTTACACAACTTCTTAATTAAAAATTGCAAAATCTCTACAGTTTCACCTCTTTGGTCCTGTCTCAAAATTAAGCTGATGAAAGAAAATGCTCTCACACCAGCTGTGTCGTGTACAAGGACTTGAATAACTGAGGTGGCTCTGTTGCACGTTCCCTGCAGACTTGCTAAAGCGAAACAGGTTGAAAAAAAAAAAAAACCATCCTCATTTGCCTGTGAGATTTTTCCATTTGCCATTGAAACTCTGTTTCGCTTGTTGGGTCAAGCACCCAGAGCTGATACTTGGAACTCATAGGACAGTTTTTTTCCTAGAAGAAGTAGTTAATAGTGGATCAAGAATTTTGTTGGTACATTATTTAAATATTGAACACTAAAAAATAATAATGAATAAATTCAAAGTTCTGGTTTTCTGAGCACTTTAATACTAAGTAGGAGGCAGCTTCCATTGTCAGGAATTCAGACATAATGTTTTGGTTAGTACTTCCCCCCCAGAAAACATTACTTATCCAAAAAAGCACTGCCTGAAGGCAACACACACGGCTGGATTTCTCTTTTCCTCCTGGCATTGTACTCACTCTCTGACTGTCTCACACCCAGCTGCAAAATAAATCAGTACAACTAGATCCTGTTTCTGCAAGCAAGCCCCTGGGAAACCTATCAGTTCACATAGCTTTGGTTTTGCTCTTGCTTTATGGGGCATTATCTTAGTACTACAGCTGCCACTGACTGAAGGAATGTTTAATTACTGCTTCAGTACATATTGAATGAAGGATGTTTACTGTATGCATTACCTTTAAGCACACCTATACGTGTTGGTAGCTTTCATCCTCTTTCAGCTGGGTTTAAGTCTGTTCTTTCCAGTGCACAAGGTGCTGTATATTAGTCCATATGGCAGCATCTCCCTGCACATTGGACCGACAGATCTGGAAGATGCCTCATATGCATGGGCTGAGGGAAGGGAGAGACTTTGATATAAGGTTGTAGCTGGGAGAATTTGGCTTTTCAGCATACATTTGAGATCCTTTTTTGTCTAGTAGGATTGTCCAGCTGATCATGGAAGAGACTCATTTGGATATAATCATAGAATCATAGAATCATAGAATCATAGAATCATAGAATCATAGAATCACAGAATAGTTTGGGTCAGAAGGGACTTAAAAGATCATCCAGTTCCAACCCCCTGTCATGGGCAGGGACACCTCCTACAAGATCCAGCTGCCCAAGGCCCCATCCAACCTGGCCTTCAACACCTCCAGGGATGGGGCAGCCACAAATTCCCTGGGCAACCTGTGCCCGTGCCTCACCACTCTCATCATGAAGAAATTCCTCCTTGTGTCTTAGTCTAAATCTGCCCCTCTCCGGCTTATACCCATATAAAGAAGATAAGCAGTGTCTAAGTTCATGTGGGCCTTTGTGGTGAGGCAGGTGGGAATCAAATGCTGGATTCAAGTCAGACTTCATGAACCTGCATGATAAACCCTTGTGTTTTGCTTTGATAAGTCAACAGACTCGTTAAGTAAGTTAACACTTGCTTTATGCCATAGGGTTAGTAACATTTCATTTTTGCCCTGAAGTGCGAATAAAAGTCACCCTCAAGCCTGCCAGGTAAAGTTTCAATGAACATATAAAAGGGAGAAACATTTACAGAAGAGATGAGGCACACCTCTAGGCACCTCACCTCTCCATGAGTGGTTGATCAGTCACCTTTTATTCCCACCCAGCGCAGAAAAAATTTCCCACGCTTATCCTGAGGTAACATTTGCTGAAGAAATGAACAAGTTTTGATTTTAGGCCTGAAGAAGTCATGCTCATCCAAAAGGCTGTCTGTTTTTTTACTGGCTGTTTATTAAAAGGTATTACATATTCCTACAAGGTTTGCCTAATGTATCTTTTGGCTCTTCTCTCTAAAACAATACAATTAAAGCTGTGCTTGGCTTGTAGCGAGACAGGATTAAAGACCTATGTCCCCTTACAAGTGCTCCTCTTGGACTTGAGCATTTGCGTGTCCCTATGTGCAACTGGGCCTGAATGCATTATTCAGTGCAAGGCAATTGGTGTATAAATAAACAAACAAAAAATAGTAGAGAAACTCCTCAGATGTTTCAACTGTTCCTCGAAAGATTGTACTAGGTATCAGTTCTTGTTTTAAGTAAATACTGTGAAATATAGACTTACTTTCTAAGTGTATTTATATGCACTCAAGACCAAGTTGGACAGGGCCTTGAGCAGTCTGATCTAGTGGGAGGTGTCCCTGACCACAGCAAGGGGGTTGGAACTGGATGATCTTTAAGGTCCCTTCCAACTCAAACCATTCTATGATTCCATATTATTTTAGCTGGAACTCTATTCCTAGTTTCCCACACTACAATTAGACTGGGAAGTATCCTCTCTGTTTTCATCAAAATATGACTACTAGCAGTCATATTTTCATGGCTGAGCTTTCCCAAAATTACACATTTATGTTCTGTGTAACTATTCTTTTATGAAAACGAAGCTGGTGAAAGGGCTGGAGAATAAGTCTGATGAGGAGCAACTGCGGGAACTGGGGTTGTTTAGCCTTGAGAAGAGGAGGCTGAGGGGAGACCTTATTTCTCTCTACAACTACCTGAAAGGAGGTTATAGAGAGGAGGGAGCTGGGCTCTTCTCCCAAGTAACAGGGGACAGGACAAGAGGGAATGGCTTCAAGCTCTGCCAGGGGAGGTTCAGGCTGGACATCAGAAAAAAAATGTTCACAGAAATTTTCACACTGGGCACTGGAACAGGCTGCCCAAGGAGGTGGTTGAGTCATCTTCCCTGGAGTTGTTTAAAAGATGGGTGGATGAGGTGCTGAGGGACATGGTTTAGTGGTTGATAGGAATGGTTGGAATCAATGATCCTGAAGGTCTTTTCCAACCTAGTGGTAAAAGAAACACCTAGCAGTAAAAGAAATGTTCTCTTCACTAATTATTGAAGGTTTTTGGTTGTCTTCTTTTTTTTTAACGCTTTTGTTTCTGAATTCTCCTTAGTGCAAGAACCACGAGTTAGTAGTGTAAGAACAAATGTGCTGGGCAAGAGACATATGAATTTGTATAGCAGGGTATATGAAAGGAAATATTCAGTCTTAGTATATAGAGGTTTTATTTTCCCAGGCATTAGTGAGATTACACAAGTATGGATGAGGGCTGTTTTCATGCTTCCCCTGAAATTCTTTTCTGTAGATCATTGAGTTTCTGATTAATTAATTTGGTGCAAAATAGAGTGATTACAGACTTTAAAAGCCTGTATCTTTATTACTGTGTGTGTACTCTTCCCCTTCTTTTTCGTCGCTAAGCCAAATGGGTAAAAAGAATGTGTTCTTAATTTATCTGTTAGTCCAGAGCTCATTATGGGTAAATATTAACCACTATTTCATAACTTTTAACAGATGAAGCTTTATCTTCTGAGGTGTGAAAATGTCTTAAGAACAGTGCCATTCATTTTTTTCTGTAGGTGCTGTCACTGAGATCCTGCTGCTGGGAGATCAGAGGGGTTCAGATTTCTTCCGGCTTGACTAGTACAAAGGCAGACCTGCACAGAGACCAGCAGACGTTTCCTTGGGAGAAGTTGGCAGCTTAGGCATAGTGGGAAGAGGAAAATGCCTGCCTACCTCCCCCGTGCTCCATCAGTAGGGGAACAAACAGGGAAAATAAGTGATTCCTCAGAGCAGTATTTCCCAGACTCTGCTGCAGGGCTGCGAAGAGGAGGATAGTGGGAAAGTGGCAGCATGTGATGCTACTTTTGACCTTCTGTACCAGGGATTGACCGATAGGATAGTGCAAGATGTCAGGGAAGGCAGTTTGCTGGCAGCACAGATTATCAGACACAGAATACATTCCCTCTGCAGGTTTTCTGCATCTTCAGTCGGATGAAATGGAGGTGCAATGCTGACTGATTTGCAGCAATTGGATGACAGCCAGTTGAGTTAGAGATGCATGTCCCTATTATTTCAACTGTGGGTCATAATGAAGGGAAAACGCAGGAGAAGAGAGACTCACTTCACCTGTTTTCCTTTCTGATTGCCTTCTCTGACCATTCTTCCTTTCCCCCTCTTTTTCCCACCCCTCTTACATCATTCCAGTTTGTTCCTTATGTCAGGTGGCTTTTGAGACTTTGTCCAGGTGATCTTAGACTCATAGAATCATGGAATGGTTTGAGTTGGAAGGGAACTAAAAGATCATCCAGGTCCAACTCTCCTGCCATGGGCAGGGACATCTCCCACTAGACCAGGTTGCTCAAGGTCCCATCCAACCTGGCCTTCAACATTTCCATGGAGGGTGCAAATCTTGGTAACACTGGTAGTGTCTTTGGTCTTGGGAGTGTCTCTGGCACTGAGCTTGCCTAGGAATCTCTGCATATTTCATTATCTAGTGAAAAGCTTCAATGTCATATTAATTTTGAATTATGTAACGATACTGAATATTAATACTTTGCACTAGTTTAGAATCCTCATTAGAAGATCTGCAGCCATTTTCAGAGAGGATGGCAGATTTTCTATTGTTTCTACTCCTCCTAATACTGAGCTGGGTAAACTGAGGCATAAATGTGCAATTTGTCCATTCCATGAAGCAATTTGGCTAAGGTCACACTGGTGTCCAGGACTTAAATCACCTGTCAAATTGAAGTCATAACATGATAATAATGTTGTAAAATGGCATTATCATCTTTTTTCATTCAAAACAGTCTGATGAAAAGCATACAAAAGTGTTACTTGCACAGAAATTACATGGTCCTCAGGTAGCCAGGCTCCCTAAAGATATAATTCAGCCCTCTGAAGCTGGAAGGATCTGCTCATACTCATATCCACCAGCACAAACTTGTCTTACTTCTTCAGTACCGTTGAAGCATGATGCCACCAAAACCTTGTGCCAATAAATTTCCCCAGGATAAGGCTGCTTAGAAGTCTTTGACATTCATGAAATTCTCTAAATATTCGCTGTCATGTGCAATATTTCAAAGACCTAACAGTAAGAAAGCGTGTGCTATTTTACAAGGGTGAGCTAAATGCACCTCTTTTGCCCTGTGCTTGAGATGAAAAGAAACCAGGCAATTAAATAAGGAAGTCTGGGGTCTGTTTTATGGCATCGTATGTGACCACAAAAGGGATAGTGGTAATTGCCACTGGTGTGTGATATCCTTTAGCAACCTGACTCAGAGAATATCTCTGCATCCTAGAACGCCAGCATTTTATAAAGCCTGCAGGTACATCAGTCTTCAATAAGAGAGCTCACCCCATTAAAGTGTTTAAAATTAATTTTAATCCAGGAAATTCAACTCCTGTCTTTAAACCGTTACAAACAAGTTTAAAGCTGCTATGTGCCATAAATTCGTGGTGGCCTACAGAGGCTTTTTTATAAGCTGAACAAAGAATAACAATTACATGGGGGATTCAGCAAAGCCCAGTTGGAGTGTACAGATAATACACTTAGAGAAGAGTCCTTTCTACCTTTTATAATAGCTACTGTGTGTATAAACTCTACAGAAAAATGTCACTGTGATAACAACTATCCCTTAAGTCAGCCGTGTTATAATGAAAAGACAGTGCTGTTCCTTTATCCGTATCATAATAAAAGAGCAACGTAGGTAAATAACAAAGAATTTCTGCTCTTGCCCACTTAATTTCACAATCACAAGACATTGCACTGACAGTGGCTAAGATGCAGCCAAGGACTAACTGACCAGGCTGTCTCTTCCAGGCTGCTCCATTTTCCTTCCTATTTGGCCTCTACCTCCTTATACAGTAAGGTGACACTGATTGCCACCTCTTCTTTGTCAACACACCATTATTGGTGCTGTGACTCTTCCCTGGAGCCTGCACACCGATGCTGCTAATTGAGCTGACCCCTGTGACCTTGCTGTGTGGCTCTGCTCTTTGGCAGCAGAGCCCTCTCGCAATCCCAAAGGCAGTGACCCCATTGCACCAGCAGGTCCCCTGATAAAGCACCAACAGCTCGTGGGATGCTGCTTGCCATCCTATTGGGTTTGCCCATCCAGCTCCCAGTTACACTCCAGACCCTCAAAATGGAAATGATCGAAGCTAATGCCATCCTCCCAGCCCAATCCTGACCTCAAAATAGTGGTGCTGTTATTTAAACAGGATCGCTTCTACACAGAATCATAGAATCACCAGGTTGGAAAAGACCCATCAGATCATCGAGTCCAACCATTTTTCAATCCTAGAAAGAAGCAGCTGGAGATGAAAGAAGTTGGACACCTCTTAAACCTGCTTCCCAGGAGAAATCTAAAGAGAACCCTTATGCTCATTTATTTTCTGTTGGTATTTACACGCTGACTCCAGTAATAATTAAACTGCAAGATCCTTAGGGCAGACACTAACCTTTTGTTCTGTGTTAATTAGCAGTTTATGCAACAAGGCTTCAGTGACTTGACTTCTGAGTGATACAAAAATCAATGTGTGATATTTTTTCAGCTTTGGGGGAGGGTCTGGCACTCTTCTCACACAGAAGATTGACAGTTGGTTTAGAATCACATTGCATGTACATTAGTCGAATGCTGCTTCTAAAATGATAAACAGTTATAATTCAGTTGATGCTAAGACCTGAATGATCAATTTAAATATTTTGAATTAGTAGCCTACTGTAGTCAATCCCACTTCTCCAGGCTTTATTTCACAGGATCATAGACTCATAAAATGGTTTTGGCTGGAAGGGACCTTAAAGATCATCCAGTTCCAACCCCCCTGCCATGGGCAGGGAGACCTCCCATTGGATCAGGTTGCCCAAGGCCCCATCCAACCTGGCCTTGAACACCTCCAGGGATGGGGCATCCACAACTTCCCTCGGCAACCTGTGCCAGTGCCTCACTGCTCTCATTATGAAGAAATTCCTCCTTATGTCTGATCTAAATTTGTCCCTATCCAGTTTATAGCCATTGGCCCTAGTCCTGTCACTACAAAACTTAGTAAAAAGTCCTTCCTCAGCTTTCTCGGAGGCTCCCTTCAGGTACTGGAAAGTCACTCTAAGGTCTTCTGTTCTCCAGACTGAACACCACCAACTCTCTCAACCTGTCATCATATGAAAGGTGCTCCAGCCCTTGCATCATCTTTGTAGTATTCTCTGGGCCCTTTTCAACAGCTCCATATCCTGCTTATGCTGAGGAGTCCAGGACTGGACACTGTGCTCCAGATAATGTCTCACAAGAGAGAAATAGAGGGGCAGAATCCCCTCCCTTGATCTTCTGGCCACGCTTCTTTTGATGCAGCCCAGGACACATTTGGCCCCCTGGGCTGCGGGCGCACATTGCAGGCTCAGTCTGTCTGCATAGTCTGTAAAGGAACAAGGCATTGATTTACTCCCAGCTCATACTTTCAGTGTTTTCTGGAGTGGTTAGAGTTGGAAACATATTTATTTTCCTAAGTTAAAGCTTGGATTCCTGGGGGATTCCAATGGGCTGCTAACTTCTTCATGGCTGCCAGGAGCAGCTACTGACCAAGTGCCTTTGTTTTTCTGGCTCTAGTCTCCAGATCAGTTAGAAAACAGTAAATCTTTTCCAAAGAATTTTACAAAAGAGGTACAAAAATTTCTTTGAGGGGGGGGAAAAATGAGACATATTTCAAAGATTATGTTAAATATTAGATTTGTTTGATTCTGAATGCTGGAAACATTTCAGTTGCTTAACTGTTTGGGAAGAAAAAGTGAGTGAAGGAACTACACTATGTGAAAATTTTGTTTTCAAAGTCAGTTTTTCATTAAAACTTTTAAATCATCCATATTTGTGACAAATAGAAACCACATGGGAATTTAAGTTATTGTTTGTATAATGTGTCAGAGAAAGAAATTTAGACCTTTTTTTGAAGTACTAGAGAAACTTTAGGAGTTCACAAGCTGTCACCAGTCTCATTTATCACACTAGTTTTTTAAATATGTAATGCTAACCACGCTAGACAATTAAATCAGTTAGGGCCAAAGCTTGCCTCTGAATATGCATATGCAGTGCCCTCTTAAGTTAATGTGAGGACAAAATTTAGCTCTTAAGCCTTTTAACTGATAAAGTCCTAAAATAGCTTTACAGTCAAGAATTTCCTGGCAAGACTAGAGTTTTGTAAATCTAAAAGCATGCAATCGTATTTCATTGTAAAACAGCATATAAATATCAAGCTACATCTTGAATTGTAGCCAAATGCAGCACTATATCAAGCATAACTCAGAAGCGCAATATAGAAAATCAATACTTTGTCAAGTCTCTGTATAGGTGCAAACCAAACAGATAATCTGCACACCCATACAAGTCATTGTATGGGACTGGAAGCTGCCATTGTCCTTTTTTCCCTCAGTTATCAGCTGTTTTGCTAAAAGGAATATAACATTTAGCTTTTAAAGTCAGAGGAGGAAGGAAGTGAAGAGCATTCAAATCAGAGTTTTATATCTAAGGCCAGGTTCTGATAAACTTCCTGCCACTGTGTAGTGCTGGATCCCTCCAGTCAGTGGTTTCCTCTCCAAATCAAGTACTTCTGAGTTTAACTAGCATGGAAGTTTTGATAAAAGCTTTTTAAAACACCCACTCATTTGGGGTAAATCTCAAAAGCCAGAGAGGAATTTTAACATGTCAGAAAGTAATAATACAATTAATCTCTTTCAGAATATAAGTTCCTATTTGGATGTCATACTCAGCCAGTGTAGATCCATCCTTATTTAATACTATATACATTAGAACTGTTCATTTCACCTCCTAAGCCTGATGTTTAGTGTTCCACATGGTAGAAAGTGCAGCTCAGCAGCGGAGCGAGTGATTTCTTTATAGGTGGGATTTGAAGACAAGTGCTTCATGTCTCATGCAATGGGAAAAGAAGAAGTTGTGTTGGGATGCAGCATGGAGGATGACATTGTCACAGGGATAAATCAAAGTCATCTCTGCAGCAACATTGTGAACAGATGGTGGTGGCTCTTGTCCAGGCCAGAGAAGATGTAGTAAGGGTAATAAGAACCCAGACTACCGCTTTATCTGCATAAATGGAGAACAACAGAAGACCTAAGACCAAACAGGAATGAGCTCTGAGGCTAAAGAGAGTGATGGAAGTAGAGTACTTACAGATAAACAAGCTCCCCTTACTTGACGTGCGTTATCTGGATATGTGAACACATATGGGATCTATATGTAAGATCACTGCAAACGCATTTTTCTTTCTACATCAGTAATTATAGAATCATAGAATAGTTTGGGTTGGAAGGGACCTTAAAGATCATCCCCTTCCAACCCTTCTGCCATAGGCAGGGACACCTCCCACTAGATGAAGCTGCCCAAGGCCCCATCCAGCCTGGCCTTGAACACCTGCAGGGATGGAGCATCCACAACTTCCCTTGGCAGCCTGTGCCAGTGCTTCATCACTCTCATAGTGAAGAAATTCTTCCTTATGTCTAGCCTAAATCTGCCCCTCTCCAGTTTATATCTTTTCTCCCTTGTCTTATTACTGCAAGGGTTTATGAATAACCCCTCTCCATCTTTCTTGGAGCCCCCTTCCAGGTACTGGAAGGCTGCTTTAAGGTCTCCTCAGAGTCTTTTCTTCTCCAAGCTGAACAAGCCCAGTTCTCTCGGCCAGTCCTCATAGTGAAGGTGCTCCAGCCCTTGGATCATCTTTGTAGCCCTCCTATGGACCCGTTCCAACAGTTCCATATCTATTATACGTTGAAGAATCTGGGACTGGACACAATCCTCCAGATGATGTCTCACAAGTAAGGAATAGAGGGGCAGAATCACTTCCCTCGACCTGCTGGCCAGAAGCTCATAAGGTTCTCACAGGTCCACTTCTCCAGCTTGTCCAGGTCCCTCTGGACGACATCCCATCCTTCTGTTGTGGCAACTACACCACTCAGCTGGGTGTCATCTGCAAACTTGCTGAAGGTGCACTCAGTCTTGCTGTCAATATCATTAATGAAGATATTAAACAGCAACAGTCCCAGTATGGGCCCCTGAGGGACACCACTTGTCATGGATCTCCATCTGGATTTTGAGCCATTGACCACTAGTCTCTGAATATGACCCTCCAACCAGTTTCCTCTCCACCGTCCATCCATCAAATTCACATCTCTCCAATTTAGAGCGGAGGATGCTGTGGGGGACAATGGCAAAGTCTTTCCAGAAGTCTAGGTAGATCATATTCTTTGGTTTGTAAGAGGTAGTCTCTCCCAGCTCACCTGCTCAAAGCATAATCAGGGCTTTGCTTAGTCAAGTTTGGGTATCTCCATGGTCTGTGATACCCCTGACCTCCTGTTCCAGTATATAAACACTCTCATGGTGAAAATATTTTTCTTGTATCAAATTGGGAATTGCCAGTGTTACAGCTTGGGCCATCACCTCTCCTCCTTCCACCTTGCCTCTCTGGGAAGAATCTGGCTTTATCTTCTTAGAATGATAGAATCACTAGGTTGGAAAAGACCCTCTGGGTCATCGAGTCCAACCATTCCCATTCTTTACACCCCTCCATGAAGAAGATGAAGAAACAGCAATATGGTACCCTCTTCACCTTCACATATGGATGAGCAAACCCGCTTCTTGGAAGCAGCAGGGCAGAGGGCTGAGTTTAATCACAAAATCCACCTCCAGTTGTACCATCCCCACTCTTAAATCAGAGTTAATAATGCTGCCAGTGGGAAAATAGTATCTTGTTGCTTCCACTCTGTTCACTGAAACAGGATTTCTTGTGAGCCCACTTTGTAAACTAATAGTTTCTTCTAACAGAAGATGCTTGTATCTATGATCAAGATCTCATTCTGTAGATATTGGTTCTTGAGATATATATTACAGAAGAACTGCTAGTCTTTCCATCAAACACCACAAAAACAAAACAGTAATTCCCATAATTCCTGCTGTTTGATTTTTAAAAGCAGTTAAACGGAAGAACTGTCTTTCAGTAAAAAGTAAGTTAAATCTGAATTTAATTTGTTAATGTCTTAGCTTTGTAGCCTCACATCTTTTCAGTTTTCAAAGGGTAGGTTTTTTTCATTCTTGCTTTTGTAAAACACATCAAGAGCCCTAAACCACATAAAAACATACTGAGTTTTCTTCTCCCATATAAATTAACTGTTCTTGAAGAAGCAACATCTTCTTGAAAAGACTTCTGTCAAACACACTGGTAGTAGTTGCATTCCACTTTCCCTACACACACATCTATTCTAGCACTCAATATTCAGAACATCATAAGTTCCTTAAGCAAATTGAATTAATTCTAAGGAACAAATGAGGGTTCTTCTGTATTGATTAGAAAGTCAGTTACATTGGAAATTTGTCTGTCAGCTGACCTAATTTTAAATACCAAGGCATGGAGGCTTTGCTTCATCTTTTACCCGTGCTTATTTGAGAATGACTTAGTTTTGTTGATTCCACTGTGGCTTGTCTTACCCCAGGAAAAGTGAGAAAAAATCCACTGTTTTTTTGAGTCTCAATGCTCATGCAAAAAATGTAAACAGAGATGAGCAGCTATACCATTTATTTTTTATATATATATACACATAAATAAACACAGAATATGCACGGAAAGAATTTAGAAAGGGTTAGGGTAAAATCGCATTTCAGTAGAGTCAAATAACAAAAATCAGCTTCATAAAGTATTTTTTGATAACAGTAAGCTTTACTATTTTTATTGCTATGCATTTTATAAAAAACTTCTAAGTCTAATTATGAAAAAAGTTATGGAGCCTCTGCTTGCTGGTCCCAATCCAACTCACGTATCCCATCCACTTATGACTAGAGACAATCAGAGGTTCGTCAGTATACTGCACATGTTATAGTGCAGCTACTGATTTTCTTTACTTTTTAAAAAACAGACTAAGACTTCAGAGAAGGACACTTTCTAGTGCCATGCACATTTCTGTCCCTGTTTCTCCATTTTCTCAGAATCCAGCTTGATCAACCACTTGTTTCTGATAGCAAACTTGGATTAAAAACTACTTTCCCTAGATTTGTCTGCTCATTTCTATCACAGAGCAGCAAGTTACTGCCCCCTTAGCAGTGCTGAAGCAAGAGCCGTAGAATCATGGAACAGTTGGGGTTGGAAGGGACCTCAAAGATCATCCAGTTCCAACCCCCCTGACATAGGCAGAGTCACCCTCCACTAGATCAGGCTGCCCAAAGCCCCATCCAACCTGGCCTTAAACACCTCCAGGGATGGGGCAGCCACAGCTTCCCTGGACAACCTGTGCCAGTGCCTCACCACTTTCATAGTGAAGAAATTCCTCCTTATGGCTAATCTAAATCTTTCCCTCTCCAGTTTATACCCATTTCCCCTAGTCCTATCACTACAAGCCTCTGTGAACAGTCCCTCTCCAGCTTTCTTGGAAATCTTTTTCAGGTACTGGATGGTTGCTATAAGGTCTCTTTTAGTACTTCTCCAGGCTGAATAAGCCCAACTCTCTCAGCCTGTCCTCATAAGGGAGGTACTCCAGACCTCTGATCATCTTTGGAGTCCTCCTCTGGACCCATTCCAACAGCTCCAAATCCTTCTTCTTTTGAGGATTCCAGAATTGGACACAATACTCCAGATAAGATCTCACAGGAGAGGAATAGAGGGGCAGAATCACCTCTCTGAAGTCATATCACTGAAATAACCCAAAGGAGTTTTTTCAAAAAAATTTGCAAAAAGCATCAATGCTTTTTAATTTGTTGGTTGTTTTGTTCTGATTTTTTCAACCCAATCTTGTGGCTGGCACAATTCCACAAAATTAAACTAGCCCACCTGAGGAAGTGATCAGTTATAGTTATGGGTTAGGAATAAGCCACAAATGCACGAACCTCTTAAATCAGCTGCCACCTGAAAAAAAGTTCCTGTAACTACATCTTTGTGTGATGTGCTGGGGGAGTAGAAGAGTATTTTTATGAATATAACTGCAGTGATTCATGTGTTTGGTGTTCTGGAATGTGTTGAGCATATGGTACTGCAGGCTTTATGTAAGTGACCTTGCAAGTTTGTATTTTTAAATCTATTATGGAACAACTAATGAATAGGTTCTGATTTCTCCTTCCTCCTGGTGTAAATCTTACATATCTGGTAAACAGACTGTTCAGGACAGACCCTGCAACCATTCCTGTATGACAAGCATTTCTTCCATCCCAATGGAACAAGGAGTTCTCCAGAACAAGATCTCTTGGGAGAATTTTGCTCCTGGCATATGATATGTTGGCTTTTTTTTCCGTGGGAAGAAACGATGTGAGCCATGATAGCAATGCAGAGAGATACTTCATACAAAGCCTTATCATTTTCCAGGAGTACAAATAAGCTAGAAATCATCCTACTGTTCTTGATCCCTCACACAGCTAAAAGGCCTCAAGCCCCACCAGGGGAGATTTATGCTGAACATTAGGATAAATTTTTTCACAGAAAGGGTCATTGGGCACTGGAACAGGCTGCCCAGGGAGGGGGTTGATTCACCTTCCCTGGAGGTGCTTAAGGCACGGGTGGACGAGGTGCTGAGGGACATGGTTTAGTATTTGATAGGAATGGTTGGACTCGATGATCCAGTGGGTCTTTTCCAACCTGGTGATTCTATGATTCTATGATATAATTTACTAGTGAGCAACATGCTACCAGAGGTCATTACTGGGCCCAGAAACTCTCTCACCACTGGTGCTGTACTGGTGGACATTTTCACCATGGGATTTTGGCCTGGCATCCTGTGTTCAACTAAAATAACTTGCTCTGGACTTCTCAGCTTGTTGACCACCTCAGCAAGAACCTGGTTTCTACACACCAGGGCCAGCTGAATCTTTCTTCAGGTTTTACAGTTCAGCAGCAAAACCTCAGTGTGTCATGGCACAAAGCACTTTTCATGGAGAACCATCAAGGCCCTGATGACATACTATAGGCAATTACATTTCCTCTGTATTGTGCTGAAATTCCTGTGCTAGGCATTTAATGAGAGCATACTATGTTTAGCTGGCTTATAAATAGTGTCCTAAAAGTGCGATAACTGTATTTTCTGACTCTGAACATTTAATTCTAAATATTAGATCAAATGGTGTCAAAGTCCTTTAAGTGAAAGGCCTCAATTAGTATTTTGTGGAGTTCTGGACTGCCTTTGGTGACACATATGGTCTGCAGGGCCTCAGATGCAGAAATCGATCAGAATAGCTCTTCCAAAATAATTATTCCTCTGAGCCATTTCTCAGGAACTAATCCAACATGTAAATAAGCACGTTCCAGAATAATTACTCCACTTATGAAGCAGAGTAAATATCCCAAAATGAAATAATTTCTTTTCCAAATTAGACTTTCTGTATAGAGGAGTCATCCTAGAATATAGGAATAGAAAGAAAAGACGTAGACTGCGTTAAGATTTTGATTACTCATATAATCTTGATGTCAGTAATTTTACTAAAAATTTCTATATTGCTACATTCATAAAGCCATTTAGAGCATGTGTTGTTGTTTCAAGCACATCTACAGAGCCCGATGATTATGTCAGATATATTTGTACCGAGTAAAACATAAGTCAAGCTGGAGTTCCCAGGTTTGCATGTTTAGTATAAGATAAGGATTTTTTAATAGTTTGAGTACAGCAGATCCAACGAAATGGACTAGTTTATTTGCTTGAATGATAAACTGACTAAGGCCTCGTTTAGATGAGGATTTATTTTTGTGGCAGAGCAAGTTCATGTGTCATATATCCCCATCTGTATGCTGTCCCATTGTACAGCTGCACAGTGAACCAGGCTGAGAAACTGAGAACCCAGAAAACATCTCCCCAAAAACTGTATCTTTTTAATCTGTATTAATTTCTCACTCCAGTTTGGGGCCCTCCTTTGGAAACACACACAGTTGTACCACGTGTGGCTTATAAAGAGAAAGGAATGGCAGGCTGACAATGCCAACCCCTTTTCCTTTTATTTTCTTGGAACCTTCCATTGCTTTATCAAAATGTAGAAAACTTTCTGCTTTTAAAAATGGTAACAAATAAATTCCAAAGCTAAAGTGAGTGTGTGCCTATCTAGTTGCTTCTATTCTATCCAATGACACAATGTTGTGAAAGAGGATCAGAGTTCTTCATCAGCTCTCACTATCTATATTAATTAGTGTTGTTTTTAAAACTATATTAGCACTTTTTATTCCTTGTAAGCTACTACCCTGACTTGCCAATATTTTAGCTTCTTTTCTTTTTCCAATGGCCTCTGAGAGTTTGGTTCAGGTCTTTACAAGTAGCATGGACTGCTGAAAATTATGTTATACAATTCTAATTATTTGCATGCTAAATTAAAATGCAAGAGAATAATTATGCCAAAAATGTTCTCTTGTCTAGACAAAACGTTTTAAGGATGGGGGAAGGCTTCTGTACTCCTCTCCAAGCAATTCTGCACACCTATGGTGCAGAACAAGCACCCCAGGGACAAGACATCTGGGACAAGTCAGACTTGTTTCGATGCAGGATGGGGGGTGAAGTGATTGAGAGCAACCCTGAGGAGAAGGACTCGGGGTGCTGATTGATGAGAAGCTTGATACGAGCCAGCAATGTGCACTCACAGCCCAGAAGGCCAACCGTGTCCTGGGCTGCATCAAAAGAAGCGTGGCCAGGAGGGCGAGGGATGGGATTCTGCCTCTCTATTCCTCTCTTGTGAGACCTCACCTGGAGTCTCGTGTCCAGTTCTGGAATTCTCAACAGAAGAAAGAGATGGAGCTGTTGGAACGGGTCCAGAGGAGGCTACAAGGATGATGTGAGGTCTGGAGCACCTTCCATATGAGGACAGGCTGAGAGAGTTGGGGTTGTTCAGCCTGGAGAAGAGAAGGATCTGAGGAGACCGTATAGTGAGAGGTCTCCCTGCCAATGGCAAGCGATTGGAACTGGATGATCTTTAAGGTTCCTTCCAACCCAAACTATTCTATGATTCTATGATTATCAATACACACGCACAAGACAATGATGTTTTGATAACATTAGGCTGACTACTCTTAAGAAACAGATTGCATACTAGATGCAGTAAGGCCAACACATCCTGACTGTGCTGGCTTTACTTCACACCTGACTTTTGCATGAAAAATGACAGCTGTTTAATAGAGTTTTCTTCTACCAACAGAAAAGTTCTGAGTAGCAAAAGACGACTGGTCTAGAAATCCATAGATACATCAGGTCAGGACCCACAGTAAATCTAATCTTAGGAGCAGTCTTTCAGACAGAACAGTCAAGTGTGAAAAGAACCCTGAAAATGTCTTCTTGAAGACATCCTGCTAATTAAGGAGCTGAAATTCAAGCAACTACAACCTTAGGAAATGTTTCGTGAATGTTGGTGCACATCTTTGTGTATGTGCCAGATTTTTGAATGTATAGCTTTTCCATTGCCAGGGATATGAAAATGAAAATGTCTTATAAGTAAGCCTTGAGCCAAGCAGAAATGAGACAGCCAAAAAAAATCTGGCTAACCCAAGCCACTTTTTGATATTTCTCTCAAGAACACATCTAAATTTTAGGACGAGGGCTTTTACTGTTCCTAAAGTGTTAGCAGGGGGAGTACAGTAAAAAGCTGGGGCCAATAAATTGTTATGAAAAATCGTTACTGAGCAGACACAGAAGCCAAATTAAAAATAGGACTATCATCACTTTATTAAGAGTCATATTTTTAAAATGCCTGCAGGGCTGTGCTTCTCTTGGTTTTGCCCTAAGACCAAATCCTGGTTCTGCAAGCAGTTATCCCCAGACAAGCAGACACAAACACCTACAGACTATTTTATTTTATATATATACACATACCCTGAACAGGAGAAACTGTACATGTCATATCTTGCGAAATGTATTCTGTCCACAAACTTAAGCAGTCTCCAAAGGAATGTGAGTACAGGCTGTGCCGTTACTTCCATGACTGAGCATAAGATGCCATGAACTGGGTCAAATGATGGATGGCAGGGGTCTAGGGCACGGGAGTCATGTGTCTGATGTGCATGTGTGTGGCTATGTGACAGGGGCATCTCAGTGCACCACAGATCACACGCTAGGAGGGTGACAGAGGAGGGAAGTGTGTCCTGTTGGTCTGTGAGGTCTCCTGGGGAGACATGATGATAACTGAGCAACTGAACAGCTGACTCGTTTCCAGCTGATGGATGCTGAGCACCAGCTGTAGCCTGAAGTAGAAGAGTAACCATGGCACTGCTCTGTATGTGCATCACATTGGCTTGTCCAGGCAAGTGAGCATCCACATACAAACACAGGGTTGATAGTTTCTGACATTTAAATCACACTAGAAAACTCTATTCCTGCTGTGTCCTTTTGTAGTATTTGATTATCTAATAGAGACGACTCAGTTCCTCAGAGAGTAAGAAGTAGAATTTCAAGTTGTCTTCTCCATATGAGGATGAAATATCAGTAAGTGATAGTAGACAAAAAAAAAAAAAAACCACCTGAGTTTTTAGCTAGGAACCAAGGATTTACTGGACAAATGCTAGGGGTGGATGACAGTATATTTTATTGGTTTTGTTTAGTTGATGCCCACCTGAATTGTTTCTTAAAGTAAGAACTGAGTCTTACTCCTTTTTTGTATTTGCAATATCATTCACTGCTGTACTTCCACGAAACTCTGGCCAACAGTAAGTGTGGTAGAAGCTTCCTATTCTTATGATTGGAATCACAAAAAGGCACTATTACAATTTTGGTTGAGGTGTAAGATAGGATTTAGGGATTAAAACCCAAACCCAGCCAAATGTATAGGACCAAACCTGCAGTTTTAGATTTCCATTTAGGTACTGCCTTGGCTTGCAAGCTCCCTGATGGGAACTCCATGCAGTTTCTGCTCATCTTCTGCGAGCACTTCTGTTCTTTCAAGTGTGATTGAAAACTAGCTGCTCAGCTTCACTGCACTTGATTGTGCTGGGGTCCTAATCCATTTAGCTTTCAGGGAACACCTACAACATACTCATAGGACTCGGCTTCTCAAGCAATGTTTCATTTCTTCCACTCCTTGAAAAACTGACGAAGTAGTTGTTTTCTATCATAATTAAGTGGCCAGACCATCTACTCAGGAAACAAAGCACCTCAGATCCCTCCGTGAAGAACAAAGAAAGTCAGTGCCCTCAGATCAACATCTACCTGGCCATATCATTCTCTAGCAGCTTCTCCCTTGCACCTGCTAAAGCTATGTCAACATGCAGAAGACATTTCAGCCTTACTGGGGAATGAGATGGAGAGACATATTACAGGTGGTTGAGGTGGTTGAGTCACCTTCCCTGGAGGTGTTTAAGGGACAGGTGGATGAGGCACTGAGGAGCATGGTTTAGTGATTGATAGGAATGGTTGGACTCGATGATCCGGTGGGTCTTTTCCAACCTAATGATTCTATGATTCTATGATTCATGGGCTAGCAATGAGCTGGGAGCATGGAGTCCTTTGTTACCCTTTCTAGGACAATGTCATCCAATGCTATTTTATTCAAAAAACAAAATGAAGCCTGAGAGAAGGGACTGGAATCCAGACACTCTGTTGTGCCTTCAATGATGAGCCAAAGAGCAATTCTTTTGTTGATATTACATGCTTGATCTCTGGCCTCCCATTGCTACAATAGGCCCTTCACTACAGGGTGAAAGAAAGGTAGATGATGCCCTTTATGGAGACCAATAGCAAAAATCTCTGAAACAAGAACCCTAAATTAATCTAGCAGCTTTGCAGCTTGGTTTCTGGAGCAGAGAAAGGTTAGTGCAGTTCTTGCCCCTGACCATCATACAGATTTTGTAGGACAAAAGACTTCTAGCATGAACCATAAGCAACTAAGGAAGGAGTTGGTCTGGAGAAATGATTCAATTGCAGTTGATTTGCTTAGACAAACACAGGAAAATGAAATGTGGGAGACAATCTGTACTGATGAAGAAGCTGTAAAGAAATCCAGAAATACCAGTATGGTAGCAGAATTTTCTCAGAGTTAACTGTTCCCGAGCAGTTTTTCCAGAAGAGAAATCAAATGAAAGTTATACTCATCAAAAGCAGAAGAAGGGGGAAAGTCCCATGACACAATCATCTCAGAAGAAATTCTTCATTCTAGCATTTGGAATGAAGAAAAAAAAAAGGACAGAGGTGAGCTATAGACTATGTGACCTAAAGAACAAACATTTGACCAATTTTCTACTTGCTTTATGCCTTCCCTGCTATCCTGTTGGAGAAGGTAGGGCACAAACTTCCTTGGATTCATTGAGAAAAGAAGACCTCACAAGTATTTGCACTGCTTGCATGGAGGAACACATGGTGAGATGGAAAGATGGAGCACAGTCATTCAAGCAGTACGTTTCCAGGGGCTGTACAAGCAATATCACATCACTGCCAGAGCTGCAGATGCCTTAGGGCAGTCCAGTTCAGGCCCTTTGCCCACATTCCCTGCCATCGACCTTCTTCCTTTCTCAAACTGTGGGGGATGAAGAGCTTTGGGTCTCCAGAGATGATTTGAAGGGGCAGCTTGGAGATGATATTAGATTGTGTTGCTTCTGCTTTCTCTCACCAGCTGTCATGGCTTGTTCCTCTGTTTGCTTCCAAGCCAACAGCAGCCTCACCTGTTGTCAGTATTCAGGCTCTCAAGCTCTTTAAGCTCTTTGCTGAAAGATGCTCCCCAAGTGTCAGCACCAATCATGCCTGAGCCACACCAGTGAAAGTGCCACCCCAATAATAGTATGCAGAAATGGTATTGAAGTGATAAATACTTGAATGATTAATCATGAGTCATATGAATCGCTCTTATAAGCTAAGCTAGAATAGCACTGCTATCTTGATTCAGGCTCTGAAAGGAAGTAAGCTGGCTGCTGCAGCACCTAAAGGCAAGCAGCTGCCCCATGGACAGCCCTCCTTGGGTTTCAGGAGACTCTGTAATTTTGGACTGCCCTCTGACTACTTTGGTGACACCTGGACACAACTATTTTCTGGGCTATCCTCAAGGTAGACGCTACAATCTGTCATTTCTAGATTGACAGGGAATCTGTTTCCTAACAAAACCTGGAGCCCAACATACTCTCATTAGTAAGGTGATAGTTTTAATGGTTTTTGAAACAATATTATTGAAATTATTTTTTTCTGTACACTGTGCCTTGCACAGAGCCAATAGAGACCAGGTATATGAAATGACTGGTTAATGAAAGTGAGAGCCAAGTTATAACGGCATCAGCTTTTAAGAAATTAGGAGCATCAATAGTTTTTGCTTTCTAACTTTACAGATGGGCTGCATCGAAAAGAAGCACAGCCAGCAGGTTGAGGGAGGTGATTCTGCCCCTGTACTCCACACTTGGGAGCCCCCACCTGGAGTATTGTTAAGGGAAGTAACAGTCCAGCTACAAAGATGATGTGAGGGCTGGAGCATCTCTGCTATAAGGACAGGCTGAGAGAGTTGGGGTTGTTCAGCCTGGAGAAGAGAAAGCTCCGAAGAGACCTTAGAGCAGACTTCCATTACCTGAAGGGGCCTCCAAGAAAGATAGGGAGGGACTTTTTACAAGGGCATAGAGTGATAGCTTGAGGGGGAATGGCTTTAAATTGGAAGGGGGAATATTTATGTTAGACATTAGGAAGAAATTCTTGACACTGAGGCTGGTGAGACACTGGCACTAGTTGTCCAGAGAAGGTGTGGATCCCCCCTCCTTGGAGGTGGTGAAGGAGAGGTTGTATGGGCCTTGGGCAGCCTGGTCTGCTGGGAAATGTCCCTGCCCATGGCATGGGGGTTGGACCTAGGGGATCTTTATTGTCCCTCCCAACCCAACCCATTCCATGATTCTATGATTCTATGACTTCTAGAGAACTGAATTTGCCTGGTCAGCTGGACTATGAGGTCAATTCTTTCCTCACTAACTGCAGCAACCCCACAGTCTCAAACTTCTGTAAAAACAAGGGAGGATCCTTGAAGTCCAAGTAGTGAGCATTTCCTTAGAGAGCAGTTAAAATGCCGCAGTCTCTGTGTGCATTTAAATATAATACGTGTGTGTATGAAAAATGTGTCTGTAGTTGAGACAGCTATATCAGCCCTGTCACAGGAAAGTAGATGGCCTTTCCTGCTAGAGTACAAGTGGTCCTTTAAGTAATAGCACAGTTGCATAACAGCATGGAAATTTAAAGCTGATCTCTGTTTGCTCTAACAAATGTAAGGCTGGCACCCTGTCAGATATGACTTGGGTAACACATTATAACACTTCAGACCATACTGAAGTGTGCGTCACTAGAAGAGTTATTTTGTACTCTATTTTCTTGCTTATGGAGGAA
Organism: Clamator glandarius; assembly: GCA_033459285.1. NCBI lineage: Eukaryota > Metazoa > Chordata > Aves > Cuculiformes > Cuculidae > Clamator > Clamator glandarius. The sequence goes on from JAUNZM010000582.1 coordinate 917,975, forward strand.
GAGCAAGTAGTAGAATGGATTTTTTTTTGGGGGGGGGGAGGGGAGGGGGGAGTCGGCTGTGCATTTCCATTCACTTTAACTGAGATGCTTTGATGCTTTGTAACGTGATAGGACTGCAAGACTGGCTTTGTTACACAAACAACTTACCTGAGTAAGAGCGTTGTTTGTAGAGAGGGACTAGGCTTTACACAGTACTGTAAGCACTGGTGAGCTAACGAGGTCAAACCAGTAAAAGATAAAGATTTAAGGGTCTTTAATGTCACTGTTGACAAATGTGAGGAAAAAAACTCCCTCTGGTTTTCTCTCTGCTTTTCTGCAGAGAGGTTACAGTCACTGCTACTGAAGACGACTGACCCAAGTGAAGGAGCTGGAGCAGCTGTGATTTCACCCTCACTCTTCCTCTGTGCAGTAATATTCCACTATCCCTCATCAAGCCTTGTGGTAGTCCAAAACACCTAACACTTCCATTTTTTTCTCTGCTGTGTTGTTGTGGGTTTTGTTGGTTTTGGGATTTTTTTGTCAGACTCTGTTTTAATTTTTATTTTCAGGAGTATGTAGCTTTTCATGTTATCCATTTTATCTTTCACTCTGAACAACGGATCTTTTCCATTCATTCACTGCCTCAAAATCACTTCTCCTCTTCTATGTCACTCATGCATGTCATAACTGGCTGCTTAATCTGGTGTTTGGTTCAATACATAGTAACTTCTTTTTGCCCCAACAGTAGCTGAGTAAGCGCCTTCCTTTCTTCTCCCTTTGTTATGAGAAAAGCTCTTTGTCTTCCTCTCTGTATAATTGCTATAAAGTACCTCCTTGTTCTGCCACCAAAAGACAGGAGGGAAAGAAAAACTTTGTAATTTCTCCCTTGCTCAAGTCCTTGAAGAAATATTCAGTGGGTAGTGATTTTCTCTGTCACCCTGTACAGTCATTCACCAGGTTCCACTTTAGCTGTGCAAATCTTACAAGTAGCAATAGGAGATAAACCAAACTACAGATCTTGTCATGGGCATTGAGAAACAAGAAGTCTCATCCCAAAGTGCTTTCAACAAAATGTTTGTCTCCTTGTGTTTTTAAACTCATTAGCCAGACATAATTGCCTATATTCAGAAAGAAATCTCATTTTCTGAAGTGTCTTGAAAGCTTGAAATCTTGCACTTCATTAAACTAGACCTAGACACTAAAGGGGCAGATGTTATCTTTGACAGTGGAATTTCTGGATCATTTAAGTACTTGGGATATTTTTGTGTAACTTTAAGCTATAAAGGAGGCTATGGTCTACTTCAGGTTGTCAACAATACAGAAGAAATACAGGTCTAAGATAATAAACTGGAAATCAGTGAAAGAATTGGGAATTTGTAGTACGCAAACTATTTCCAACTACATGTCTAAAGCACTCCTTGGCAGTAAACGGGGCTACAGGTAAATGATGCTAGCAATAAAAGTCAGATTTCACATGGGAATGCTGGATGCAGAATAAACATGGATTCTTTACACCACCAGTCTTGAGGAGTTGTATTTCAGAGAATGTTTTAAAAATTGGCTTCAAATCATACATAAGTGGTTGCTGTCATTACTAATAATACATAACAGAGTGTCTCAGTTACAAAACAGCCTGGAACTTATTAAGATCTGAGTATTATTGACTGTTTAAATCTGGGCTTTGAGTCATGTTTAAAAGAAGATTTAGCTGGGAAGTGGCCATTGTCCCAGATGACCATCCTGCCTAAAGTTTCAGCCACAATAAAAAAGATGTTTAAATGGGATTGACATCCAATCCCCTATTGCTGTAATTTCCAGCATGATACATTAACATATGATTAGCATTAATATAAAACCACCACCAGTTTCTGTTTATGACTATAGGACAAACTGTAAACAGAGGTGATTCAGATCTGTCCTGCTCAGTCACTGCTGGGAGAGGGATGGGCTAGTTGTGGGTGAAAGCTGCCTCAGGTATCCCGGCTGAATTAGAATCAGAGAATCAGAGAATAGTTTGGGTTGGAAGGACCATAAAGATCATTCGGTTCCAACCCCCCTGCCATGGGCAGGGACACTTCCCACTAGACCAGGCTGCTCAAGGTCCCGTCCAACCTGGTCTTCAACACTTCCAGGGATGGAAGAGCCACAATTTCCCTGGGCAAACTGGACCAGGGCCTCACCACTCTCATAGAGAAGAAATTCTTCCTTATGTTGAGTCTAAATTTGTCCCACTCCAGTTTATAGTCATTTCCCCCTGTCCTAACACTACAAGCCCTTGTAAACAGTCCCTCTCCAGCTTTCTGGGAGTCAGTGAGCCTTTTCCGGGACTGTGTCATAAGTTTATTCTGCTGGAGGTGTTCATGTACCTATCTAAAAGCCTCATTCCCTTAGTTCCCAGACAATCAAGTAAATAAGTCCTAATTAGACTGGAATTAGGGCTGACAGTGTATTTCATAGGCCTAATTGTTACAAGCCTTTCATTAAAGATGTAGATGATAATAAAAATATGAGAAAAGGCAATGAGATCTTTCACAATAGCTGATCTTGCAGGCATTTCTGGTGTTTCTCCTGCTTCTTTTTCTCTGTTCCTCAGCAGTCCTGTTAAGGCTGTAAGATAGCAGCTCTGGGCTATGCCCTTTCAAACCATACCTACCACTCATTCCTTCCTTACTTATTCATTGTCTCATCACTCATCCACTCCCATCTATCCAATTGCTAACATAACTCACTGCCTACTTCAAAATTATCTCCCCATCCACTTACTGAATGTGGGATTCAGATAGCTTGAAGAGGTTTATTTTCAGTTTTAAACTTATTGTTCTGAAAATTTCGGAGGGTTTCCTTTTAAAGAAAGAGGTGCAGAAACCTGTTCAACTTGGGAAGAGGCTGCTGCTGGCACAGTCCTTTCTCCTCAGGAATGACTCTGGGAACAAGCCTTTTGAGACCCTCCATTTTCCTCCCCGTTGCTCCTGAGCATCAGAAACTCCATAGGAGATGAACTCTGCTCCCATGATTTTTTCACTCTCCACACTTACAAAGCAAGTGCCGGGCTCTGACAGGCTCTGGATTAAATTTCCAACTAATATTAGTCACAAAAGCGAATCACAACACTTTTGATTAATCATAGAATCTTGGAATAGAATCAGAATAGTTTGGGTTGGAAGGGACCTAAAAGATCATCTAGTTCCAAATGTTAATGTTTGAGCTTGAACACTTTCTGCAGTGCACCCCCCTCAAATTTACTTTATAGACAAAATCCAGAATCTTCAGAATTAAAAGTTTTGGATTTTAATACCAAACAGCAGCATTTTTTGTGATGAAAGGGCTGAATTATCTCATCACAAAGTATTTCCTAGTACTAAGCTTACTCTACAATTCTGAAACTTTGGATAATACTACAGTTTAGTGCTTCACAGCATTATGCTTTTCTTTAACACTGTTTCCCTTAGATAGAGAAATACTCTGGGTTTTTTTAGAAGTTTTTTAGCTGCCATTGTTATAAAGAATGCCCAAGGCTTAAAATCAGATGTAAATACAAAGAACTCCAAATTTATTACTTATAGAACCTTATGTTTAGGACAGTCTCATTAAATTTGCTTGCCTCATGACTCTTGAATACTATGATTGGGAACACTAAATAAAAATTTATTAAAACTTCACATTTTTCTACTAATGGCCTTGAAATCTAACTTTATTTTCATTTCTAAATGCAAAAATCCTTTCAAAGTTGTGAAAATCCTAGCTAGGGCCCATCCCTTTCCATCTCATTTCCCAGCTAGTTTAAAAATGATTTTTCATTTCCTGCTTCCAAAGGACTTACCTGAATAAAGTGAACAGGACAGTAAAAAGTATTGTCTGGCAGCATAGCTGAACTTGAGAGAAATTTTCCTGGAGTCTGAAGGAAATAAGAGCAAAACTCAAGCTTGAATGAAAGAAAAGAGAGCTAATTGTGATCTTGCTGCCACCATTTCATCCTCCACTAGCAAAATGCAAATGTAATTCCCATTGAGTTGTTTGAAAGATCACATGTCTGAATAACAAAATGGCATGTGCCATAGCCAGATTCTGAATAATCATGTTTGCTTAGGATCAGTGTATTGAATGACTGAAGGAGAGATGTCTTTACAGTGAATGTGATGATGCATTACACATCTACTGACAAAATGCACTCATGTCTACAGAGCTGGACCTTGGGACCTTTATATTTCCAAGTATAATGTATATCTTTGTTTACAAACGCTTCAGTTCATAAATAAGCTAATGAATCCCAGTCTGTGACCACGGGTAACAACTAAAAATTACTTACAGTTAGATAAAAGGAAGATTTTTCTATGATGCTCTAGGAAACGAAGAAGTAGATTCATTCATCCCTTCTACTTAGTTGAGTGACTGGGCTGTGTCACTGGAATTGGGCTCTGGACACCACGCTCTCGCTTGCTGTGCAAATTTCCTCACTGGTACTACCTCACAGACATAGTGTAGCTGCCTTGAGTGGACTAAGGACAGAGAATAAGGTCATCTTTTCCAGCTAAACCTCCCATGCTCAAAGGAAGGGCTCTTTTATATTTATTTTGGCCCATTCCCTGCTGGTCCCACAGCAATCATGGTACCTCACTACATGCTCCCTCTCCACAACGTGCAGCCCACAGGTGGGCAAGTATAACAAAACTCAGACCCAGGAGCTCCCTCTTCCTCAGCAGAAGGAATTAAATCCAAGCAAGCTGCCCTGTGGAGACTCTGCATCATGTGAGCTGAGCAGAGCATCTTTTACTTCAGGTGCAACCACCTCTCTACCTCTGCTACAGCTTTGCAAGACAGGACTTTTGACTTTAACCTAGTAAAAGAGTCTATAAATTTCTTTACTATGAGGGTGGTGAGGCACTGACACAGGTTTCCCAGGGAAGTTCCCCGGAGGTGTTCAAAGCCAGGTTGGATGGGACCTTGGGCAGCCTGATCTAGTGGGAGGTGTCCCTGCCCATGGCAAGGGGGCTGGAACTGGATGATCTTTAAGATCCCTTCCAACCCAAAATATTCTGTGATTTTCTATGGAAAAAAAAGTCCAGCAGATTTTCAGCATTTTGGTTGGTGATTGTGTTTTCCTGCTGGAAAAATAGCAGAAGGAGACACTCTTCTGATAACTTTATTTTTCTTTATGTATCAGGACCACAGTAATACACCAAAAGCTTGTAAATTATGGGCTGAAACTTTGAGGCAGTGAAAGGTTTTGAGTGAAATGTATTAGACTTCGTCAAAAAGTCCCTAACAGACCATATGTCAACACTCGCAAGGAGCCACTTGGTGGGCTGTGCGGGAAGCAGCATGCGTCTGAACTAACCCAAGCTCGGCACCCTTCTAGGCTTGGCCAGTATGTAGGGAGGTCATTTTTAGCTGGCTGAGGGGAGCTGCTGCTTCTGGCTGCTGCAGAGAGCCTGAGCTGGAGGTTTGGCTCTGCTCCCTGGCTGGACTCACACACAATGAACCCATAAGGGCTTTGCCAACTCCCTGCTGGTGTCTGGCTGCTGGCTGGCAGATGTAAACGGCTCCTTAGCTGGAGGGTGACCATAGTATTCAAAGCCAACACACATACACACACAATGAATAGTTTTATTTGCTCATGTAAATTGCTAGACACTTGCTGCCAATTATTCTCTAGAAGTTAAGGCTTAAAAGCCTTCTGCAGTCCTTTCCCCCCTTTCCCTCCCCAAATACAGCATTGATGTTGTTTTGGCTCTGTATTTTATCATTTTTATTAAGGGTGATATCTAGCCACTGGAACTTCATTTGTAAGACAAGAAGAACATTTTTGTTTTCTCAGGCAAACATTTTACCTCTCACACATACGTTGTCCTGTATATGAGAACAGGACTTGATCCCCCTAAGAGTGGAGGTACTTAAATGTAGGGTTGCCTGGGTCTCAGAATGAGAGTGGACATCATTTGGACTCTTCCAGGAGTCTTTTCCAGGTCAAGGACTGTAGGAATAGGCCAATGTTTGCCAAAAAAATGCAGAGAGTAATATTATCCTTCTTTGGGATCTCTTTTGAGGCCTAAGGGCATTAAGAGTTTTATGAAAGCTAAAGTTTTGTTTAATCATAGAGTCATAGAATGGGTCGGGTTGGAAGGGACCATAAAGCCCATCCAGTTCCAGCCCCCTGCCATGGGCAGGGAACCATCCCACTGGATCAGGCCGCATCCAATGTGGCCTTCAACACCTCCAAGGATGGGGCAGCCACAACTTCCCTGGGCAGCCTGTGCCTCACCACCATTTGTCAAGAATTTCTACCTAAAGTCTACTCTAATTCTTCCCCCTTCCAATTTAAAGCCATGAATTTCATGTTTTAATATTTTGCTGCTTGTAAAATTTCACTCTCTGTTTTCACCTCTTACAGAAACCCTTAATTTAATGAGACATTTATCATTATTGCAGGCAATGTGTCTACTGTCTTCTTTCTCTTGTTAAAAGAATCTCTTAGACTGTACTCTAAGGACCTTTCCTTTTCTCTAGCAAAGCTAAGTTACAATGTTTTGACAGAGCCTCTAGAAACTTCAGAAATTAATTGACTTCAAGTTGTTCCTGTTCTTCTCCACATTCTCATACCAGGACAATTACATAAGCCTCTTAATTTTTATTTTCTTCCCTGATTTTGTTATCAAAATACCAGAATGAAGACAGCATCTTTAGGAAATATATTTGCTTTGTATTTTGACATATTGAAGATACCTGGAATTGTAGTTAAGGAGAATGGGTAGTTGAATCCCCAGGTAACTTGTAATTTCATACAAATCATAGAATTGTAGAATAATTTGGGTTGGAAGGGACTTTAAAGATCACCCAGTTCCAACCCCCTGCCATGGGCAGGGACACCGCCCAACACATCAGGCTGCCCAAGGCCCCATCCAACTTGGCTTTGAACCCCTCCAGGGATGGGGCAGCCACAACTTCCCTGGGCAACCTGGGCCAGTGCCTCACCACTCTCATTGTGAAGAAATTCCTCCTTAAGTCTAGTCTAAATCTGCCCCTCTCCAATTTATAGCCATTGCCCCTAGACCTATCACTAAAAGCCTTTGTAACCAGTCCCTCCTCAGCTTTCTTGGAGCCCCTTTCCAGTACTGGAAGGCTGCTCTAAGGTCTCCTCAGAGCCTTCTCTTCTCCAGGCTGAACAAGCCCAATTCTCTCAGCCTGTCCTCATATGGAAGGTGCTCCAGTCCTTGGATCATCTTTTTAGCCCTCCTCTGGACCCATTCCAACAGCTGCATCTCCTTCTAACATTGAGGATTCCAGAACTGGACACAAGACTCCAGATGAGATCTCACAAGAGAGGAATAGAGGGGCAGAATCATCTCTGTTGCCCTGCTGGCCACACTTCTTTTGATGCAGCCCAGGACACAGTTGGCCTTCTGGGCTGTGAGTGCATATTGCCAGCTCGTGTTGAGCTTCTCATCAATCAGCACATCCAAGTCCCGCTCTGCAGGGCTGCTCTCACTAGTATCTTAGTGTCTGCAGAATTTATTTCAGCTCATATTTATTGCTTCACTTTTTTTTTTTTTTTTTTTTTTGCTGACATGGAAAGTGGCCTTCTCAGGTTTATTTCTTTTTTTTTTACAGTGCTACGACTGCTGTGAATTTAACTGCAAGCCAAGTACTTAAAATTAAAACAATACACAAAACATGTACACAAATCTCTCTGCAGGGGAAATTTGATTCCAAGTCCACGCAAACGTGGGGAGGAAAAGGGACTAAAAATTGTAAAGTTACTTAGAGTCATGGAATACAGCTATACACACATTTGCTCCCTAAATGCAGGCTTCCTTAAGATGGGTTCTGTTGTCAGCAGTCCAAATGTATATTTTCTCCAAGCAATACAATACTTTGCTTGCAATAGTGACGTTTGACAAATCTATTTACTCTTTATCACCTGCTGGTTAAGATATAGATAAAACTTACTGCAAAAAGGTTCTCACAGAATCACAGAATAACCAGGTTGGAAGAGACCCACCGGATCATCGAGTCCAACCATTCCCACCAATCTCTAAACCATGCCCCTAAGTACCTCATCCACCCTCACCTTAAACACCTCCAGGGAAGGCGAGTCAACCACCTCCCTGGGCAGACTGTTCCAATGCCCAACGACCCTTTCCATGAAGAATTTTTTCCTTATCTCAAGCCTGAATCTCCCCTGGTGGAGCTTGTGGCCATTCCCTCTTGTCCTGTCCCCTGTCACTTGGGAGAAGAGGCCAGCACCCTCCTCTCCACAACCTCCCTTCAGGTAGTTGTAGAGAGTAATAAGGTCTCCCCTCAGCCTCCTCTTCTCCAGGCTGAACACTCCCAGCTCTCTCAGCCGCTCCTCGTAGGATCTGCTCTCCAGACCCTTCACCAGCTTCGTTGCTCTTCTCTGGACTCACTCCAGAGCCTCAACATCCCTCTTGTGATGAGGGGCCCAGGACTGAACACAGTACTCGAGGTGCGGTCTCACCAGTGCCAAGTACAGAGGGAGAATAACCTCCCTGGACCTGCTGGTCACACCGTTTCTGATACAGGCCAAGATGCCATTGGCCTTCTTGGCCACCTGGGCCACAACATCAGCCTCCAGTCCAGTGGAAGCTCCCCAGTCATCCAGGACTGTTGGAAGATGATGGAAAGGGGTTTGGCCAGCACATCCGTCAGTTCCCTCAAAACTCTTGGGTGGACTCCATCCGGCCCCATAGACTTGTGAGCGTCTAGCTGGGCAAGCAAGTCTCTAACCACCTCTTCTTGGACCTTGGGAACCTCATACTTCTCTTCCAACCCCTGAGGTTGTGCACAGAGGGGACAATTTTCCTTACTGGTAAAGACTGAGGCAAAGTCGGCATTGAGCACTTCAGCCTTGTCTTCATCCCCTGTTACTGTTGTTCCAACTGCTCCAACATAAATCCATACCTGTACCTCACAGATGTTCCTGATTTTTCATGCTATGATGTCACTTATTTTAAACCAGAAGATCTGCATAGCACACAAATTTTGTGTCTGTTTAGTTTTGCTGCGGAAACAAGGAGCTCCATGAATGCACTGTGAAAGGAGGGGGTTAATAAAATGGAATGAATCCCTTTATTAATTTAAGCTTCTCTATCAATGTTCTGTGCCTTTCATACTGCTTGGGCTTTTGCTGCCTGCCAACCATATCTGAATACGAAGCTTTGAAACATCAGAAGCGATGTCCGTAACCTCAGTAGCACTACTCTCTGCTGGTATGAGTGGAATGTTGGCCCTGCACAGGGAAACCACATCTCTCTGATGAAGATAAAGCAGTGCATGAAAGCCATGGACACGTCTTATACAAAAATACATTTAGTTTGTTTGAAGTGGAAAACTATTGTGGCTATCATTGACCTTTTATTATTTTACCAACAAAAATGTAAATAGTGGAATTCATGAGCCAATCCATGCTAGAAATGGTACACCCTGCTGCAAAAATGTGTCATAAAAACTTTTCTTTGCATTTTCCTGTGTTGTTTAAAGGAAATAAATAAATAAAACTAACTTCTGTTTGGTTTTATCACCAGCTGGCTTGCAAAACACCTCCATATTTAAGTGTCTAGATCTTTAATTAAAATACAAAATTCTTGGCTAAAATAGCAAGAAATGTAAGAAATTATATTCCAGATTAGTGATAAATGCTATGTAAATTAATATGCATCCTATGTGTATAAGGTTACTCTTTGGTTGTCACTGATGACTTAGGATTCAGATTCCACTTAAATCACTGTGAGAGTGCCTTTACTTAATGATTGGATATTAACAAGATTTGTTCAAGCAGTGTGTTCAATCTCTGCCTGTTTTCTGCATACACATGTGTATTAGGTTGTAGAATAAAAGTTTGCTTGGAATAAACCCGGAGTGACCATTTTATTTACCCATGATGAGGCTGCAGTGTGTGAGAGCACCTAAGTAAGTGTGTCAGAAATTTGTTGTGGAAATGAAAAACACATATTTTAGAATAAATGCATTTGGTTTAATATTTATAGAGATCTTTTTAATAGTTGTGGTACAACTCTTTCAGCAGCTGGTGCAATGCAAAGGAGAAGCACCAGGTTTTGTCTTGCTGAGATGTCTTATGGTTCCAGAACCATATGTGCACCATGCATCCATGAAATATTAGATTAGATTAGATTAGATTAGATTAGATTAGATTAGATTAGATTAGATTAGATTAGATTAGATTAGATTAGTTGTCATTTGGAAGGACCTACAGTAAGTATCTTGTCCAACTACCTGAGCAATTCAGGGCTGACCAAAAGGTAAAGCATGTTGTTAAGAGCATTGTCCAAATGCCTCTTAAACACTGAGACTTGCAGCACTGACCACCTATCTAGAAAGACTGTTCCAGTGTTCGACCACCCTCCCGGTGAAGAAATACCCCAGCGTTGAACACGTTACTCCAGAATGAGAACAGAGTAGATGAGCAGAATCCCCTCCCTCAACCTGCTGGCCACCCTTCTTTTGATGTAGCCCACGATATGGTTGACCTTCTAGGCTGCAAGAGGACATGGCTAAGTCATGTTGACCTTCAACCAACACCTTCAAGTCCTTCTCCTCAGGGCTGCTCTCAATCCATTCTTCACACAGTCTATATTTGGCCTTGGGATTGCCTTGGCTCAGGTGTAGGACCTTGTACCTGGCTTTGTTGAAATTCCTGAGAATTACATGGGCCCAGCTCTCAAGCCTATCAAGGTCCCTCTGGATCCTCTGGATAAGCAATATATCTGCAGGGTTTAGGTTTAATAAAAGCAGTATACAAAAGAAATTGGCTATTCTGACATGAGAAGAAAGAAATCTACAGGAAAAGGGCAATCTGTAAGCAACTGACTTACAATGGAATCACTCATGTCTCATGTTTTGGCATCCCAAAAGGCCAACCATACTGTGGGCTACATCAAAAGAAGCGTGGCCAGCAGGTTAACGGAGGTGATTCTGCCCCTTTATTCCTCTCTTGGGAGATCTTATCTGGAGTATTGTGTCTAGATCTGAATCCTCAGCAGAAGGAGGATATGGAGCTGTTGGAACAGGTCCAGAGGAAGGCTAAAAAGATGATCCAAGGGCTGGAGCACCTTCCATATGAGGACCGTCTGAGAGAGTTTGAGTTGTTCAGCCTGGAGAAGAGAAGGCTCCAAGGAGTCTTCCAGTACCTTCCAGCCTTCCAGCAACCTTCTAGTACCTGATGGGGGCCTAAAAGCAAACTGGGAAGGGACTGTTTACAAAGGCTTGTAGTGATAGGACTAGGGGCAATGGGTATAAACTGGAGAGGGGCAGATTTAGACTAGACATAAGGAGGAATTTCTTCATGATGAGAGTGGTGAGGCACTGGCCCAGGTTGCCCAGAGAAGATGTGGCTTCTCCATCCCTGGAGGTGTTGAAGGCCAGGTTGGATGGTGCCTTGGGTAACCTGATCTAGTGGGAGGTGCCCCTGCCCATGGCAGTGGGATTGGAATCAGATGATCTTTAAGGTTCCTTCCACCCAAACTATTCTATGATTCTATGATTCTATGTCTCAACTGTTCATGGAGTACAGACAGTAGATAATCCAGAGCACAGCATACACTACCCTGGACTGTAAAAATCCTCAGGCCAGAAAGAGTTTATGAGGTAGGTACAAATGTTTTAAACACTGTTACAAATGGGGGAGGACAAATACTCCATATTTAAGCTTGCTGTAACAGAAGTCTCCGTGCTCAGTGGAAATCGATGCCTTTCATGTGATGAGGGCTAACCTTGAGATGCTGACACATGCCAGGCGGTAGACATGGAATGTAAAGTGTGCCCTACCAACTCCTCTGCATGGTGTGATGTTGGTAGCCTTTAGCAGAATCTCAGCGATATATTTTTTTCTGTCATTTCTCAAATTCATCCGTTTTTTTCTTCTAAAATCCACCTCAGAATGGCTAAATTAAGTATACATAATTAGTTTTTCTACCAAATGTGAAATGAAATATTGATATCACAAAATAGAAGTGCTCATCAGAATTCTCTTCATCTTTAATACTTTTTGTCAGTTTTTAGCAAAGAGGCAAGAAGAGAGATAAAGCTTTCTCTGATGGACTCATCTGGCAGATAGCTAAGACACTTTTTAAAGAATAATTGAGTGAACTCCTATTTGAATTTATTAAGAACATTAGCAATATAGTTAAAATAGCTGCTCAACTCCAAAGACAGCAAATAAAATTCCAAGTATGTGAGCTACAAATTTGGTGGTGGTTAGTAGGAAGATGGTTAGAAAGACATTTCTAGGCTTCCTTGTAGAGATATTCCTTATCATGTCAACCATTAGTCAAGGCTTTGACCTTAAGCCATCATTGCAATTTTGTCTCAGGACAACTGAAAGCATTCCAATGAGCTCTCCATAAAACATTTTTAGATTATAATCATAAGGAAATGAAAATTAAACCATTCCCAGACTGCGTAATGAAACGCTGTGGTAAGTTGCCCACGTCTCATCCTTGGAACCATTTAAACTGCTTGCCATGAACCTTAATAAAAAAAAAAGGGCATAGGGTAGTCTGCAAATAAAATCAGAGCATTAAAAAGACTTACCTGATCCTAAAAGTTTTGGACCACTATTTCAGACTCTTCTTGCTATATTTTTGTTTCCCCAGATGCTAGTTTGAGAGCACAAAATCTGACCACTTACCCCCATACTTCAAATCAATTAATCTTTCTCTCTCTTCCTCCACTGAAGCTGATGACTCTTTTAATCTGACCTCGCGTCAGAATATAGGAATATATGAACTTTGAAACACATTAATTTCTTAACAATTCAGCTTATCTTTCTCATGACTCTGTGTCATAAGTTACTTCAGACATGAAGCTGGTCTTCTGTCTACCACCCACCGTACTACTACTACAGGATTTACTGTAGTAAAATGTCTTTGGTGACATAGAATCACAGAATCATAAAATATTTCAGTTTGGAAGGGACCTCAAAGATCATCTAGTTCCAACCCCACTTGCCTCACCACCCTCATCGTGAAGAAATTCCTCCTTATTCTAGTCTAGTCTAAATCTGCCCCTCTCCAGTTTATACCCATTGCCCCTAGTCCTATCACTACAAGCCTTTCTAAAAAGTCCCTCTCCAGCTTTCTTGGAGGCCCCTTCAGGTACTGGAAGGTTGCTACAAGGTCTCCTCAGAGCCTTCTCTTCTCCAGGCTTAACAACCCCAATTCTCTCAGACTGTCAACTACGTGGATTTATACCATCCAGGAATCTTGTCCATGAGCATCTTATTTTCTTATTTCTCCTGGATCTTTATTATCTGGCACTTTACTTTGAATAAAATTTAGCAATATGCTATAATCTATCTATAAAATCTATCAACATAACTTTTAGCAAAACAATACCTAATTTTTGATATACAAACAACTCTTAATACTTACTGGAGCTCTTTGGAGTAAACAACATAGAATTTCGTAAAACAGCCCTGGTTTTGTAAGTAAAATGATCCATTTTATTTTATTCCATACTGAAAGCTCTCTTACATAATAGCCTACTTAGCTTCATGACTCATGCTGGGGAAACTGAGAACACAATTCTTACCCATTGACAAAACTACATTAAGCTTTTCACTGATACTTGAACAGGGGCTACAACTACTCCTGTTCATGTATGATGGAGTTTTCAAATGTAACTTTTAATCTGAATCTAAACAAATACTTGAAGTTTGCAGCTAAATTTTGAGGCTGAGTTGTGCAGCTGCCCCACTGACGGATGTGATGTCATGTGATGTCATGGAGAAGTGGGACTGTGTGAACCTCACGAGGTTCAACAAGGCCAACTGTGAAGTCCTACACCTGGGTTGGGGCAATCCATGGTTTCAGTTCAAGATGGGGGATGATGCAGCCCTGCAGAGAAGGACTTGGTGGGGCTGGTTGATAAGAAGCTTGATATGAGCTGGCAATGTGCACTTGCAGCCCAGAAGGCCAACTGTGTCCTGGGCGGCATCAAAAGAAATGTGGGCAGCAGGTCGAGGTAGAGGGTTCTGCCTCTCTAATTCCTCTTTTGTTAGACCCCACCTGGAGTATTGTGTCCTGTTCTGGAATACTCAACATAAGAAGGAGATGGAGCTCTTGGAATGGTCCAGAGGAGGGCTACAAAGATGATCAGAGGACTTGAGCACCTCCCAGACGAGAGCAAGCTGAAAGAGTTGGGGTTGTTCAGCTGGGAGAAAACAAAGCTCTGAGGAGGCCTTATAGGGACATTCCAGTACGTGAAGGGGGCTACAAGAAAGCTAGAGAGGGACATTTCAAAAAGGTTTGCAGTCATAGAACAAGGGGCAATGGCTATAAACCGGAAAGGAGTAGATTTAGACTAGACATAAGGAGGAGTTTCTTCACAAGGGGTGGTGGTGAGGTACTGGCACAGGTTGCCCAGGGAAGTTGTGGCTGCCTCATCCCTGGAGGTGTTCAAGGCCAGGTTGGATGGGGTCTTGGGCAGCCTGATCTTGTGGGAGATGTCCCTGTCCATAGCAGAGGGTTTGGAACTAGATGATCTTTAAGGTCTCTTACAACCCAAACTATTCTACAATTCTGATTCTATATATATTTGGACAGTCTTTCTGTGTTTTTTTCTAGGTATAAATTTAGAAACATGGGACATCCTATGCTTTCTGTAAATCCTGTTAATTTTGATGTTACTGGAAAATTGGCTTAAACCTACAGCTTCTAGGTATTTTAGAAATACTCTGTTTTCCATGAATAAGGGAATATAATCTCTGCCAGCTATCTCCACAAAACAATTAATTTATTTCACAGTAACTTCAGCTGCTGTCTGCACTGACTTCAGCTATAGCTTAAAAATATATTTAGTTAGGGTCACCAATAACAATTTGCAGGTTTTAATTCCTTTATTTGATTTCTAGAACCCACATTCCCACACACTCTTTCAAGAAGAAACCGATATCTGTACATAAGTAAACTTAATTAAAACAAAATTTCTTGTCTGAAACAGACCAAAATCCATAAAGAATAATCTTTGTACTCTTTGACTCCATATCTTACCTTTAGGAATTAGATAAACAACTCCTAGAGCTAAACATTTCCTTTGTGTTTTTGAGTGACTAATGAATTTTTGTGTATCAGGTCCTTATTTCTTAGAAGAGACTGTGTTTTCTGGTTTTTTGATTTGCTTAATGTGAGTGCCTGAAAATTAATATATTCAGGATGTGATTTCGTAGCATAAAGAGCTCAGTGAGAATAGAGTTTTTAGATACTCTTTTCCCTTTCTCCTCCCACTGCCCTTCACCATGGCATGTGGCTGAGAGCAGATCCTCTGCTGAAAAATTGTTTGTGGCACCATTCTATGAGGTCGAACATGGAACTGAAAGTCTTGCAGATGAACTTATCAGAGTGTAAAACCATGGCTGAAAAATTGCCAGCAGGCAATTACCAGCAGGTCAAGGGAGGTGATTCTTCCCCTCTACTCCACTCTTGTGAGACCCCACCTGGAGTCCCGTGTCCCGTCCTGAAAACTCTGACATAAGGAGGATATGGAGCTGTTGGAACAAGTCCTACAAGAGGAGGCCACAAAGACGATCAAGGGGCTGGAGAACATTTGCAATGAGGACAGATTGAGAGAGTTGGGGTTGTTCAGCCTGGAGAAGACACAGCTACAGGGAGACCTTATAACAGCCTTCCAGTACCTGAAGGAGGCTACAAGAAAGCAGGGGAGGGATTTTTTTACAAGAACATGTAGTGAGAGGACAAGAGAGAATTGCTTTAAATTGGACGGGACAAGATTTAGATTAGATACAAGGAAGAAATTCTTGACAATGAGGCTGGTGAGACACTGGAACAGGTTGCTCAGGGAATCTATGCACACTCCATCCCTGGAGGTGTTGAAGGCCAGGTTGGATGGGGCCTTGATTAGCCTGGTCAAGTGGGAGGTGACCCTGCCCATGGCAAGAGGGTTGGAACTGGATGATCTTTAAGGTCCCTTCCAACCCAAACCCTTCTTTGATTCTGCAATTCTATGAAATTGATTGTCACCGTAGACGTCGTAGATCCTCCACTTCCAGAATTTGGGAAAATATCCTTCGCTGTTTCTTCCTTTTCTAAGTGTCAGTTCAACCATGATCCTTGAACTCTGTGTCTCCTCATACAACACACTCACAGAGCTTTAGTTCACTCAGTCTTCTTTTCCATTATTATTGCATTTGTTTGGATGTTACAAATATTTGGAGGCATTTGCGGCTATGCAAAGGCTGTCATTCCCTTCTGCAACTCTTCTTTGAGGCAGAGGATGTTTCCTCCAAAACTATACAGGCTGCATGCAGTTGGAGTCTGACAATTACCTCTGTGAAAAAAAGGTGCAGTGTTAGTTTTGTATTCTAAATTCTGGGTTTGTTAATTACCTGTCCAGCGTCATGGGTGAAAAATGGAATAATACAAGAAAAGTAATGATTTTTCTTAACAGGATAAAGGCATCTATGATCATAAGGAGGAGTTGCTCTGCCTCTGGTACAGAAGGTGCAAGCTGAGACACCGCGACATCCTGTGCTAGGAGGAAACTTATTTGCCCTGTAGCTCCCCTGGTAAATTCAAGTCTGATTAATTGTTTTGGGGGGCATCATTCACTGTCAAATGTTCCCTATGAGAGGCACAAAATTCCATAGCACTTTTTATAAACAGGGCACTAATTGGTCTACAGCAGTGACAATCATGACCTTGTCACAAATTGGCCTTTGCTTAAGCTGAATGAAGTCCAAGCATTGAATATCTCTACTCACTGTTCTACACTTTTCGCAGACATGACAGTCAGAGAAAACATAATTCTCGACTTTTTCTCCAACAAACATAGAATCATAGAATCATAGAATAACCAGGTTGGAAGAGACCCGCTGGATCATCAAGTACAACCATTCCTATCAAACACTAAACCATGCCACTCAGCACCTAGTCCACCCATGCCTTAAACACCTCCAGGGAAGGTGACTCAACCCCCTCCCTGGGTAGCCTGTTCCAGTGCCAAATGATACTTTCTGAGAAATTTTTTCCTAATGTCCAGCCTAAACCTCCTCTGGTGGAGCTGGAGGCCATTCCTTCTTGTCCTGTCCCCTGTCCCTTGGGAGAAGAGGCCAGCACCCTCCTCTCCACAACCTCCTTTCAGGTAGTTATAGAGAGCAATGAGGTCCCCCCTCAGCCTCCTCTTCTCCAGGCTAAATAATGGGAGTATGTTAAATATTGCACTCAGTTGTATCCTAGCACAGAACAGGCAAGACTGCAAATCACATCTATTTGTGGACCTACGGCTAGTAAAAGATAAATTACTAGAAAATTATGAAACAATTTGTTCGTGTGAATTTTCTTCACAAGAGGACAAAAGATCATATTTTTTTCTGTTAAAGCAAGTCCCTTTGCTTCTAGTCATATTCCCAAGGGTGTTTAGGTAACAAAAGTCTAACTACATCCTCCCTGTTACAAGCTAGCAAATTATTTAGGCTTTTTATTTATGTGGATTGATAGGGCATCTGGGAAATGATTGTTCTTCACAAGAAAGCTGACATAAATACACAAAAAGATATTTTAAGATATGACAAAAGCATTATGCAAGTGATGACACATTAGCAATGATTTTAGCAGCTATTTGATTAATCTATGGCAAATGAGCCAGTATATTTAATTACAATTTTATGGGCTGTTGATACTTGTGCTATAAATAACGAAATTACATGTGGGTCACTCCAGTGTTTGTTTGAGGAATTGTTTACATGACATACTGATGTCATTAAATTATTATTCCAGATCACTGGATAATCATGGTGACTTTTTACAACAAGGAATCATCTTTTCATTGAGTCAGTTTCTAATCCAGTCCTGAAATACCTTTAGTTCCAGATTTATTTTAAGCAAAACATACAGAGGGGCTACAACTCTACTGGTGATTTTTGCATCAATATGTGTAAAATTCAAGTATGAATAACTTGATTTGGCATTCCAGTTTCTGAATTGTGACATAAAGCCTGCTGAAAGCAGTTAGGTTTCTCAATATTGCATAAGAAAGAGGGGATAGGAATGAGTAACCAACTTGAAACTCTACGTCTCCACTGACCTGTACCTACAGTGCTTCAGGTTAGACCTTTTTATATAAGAGTTGCCTTCATCGAGCAAGATGTGACAGGCCAGCGCAGGACTGGGAAGTGAGCTAACAAATCATCCGTAGCAATGATTAAGATCGGGGCTAGAGCTCACTTCCTGGCTCTTGCTTATTTAGCAAGGTGTATGTTCACTGACCTCCCCGAGGTCTTGGTTAGACATTTGCAGAGTGTTGTTTGCTACTGACTCATCTAGTATAGTATGAACAGTACATGGAATAGATGTAGTTTTGACTGACAGCTCGAAAGCTCTTAATGGAATTTGTCCCCTTGTTTGCATTAAATGTAGTGGGAATGAGAGTTCAGTCTGTCTAATTTGATTAATACTAGGTGAGAAGCATGGCTGTGCTAGCTGAAAGGTGAATATCATGAATTCAGTGTTCCATAATTGCTCAACTTCCGTGGTAAGACTAGTTGAATGAGTTCCCATTCTTCCTCCTCCCTCCATCTTAGTAGGTCCTTTTCTGCCCCTAGTTGCTCATTCCCACGCCCTGTCCCCTCCAAAACAAATGTTATTTTTAATCCAAATCAGTTCAGTGATCCAGTTTAGATTGCAGTTCCACAAACAGTCGTGTTGACATGACTGTGGAGGTGGTACAATATGGGGAGGCAGGAATAAGTGGTTAGGGATGGCATATTGTGAAATGACAGCTTGAATAAAGCTGGAAATGAAAGACTTTTGACATTATACCTATGGAACCATTCTCATAATTATACATCAACAGATCAGAACATAAAACTCAGTAGAGAAACTCAACACAATAAACCACCTTGTCTTCATACAAACCCTAAAGGTGAGGTGTTCCAGTAATCTGCCTTCTTCTGGCTTTAGTTCTGCCAAGTTGAAGCAATAGCTGAAATGTTCAAGACTGTCCTGAATTATAAAATGGGTTGCATATGTTGTTGTTTTCCTCCCCTTCGTTCCTGGGTGCATTTATTTTTCACTTTGAATGCTTATGTCAAACTTACTGTCATTCAACTGCCCATCTAATCCCTCACTGAGTTTTCTAAATTAAGCAGTAAATAGAAATTATCACTGTGGAAAAAACATGTTTTAATTACTTGATGTGATTCAGCCACATGTGAAATATAAACTGTCAAAAGTAGCACTGAGAGATTTGTAGAGGACCCATTCTTATCTCAAATTTGAAATAAAGCAGGGTAGCTTCTTCTCATAACCATCTCTAAACAAAGTACAGTAAGGTTTATAATGGAGTAAAGCAAGATTATGCTTTCTTTTCTTCAAGAATTTGAAAGAAGGGAGCTCAGAAGAAAGCACAATAAAGTGGGCACCTGTGTAATGGATATGACACATTCTTCCCACATCGGAATGAGCCTTCCCATTTGGAGATTTGTAGGCAGACATATTTGTTGAGGGCAAAGTGATTTAACGGTGCAAATAAGTATCTTCAGTTCCTAAGCCTCCTTTGCCACAAAGCTACTGAGACACAGGTGAGATGAGCATGGAATGGGCAGCCAGGGGACTAGGGCAGGAATACCTGAATGCCCAACTGCTGCCCTTCTGAAATCCCCTGCCAGTCCCTCTGCAGAGAAGTTTTCAGTCCTTCAGCAAATCATAGAATGATAGAATAGTAGAACGGCTTGGGTTGGAAGGGACCTCAAAGATCATGCAGTTCCAAGCCCTCTGTCACGGGCAGGGACATCCTACTAGATCAGGTGCCCAAGGCCCCATCCCACCTGGCCTTACACACCTCCAGGGATGGGGCAGCCACAGCTTCCCTGGGTAACCTGTGCCAGTGCCTCACCACTCTCATTGTGAAGAAATTCCTCCTTATGTCTAGACTAAATCTGCCCCTCTCCAGTTTATATCCATTGCCCGTAGTCCTATCACTGCATGCCTTGGTGAACAGTCTCTCGTCAGCTTTGTTGGAGGCCCCTTCAGTTACTGGAAAGTCGCTACAAGATCTCCTCGGAGCCTTCTCTTCTCCAGACTGAACAACCCCAACTCTCTCAGACGGTCCGCATACGGGAGGTGTTCCAGCCCTCTGATCGTCTCTGTAGCCTCCTCTGGACCCGTTCCAACAGCTCCATCTCCTTCTTCTGTTGAGGATTCCAGAACTGGACACAAGACTCCAGAGGAGGTCTCACAAGAGAGGAACAGAGGGGCAGAATCCCCTCCCTTGACCTGCTGGCCACGCTGCTTTTGATGCAGCCCAGGATACGGTTGGCCTTCTGACATGTGAGTGTACACTGCCGGCTGATGTCGGGCTTTTCATCGACCATCTGACTGAATCCTTCTCTGTAGGGCTGCTCTCTTTCAGTAAAAATTAGTTCCTATTTTTTCAAGATAGAAAAAAAACCCTAAACCTGCTTTACTCTCTACTTGTTAGTTTGGTTTGGTTTGTTTGGTTTTTTAAACCAGCTTTATTTCTTCAACAAATAAGGCAGATGAGGGCAAAAGATTTATCTTTCCTTTGGGTGCTAATAACTCACAGAGGCCCACGAGATAAGAGGGAAATAGCGAGAAAGCCTCATTCACTGTTCCTTTTTAATCAGGAATGTGGTGGGAGCAGGAAGGAGGCGGGATCAACCAGGCTTGAATGAAAACACATTTGCAAGAACTTTTTGTCTCTAAAATCTTTTCGGTGATGTTTTTTAACAATAGAGCAGACTCACCTCCTCTCACAGACGGGGCAAATTGTGTTCAGCAAACTTTTAAAATTGCTAGGGATTTTTATTTTCATTGTAAAGTCTCATCTAATCCATGGCAAATGAGTTATGGCTGATTTATCTCACGACATTATAGAATCACAGAATCATAGAATCATAAAACAGTTTGGGTTTGAAGGGACCTTAGAGATATCTAGTTCCGACCTCCCTGCCATGGGCAGGGACACCTCCTACCAGATCAGGCTGCCCAAGGCCCCATTCAACCTGGCCTTCAACACTTCCAGGGATGGGGCAGCCACAACTTCCCTGGGCAACCTGTTTAAGTGTCTCACCACCCTCATTGTGAAGAAATTCCTCCTTATGTCTAGTCTAAATCTGCCCCTCTCCAGTTTATACCCATTACCCCTACTCCTATCACTACAAGCCTTTGTAAACAGTCCCTCTCCAGCTTTCTTGTAGCCCCTTCAGGTACTAGAAGGTCACCCTAAGTTCTTCTCTGAGCCTTCTCTTCTCCAGGCTGAATGACCCTGACTCTCTCAGTCTGTCATCTGTCATGCTCCCTCACCTCATCCTTGACCTGACTCTCTGCCTGTCATGACCCTGCGAGTCCTGTCCATTCCCACCCCTGCGCATGGTCCAGGACCCTATCTCAGCCCCTGCTCCCGTCTCTGTTTTTCACCATTTCCTTCAATAATTTTGCTCAACTTCTGCTCTTCCTCAGAGACTGTGAGCATGTAGTGCACCAGCTTGTCTTGAGCTACCTAGATATTTCTTTGTAAAGCAACCACTACCAAAGCTATCTCTGCTTCAATATGAGTCTAAAAAGTTACTATTCCAACTGGGTAGATATGTTCTGCACACATGTTGTCCATAGATGAGGTGTCTCCAAGATTTTCATTACTTGTTGGGATCTCAGCCATGGAACGAACCATTTATTTTTGGCTCTTCCTGTGCACTGTCTATGAAAATGCATTTCCCAAGGGTATTCAAGCTTTTGTCTGCTCTGTGGCAATTATCTCATACTCTCAAGCTAAAACCAAGCCAAGAAACAAAACATTGTGCATGATGGTGGAGCAAAACCCACTTCTGAATCAGAAAAAAAGAAGTTTTTTCCAATGAAATGTGCAAAGTCAGCTCTTATAGAGTTGCAAATTCAGGAGCCTGAATAGACAATAAAATTAGGAGGGAAATAACAGTTTTCTTTTCTGAATAAAATTTCTCTGGATATTTAGAGCTTTGTGATATCTGTGGATTTTGTAGTTATTATCGAATTTGTTCTCAAGATTTCTTAGTACTGTAGGGTTTTGGTATCATAGAAAACAGGAGTTCTGGCTCTCCAGAGGAGCCAGTAAAACATACAGCATCTAAGGATGGAGGTTAATGAACAATTTTCCCTCTGACATCTTCCTCTGTAGCTGCCTGCTTCTGTTCCTGTACTGATATTTATCTCCTCAGTTCTGCCAGCAGAGTCATTGATAAGATATTACTCAATAGCATCAGCAAAATGTTCTAAGCTAAGAAATACTCCAGAAAAAAAAACCCCAAACAAACATGCCTTTTCAACACAGATTATTTCACTCATTTAATCTAGAGCACTGCACTGAACACTCATTGTGCTGCAACAGGGGCAAGGCTAAGGAGGTGATAAATTGTTTTACAAGGGAAGGAATGAGTAACTGGGATGAGAAAGAATGGAAATCTATTAAATTGGTTTTGCTGCCACAGAAAATGAGGTCTGGAACTATACTATAATGCCTTTTTGAGTATGGCTGGACAATATAAAGATTAAAAAGCACTAATAGCTGCCAGGGGCTTATCTATAAGAATATCCCATAGGATACACTGCAGATGCTGTGCAGTAGTAGTGTATTTAAATACACCAAAAAAAGTTCTGTTAAAATGAGACACCTAGGGTTAAGCGCATTTTGGTTACAAAATTAAAATATGTTGAGCCTTCAACAGCAAATCATTGTTCTATTTTTCTAGTGGAAAACTATTAGAAGTTTTTTTGGAAAAGTGCATCTAAGTTGGTTTTGCAAGAGACTTGTGAGAAAACTGCGAGGAAATGAGACCAATTGTGAGATTTTGGAACTGTATGGGGAAAGTACAAAAATGAGAGAAATGTGGGTTTTACCCAAGTTTATCAGTTATACTTCTGAACAGCTATATTAGATAAGACAGTCTTAGCTGAGTTTTAGAGTGGAAAAAAAGTAGCTTAGGGAATAGCTTGATTCAGTTTCCAGATTGCTCTCTTCTTGCACAGAGATACACAAAGTTTTGAACCAGTGGCTTTCTGAACTAGTTTCCCCAGTTACTTACGTGCAGAAGGCTGCAAACCCCGATTATTTATGTGCAGAAAGACAAGTGGAAACCTTTATGGGGTTATTGGGTTATCGGGCACTGGCAGAGGCTTCCCAGGAGGGTGGTGGAGTCCCCATCCCTGGAAGGTATTTCAGAGAAGGGTAGATGGTGTATTTAGGGATCTGGTTTAGTAGTGGACAGGTATGGTTGGACTTGATGATGTCAAAGATCTTTTCCAGCCAAGTGATTCTGTGACTAGGAGAAGAAGAGTTTAGTTTGGCATGTGTAGGTGTATGCTCTTAAGGTATTAGCTGACTCCTTTAATTCCGTGTTTTCAGCGTAGGTGCTGATTAAGAGCTCAGACGTGTGATTACTTTATAAACAGTCATGGCAGTTTAAGATGTTTACACCTGATGTGGTTTGATGGCGGAGCCATGCTCCAGCACAGGTAGGATGAGGGAACTTTTGAGGGCTTCCTAGTCATGGGTTTAGTTGGGTCAATGTACATATGGATGCCTGCAGCAAGGCAGGAGGAAACATACGTCTGGACTATCCCTGATATCAGCTGAGCTCTGGGGGCAAAGACCTTCTGCTGAGGATTAGTAGCAAAGCTCAGAGTGGCTAATTGCAAGCCCCAGTTAGATTCAGAAGTGAACACTTCTAGCACCTAACAAACCAAATTAGCTGATGAAACCTCTTTGCTTCCCCCCCACCATTCTCCTCCTCGCTGGATTACACCAAAGGGAAACGTGATGGGATCCAGCTCTCATCAGAATTTAGGAAATGAGCCTACTGAATGCTGGACTTGAACTCAAAACCTTCCAAAAGTATCTGTGATGATTACATGTAAACCAGAAATAAATTTCTGTGAAATAATAGCAATACTGTTATTAGGTTTGCCGTTCGTAAAGTGCATTCATTTCTCAGCGCTTACACTGAGCACCCATGGCCTCTAATAGACCACAAAATTGTCGGCTGCTGGCTAAAAAGGAGCTTAAAATGCATAGCGATTTGCAGTAATTTATTATTGGCCATTCTAGGAAAAAGCATGGAATTAGTTGAATACGTCTGTCACTAATAAAGTTATACCAAAATGGGATTCTGCTATCGCTCAAATAATATTAAACATGCTCTTAATAACCTTGCACTGTTAATAACCTTCTCCTGTTAATCTCTGCATAATGTGAAACTATGAATTAAGAAGTCTTTTCATGTTCAGGGGCAGAACTTCATTTAAAGACCTTGATGGTGCAAGAAGCAGACTGAAATAAATCCATATTGCAAACAGTCAGCTAATGGATAGGGAGATAAAGAAGGACTTGTGAAGAGAGAAGCAGTGCAATGTCAAATCTATTTTTTGCACAATTTCCTACAGAAAATATTCCTATTAAAAGCAAGAATGTAGCAATAAATGAGTGGTTTGTGCGAACTAAAAAAATGTAAATGGTAAAATTATCAATGAGGCTGATAAAATAAAATTTCTTTTCAGATTTGGTCAGATGGAAAATTAAGATTAATTAATCCCATCTTTAACTCTGCAAATCCACCAGCTTGGCAATACAGAATATCCTATTCACTTTTTATTTTTATACCATTTCACAAGCCAAGACTTACAATGATTTTATAAACACTTTTTGTGCTTATCTTAATTTGCCACTTGTGCTTATCTTGATTTACACTTTGATTAAATTAAAATCAGACCACACTATTGACAACTTTAATTCTACATTTTTTCCTATAACTTTTTTCCCTTTTGTTCTTAAGTGCAACGTTCTGTTTTATTTTAATTGGGTAATTAAAATTCACTGCAATAATAAAGCTTATTCAGCTAACATATCCAGTTGGTGTACCCCTGCCACACAGCCTGGACAGATCACAGCATTGGCAAAAACATTCTTCTGGCAGCAGTCCTTTCAGAGAAAAGAAAAGGCTTTCTTTTTTATTTTTTTTAGCAGCTGAGGCTGTTTAAAACATTAAAAATTATTGTATTGAAAGATAAGCATGGCTTACGGAGTGAGGGGATGCATAAAATTATTTCTAATTATTTCATAATTAATAAAAATCAGAATTTCTTCCTGCAAACTGTGCTGCTCTTGTGTTGCCCATCCCAGCTGCAATCCTACTAGTGCTGTTTTTCTAACAAAGCAGTAGAAAGCATGTCCTGTTCAATGCATTTCTTTCAAGCCTGACGCTACGCAGGCAGAGCTGTGGAAAAAGGAGAGTCACACCCTTCAGCCAAATATTGGCAGGTCGTTCTGTCTTACAGAGGGGCCCTCTCTCCCTGCACAGCCCTGCAGGAGTATTTCTGCTAGAAGAAGAGGACCAAGGACCAATTCCCACTGCTGAAACCAAGTGGCATCAAGAGGTTTATGCCCACACTGCTCAGGGAGAGCTCCTCAAGTAGGTAGCCTTGCTGCGAAGCACATTGCCCTGTGATCACTGTGATGTCTCACAGAGCAACAAGCTGAGTTGTGTAGCTGCAGCACTGGAAGGATGGGATGTCATCCAGAGGGACCTGGACAAGCTGGAGAAGTGGGGCTGTGTGAGTCTCATGAGGTTCAACAAGGCCAAGTGCAAGGTTCCTAGACCTGGGTCGGGGCAGTCCGCTGTTCCAATACAGGATGGGGGATAATGTGATTGAGAGCAGCCTTGAGGAGAAGGACTTGGGGTGCTCATTGATGAGAAGCTCAACATGAGCTGGCAATGTGCGCTCGCAGCCCAAAAGGCCAACCATATCCTACATGAAAATAAGTGTGGCCAGCAGGTCAAAGAAAGTGATTCTCCCTCTCTATTTCAGTCTTGTGAGACTCCATCTGGAGTATTGTGCCCACTTCTGGAATCCCTAACAGAAGAAGGATGTGGAACTGTTGGAACACGCCCAGGGGTGGGCTATGAAGATGATCATAGGAATGGAGCATCCCTGGATGTCAAAGATCATCCAGTTCCAAGCCCCCTGACATGGACAGGGACACCTCCCACTAGATTAAGCTGCCCAACACCCCATCCAACCTGGCTTTGAACACCTCCAGGGACGGGGCAGCCTGGGCAACCTGTTCCAATGTCTCACCACTCTCATCATGAAGAAATTCCTCCTTATTCTAGTCTAGTCTAAATCTGCCCTCTCCAGTTTATACCCATTGTCCCTAGTCCTATCACTACAAGCCTTTCTAAACAGTCCCTCCCCAGCTTTCTTGGAGGCCCTTCAGGTACTGGAAGGTTGCGACAAGATTATGAGTAGTCCCTCTCCAGCTTTCTTGTAGGCTCCTTTCAGGTACCAGAAGGTCGCTATAAGATCTCCTTCAAGCCTTCTCTTCTCCAGGCTGAACCACCCCAACTCTCTCAGCCTGTCCTTGTATGGGAGGGGCTCCAGCCCTCTGTTGTAAAAGGACAATAAACGCTATCTGATGTTGGAACAGCTGTGCAGCCTTAATCTCACCTAATTTTAGCCTATAAAATAAGATATCATTTCTGTGCTTCCCTTGTTGTCAGTGAAAAGCGATACATACTTTACAAAGCCATTCACACTACCTCTGACATCCGTGTTAGGGCAGGGTGATCACTGCCTGGTGTTGTCTGTCACTTTTCCTGGATATGCAGCGAAGCGATTTGGCTTAGTCCTCCATCATTGAGATGACTTCAGTGTTTAGATTAGTCCTGCCCTAAATTTCAATCCAAACAGTACAGTTTGCCATCCCAAAATCAGTAAATCATTTTAACTGCCTTGTTTTCCTTCTAGTTTTCTATAAATCATGATCTGTTTTGCACTGTAAAGTAAAGGTGCTGAAATCAGCTGGGGGAGGGACTTTTTAAAAGGGCATGGATTGATAGGATGAGGGGGGAATGGCTTTGAATAGGACATTTAGACTAGATATTAGGAAGAAATTCTTCATGCTGAGGGTGGTGAGGCACTGGCACAGAACCTCCCCTGGTGGAGCTTGAGGTCATTCCTCCTTATCCTGTCACATGTCACTTGGGAGAACAGACTAGCTGCCTCCTCTCTACAACCTCCCTTCAGGTAGTTGTAGAGAGCAATAAGGTCTCCCCTCAGCCTCCTCTTCTCCAGGATAAACAACCCCTGTTCCTTCAGCTGCTCCTTGTAAGACTTTTTCTCCAGCCCCTTCACCAGCTTCGTTGCTCTTCTCTGGACTCGCTCCAGAGCCTCAACATCCTTCTTGCAGTGAGGGGCCCAGAACTGAACACAGGATTCAAGGTGCGGTCTCACCAGTGCTAAGTACAGAGGGAGAATAACCTCCCTGGACCTGCTGGTCACACTGTTTCTAATACAAGCCAGGATGCCATTGACCTTCTGGGCCACTGCTGGCTCTAGTTCAGTCGGCTGTCAACAAACACCCCCAGGTCCCTCTCCTCCAGGCAGCTTCCTATCCAGATTTCTCCTAGTCTGTAGCACTGCTTAGGGCTGTTGTGCCCCAAGTGCAGGACCCGGCATTTGGCCTTGTTAAACCTCATGCCATTGTTCTCAGCCCAGCGATCCAGCTTGTTCAGATCCTTTTGAAGAGCTTTGAAGAGAACTATGAGAGTTAGTGAGAGTGGAGAACTATGAGTTGGAAACTATGAGAGAGGTGAAGCACTGGAACAGGCTGTCCAGGGAAGCTGTGGCTGCCCCATCTCTGGAAGTGTTGAAGGCTAGGTTGGAGAGGGCCTTGAGCAGCCGGGTGTGGTGGGAGGTGTTCTTTCCAATGGCAGAGTGGTTGGAACTGGATGATCTTTAAGGTCCCTTCCAACCCAAACCACTCTATGATTCTATGAAATGCCAAAGATGCCATTTGTGGGTGAGCTAGAGAGTGATAGAGAGATGCCTGTTTAGATGTACAAACAGCTGCTTGTGGTGACTAATATTTACTGGAAAAGGATCCATTTCATTGTCTATGTCACTGCATGTCAATGGCCTCAAGCTCTGCCAGGAGAGGTTTAGGCTGAACATTAGGAAGAAATTTTTCACAGAAAGAGTCATTTGGCATTGTCAGAGGCTGCCCAGGGAGGGGGTTAAGTCACCTTCCCTGGAGAGGTTTAAGGGACGAGAGGACAAGGTGCTGAGGAATGTGGTTTAGTGATTGATGGGAACGGTTGGACTTGATGATCCAGTGGGTCATTTCCAACCTGGTGATTCTATGATTCTATGATGTAAAAGATTCCCTCACAGGGCATGTGACTGAGAAAGTACATGATTTAGAAAGGGGCTGTTTTGCATTAGGAAACAAGTACACCTCCTTATCCTGGACAAATTATTTTCATCGTTCATATCACAAATCTGATCTTCATATTATGCCAGGATGAGAAATCATATTTATTGCGCAAACCTGTTAGCAAATAACATGGATCCAGTGAAGAAATTATATCATAGAATCATAGAATAACCAGGTTGGAAGAGACCCACCGGATCACTGAGTCCAACCATTCCTATCAAACACTAAACCATGTCCCTCAGCACCTCGTCCACCCATGCCTGAAACATCTCCAGGGAAGGCGAGTCAATCACTTCCCTGGGCAACATTTTCACGTGCCCAATAACCCTTCCTGTGAAAAATTTTTCCTAATGTCCAGCTTAAATCTCCCCTGGCAGAACTTGTGGCCATTCACTCTCGTCCTGTCCCCTGTCACTGGGGAGAAGAGGCCAGATCCCTCCTCTCCACAACCTCCCCTCAGGTAATTATAGAGAGCAATGAGGTCTCCTCTCAGCCTCCTTTTCTCCAGGCTGAACACCCCTAATTCTCTCAGCCGCTCCTCATAAGGCCTGTTCTCCAGCCCCTTCACCAGCTTCCTTGCTTTTTTCTAGACTTGCTCCAGAGCCTCAACATCCTTCTTGTGGTGAGGGGCCCAGAACTGAACACAGGATTCAAGGAGCGGTCTCACCAGGACTGAGTACAGAGTGAGAATAACCTCCCTGGACCTGCTTGTCATGCCATTTCTGATACAAGCCAGGATGCCATTGGCCTTCTTGGCCACCTGGGCCACTGCTGGCTCATGTTCAGTCGCTGTCAACCAACACCCCCAGGTCCCTCTCCTCCTGGCAGCTTTCTAGACAGACTTCCCCTAGTCTGTAGCTCTGCTTAGGGTTGTTGTGCCCCAAGTGCAGGACCTGGCATTTGGCCTTGTTAAACCTCATGCCGTTGGTCTCAGCCCAGCAGTCCAGCCTGTTCATATCCCTTTGGAGCCTCCCGACCCTCCAGCAGATCCACACTTACACCCAGCTTAGTGTCGTCTGCAAACTTGCTAAGGGTGCACTCGATGCCTTCATCCAGGTCATTGATAAAGACATTGAACAGGGCTGGACCCAGGACTGAGCCCTGGGGAACCCCACTTGTAACTGGTCTCCAGCTTGGATTTAACTCCATTTCTCACCACTCTCAGGGCCCGGACAGCCAATCAGTTTTCCACCCAGCAGAGTGTGTGCCCATCCAGGCTGGAGTCTGACAGTTTCTGTAGCAGAATGCTGTGAGAAACTGTGTCAAAGTTTAGCTGAACCTGTATTCAATTCTAAACCAAATTTTAAGAATAGAAGTACAAGCTTAAAGAAAACAAGATTTTTAGTGTTTTGATGGGATGGGTTGGGAGGACCATTCCAGGCATCAACTTTTTAAAAATGTATTGTCCTTTGGTTATGACAGTAGAAATGTGTGAGCTTATCAGTATCATTAAGAGCAAAGACTTATGAGTTTCTGAGAAATGGGCTTCTAGCTTTGAAATGACAAATAACAGCCTGGATTTAAATAGAATCATAGAAACACCGAATCATAGCCCAATGATTTGGGCTAGAAGGGACCTTAATCCAGTTCCAGCCCACTGCCATGGACAGGGACACCTCCCACTAGAGGTCTCACCAGAGTGGAACAGAGGGGGAGAATCCCCTCCCTCACCCTGCTCATTTTCATTAAACCATTTCTGAGCTCAAACCCTGATGTTCCATATTTGCCATTTGTTCTTTTTTTCGTCCTGGATTGCTATTTCAGGGCATCTTTTGCAAGTGAAACCCACATCCATATTCTTTGATGGTTAAGTTGGAAAACTCGTTCTGAAAGGACATTTCAGATTTGGTAAAAAAATATAGAATAAAGAGGTTAATTAACAGAATGCTCAACAATCAATCACCTTCAGTTAAAATTTAGCTATAGCTAATGCAGTCACAAGCTTGTGACAGTCTCTGCGCTCCAGGGACAAGTCAAATACATAATGCAAATCCACCCTACTTCTCTTCATAACATTAATATTCATTCTATAAAATTTTCATGGTAGGTGAAGAACTGCATTTTTATTTCCAAACAGCAACTCAAGAGATCAGTTTTATGGTAGCTCTTCAACTTTTCTCTTCATTCACTGAACATTTAAGTTTCTTGCACCCCTGATCAGGCAAATACTTTGCCACTTGCTTACACTAAGTGGGTCTACTGAATCCTACAAACAGTGATGAAAACAAATCAATCAATAAAAGAGCTGGCCAAAGGAGACATTATCAAAGATAACTCCTTGGTTGTCAACATTCACTACGGCTTTAGAAACCACCTGAATAAAAGGCAAGGTGGCTTTCAACCATCATCTCTGATATTTCTAAGAGTAGAACTGGCACTGCTAAAAATGTAAATTCTCTATGTTTAGGTATTGCTGAGACAGTACAGATTTTTACACTTCTGCGGTGACCTGTAGGAAGTGATCATTTGTAGACTAGATAACCACTACTGAATTTCAATGAAGTTTAAAAATTTGCTACTTTTAGTTGCCAAAATGCTTTCCTGGAGGTAAGTGTTCAAAGATGTCAGAAATGACTACATGAATACACCTCATTTGCTTCAGCAATAAAAATAGCTTAAATTAGTTTAAATAACTTTGAACAGCAGTGGATGAAGAGCTCTCACATGGTTTGTTCTGCCATGGAAGTGATATCACATAGAAAGGTGAGGCTGGGCTAATAAGTTAAAAAAAAAATCTTGACTCCATGTGTCCTGCAGTGAAGACCGCTCTGTGCTCCACTGGACCCAATCACATCACATGGTGGACTGAAGAAAAACTTTCTAAGTGCTGGAATTTCTGTCATATCTTTCTGAAGGCCTGTGATGCGATGTCCCATGTGTCCAATGTCCAAAACATGTGATGACACCTTCTATATTTCCATCTATCCACAGGCTGGCAAAAACAAAGACCAAAGCTTCTGTACAACCTTTCCCTCAGCCAGCATCTACCTGTATTTACATTACTTTGCTAATATATTAAATTATGAAGTTGGTCCCATCTGCACAACACAAGCAACTGCCTACAAACAGATGACTTCTTCTGGGTTTTACTGTGCTAGCGGCCAGCAGGACCATGATTTATGACTATAATACAATGTAAGGACTTGTGTGAGTGCTCTTTAACTTCTCTTAAAGTCAGTCTGGATAGTGCAACCCCCTTGGAGCTACTTCAATGATACTTCATGGGTAAAAGGCAGAATTAATGACTTGAGGAAGGACTACCTTTGGCCAGAACAGCCGCTTGAACAACTCTCTGTGGCTGCAGAGCAGATTAATGTGGTTGCAAGAGACTAAAGAGCTCTCAGATGTTGGTACCCAATGATGCTAGCTAGGATTCATGGCATTTTCCATGTTTGATAGCATCCAGGAAAATTAACGGTCAATCACCTCTCTTCCCATCAATGTGCAAGTAACTCAATTGCTACTTGTGAACATAAAGCAAAGGTGGAGCTATATAATGTTTTTTGGTATTTTTAAACTTGCCTTTTTAAACATGGTTTTTGTCAGTTCATTTTTCACTTCAAATTTTGAGAGTGCAACAACAAACTAACTATTAGAGAGTACATTAGATTAAATTAATTTTAATAACACTACAGTTACTCATCAGTCCTATGTTACTTAATACTCTCTGAAAGGTTGTTTTGAAAATTAGATATTTCCATTTACTGGCAAGGTCTGGATTGAAGAGAAATGTTGTTTTATGCAGCTAACTGTAACTGAAATTCACGATACAGAGGCTATAAATCAAAATTAAGTAAACAATTTTGTTTAGCACATAGACCTTTTTCTCCATGCTTCAGGGCCTTAATACTGATTTCTTTTACGCTGACCTTTGCTCTTGAAAATTAACTCTCCTGTCATTGTCTGCCAGGTTTCCGTAACTCTTCATGCCACATATACTGTCCATTCTGCTGTGTTCTCAAGATATTCTGTAGTGTGTCTTTCTCCTTCCCAGCTCTCTTTCTCTGCAAGCCTTGAGAAAATGCCTGAATAAAACCCCAGCCTAAACAAAAGTTTTTTTCTCTCCCAAAATAACTCAAGAGTTTCTATAATGTGTTCATTTAACTTGCTCCCTCTATGTTTTTATGTCCTGCATTTTGTTTTCCTCTGTTTCACAGCAGTCTGAGTTAAGCTGCAATCCTTTCTTACTCAATGAACGAAAATGTTAGAGAATCACAGAATCACAGAACCACTAGTTTGGAAAAGACTCCCGGGATCATCAAGTCCAACCATGCCTATCAACCATTAAACAATGCCCCTGAGCACCTCATCTACCCATCTTTCAAATACCTCCAGGGAAGGTGATTCATCCACCTCCCTTGGCAGCCCCTGCCAGTGCCCAATGACCCTTTCTGTGAAAAATGTTTTTCTAATGTACAGCCTGAAACTCCCCTGATGGAGCTTGAGGTCATTCCTCCTTGTCCTGTCACATGTCACTTGGGAGAAGAGACTAGCTCCTTCCTCTCTACAACCTCCCTTCAGGTAGTTATAGAGAGCAATAAGGTCTCCCCTCAGCCTCCTCTTCTCCAGGATAAACAACCCCTGTTCCTTCAGCTGCTCCTTGTAAGACTTTTTCTCCAGCCCCTTCACCAGCTTCGTTGTTTTTCTCTAGACTCGTTCCAGAGCCTCAACATCCTTCTTGCAGTGAGGGGCCCAGAACTGAACACAGGACTCAAGGAGTGGTCTCACCAGTGCCAAGCACAGAGGGAGAATAACCTCCCTGGACCTGCTGGTCACACCGTTTCTAATACAAGCCAGGATGCCACTGACCTTCTTGTCCACCTGGGCCACTACTGGCTCTAGTTCAGTCGGCTGTCAACAAACACCCTCAGGTCCCTCTCCTCCAGGCAGCTTTCCAGCCAGGCTTCTCCTAGTCTGTAGCTGCACAGGGTTGTTGTGCCCCAAGTGCAGGATCCAGCATTTGGCCTTGTTAAACCTCATGCCATTGTTCTCAGCCCAGCGATCCAGTCTGTTCAGATTCCTTTGAAGAGCACTGAAGAGAACTATGAGAGTTAGTGAGAGTGGAGAACTATGAGTTGGAAACTATGAGAGTGGTGAAGCACTGGAACAGGCTGTCCAGGGAAGCTGTGGCTGCCCCATCTCTGGAAGTGTTGAAGGCCTGGTTGGAGAGGCCCTTGAGCAGCCGGGTGTGGTGGGAGGTGTCCTTTCCCATGGCAGAGGTGTTGGAACTGGACAATCTTTAAGGTCCCTTCCAACTGAAACAATTCTATGATTCTATGTGTTGAGAAGTTTATGAAATCTGCACTGAATTTTGTGCACAGAAGTACTATGGGGTTTGAAAACTGGATGAAAGACAGCAGCCTTATTTAATTTGAGAGGAATCTCTTCTGAAAGAGTCAGAAAGTGTTCAAATTTTCACCATCCTCCCAAACAGAACAATGTGAAGTACCTTTCATTTTCCTGTTTTGAGTCAGCATATGTTCTGAGTTGCCAAACATGCGAATGAGTGTACAACTCATATTATTCCTAAGTAGATTGCTGAGTGACATTTTGAATTATGTATTCCTACTGTTGTGCCTAACCCCCTTCCAGCCTCTAATTGTGGGTCCCTTTTTGTGCATATTAAGCAGTTTTCATCTTGACTGAATTCTAATTTTATCTGAACCTTTGCAAGTATGTCTGCTAATTTTATAAAAAGATAATTTTGCATTCATTTTGAAAGTAGAACGTGTTTTCAACAAAATATTTCTGTTTCATAAATGTGAAGTTGCAACTCTCCTAGCTTTGTCACTCAAGAAGACTTTTCTAATGTTCTGGTTTTGAATATTTATGAGGTACACATTAAACTCATCCCTTGTTTTCTGTAGTTTATAGTAGCATCTTGGCTGGTGTCACAAAAAGTGTGGCCATCAGGACCAGGGTGGTGATTGTCCACCTAGACTCGGCATTGATGAGGCCACACTTTGAATCCTGAATTCAGTTTTGGGTCCCTCAATAAAAGAAGGACATTGAGGGGCTGGAGCATGTCCAGAGAAGGGCAACAAAACTGGTGAAGGGGCAACTGAGAGAACTGGGGTTGCTTAGCCTGGAGAAGAGGAGGCTGAGGGGAGACCTTATGACTGTCTATAACAGCCTGAAAGGAGCTTGTAGTGAGGTGGGTGTTGGTCTCTTCTGCCAAGTGACAGGTGATGGGAAAGAGGAAATGGCCATAAGCTGCACCAGGGCAGGTTCAAATCAGACATCAGGAAAAACTTTCTCAGCCTGTCCTCACAGGGAAGGTGCTCCAGCCCTCTGATCATCTTTGTAGCCTCCTCTGGACCCGTTCCAAAAACTCCGTATCCTTCTTATATTGAGGATTCCAGAACTGGACACAATACTCCAGATGAGGTCTCATGAGTGAGGAACAGAGGGGCAGAATCCCCTCTCTCGACCTGCTGGCCACGCTTCTTTTGATGCAGCCCAGTATACAGCTGGTCTTCTGGGCTGTGAGCGCACACTGCCCGCTCATCAATCAGCACCCCCAAGTCCTTCTCCACAGGACTACTCTATGTTATATAAGAATCATGATAAGGTTTCTATGACGGCAGTGGATCCTAACAGAAAGACACACAGGCAGGTTCTCCATTCCCATGACCATACTGCCGGATTTTAGTGAGAAAAATTAACTCAAACACATGTACGCAGGCAGACTATATGTCATAAAAGTCTCTAAGCCACAGTAGTAAGCACAACAATGACTAATAGATGAGAATCGAAATACTGTTCAGACAGTAAAATAGTAATTAAATCCTATTTAAACATTTTCCTTGTGAAGTAATGGTACCTCTGAACAATAGTCCTGGATTCAACTGGATTAGTTAATTTTCTTCAGCTTCTCATACTGGGGAGAGACATGGTGGGGATTGGACATGGAACCCCAGAAAGAACTGAGTTAGAAACTGGGACTCATTTCCTAAACAGTCTCATAGGCACCTAGGACAAAGATGATGGCATTGAGAGAGCCTCAAGGACAATCAAATGGTACAACGGATTGTTAAAGAATACACTGAGAGAAATGGATGGGGTAGTGGAACCTCCAAACATTGGGATACATGTTTATCAAAACCTACCTGATTAGTTAACACCTTGGTGATCTACCAATCAAGCTGGTCCAACCCAATCTATGCTTCCACATACCATAGAAGAGGATAAAATCCCCGTAGGGTACATCAAGAAGATGTCAGGGAAGACAGCTTGGGTTGGCCTTGCCTCAGGCAAAGCAAAACCTGTCCACAGGATCATTTTGCTCAAGGACCTGCATGCACTTGGTAGGTGATGCAGAGGGATGGAGAATCCCAGTGTGTAGCTCATAATTTGATTTTGGGTGAGAATAACCAGCGAATTAAATTGTACACTGATAATTGCTAAATAACCCTGTTGTTATATGTATCAGTGGTATTACAGTAAGAATCATCCATACTAATTGCATGATTTAGGGATTGGTGGGAATGGTTGGACTCGACGATCCAGTGGGTCTCTTCCAACCTGGTCATTCTGTGATTCTGTGATTCTGTGATTCTGTAATGAAGTTTGAACTCTGATCAGTTTGAACTGAGCAAACTGAGCAAACTGTAGTGGTGATGGAACCAGAATTGCCTTCAGGAGCTGGTGCCCAGCAACTTCCTTGAGACTGATATCTTCAACTATGGACATGGATCATAGAATCATAGAATCACAGAATCACTGGGTTGGAAAAGATCTCTCAGATCATCGAGTCCAGCCATACCTATCTGCCACTAAACCATACCCTTAAGTAACTCATCTACCCAACTTTTAAATACCTCTGGGGATGGTGACTCAACCACCTACCTGGGCAGCCTCTGCCAGTGCCTGATGATCCTTTCAGTGAAAAATTTTTTCCTACTGTTCAATCTAAACCTCCTCTGGCAGAGTTTGAGGCCACTCCCCACCTTGTCGTACCACCTGTTACTTGGGAGAAGAGACCAACATCCCCTTCTCTACAACCTCCTTTCAGGTAGTTGTAGGCAATGATAAGGTCTCCCCTCAGCCTCCTCTTTTCCAGGCTAAACAATCCCAGGCCCTTCAGCTGCTTCATGTAAGACTTGTTCTCCAGCTCCTTCAGTGGCTTTGTTACTCTTCTCTGGACACGCTCCAGAACCTCAACATCCTTCTTGCAGTGAGGGGCCCAGAACTGAACATGGTATTAGAGATGTGGCTTCACCAGTACCAAGTACAGGGGCAAAATCACCTCCCTGGACCTGCTTCCCATCATATCACATAGATCAACTGCAAGCTCTGGATCTCAGCATGCAACAATCCAACACCACACATCATCTCTCCTGCCCTTAATGATGAATGAAGCCCAAAGTCTTACATGAACTTAATAGATTTTGTAGAGGGATGGCACATAGACTAAATAAATGATATATGTGATAAATGCAAATGAAAGAATACTTTTAAAAGAGCATAGTTGGGTGAACATTGAATAGAATATTGCTCCTGTTGGCTGTTGTGCTTTTCTGGAATAAATTATTGGTAAACCTGACAAAACAGATACTGTGCCAGCTCTTCAGCTGCCACAGCCTCAAACTTGGTGCACTACCTTAAATGGACATCAATCCCAGTTTAACCTAATGGGCTGGACCGTGGGCTGGCGTGGCTGGGAAGCAAACACGCTGTTTTCACTGTAGGTGTGGTAACCTCCACAGAGAGTTGCAGCAGAGGGCTGGGGAAGCTACCTGCTTAAATTGTTCCAGCATGAATCACCACAGTTTTCTTGGTGGCACCCTACTTTAAGGCACCTTTATGCAGTTAGCTTGCTGTTTTGTTTGTGAGTAAAATAGCTTTTTGCTTCACACACTGCTGAGCATTAAAGAGCCTGCAGTTCGGTCTCCAGCATTTCATGTTGCACAAAATTAGTGTGTATGGTGACCTGAACAATCAAATTGCCTTCACACGGTCATCACATATTTTCTTACTTCCTCTGTCTTTCTCTTTCAGGGCTCTACCAGCACGATAGCTTTAATGAATACCCTTCCTGAGAAGGTTGGTGTGCTCTCATAAGAACACCAGTAGTGTAAAAGGTCTATTACTTAGTAAATTGCTGAAAAAACAAAGCATGGAACAAAATTAAAACCGACATATTTTTTAAGCTCTCACCTAGTTCATCTTCCTTAATCCATCCTCTTCATATATTGCCTTTCCCAGCAAGCAGTTTTACCTGAGTTGCCAAGTTACTTTTAATTCTAGACTGAACCAATCCACTCTAACTTGTCTAAGGTTATACTTAGAACCAATCTGTAAACCTCTTAAATATGGGAAAAAAAACCCCTCTCATTATTATGGTGGGTGTCAGATCATTCAAACTGGATTATCTGCACCAATGTAGTTATTCCCTTCAACCTTAAAGCTAAAGTAGAGTGTGGAGCTTGCACATTCCCTGTGCAATGTGATTTAGGACCTGTACACAGTCATGTGGTGTCCATTTGATCCTGTTCTCACCACTGAAAATTTAGAGGGAAGACAAGCAAACTGTAGCATCTAAAGAGGTTGCCACCTGAAGCTACTTGGTCCTTCATCCCTCCTTTTTTCCCTGACAAAGGTTACAGCTGCCTTAGGAGAAGGACAGCACAGAACATGAGAATGATCTTCAAATTTTTGATATGATTTCGATTAAAATATTTTTTTATAAAGTTTTGATTAAAATAAACCATCAGGTTTGGGACTGATACAGTAACATGTGAACTTGCCTTTGATCCACCTAACTCCTGTCTGGGAGATGGTTTTCAGGCTGAGCAGTTGTCGTCCAGGTCATGACATTGCCTATAATGGACTTTGTTTTGTAAACAGCAGCACACTCTGATAATGTTTTAATCTTCTAGATCCTCAGGATCCTCTCAGGAGAGGCACCCCTCTGTTTTCCCCCATTACCTCCTTTAATCTTTCTTAGGTAAACTGGATTGGTTAATACAACCTGACAATACATGGCTACGGATAATAGTAATTTCAGGCACCACAGACAGACCTAAAAGAGGATCCATGTCCACAATTTAAGGTATTAAACTGGGCAGCAAGAGTGAGCAACCTTGGGCAAGATAAAGTGTTTCCCAGACACAATTCTCTGTACTCACCTTGACTGAAGGGATGACTAAGTTATGAATGAACCTGCTAATGGCCATTAATTAAATAACCACATATCAGTCCTGCTTTATTTTGACAGGCCTAAAAGCTTTGGGGTCAAGTCTGCTTCCTCATCTTGCAATGGAGTTAGTAAACTCAAAAGAAGGGAGAAAGCTAGATCAAAATAGATGACTGTGAGCAGTAAACACTACAGCCACACCAGCAGAAGCCGTTTTTGCTGCTGAGTCAGTCTCCAATGTGAGCATGAGTCAAATCCCTTAACTGTGGCAGCACATCCACGAAAGATTTCTAGCTATAGCAACTTATCGGGGCTCCTAAGCAAAGCCTAAAGTAGGAAAAACCCTCAGCATTTAAAAATTAAACTGCTGACAGAAGGGAATCTTTTCAAACAGGAGTAACACAAGGTTAATGTCTAGAATAGAAAGACTGTTACCTTACAGGGATGCTTTAGTGAGAAAAATTCATAGTCATGGAATACTTTGTGTTGGAAAGGACCTTAAAGATCACCCAGTTCCACCCCTCCTGTCATGGGCAGGGACACCTCCCACCAGACCAAGCTGCCCAAGGCCCCATCCAACCTGGCCTTCCACACCTCTGGGGATGGGGCAGCCACAACTTCCCTGGGCAACCTGTTCGAGTGTCTCATCACCCTCATAGTGAAAAAATTCTTCCTGCTGTCTAGTCTAAATCTGCCCCTCTCCAGTTTATACCCATTGCCCCTAGTCCTGTCACTACAAGACTTTGTGAACAGTCCCTCCCCAACTTTCTTGGAGGTCCCTTTCAGTTATTGAAAGGTCACTATATGATCTCCTCAGAGACTTCTCTTCTCCAGGCTGAACAACTCCAACTCTCTCAGCCTGTCCTCGTACAGGAGATGCTCCAGCCCTCTGATTCTTCTTGTAGCCCTCATCTGGACCCGTTCCAACAGCTCCATGTCCTTCTTCTGTTGAGGATTCCAGAACTGGAGACAATACTCCAGGTGGGGTCTCACAAGAGAAGAGTAAAGGGATAGAATCCCCTCCCTTGCCCTTCTGGCCACGTTTCTTTTGATGCAGCCCAGGATACAGTTGTCCTTCTGGGCTGTAAGCACCTATT
The DNA here is from genome assembly GCA_033459285.1 of Clamator glandarius. Classification (NCBI taxonomy): domain Eukaryota; kingdom Metazoa; phylum Chordata; class Aves; order Cuculiformes; family Cuculidae; genus Clamator; species Clamator glandarius. The sequence goes on from JAUNZM010000582.1 coordinate 957,440, forward strand.
GTCGGCTCATGTCAAACTTCCCATCAACCAGCAACCCAAGTCCTTCTCCTCAGGGCTCCTCTCAATCACATTGTCCCCCATCCTGTATTGAAACCAAAGATTGTCTCGACCCAGGTGTAGCATCTGAAGTATCTGTTTAAAAACACTCACCTGTATGTTACTTTATTTACTTGCCCATAGTTTGTGCTGCTGAAAAATTTCTAAAATTCTTTAAAAACATTTTAAAAAAAGCATCAAAATGTGCCTGGATCCTGGCTTGTCACTCAGAGACAGCAGTCATTTCCGATGCACGCATACACAGAGAATTGCATATGTAAAATCTACTCAGCCCTGTATGATGAGCCTGCAATCAAAAAATGAATAGCATTAAAAAAAAAAAGAGGGATGGAAGAAATGTAACGATTTCAGTACGCAGGCACTGACTCTGTGTTTTCCATAAAATATGAAGGCATAACCAACCTTATTTTTTCTTTCGGTGACCTAACCTCGAACGAGTTTTTCATATTCTCCTGATTCCACAGGCAAAGCCTGCAGTTCTTAAAATATATGTAAATAAGCGTTAGTTACAAAGACAGTCCAGTCAGAGGTGTAATGAATCCAAATAGATTTAGCCTTAGCTCAGTTCAGTGTTATTTTCCAAGCTCCTCTCTTCACATGCAAGAGTCATGCATTTAGAACAGGCTGCCTGAGGTCATAGACAGGATTTAACGAGTGCAAGCCTGCTTAAGGAGGCCGATTGGAACTGAGTGGATACAGGGCCTTATTTATGACACAAACATAATCTCAGTGAAATTGGTTTAGGTCTTGTTCGTGTTTAAGAGGACTGTGCTACCCTTATGCAATATTTGCATTGGAAAATAAGAGATTTGCATGGGAGTGAATCACTAAAATTATTCACAAGGCATTACACGATTTTACAGTGGATCTTTCATAAGGGAATCAGAACGGATACTGTGGCATTGACTTCAAAATCAAATTTGGATGCTGTATGTGATGTTTTGTTCATTTTTTTTTAGTAAAAAGACCATCATTTGGAATTTAAAATAGAAATCTCTTGCCTTTTAAATAATACCTTTTGTTCCAGAACACTCGCAACCTATCTATCTGCATCATGGTGTTAGTGCAGGCATTGAACACGGAGAAATGATTTAGGCAGAATGAGAAAGCAGCGTTTGGAGCACATAAGGTCATCTCTTGAATAGGAGGATTTTCTGCGAGCAGCTGCCACTGCTGAATCCGACCAGTGACTGGAAGGCACCATGCCAGAAGCCAGGACTTAAAAAGATCTTCAGGCTGGGGAGCACAAAATTGAAATGGAGAGGAGCTGATCAGCTTTTTTTCTAGTTTTAAAGATAGGTCAGGGAGGTGAATCGGGCAAAGATTGATGGGGTTGGCACTTCTGGGTTTGTCTGCGGGGAAAGCCACACTGAGGTAAACTTAATTAGCTTTGAAACCAGTATAGTTGCTGTAGTGCTTGTCCATGTTATGTTCCTTCTTGGTACAAGAGGATGTTTTCATCTTCAAGCTGTCAGTAAAATATTCAAGATAAATGGGAAAAATCAGTCTTACTCCATCAGAGAAGCACACATATGGAAGTTTCCTCTGGTACAAAGTCAGGACCAAATCCATGCTAGGCAAAATTTATTATAATAGCCTTTCCTGTAAGACCTCGTAAGATAGGGAGACCCTTTATGAGCAAGAAAAGTGTCTTACCTATGTAACACACACCAGTGTGAAGTGCAAAATAAGCTGTATCACATTTGTGTCACAATAAATGGGCTTCCCCTTGGGCTTTTTACCACTATAAAAAGAATGCAAGACAAACCACCTCAGTGACCATTTATACAGCTGCCAAGTGTACTTGTTACGCCAGCCTCTGTGTTTAAATTCACATCTACCTGCTTTTATGCTATGCCATTTGCAAGACCAGTCCTGCAGAAAGCTGCCATCAGCGATGCTCATGCAATGTTGAGTCCGTACTGTGGTTACTACTCATGTTCTAATGCAATAGTGAACACAAAGAAGAACATGGGTAACACATGGTTTTGCAGAGATACCCAAAAGGACATGACTCTGTTGATTTGGACTTGACTTTCCTAAAAAGCTTCGTGATTTTTTTTAACCTTAGAGAAATCAACATGTGACAGATCCCCTTGCACTAAAAACATAGTCAAGATAAGGTGCTTTAATTTTGTACTGAGGTGAATTTTACAAGGTCAGTCCCAGGCAAGAGGATAGGACTGACCTTGATGAATTGTGGTAAAATTAAAGTATCCAGCAACTTGGGTACATTTCTAGTTTGGCATATCTGACATATATTAGTGATTTTAATGCAAAAAAAAAAAAAATCACATCTTTGTTTTTAGCAGTAAAGACCTAGTCTTTATAATCTGGTTTTGTGTTACACCAGAAGCAATTCATAAAATCACAGGATGGTTTGGGTTGGAAGGGACCTTAAAGATCATCCAGATCTAACCTCCCTGCCATGGGCAGAGACACCTCCAACCAGACCAGGCTGCCCAAGGCCCCATCCAACCTGGTCTTCAACGCTTCCAAGAAGGGAGCATTCACAACTTCACTGGGCAACCTGTGCCAGTGTCTCACCACCCCCAGGATGAAGAATTACTTCCTAATGCCTACTGTAAATCTTTCCCCTTCCAATTTAAAGCCATTCCCCCTCATCCTATCACTACATAACCTTGTAAAATTCTGTAGTCCACCCTCAACATTGCACAAAGCTCATCAAAGAGACCTGAACTATACATATGACTGAAATGTGCTGTGACTCTCTCTAAGACAAGTCCTCTGAAACAGGGAGCAGTATGGCCCAAGTGTTTCATTATCCTCAGTGATGCAATTTGCATTTGGAATTAGCATGTCTGCACAGTGCTCTGGAAGCACTATGTCTACAGAGCTGTTACAACATTGCTGCTTTGCATTCTTGGAAGATTCCACAGTTTATTTCTTTGTTCCTCTGTTTTTTTCCCCATGTTGCTCATTGTGAAAGATCCCACCAGAAGGCAGTGGAGTATTTCCCACGACTTCTTTCATTTCATCACAAAGTTCCAGGTGAGCTCTGTTTACAAAGGACTGTTGGGCATCAGGCAAAAAGCACTGAAGACCACTGAGAGGTTCTTGGTGCTATTTGTATATCTTTAGGGACAGGGATGTGTGCACTGTTGAAGCTGAGCAGACACAACTGACTAAACTAAGCGTGATATGGTGAGGCTCAGTTGTGATGCAGAACAGGGACAGCAATATCAATAAGTTTTGGGAATATTAACGTTCAAGAGCCTTAAATGGAGAAATTGCCCTGCAACAGTAGGAATGGAACATACCTTAAGAATTTCTCTTGGCGTGGTCAAATACATTTTCATCTGAGGGCGTGCTGTTCTCATTTGGTCACCATTTCTGCAGAGAGAAATGCATGGGAAAAATGGTCAGGAGAATTTTTCACAGAAAGGGTCATTGGGCACTGGAGCAGGCTGCCCAGGGAGGTGGTTGATTCACCATCCCTGGAGGGATTTAAGGCATGGGTGGATGAGATGCTAAGAGGCATGGTTTAGTGTTTAATAGGAATGGTTGGACTCAATGATCCAGTGGGTCTCTTCCAACCTGGTTACTCTATGATTCTATGATTCTATGATTGTGAAGGAGTCACGTACACAAAATGAAAAACTATCTGGCTTATATGAGTTGGCAACACACAGGCCAATAACTCATTTATTGATGAGTTTAAGTATTTGAAGGTAGCTAATGGTGTTTAGGTCATTAGATTTAGAGCAGACATAAGGAGGAATTTCTTCATGATGAGAGTGGTGAGACACTGGAACCGGTTGCCCAGGGAAGTTGTGGCTGCCTCATTCCTGGAGGTGTTCAAGGCCTGGTTGGATGGGGCCTTGGGCAGCCGGATCTAGTGGGATGTGTTCCTGCCCATCACAGCGGGGCTGGAATTAGATGATCTTTTTGGTCCCTTCCAACTTAAACTATTCTATGATTCTATGATTAATGTGACTGATAAGGCTATTCTCACTTCAGATTGTACCTAACAGAAGGGGACATTTTTACTATGATGTAGCAAAACCAGGATCACCATGGCAGACTTAGTAATATTAGAAGTGATGGGTAGACTAAGAAACCTAAATTTTTAGAAATGCTGGGCTATTTTTTTTCTTTACGGGCAAATACAGAAAACAATAGTTCAATGGTTATTCTTCTCTGTCCATAAGAACTAACATACCCATACACTCATGTTTTCCCTATTTATGAAGCCTTGCACTAGATGCCCAACTAAAGAACAGGTCATTTATAACCAACCAAAAGGTATGATTTTAAATTATACATCAACAACACTCAAAAACTGGATGCTTGATAGGCAATATCTGCCTCGTGTGAGAATTATTTCCTCTGTGCTATACAGATTCTTTCATAGCAAAGCAGGCAGAGAAACACTGAGACATTTTGAATAGTGAAAGAAAGTAGTGATTGTGCACTCCTCCATTCAATCTAGAAGATAAAGGTTGGGGATAACCTACAATTGAAATGTAAAATAAGCGCAAATTTGTGAACAAAATGGATGTTGTCCTAGGGCAGGAGTAGGGAAATTCATATACGTGGAGGGGTTTAATATATCATACACAAAGATTTCACTGAATTCTGCAAAGCTTTTTACATAATCAAGCAATATTACGAAAATAATTTCAGAAGATACAAGAAAGCTGCCTGGAGGAGAGGGACCTGGGGGTGTTGGCTGACAGCTGACTGAACATGAGCCAGCAGTGGCCCAGGTGGCCAAGAAGGCCAATGGCATCTTGACTTGTATCAGAAATGGTGTGACCAGCAGGTCCAGGGAGGTTATTCTCTCTCTGTACTCAGCACTGGTGAGACCGCACCTTGAATCCTGTGTTCAGTTCTGGGCCCCTCACTGCAAGAAGGATGTTGAGGCTCTGGAGCGAGTCCAGAGAAGAGCAACGAAGCTGGTGAAGGGGCTGGAGAACATATCTTACGAGGAGCGGCTGAAAGAGCTGGGGTTGTTTAGCCTGGAGAAGAGGAGGCTGAGGGGAGACTTCTTTGCTCTCTCCAACTACCTGAAAGGAGGTTGTAGAGAGGAGGGAGCTGGGCTCTTCTCCCAAGTGACAGGGGACAGGACGAGAGGAAATGGCCTCAGGCTCCGCCAGGGGAGGTTTAGGCTGGACATTAGGAAAAAAAAATTTCACAGAAAGGGTCATTGGTCCCTGTCAGAGGCTGCCCAGTGAGGGGGTTGAGTCACCTTCCCTGGAGGTGTTTATGGCACATGTGGACGAGGTGCTGAGGGACATGGTTTAGTGTTTGATAGGAATGGTTGGACTCGATGACCCGGTGGGTCTCTTCCAACCTGGTTATTCTATAAGTCTATGATTCTATGACAAGAATTTATGTGGAAAATATTCTGTGGCACTGTAGAAATTCACTGTCCCTTTGGGCAGATGAATGTGTGCACGTGCTCTCCCATTATGCTCATTTTATTTGTTGCTTTGCAGACTGGAGGGACAAACATCTACCCGCAAACCGCTTTTAAAAAGGTGCTACCTCAATAGATACGTTGTTAGAGGAAGGGTGACAGACTCAGAAACCAGGGGTTTATCTTTGAAAAAAGCATATTTAGACTTACTTGTCCTCTGTCTCCCACAAAACCTGTTTCTGAAGGATCATGATCATTTTCCTGTCCTCTCTCTCCCTTTAATCATGTTAAATTTAACTTTCTTCCAATTTCTCCATCTTTTTATCACTCTGTTGTGTACACAAAATGAGTAAACATGTCATCTCTTGTTTTCCTTTCCTTCTTGCGTAGATTGAACAGGTGTTCATCCAGTGGAGGCACCTGTGGTCACGGTTGCTGCAATGTGGCATGGGAGGGAAAGAAAAAGAAGCAGGTAGTCAGGCTCACAAAAACGTTTCTGTGCAATGAAAAACAAAATATTGCTCTTTCGTTAATTGTGCAATATCCAAAATAGAATACTATCTTTGCCTGAAGATTTCTTTTGTAATATCCATAGGTAAGTCTAAAGTCATCTGCTAAATAAACAGGGTTCTGCAGTCACCGAAGGTTAAAAAAAAATGCTTAGTATCTCCACAGTTATTAAAATAACTGTGTTGTCACAGTTGGTTGATTTATTTTGTAACAACACTGTCCGAAGCTGAAGTCATAATGAAAATAAGCCAGAAAATTTATTCTAGCTTCTTTTTCTGTCCTGTACTTGCTGTTACAATAAACTTGCCTTCTACTCGGCAGGCCACACAGAGCTGCCACCTTGAATATGAATGATTGAAGTAGATAGTAGAATATGAGGGAAAGAAAACAATCATGAAGGGCTGTTCAGCAGACATCAGCTGAGAATTGTTCTACATTTATAAGACGGGGGACTGAGGTCTTGCATGTTGAGGCACTTCAGCATTCAACTCCGAAGTGAAGTGCTTTTATTCTCCTGCAGGTTCTTCAGAAATTTCAGTGTAAACATTCATTATCCAATAGTGATGTAAGACTCTAGCTTTTCAAGGAAGATGATGTTAGTATGCAGGCCTTTTGTGTTACAGAGTCAGAGATGGATGGGAATCTTGTTACCCATCAGGAGACACAAACTCACAAACTGCTGTGAATTTGCAATGAAGTCTATGCACAGTCAGTTCAGTTCAGAATATGTCATTTGGGTCAAGGAAACAAAAGTTATCATAGAATCATAGAATTGTTTGGGTTGGAGGGGACATTAAAGATCATCCAGTTCCAACTCCCTGCCATAGGCAGGGACACCTCCCACTAGATCAGGTTGCCCAAGGTCCCATCCAACCTGGCCTTCAACACCTCCAGGGATGGGGCAGCCACAACTTCCCTGGGTAACCTGTGCCAGTGCCTCACCACTCTCAGCATGAAGAAATTCTTCCTTATGTCTGATAAAATCTTCTCCCTTCCCATTTAAAGCCATTCCCTCTTTTCCTACCACTTCGTGTCCTTGTAAAATGTCCCTCCTCAGCTTTCTCGGAGGTCCCCTTCAGGTACTTGAAGGCTGCTCTAAGGACTCTCCACACTCTTCTCTTCTCCAGGCTGAACAATCCCAGTGCTCTCAGCCCATCCTCATAGCAGAGGTGCTCCAGCTCTCAGATCATCTTCATGGCCCTCCTCTGGATACCATGATGCACAAAATATTCCTTGAAGTCTCCTAACTAGCAGCACTCCAGCTAAACCTGGAAGTCACAGAGTTGTGCGAGTCTTCTTGAGACTGTGTGCAAAATGGGGGTGTATATGTATTGCTTAATCTTTAAGCATCTGTTATGGTAGAAAAAACATATATTAGATACAAATGGATGTGTCTCTAGGAGACATGGCCAAGCATTAGTTCTTAAATGTTTGAGTTCTTACTATCCTCCTTGGAAGAGGCAGTATGATCATAACCACAATAGCACATGAAGGTTGCAGCATAGCCCCAGCATAATGCTTTATGCTTTAAAAGATGGCAGAGATATTCAAGCTTTTGAAGGAAAGGATCATTGGGCACTGAAACAGGCTGCCCAGGGAGAGGGTTGAGTCACCTTCCCTGGGGGTGTTTAAGGGACGGGTGGGTGAGGCGCTGAGGGGCATGGTTTAGTGATTGATAGGAATGGTTGGACTCGATGACCCGATGGGTCTTTTCCAACCTGGTGATTCTATGATTCTATGTAACACATGATACAGGTCTCAAGACTTGTTGCTCGCTCAAAGTCCCTAATTGTTAGAGCTACATTCACAAGAAGAATCTCTGATGCTATGCATGGTTACGCCTTTGGGTCATTCAATTAGGGGGCTGAATGCCTTCCAGTAGCTGAAGAGAATCTCCAAGAAAGCTGGGGACCTTTTACAAGGGCATGGAGTGATGGAACATGGGGGAATGGCTTTAAACTGGAAAGGGGAAGACTTAGATATTAGGAAGAAATTTTTCATGCTGAGGGTGGTGAGACACTGGCATGGGTTGCCCAGAGAAGTTTTGGCTGCTCCATCCCTCCTAGTCTTGAAGATCAGGTTGGATGGGAGGTGTCCCTGCCCATGGCAGAGGGGTTGGAACTGAATGGGCTTTGAGGTCCCTTCCAACCCAAACCATTCTATGACTCTGTGATTCTGTAATTCTATGCCATGATTTCCAGCCTATGGAGATAGGTAGTGAGAAAGTTTTAGCTTGGCTACAGGTTTTGTTGGTATATCCAGCATAAAAAGAGGGAAACTGCTCAATATTCCAAATGCCTTAAATCATTTTATTTGAATTATTTTGCAAGCCAAGCAAATATTATCAAATTGCTTGGTAGATTAAGACGAGTTATTTGAAATGACCTTCAACATATCCCTTCAGATAGCTCTCTTACAGGTCATCCGTGCCACTATGGTTTTATGTAGAAGGAAACATCCATTTCAAGCTTTAAGTTTTGAACAATTTTTAAATCATTAAAAACTTCAAGATTAACATTTGAAAGTGTAGGAAAAAAAACCAAAAATATTTAGGTAAGCCAAGTAAGAAGAGATTGAATAAGTTCAATTAATAGTTATCCGAATTAGAGAATGCTGTCCTGATTTGGAATCATAGAACCGTAGAATGGTTTGGGTTGGAAGGGACCTTAATGATCATCCAGTTCCAAGCCCTCTGCCAGGGGAAGGGACACCTCACACTCGATCGGGCTACCCAAGGTGCCATCCAACCTGGCCTTGAACACCTCCAGGGATGGGGCAGCCACAACTTCCCTGGGCAACCTGTTCCAATTCCCCATCACTCTCATAGAGAAGAAATTCCTCCTTATGTCTAGTCTAAATCTTCCACTCTCCAGTTTATACCTATTGACCCTAGTCCTATCACTCCAAGCCTTTGTAAAGAGTCCCTCCCTAGCTTTCTTGGAGATCCCTTCCAGGTACTAGAAAGTCACTCTAAGGTCTCCTCAGAGCCTTCTCTTCTTCAGGCTGAACAACCCCAGCTCTCTCAGCCTGTACTTCTATGGGAGGTGCTTCAGCCCTCGAATCATCTTTTTAGCCTCCTCTGGACCAATTCCAACAGCTCCTTCTTCTGTTGAGGATTCCAGAACTGGACTCAATACTCCAGATGAGGTCTCACAAGAGTGGAATAGCGGGGAATTAGTATGATTCATCTGATATAGAGTAACGTCAAATATCTACTTATAAACATTCAATGCAAAGCTGTTCAGTTAAGAAATGTAAGTTCTTTCATCAAATTTAACCAAAAATAATAAAAGATATCTCATAGAATCATAGTCCAGCTTGCAATTTTGGTAAAGAAAACGAATGGGTTTAAATATTTTTTGTATCTTAAAGATTCAGAGGCCCAGCTGCTTCTTCTCCTCATGATTATATAACTGACTTTATTTTTCAGTTAAAAAAGAAAAATGCAGTATGGCTGACCAGATGTAGAAGTCTGCAGCGCAAAGAACTAGATCAGGACTAATCACCCTGGGCTCCTTTTATTGTCTGTTGGGAAAAAAAAAAAGGGGAGGGGTGAAGAGAGAAAAAGCATTTTAAGGCATGAGTCATACTATCCTAATGTAGGCATCTAAAATAGGTCAGATTCATTGAGCTCTGAAATGTCTGTTTTTCTCTATGGACAGAGGCACGGTCACCCCAGGGAAACACTGGCATGGAAGTGGATAACTATGTTATCAAGCAAGGTGAGATGAATTCCATCCCGTGTAACCAAAACCAAAAAAAATCTGTAAAAGAATCACAGAATTATAGAATCATAGAATGGTTTGGGTTGGAAGGGACCTTAAAGATCATTCAGTTTCACCCCCTCTGCATTGGACACGGGCACGTCCCACTAGACTTAGGCTGCTCCAAGACCCCATCCAACCTGGCCTTGAACACTTCCAGGGATGGGGCAGCCACAGCTTCCCTGGGCCACCTGTTCCAGTGCCTCACCACTCTCATCATGAAGAAATTACTCCTTATGTCTAGTCTAAACCTGGCCCTCTCCAATTTATACCCATTGCCCTTAGTCCTATCACTACAAGCCTTTGTGAACAGTCCCTCCCCAGATTTCTTGTTGTCCCCCTTCAGGTGCTGGAAGGTTGCTCTAAGATCTCCTCGGAGCCTTCTCTTCTCCAGGCTGAACAACCCCAACTTTCTCATCTTGTCTTCCTATGGGAGGTGCTCCAGCCCCCTGATCATCCTTGTAGCCCTCTTCTGGACTTCTTGAAATGTTGAAGGCCAGGTTGTATGGGAGGTGTCTCTGCCTATCTCAGGGGGGTTGGAATTGGATGATCTTTAAGGCCCCTTCCAACCCGGACCATTCTGTGATTCCTTGATTTGTTATATACTTGATTTCTGTATGACTGCTCAGTACAATAGAGACCAGAGTGATGACAGTTCCATTGCTAGCTGTGGAAAAGAAAAAGCATTCATTGATTAGTTGTGTTTTGCGTTTAGAAAGGGAAATGGAGTCTGTATTGCCAAAGAATCATTTACACTGACATTCTCCTAAATGGATGGTAAAGAGCATCTATCAATTTATTTTAATTGGCAGGACCAGATTTCAGGGTTTTAAAAGGAATCTTGTACTGCTGCTCACTGGCAAAAAACTTTGGCATACTGGAGAAGTCCAAGAGGCTGTGTTGATATTTCAACAGCATAAACAGGATGATCAGAGAAACTGTAGATGAGTTAACTTGACCTTGGTTCCACGTGAAAGAATGGAGCAGCTGATCTGGGACCCTGTCCATAAGGAAATAAAAAATGGTAACGTAATTACTGCCAGTCAACATGACTTTATGCAAAACAGGTTAGGTTAAACAAACTGTGCAGTAGTTTTACGAGATAAGACTTTTGATTATTTGATTTGTTTAATAAAGGTAACCATGTTGACAAAACAATGTCTTTCAGACTTCCATCAAGCACTGATACCACAACACCTTTATTAAAACACTTCAACCAGAACAAAACCAAGAAAACATAAATGAAATGAGACTAGAGTGTATAACTCAGAAATAACTATGCCATGTTTTTACCTATAGCATGAGAAAAAAAACCCCAAATTGGTAATATTTCTAGGGATGGAGATGACAAGACAAGAAGAATTACAAGGACAGAATCATAGAATAGTTTGGGTTGGAAGGGACCTTAATGATCATCCAGTTCCAAGCCCCCTGCCATGGGAAGGGACATCCCCTGCTAGATCAGGCTGCCCAAGGCCCCATCCAACTTGGCCTTCAACACCTCCAGGGATGGGGCAGCCACAGCTTCTCTGGGCAACCAGTGCCAGTGTTTCATCACCCTCATTGTGAAGAATTTCCTCCTTATGTCTAGTCTAAACCTGCCCCTCTCCAGTTTATAGCCATTTCCTCATGTTCTTGCACTATGTACCTTTGTAAAAAATCCCTCCCTGCCTTTCTTGTAGCCCCTTCAGGTACTGGAAGGTCGCTCTAAGGTCTCCTTGGAGCCTTCTCATCTCCAGGCTGAACAATCCCAACTCTCTTGGCCTGTACTTGTCGAAGAGGTTCTCCAGCCCTTGGGTCATCTTCATGGCCTCCTCTGGACACGTTCCAACAGCTCCATATCCTTCTTCTGCTGGAGATTCCAGAACTGGAATACAAGCAGGAAGTGATATAGACAACTTTCTAGCTAAGCAGAAACGATACTGGTATTAACAGTGCCAATTATACTGTATATATTTTGGGAGAATGACATACAGATTACACTTCCAGGACTCTAAAAAATGGCAACGGGGGAAAAATGGCAAAAGGGAGTGGTTGACGATCATTCTTTTAGGGCAAAATAGTAGAGAGTTGGCTAATGTGATCCACGGTTTTACTCCGGAAGGGTCAGAGATGGTCTTCTAATCAGTATGGTGGTCAGATCAAATTAAGCTCTCAGTAGAGAAAGACAAAAACAATGAAAGCTGTTACAAACATTTAATGCTCTGTTTTGGACTATGCACACACAGCAATTACTCAGGGATATACTACAAACCCAGTGGATGGAGAAATGATTAGCAGAGGTTACATACATCTGCATAAATTCCTTCCAGTACCTGAAGGGGGCTTCAAGTAAGCCAGGGAGGGACTGTTTACAAAGGTTTGTAGTGACAGGACTAGGGGCAATGAGTATAAACTGGCGAGGGCCAGATTTAGACTAGAATTTCTTCATGATGACAGTGGTGAGGCCCTGGAACAGACTACCCAGGGAAGCTGTGGTTGTCCCATCCCTGGAGGTGTTCAAGACCAGGTTGAATGGGGCCTCGGGCAGCCTGATGCCCCTGTCCATGGCGGGGGGGTTGGAACGAGATGATCTTTAAGGTCCCTTCCAACGCAAACTATTCTATGATTCTGTGATGAAAAAGGCATAGAAGAACAGCAGGGATTTTTTCCTTGAAGTGTTTGGGGAAACAAGATTTTGGCTGCATTATTTGTAAACAAGATTGCACAACTTTGCTAGCCCTTGTGGTGGCTTTGTTTTTGGTTTTGTTTCTGTACTTATTTTAGTAAGCACAAAGGAAGTGTCAGAGTGAATTAAGAAGCTCGAGACAGTGCTGAAATTACGAGATGTTTAATGGGAAACCCATCCTGACAGTGTCCTGCTTATTTTCCTGTCTCCTACTCCCCATGGATTTAATGTGGAAGAGGTGGAATGGTCTGCTGGTCCCATCTGGGACAGTCATTGTTTGAATAGGAGGACAGAGTTGCCTGTACACACACCCCCCCTCCAATTTCCACCCTTTTCTTCTAGTGTCTCTTCTCCAGGAGCATTGGATAAAGACACTACTTTTCCACTCCTTTTTCCCTTCCTGGAATGCTTTAAAAGGGAAATGATAAAGAATCTCTGTAGGTCTCACCCTGCTCTTGTAGGCTGGAAGGGAGAAAACATATACAAAAGCAGTTTGATGCCAATTTGAGAAGCTATACCAGATTGCATGGAGCCAGCTCCAGGACCATAATCTCTTTATCTTCTCCAGTCTCCAGCACTAGATCTTCAGATAGAAATGAGGGAGCAGGACAAGGGGCCCCTCAATGTTTAGGTTCCGTTTCTGTAGGGAGCCAAACCTGAAGTGCCAGCTTGGAATGAAGAAACAGCTTGGGGTTTGCTAATGCAGTAGGGTCGGTTTGGTTGCTGTAGGGAAAAAGGGATGAAGCTTAACACAAATAGGTGGGGAGATGCATATCTGTTGGTATTACTCAGTACCTGTGGTTGAGATAGTAGTAATGGCTGATAATGTGATGGGGCATCAGACTAGTGCATCAGGTCTTCTTGTGAGGCAGCAGCCCTCATGCTTCCAAGTGTCCTTGGTGTCTACGTTATGGTCCTGCTACCTTCCCAGCCTGGCCACAGAATCACAGAATGGTTTAGGTTGGAAGGGACCTTAAAGATCATCCAGTTCTAACCCTCCTGCCACGGGCAGGGACACCTCCCACTAGATCAGGCTGCCCAAGGTCCCATCCAACCTGGTCTTCAACATCTCCAGGGATGGGGCAGCCACAATTTCCCTGGGCAATCTGTTCCAGTGTCTCACCACCCTCAGCATCAAGAATTTCTCCCTAATGTCTCATCTAAACCTTCCATCTTCCAATTTAAAGCCATTCCCCCTCATCCTGTCACTCCATGACCTTGTAAAAAGTCCCTCCTCAGCTTTCTTGAAGGCCCTTTCAGGTACTGGAAGGCTGCTATAAGGCCTCCTCTTCTCCAATCTGAACAACCTCAACTCCCTCAGCCTGTCTCTCAGCCTAATCTGACATATGATTCTGTATCTGATAAGTAAAACTAGGGATTTGTCAATCAGCTGCATCGACTACATCAGTTCCTGGAGTAAAAAAGCCTGCAGCAAAAATATGGGCCAAAAGGAGAGAAGAGTCAGGCAGGATCAAGTGTACAAATATCATGGTTAGTACATGACATTTGGCAGACTGGGAACTGAGAGACAAAAGCAGGACAGCAGGGATATCAGAACAGCAGGAGACACAAAAAAATCACCTAATCTAATAATCACTGACATTCATATGAAATGTAAAGATCAATATAGATGAAAAAGGATAAAATGGATAGGTTATAAATAAAACACTGATGAACAACATCCCTGGAGGTGTTCAAGGCCAAGCTGGATGGGGCCTTGTGCAGCCTGATCTAGTGGGAGGTGTCCCTGCCTATGGCAGGGGGCTTGGAACTGGATGATCTTTAAGGTCCCTTCCAACCCAAACTATTCTGTGCTTCTAGGATCCATGTCCCTCAGCATCTTCACCATCACACTAAGGTTACTGTGGCCTTTTTAATCCCTTTCCTAAATAGCCTGCAATTTTGTCCTTTCCAAAACAATGACCCAACAGCTGGTGTCTTCCTTCTTTCTCTACCATCATCATCAGACCATCTGTGAGGAGGGAGACAGAAAAAATGAAACATCTCTGTTTTGCTCCCCCACGGCTTCCCTTCCTGGTTAAGTGTCCGTCCCACAGCTGTCCCTCAGCACTCAGAGAGAAATAAACAACTCTAAAATACAAATATTTTCCAATTTTCTGATACTCAGAAAAACGATTACTGGAGCACTTCCCATATGAGGAGAGGCTGAGAGAGTTGGAGTTGTTCAGCCTGGAGAAGAGAAGTCTCAGGGGAGACATTTGAGCCACCTTCCACTACCTGAAGGGGCCTCCAAGAAAGCTGGGGATGGGACTGTTTACAAAGACATGGAGTGATAGGACTAGGGCAATGGATATAAACTGTAGAGGGGCAGATCTAGACTAGACGTAAGGAGGAATTACTTCATGATGAGGGTGGTGAGGCACATAAACAGGCTGCCAAGGGAATTTGTGGCTGCCCCATCCCTGGAGGTGTTTAAGGCCAGGTGGGATGGGGCCTTGGGTAGCCTGGACTAGTGGGAGGTGTCCCTGCCCATGGCAGGGGGGTTGGAACTGGATCATCTTTAAGGTCCCTTCCAACCCAAATCATTCTATCAAATGCAGAATACAGCTGCTGCATTTTGATAAAAAATGCACTAAAAAATTTATAATGAAGGACAGAAATTAATTCAATGAAATTAATGAGCTTGAGCCAAAATATTGTCAATTCTGTGGAATTGTTTTCAAAAAGAAGAGAGCCTCATCAATTGTTCTGTGCTACCAAGTCTTGCCAAAACATGTCAGAGGGGATGTTTGGGAAGATTATACCATTTTTTAAATTACTGAAATCCAGCTGGAGGCAAGATAGCAGTTTAAAGTAATACATTAATTCAATGTGTGTGTGCAGCACTGTTACCAAGTTAAACCTGCACACTGAAAAAACCAAATCAAAATTAATTATAGACATTCTTTGAAAGTAAGAAACTGTACAATCTACCTACTTCTCCCCAAACTGAAAGCAACGAAGCAACTGAAATCAAAGAGATATTAAACAGAATTGTAAAATTCAGTATTATCAGTCTAAAGAATTGGTAATGTAAGGATGCTTACTGTGAATCATATAATCATAGAACCATGGCATCAGAGAATCATAGAATAGTTTGGGCTGGGAGGGACTTTAAAGATCATCCAGTTTCAACACCTCCCACTAGATCAGGCTTCCCAAGGCTCCATCCAACCTGGCCTTCAACACCTTCAGGGATGGGGCAGCCACAACTACCCTGGGCAAGCTGTTCCAAAGCCTCACCACCTTCATCATGAAGAAAATCTTCCTTATGTCTAGTCTAAATCTGCCCCTCTCCGGTTTATACCTATTGACCCTAGTCCTATCACTACTAGCCTTCGTAAAAAAAATCTTGGAGGCCCCTTCAGGTAATGGAAGCCACTCTAAGGTCTCCTTGGAGCCTCCTGTTCTTCAGGCTGAACAATCCCAACTATTTCAGCCTGTCCTCATGGCAGAGGTGCTCCAGCCCTCTGATCATCCTTGTAGCCCTCCTCTGTATCCATTCCAACAGCTCCATCTCCTTCTTCTGTTGAGGATTCCAGAACTGGACACAATACTCCAGAGGAAGTCTCACAAGAGAGGAATAGAGGGACAGAATCCCCTCCCTAAACCTCCTGGCCACGCTTGTTTTGTTGCAGCCCATGATACAGTGGGGACACTGATTTTTAACTCGGTATTTCTTTAAATACAGCCAGTGCGGGAAGGTGGCAGACAACTGTTGGTTTTAAACCTGATTATCCTGCAAGAATACCTAGATCACTTACCCAGTGGCATTTTTCAGCCAATGTTCAATTAACCACTTGACAGCCAACCATTGACTTTAAAACTAGCCAGTCTTTCCACAATCAATAAATCGCATCTGTGTAATTTATACCGATGTGATAGTTACATGTTTATCACAAGTGTTGTGCTTATGCCTTTCTAAACAAAGCAAAGAAGGCAATTTTGTCACAAAGTTGGCCACCATCTCGGGAAATCGTTTCAGGGTAAACTGTTGGGTAGATACATGGGTTGGGAAAGGTAAACCGAAGGCCAAACTACGGTGCAACCCAGGGATCTCTCACTAGGTCCAAGTTATCTGGGAGAAAATATGTTTTTTCTTAACTCAGAATGCTTTGTACCAGACAGGGAAGACACTTTCAGCTCACTGGAGGGTGTAAGAAAAATATATTCCTAGGAAGCTTCATTTTGGAGGCTTCTTTCAGGTCTTTATACAGCTCCAGATGAAGAAGGTCCAAGGAGACCTTAGAGTGACCTTCCTGTACCTGGAGGGGGCTACAAGAAAGCTGGGGAGGGACTGTTTAAAAAGGCTTGTAGTGATAGGACTAGGAGAAATGGGTATAAACTGGAGAGGGGCAGATTGAGACTAGACATAAGGAGGAATTTCTTCACTATGAGAGTGTTGAGGCACTGGCACAGGTTGCCCAGGGAAGTTGTGGCTGCCCCATCCCTGGAGGTGTTGAAGGCCAGGTTGGATGGGGCCTTGGGCAGCCTGATCCAGAGGCATGCATCCCTGCTCATCTCAGGAGGGTTAGAACTGGATGATCCTTAAGGTCCCTTTGAACCCAAAGTATTCTATGATCCTATTCTGTAATTCTAATGGGAACAGAATAAAATGGAAGTGTGTAGGAATGAAGTGAGGCACATTCCTTTACTGTATGATTATAGAATCATAGAATCCCTTGGTTGGAAAAGACCTTTAAGATCATTGAGTTCAACTGTACCTGTCCACTACTAAATCATATCCCCAAGCACTTCATCTATCTGTCTTTTAAACAATTTCAGGGATGGGGTCTCAACCGCCTCCCTGGGCAGACTCTGCCAGTGCCAGAGAACCCTTCTGGTGAAGAAATTTTTCCTGATATCTAAAATTAGATGCAAAAGATGAAATTAAAAACATGTTCATTTGCTATGATTACCTCATTCCATCCCTTATAAACGCTGTTCCTTTGCTTAATCAGCAGTTTAACTGAAAGCACACTCTTCACTTGTATTTGATTTTGTGGTCTCCCTCTTCAGTAATGAAAATGTAATGTTCACATGAATATTTTATTGACATTAAGTGACCATTTTTCTTTGTATCCCTGAGCACTCAGCAGAACATGCATGAATCTTTTTTTTTTGCTATTTATTTTGTGGAAATTACTTGACAGCAATTGTTCAGCTAGCTATTGTCATAGAATCATAGAATCATAGAATCATGGAATCATGGAATTGTTTGAGCTGGAAGGGACCTTAAAGATCATCCAGTTCCAACCCTCCTGAGATGAGCAGGGACACCTCTCTCTAGATCAGGCTTCCCAAGGCCCATCCAGCCTGGCCTTGAAAACCTCCAGGGATGGGGCAGCCACAGCTTCCCTGGGCAACGCGTGCCAGTGTCTCGACACTCTCATAGTGAAGAAATTCCTTCTTATGTCCAGTCTAAATTTCCCCCTCTCCAGTTTACACCCATTGCCCCTAGTGCTGTCACTACAAGCTCTGTAAACAGTCCCTCCCCAGCTTTCTTGGAGGCCCTTCAGGTACTGGTAGGTCGCTCTAAGGACTCCTTGGAGCCTTCTCTTCTCCAGGCTGAAAAACTGCAGCTCTCACATAGGGAAGTGCTCCAGCCCTCCCATCATCCTTGTAGCCTCCTCTGGACCCATTCCAAGAGCTCCATATCCTTCTTATGTGGGGGATTCCAAAACTGGATACAATACTCCAGATGAGGTCTCATAAGAGAGGAATAGAAGGGCAGAATCTCCTCCCTCGACCTGCTGGCCACACGTCTTTTCACAGAATCACAGAATCACAGAATAACCAGGTTGGAAGAGACCCACTGGATCATCGAGTCCAACCATTCCCACCAATACCTAAACCATGCCCCTAAGTACCTCATCCACCCTCACCTTAAACACCTCCAGGGAAGGGGAGTCAACCACTTCCCTGGGCAGACTGTTCCAATGCCTAACCACCCTTTCCGTGAAGAACCTTCTCCGTATCTCAAGCCTAAATCTCCCCTGGCGGAGCTTGAGGCCATTCCCTCTCGTCCTGTCCCCTGTCACTTGGCAAAAGAGGCCAGCACCCTCCTCTGCACAATCTCCCTTCAGGTAGTTGTAGAGAGTAATCAGGTCTCCCCTCAGCCTCCTCTTCTCCAGGCTAAACAACCCCTGTTCCTTCAGCTGTTCCTTGTAAGACTTTTTCTCCAACCAGCTTTGTTGCCCTTCTCTGGACTCGCTCCAGAGCCTCAAAATCCTTCTTGTGGTGAGGTGCCCAGAACTGAACACAGTACTCGAGGTGCGGTCTCACTAGTGCTGAGTACAGAGGGAGAATAACCTCCCTGGACCTGCTGGTCACACCGTTTCTGATCCAAGCCAAGATGCCATTGGCTTTCTTGGCCACCTGGGCCACTGCTGGCTCATGTTCAGTCGCTGTCAACCAACACCCCCAGTTCCTTCTCCTCCAGGCAGCTTTCCAGCCAGGCTTCTCCTAGTCTGTAGCTGCACAGGGTTGTTGTGCCCCAAGTGCAGGACTCGGCATTTGGCCTTGTTAAACCTCATGCCGTTGGTCTCAGCCCAGCAGTCCAGCCTGTTCAGGTCCCTTTGCAGAGCCTCCCGACCCTCCAGCAGATCAACACGTCCACCCACCTTGGTGTCATCTGCAAACTTGCTAAGGGAGGACTCAATGCCTTCATCCAGGTCGTTGATAAAGACATTTTTATGCAGCCCAGGATATATTTGGCCTTATTGGTATTGTTTATAGATAAATATCCTCCAACCACAGTAGTTCTTTCTGCAGGGATCTTGGATATACCCACTCCTCCCTCTTCTGCCCCACAATCCAGCCATTCATGGCAGTCGGTACCAGTGGGTGTGGTGTTAGAGTCACGATGCCCACTGACTAGGAGATGGTTTTGTTCAGTCCTTCTTGCAGACACAACACACTGCATAGATTTCTTGTGCTAACAGCTTTGTTCTCATTTTGTTGTGATGCTTGATCTTTCTGAAATCAATAGTTACATCTAAGCTGCACGTCTGAAAAAAATTATGCTTCAAGAATATATCGAAAAAGAGAGTACACCTGTTCCTTCAGGGCAGTTGTTGCCTTTCGTGTTTTCCGCATGCATGTGAGCTCACTAAAATATGGGAGATTGCTACTTTTCAGTTCTTTAAATTATAGAACCATAGAATGGTTTAGGTTGGAAGGGACCTTAAGGATCATCAAGTTCCAACCTCACTGCCATGGGCAGGGACACTTCCCACCAGACCACATTGCTCAATGCCCCATCCAACCTGGCCTTCCAGGGAGGGGACATCCACAGCTTCCCTGGGCAACCTGTGCCAGTGTCTCACCACCCTCATGGTGAAGAATTTCTTCCTGATGTCTAATCTAAATCTTCCCCCTTCCAATTTAAAGCCATTAAATGCTGAGCACGGCAGCAGTGTTCATCAGTCAGGCAACGGGTACCCTGAAGCTGCTGCTTTTCACCCTCACTGTTCATGGGACTGGAGAACTGCAGTATTTCCTTTCTTTTCACTCCCCACAACAGCAATCTCCCTTAATTCATCCTATAGGTATAATATATATATTAAACAAAACAGAAGGAGGCCCATCATTAATTACTCATCTACAGGTCAGGAAGAGCAACAAGACCTGTGAGGGAAATGGAGAACAGGCCTTTTTGAGGAACGGCTGAAAGAGGTGGAGTTGTTTAGCCTGGAGAAGAGGAGGCTGAGGGGAGACCTCATTGCTCTCTCCAATTCCCTGAAAGGAGGTTGTGGAGAGGAGGGAGCTGGGCTTTTCTCCCAAGTGACAGGGGACAGGACAAGAGGAAATGGCCTACCTCCACCAGGGAAGGCTTAGGTTGAACATCAGGAAAAAAATTTTCATGGAAATGGTCATTGGTCCCTGTCAGAGGCTGCCCAGGGAGGAGGTTGAGTCACCTTCCTTGGAGGGGTTTAACAGACGGGTGGACGGGGTGCTGAGGGACATGGTTTAATGATTGATGGGAATGGTTGGACTCGACGATCCGGTGGGTCTCTTCCAACCTGGTGATTCTATGATTCTATGATACACAATGTCCAGCACAACGGGACCCTGAGGCTCCAGCGAGTTTCCCAGACACTATCTAAATAATGCAGAAAGATGATAATTCTTCTCAAAAGCAGTCAGTCCTTTTGTGGGTGAGCCTTGAAAAAAACAGGCAGGATTTCCCTCTGTAGTGACTCTGTTTCCCCAAATGTCTCTTTATCTCCCTGATGGTCTTGTGCGTGCACAAATTAAACCAGCAGATGTTGTGCATGAGTAAGAATTACACCGATAGCTTATCTCAAACAGTAAGAGTCAGCAAGGATTCATAATCATAGTTTTATAGTCTTTAATTTGCACAATCAAATAAGTGACAGAGAAAGGAAAGATTAAAAAAAAGAGAGAGAAAGAATAATAGAATCATACAATAGTTTGGTTTGAAAGGGACCTCAAAGATCATCCAGTTCCAAACTTCTTCCCACAGGCAGGGACACCTCCCACTAGATCAGGCTGCCCAAGAAGAACTTTTTTCCCTTTCAGCAGTAATAAACCTGAGGCTATTTATAAGGTGTTGATATCACAGAAATCCAATAAAACAGCACTTGAAGTAAACATGAGATCATCTTGACTATTACACTGCCCTAAGTCAGGACAACTGTACTCGTGTCATTCCCAATAAATATTTGTGCAGCTTAAAATGTTCCAGTGATGGGGGCTCTATAAAAAACCCTTGACCATCTACTCCAAAGCTTCTTTACTGCTGTTAGGAACATTATCCTGATATCAAGATAAATGATGGAGGAAACTAGGCTGCCTTCCAAAGTTTGAAGAAAAAAAACTAGAGGAAAAAAGGTTACTACCTGCCCATCACAGGTGGGCTGGATCTAGACGATCTTTAAGGTCCATCCCAACCCAAGCCATTTTGTGATGATTGTACAGTTTTTCAGATTCATGATTCATAGAACCATAGAATAGTTTAGGTTGGAAGGGACCTTAAAGATCACCGAGTTCCAAACCCCTCCCAGTAGATCAGGTTGCCCAAGGTCCATCCAACCTGGCCTTGAACACCTCCAGGGATGGGGCAGATACAACTTCCCTGGGAAACCCGTTCCAATGTCTCACCACTCTCATCGTGAAGAAATTTCTCTTTTTGTCTGCTCTAAACCTGCCCCTCTCCAGTTTATACCCCTTGCCCCTAATACTACCACTACAAGCCTTTGTGATTGCTCCAGGAGGAGTGAAAAACAGCATTCTTCCCACCTCCCCTCCAAAAAAACCCACACACACCCTCCTAGTTTAACAACTCTTTGTTGATGCTCTCAGAAAAGTTCCTAAGGGTCATCAGGAACTGCTGCCTTCCCCGCTCCCAACTCCTCCTCCTTTTTTTTTTTTCCTCACAAAGCTTTTTCTCACAAGGTTTATGCCCCGGGAGGCAGCGGGGACACCGCGGCCAGAGGGTGGCAGCACGCACGAAGGGAGAGGAGGAAAGAGGAGGAGGAGGAGAAGGAGAAGGAAGAGGAGGAGAAGGAGAAGGAGGAGGAGGAGGAGGAGGAGGAGGAGGAGGAGGAGGAGGAGGAGGAGGAGGAGAGGGAGAGGGAGAAAAAGAAGGAGAGGGAGAGGGAGAGGGAGAGGGAGAGGGAGAGGGAGAGGGAGAGGGAGAGGGAGAGGGAGAGGGAGAGGGAGAGGGAGAGGGAGGAAGAAGGAGAAAAACCCAAACCAACCAAATAAAAAAAAAAAAGGAGGTGTTCCAATAAGAAAATCCTGGTGACTGTAATGCACCAGCAGGAGCTGGTGTCTTCCACCCCACCGCCTCCCTGCCTGGGATTAACCCCCAGGAGGGTTAAAAAAGGCAAGGATTTCCACCAACCACATGGAAACCACCAGGATGGGGCTGTGGAGGGGCTCTGGGATGGGGCTGGGGGTCTGGAGGTGTCCAGGGAACCCTCAAGCCACTTTGGGGACCTATTAGTGGAACCCTCAAGCCACTTGGGACCCAGTGGTGAAGCACGGCAATGACATATTCCTCCCTACCTTGAAGCTACTGAAGAAGGGCAACTGTTCTGCTGAGCCACAGGGTGGAGAGGAGTGAGACGAGGATGACCAAACTGGCTCCTGGTCACCCCCCTCACATGTCAGCGCAGGTATGCAGAGTTATAGCCACAGAACAAAGAATCAGAGGTGATCCTGAAAACAGGAGTATTAATAAGATTTATGAATAGAAATCATAATATGTGTTGTACTTGGATGACTTATGAAACTGGAAAACATGAGTTTTGTGTGTTGGAAACAGCTTGATGTATGACCCTGGGGGTTTTTTTTTGGATCCCTACACACTGATGGTTCCGCTGGCAGGAGGGATGAAGCAACCCACCGTGTTCCTTACCATCGGTGCTACTGACCAAAAGTAAAGAGGATAAGAAGCTGGACCAACTGATACCCCAGATGTTATCACTCCAGAAGAAACTGTAAGAGAATGAGAGGAGCTGGTCATAATCGAGATGCCCTCTCAGCTGATCTGAGACCCCCACTGACATCAACATAACATCATGGATCCTTCCGAGCACCAGAGCATCTACAAAATCTTCACCTACAGCAACCTTGTGGAAGCATCTAAAAAGACTTTTATCACTGAACTCCAGCCAGATCATACAGTCCCTCACAAACCCTTATAGGATGCTAATATTGGTCTAGAATTAAGCTTATACTCTTGACTTAGAATTGAGATATTATAGGTAATTATAGGTAATAAACTAAATATTTAAATGCAGTTCTGGGTCCTACTCTGTCTCAGTCAGAGTGTGACAGGTGTCTTCCTAAACTGGCCTTTTGGGGGGTACACCTGCCACATGAAGAATTGTCCTCTCTGGTTCTGTTTTCTCCAAACACCCAGATAATGGACGGTCAAGTTCTGAACTCGCCACTTGAAACACAGATTTTGAGGAAGAAATTATCTGAATGCAGAAAAATAACCACCTCTTTGTCAAAAAAAGAATAAACTGGAAACAAGGAATGCTCTGCATTTTCCTCACCTTTATTCTCCTCCCCTGTAAGAATGCAGAAGCTACTATCTCCATTGTTTCAGTATATATTTAAATTAATTAGTGAAATTAGTATCAGAGAATCATAGAATAGTTTGGGTTGGAAGAGACTTCAAAGATCATCCTGTTCCAGCCCCCGTGCCATGGGCAGGGACATCTCCCACCAGACTAGGCTGCACAAGTCCCCATCCAACCTGGCCTTGAACACCTCCAGGGATGGGGCAGCCACAACTTCCCTGGGCAGCCTGTGCCAGTGTCTCACCACCCTCATCATGAAGAAATTCCTCCTTCTGTCTAGTCTAAATCTATCCCTCTCCAGTTTATACCCATTGTCCCTCATCCTATCACTACAAGCTCTTATAAACGGTCCTTTCCCAGCTTTCTTGTAGCCCTTTCAGGTACTGGAAGGTCACTGTAAGTTCTCCCTGGAGCCTTCTCTTCTCCAGGCTGAACAAACCCAACTTTCTCAGCCTGTCCTCACAGGGGAGGTTCTCCAGCCCTCTGATCATCTTTGTAGCCTCCTCTGGACCTGTTCCAACAGCTCCGTCTCCTTCTTCTGTTGAGGATTCCAGAACTGGACACCATACTCCAGATGAGGTCTCAGAAGAGAAGAATAGAGGGGAAGAATTCCCTCCCTCGATCTACTGGCCACACTTCTTTTGTTGTAGCCCAGGACAGGGTTGGCCTTCTGGGCTGTGAGTGCACATTGTTGACTCATGTTGAGTTTCTCACCCACCAGCCCTCCCCTGCAAGCCCTTCTCTACAGGGTTACTCTCAATGTATTATTATTAGCATCAATAATTACTGAATATGCACAGAGTTGTATAACTGTGACCCCAATTTATCTAAATTCTCTGGAAATCTCTGGGTGCAATATTCACTCAGGCAGGTAATCTTTGCTTAAGAAAAAAGTATTTTCAGAGTATATGATTTCTGAATGTCTTTCCCTCATGTACAGTTGCTTGCACTGGATCAGAGGAAAAAAAAAAAGGCAGAAAATCAGCAGACTTAATTTAAGGGGGTAAGGCAACTGTATCCCTGAGCGTAACTCTTGTTATAGAGGGATAAAACACGCCACAAACAGTTACTAAATGAGTACTATCAACAAACTATTTTGTAAAACTATCTGGAAAGATGGCTTGTCCTCCTCTCCAAATACCACAGCCTTCACAACTGAGTAGTAGCGCAGTCACGGTACATTAGCACTCAAAGGAGCTGAGAAAGGTTAGAGTGAAAGAAGTTGATGGGAGTTCACGTCCTCTTACAGTAAGGTTATGAAATGTATAACCAGAATGACACTGTCTCAGAAGTAGGCAAATAAACGTACAAGGGAATGAACTGACTTCACCTGTTTATGTAGAAGCTCAAGGATATCAAAATATAAATCACTCTGTTTTGTTGGAACAGGTAACTGCACTCTTGATGGTATAAGAAAGTGTTGCTGACGCACGTAATCTTTCTTTACGCTTTTCTCCCATGGCTTCACTACGATCAGCTCTGTGATCCTGGCAACAGGTAGAAGGGAACAGCCAAGCCAAACATCAAACACATCCCTTTCAACTGTGACTCCTTACGCTGATACTTAAAGACCTCTCAAAATGAGATTTAGACTAAGAACAAACAAAAGAAATGTATTTTTATTGAAATTCAACCTCTTCGTGTTTCTCCGAAAGTGTTTTGTGAATAGTCTGGCTGTGACTTTGGGCGGTATTTAAATATAGACGCATGTTCATAGGGCTTGGTGCTTCAATGCAACTAATGTGGGGCTTGAGCATCTCCCATACAAGGACAGGGTGAGAGAGTTGGGGTTGTTCAGCCTGGAGAAGAGAAGGCTCTGAGGAGACCTTCTAGTGACCTTCCAGTACCTGAAGCGGCTATAAGAAAGCTGAGGAGGGACTGTTTACAAAGGCTTGGAGTGATAGGACAAGGGGCAATGGGTATAAACTGGAGAGGGGCAGATTGAGACCAGACAGAAGAAGGAATTTCCTCACAATGAGGATGGTGAGACACTGGCACAGGTTGCACAGGGAAGTTGTAGCTGCCCCATCCCTGGAGGTGTTGAAGGCCAAGTTGGATGGAGCCTTGGGCAGCCTGATCTGGTGGGAGGCGTCCTTGCCCATGTCAGGTGGGTTGGAACTGGATAATCTTTTATGTCCCTTCCAACTCAAACTATTCTATGACTCTATGTGTGCGTGTGAACCAAAAAACAACGGGACTCTGTGTGTGTTTGGCTTGTAGAAACCAGCTTCCTCATGTAACTTAACCCTGTTGCATACCCCTAGAGGTAATACATTTATCTGACTATTTAACTACTATTCACACTGTCTTCCTGAGCCAATTCAGTGAAGTTCACTCTCTGCAAAACACACTGTGGTCACTTGCTGTTTATCACATAACGATATAGATCAGTAACCAAAACACAGAGTTTAAATACATTCATTCTTAAATGAAATAATCACACTTCTTTCTTTTTTTTAGCTTGGAAGCATGGCAACGTGAAACCAGAAGGGCTCCGTGCCAGCAATACTGTGTTTGCAACATCTAAACTGAACTTCATCATTTTCCTAAGCAAGGGCTGTAATTTTCGAGCCATGTCTCTGCCAGTTTAGGGTGGACGGAGGTAACATTTTACGACTGACATAACAGATGGCAAATGCTCCTCACGTAGAGAATATATTTTGATAAATCTGACCGTTACCCAGCACAGTGTATTTTTCTTGGAGGAGAAAGGAGATGGCTGGAGTAAGGTATGCTGGCAAAAACATAGTTTAGCAGGCAGGAAAGATGCTAATATTAGCACTATTTTGTTGGTCTATTTCCTATATGAGCAGAGCATTCCCAGCAGAGACCTCAAACTAGAAGATAAATGTGGTGAAACAGGGAAGGGGCAGGGCGATATGACAGAAGAAAAGGAACAGGGAAGATAAAACGAGATAATTTTTTTCTTTCATCATGACGGAATTATTCTACTGAGATGATTTAAGCAAACATACTCCGGCAAATCTATTGCATTTACTGAAGACGCTGCTGTCCCTATTTGTCCACCACTCTCTTCTGCCTGAAATTACTTGGTGGAACAAGAGAGCATGTGCTGTGCTTCAACCAACCAAATTCACAGCCCGCTGTATCTCTGAAAACCCACTTATTTCAGAAATGAAAGCCATTGTGGTCCACAACACATGGGAATAGCTGAAGCATAAGACGTGCCAGCCTGTAAAAACAGTGACTTGTAGCTGACAGGTGAGATGGACGAGCGATGGTAGTGCATTTATTTTAATGAAATGCTCCTATAATTACATTGAAATGACCGGGATTTTTTTTTTTTCCAAGGGAGATAGTTTTGAAAAGCAATTTAAAGGAGCTCAGAAAAAAACTCCGAATGAGATAAATCGCCAAGGTAAACTGGGGTCATTTGTTCTAGAGCATCGGTCAAGAAACAATAGTACTTTTGAACCTGAATTATGTGCACACCTGCTTCTCATGGTCTGTGCCCAGGTTATGCATTAAAAAACAAATTCCAAACATAATTATGGAAAATATAACACTTGTAATGAATTGGATGCTGCTATAAACGAACTGCTAAGGATGCTCCTTAATGCAGGAATAAAAAATAGCAATTTCAGCCTTGAATTCTACTCTATCCTAATGCCTTTGCCATAGAAGATGTTTGCAGACTTAGTTCTGCTGTGATAACCAGTATATCCAATGAGGATTGCCCACTCGTGGATGACATATATGGAAATACAGAAGTACATGAATTGACTTTCCTTGGAGTCTTCTCTTCTCCAGGCTGAACAACCCCAACTCTCTCAGCCTGTCCTCGTACGGGAGGTGCTCCAGCCCTCTGATCATCCGTGCAGCCCTCCTCAGGATGCATTCCAACAATTCCATCGCCTTCTTATGCTGAGGGTTTAGTGATTGATAGGAATGGTTGGACTAGATGATCCTGTGGGTCTTTTCCAACCAAGTGATTCTGCAATTCCAGAACCGGCCACAATATTCCAGATGAAGTCTCATTTCATACGATCTAAATTTTCAGTTTCCTTACAATTCTATGTATTTTTTTTTTCCAGGTACCAAAATCAAAGAACATTACCAGGGCAACCATCTCTTTTGGTGAGGAGTTGCTCAGGTACAGAAAGGTCACGGGTACCTTGCCCAAGGTTACGCATGGAATCAGTGGCACGTTGCAAGTGCTTTTTTCATGCTCCTTGTGGAGAGGTCGGTGCCTCAGATCTCCAATTACTTCTCCCCCTCTCCCCTCCCCGCCCTTCACCTTTAAAAAAATAAATAAAGCCAGGTTATTATTCCCTTATATGTAAACGTTAACATAGATGAAAGGGAGAGTTTTTCTTTTAAAAGCTGCTTTATTGCATTGTACTGGTATTTACAGGGGGCTTTTCCAATTCCTACCCCCCCTTTCTTTCCCAGTTAGGAGCTGTTGATTTCTAAACAGGTTATTATGACCCAAACCCCGAAGAATTTCAGGGAGGAGGGAGCGAAGCTACGTGCGGGATGCGGGCGGTCCCGGCACCGCATCCTTTTCATCATTGTACCCCTTTTTTAAAAATCTCTGGCTCGGTTTTACAAACAACCCCGGCTGCTTCAGGAAATCAAAGCGTATCCCGAGGGTATTAAGGGAGAGAATGGAAATTGTGCCCCCCCCTTCACCATTCACCCCCCTCTCCGGCTGCAGGGGGGGAAAAAAAAAAGCACTTGTAAACCCCCAGTGATGTGCGGGACCCCAGTAAAAAAGTGGGAGGGAGCCGTGAGGACCCCCCACACCGTGTTAAAAGCGGGGGATGGTGCCCCCTTCCCTCACCATTCACCCCCGCTCTGGCTGCAGGGGGAGAAAAAGCACCTGTAACCCCCCGGTGATGTGCGGGTCCCCGGTAAAAAAGCGGGTGAGGGACACGTGGGGACCCCGCACAAGGCTTTAAAGTGGGGGAAGGTGGTAAATTGTGCCCCCTCCCCTTCACCATTCACCTCCCTTTGGCTGCAGGGTGGGGGGAGGCACCTATTGACCCCCCGGTAATTAAAGTGCAGGGGTAAACGAGGCGGGGGGGAACCCCTGGAGACCCGCATCTTTCACTTTAACCGCGTTGAAGAGGGGGAAGACGCTAAGTGATGCCTCCTCCTCTCTGTCTAGCATCCCACTCCGGCTTCAGGGGTGGGGGGAAGGCACCCATTTGACCCCCCCGTAATTAAAGTGCGGGGGTAAAAGATGGGGGAAACCCCCGGAGACCCGCATCTCTCACTTTAATCTAAATAGGCGATGCTGGGGGGGGGGGGGAGCTGGAGGTGGGGTGGGGGACACGACGAGCACAAGGCAGCGTCTCCCCGAGCGTTGCGGGGGCGCTCGGCATCCACAGCGGGGGGATGCGGGTGGGAGTCGCCGCGTGTGCGTGTGCGAGCAGGGCTGACGCACACACGCGGGTGGGTGTGCGTGGAGATGGGGGGAGGGATGGGAAAAAAAGAGAAGCTCACGCACTCACAGCGCCCGGAAACGAAATGGGGCGGGGGGAGAGGAAGGAGAGGAGGCTGGTGGGTGCTGCGAGCTACCCCCCATCAGCCCGGGATAACGAGGGGCCGCACCGGCTCGCCTCGCCGCGTCCCGGGAGTGGGAGGCAGGACCGAGGGGAAGGGGCGGGGGGGGCGCGCCAAGCGCAGGGGGCGTGGCTTGCGGCGTCCTCCGCCGTAAGCCCCCTCGCTTTCTATTAGGGCGGCACCGCCTCTCCCTAAGCCACGCCCTCTCGCTATCAATCAGGGCGAGACCGCCTCTTCGCTAAGCCACGCCCCCTTCGCTTTCCATTGGCGGGCGCACCGCCTCTTCACTAAACCACGCCCCCTTTTCTTACCTGACGGCACCGCCTCTTCGCTTAGCCACGCCCACCACACCTCCCATTGGCGGGTGGCACCGCCTCTCGCCTAAGCCCGCCCACCACGCCTCCCATTGGCGAGCGTGGCCGCCCACCGCTCGCGGCGTCCGCCAATGGGAGGCGGCGGCGGCGGCCGCGCGCCCCTCCCTCTCCCGCCTCGGTGTGTGAGCGGCTCGGCGCGGGCGGCGGTCACGTGTTGTTTTGCTCTTTTACTTGGGGCGCCCCGGCTGCGATGTGTTACTTACGGCGAAACTCCCGGCGGCGGCAGGAGCAGCAGCGGCAGCAGCAGCGGAGCCACCGGTACCCGAGCCGGGGAGCCGCCGGCAGCACCCGCTGCTTCGAAGCGACAGCGGAGAACCCCGCAGCGGCTCTGCCCGCGAAGGAATAACTTTTATTTTAACCGCCATCCCTTATCTCTTTTTTTTTTTTTTTTTGTGTTTTTTGGTTTGTTTTTTTTTTTTTTTTTTTTTTTTAATTTCATCGGAGAGAGAAGAGCCGGGCAGCGCTCCCCCCGCCCGCGGGGCTGGGGATGGCGAGCTCCGCCGTGCTGGGGCTGCTGCCCCCCCCGAGCTCCCCTCCCGGCCCCAACCTCAACAACAACAACAACAACAACCAGGGCGTGAGAAAGTGCGGCTACCTGCGCAAACAGAAGCACGGCCACAAGCGCTTCTTCGTGCTGCGGGGTCCCGGCGGCGGCGGGGAGGAGGCGGGGGGGGCCCGGCTGGAGTATTACGAGAGCGAGAAGAAATGGAGAAACAAATCCGGGGCTCCCAAGCGGGTGATCGCGCTGGACTCGTGCCTCAACATCAACAAGCGAGCGGACGCCAAGCACAAGTACCTCATCGCCCTCTACACCAAGGACGAGTACTTCGCCGTGGCGGCGGAGAACGAGCAGGAGCAGGAGGGCTGGTACCGGGCTCTCACCGACCTGCTCAACGAGGGCAAAGCCGCTTGCCAGGGGTCCCCCCACCGCCACCTCGCCTCCCCCTTCTCCGCCTCTTGCGGCGCTGCCGCCGCTTCCCTGGCCGGCGAGGACCTCAACTACGGGCTCGTCACCCCGGCGGCCGCCGCCTACCGGGAGGTCTGGCAGGTGACGCTGAAGCCCAAAGGTTTAGGGCAGAGTAAGAACCTGACGGGCGTGCACCGGCTCTGCCTCTCGGCCCGCACCATCGGCTTCGTGCGCCTTAACTGCGAGCTGCCCTCGGTCACCCTGCAGCTCATGAACATCCGCCGCTGCGGCCACTCCGACAGCTTCTTCTTCATCGAGGTGGGGCGCTCGGCGGCCACCGGCCCCGGCGAGCTCTGGATGCAGGCGGACGACTCGGTGGTGGCGCAGAACATCCACGAGACCATCCTGGAGGCGATGAAGGCGCTGAAGGAGCTCTCCGAGTTCCGACCCCGCAGCAAGAGCCAGTCTTCCTCCTCCTCTTCCTCCGGCGGGGCCGCGGGGACCGGCGGCGGCGGCGGCGCCTCGGCCACCCACCCCATCACCGTGCCCGGTCGCCGGCATCATCATCATCACCTCGTTAACCTCCCTCCCAGCCAGACCGGGCTCCTCCGCCGCTCCCGCACCGACAGCCTCGCCGCCGGGGCCGGCTCCAAGTGCACCCCGTGCCGGGTCCGAACGGCCAGCGAGGGCGACGGCTGCCGGGTGGGCTCGGTCGCCGGCAGCCCCGTCAGCCCCGGCCCCGTGCGGACCCCGCTGAGCCGCTCGCACACGCTCGGAGGCGGCGGAGGGAGGCAGGCGGGGAAGCTGCTGCCGGTGCTGGGCGGGGGCGGCTTGCCGAACAGCCGCTCCATGTCCATGCCCGCCTCGCACTCGCCCCCCTCGGCCACCAGCCCCGTCAGCTTGTCGTCCAGCAGCGGGCTGGGCTCGGAGCCCGCCCCCCCGCATCAGCCGCAGCGCCCGTCCAGCGGCAGCGCCTCGGTCTCCGGCTCCCCGAGCGATGCCGGCTTCATGTCCTTTGACGAGTACGGCTCCAGCCCGGGCGGCGACCTGCGCCCCTTCTCTTCCTCCTCCACCGCCAGCAACCGCAGCAACACCCCCGAGTCGGTGGCGGAGACCCCCCCGGTGCGGGACCCCGCCGGTGGCACCGACTTCTACGGCTACGTGGCGATGGAGCGACCTCCGAGCGGTCGCCTCTGCTACCGGCCGTGCCCCGACGGCGCGGGCGACAGGGGCCATCGCAAGAGGACCTACTCGCTGACCACCCCGTGCCGACAGCGCTCGGCCCCTCCGCAGGTCTCCTCCGCTTCCCTCGACGAGTACACGCTGATGCGCGCCACCTTCTCCGGCAGCTCCAGCCGCCTCTTTCCCTCCTGCCAAGCTGGGGCGTCCCCCAAAGTCACCTACACGCCGTACCCCGAGGACTATGGGGACATCGAGATCGGTTCCCACCGCAGCTCCGGCAGCAGCAGCACCAACCTTGGGCCGCCGACAGGAGCAGGTGGCGCTGGGGGCGACGACGATGGCTACATGCCCATGACCCCTGGCGTGGCCGCAGCCTTGGGCCAAGGGAGCAGAGGTGGTGATGACTACATGCCCATGAGTCCCACCAGCGTGTCCGCTCCCAAGCAGATCCTGCAGCCCCGGGCAGGGCTGGGTGGTGGGTCCCCTGGGAATGGGAGCAGCTACAAGACCAGCTCGCCTGGGGAGAGCTCCCCAGATGAGAGCGGGTACATGCGGATGTGGTGTGGCTCCAAGCTGTCCGTGGAAAGCTCCGATGGGAGGTTGAGTAACGGTGACTACATCAATATGTCCCCTCGGGATCCCCATCACGGAGCCCAGGCTCCCTCCCTCACCCCTCCAGACTTCTTTTTTGCCCCTTCAGGGCATGGGTCCGGTGAGCCCCCCAAGCCTGGCTGCTTTTCGTACAGCTCCTTGCCCCGCTCCTACAAGAGCCAGGGACCGGCGAAGGACAGTGACCAGTACGTCTTCATGAATTCCCCCGGGAGGATGATCCCGGAGGAGGCGGTGGTGTGCGGAGCAGGCCAGTCCCCTGCCAGCACCTATGCCCCCTGCAGCCATATGGTGCCTTCGCCCCTGCGGCACAGCCGGACCGAGAGCTTCCTGAGCCAGCGGTGCCAGCGGGTGGCCCGGCCCAGCCGTCTCTCCCTGGAGACCTTGCGGACGATGCTGCCCAGCATGAACGAGCACCCTCTGCCACCTGAACCCAAGAGCCCTGGTGAATACATCAACATTGACTTCGGGGATGCCGCTGTCTATTCTCCCCCCTCGCTGCCTGCCGACAGCCCAGCCTCCTCCCTGGGCTCGGGCACAGGGCAGAGGCGCTCCCCTCTCTCCGACTACATGAACATTGACTTTGGGTCGCAGTCACCCTCCCAGTCAGGCACGGTTTCGGTGGGTTCCCTGGAAGCGCTCTCACCAGGCTCTTCCTCCAGCACCAGCCAGCCTGACGGGCGCTACCTGAAGGCGGTGGAGGTGGCTTGTTTGTCTAGCCCATCCGATGGTGGGGATTACACTGAGATGACTTTTGGGATGGCTACCACGCCGCCCCAACCCATCGTTCAGAAGCCAGAAAGTGCCCGTGTCGCGAGCCCCACAGCTGGGGTGAAGAGGCTCACCCTCTCTGGGGTGGAGGCTTTCATTCTCTCCAACCCTCCCCCTGACCCCAACCGAGGGGCCAAGGTCATCCGGGCCGATCCCCAGGGGCGCAGGAGGCACAGCTCGGAAACGTTCTCCTCCACCACCACTGTGACCCCCGTGTCCCCCTCCTTCGCACACAACCCCAAACGGCACAACTCAGCTTCGGTGGAGAACGTGTCCCTCAGGAAAAGCGAAGGCCTGGAGGAGGAGCAGGGTAGCAGCCCTATGTGCCGGGAGACCTCGGCTGGCTTCCAGAACGGCCTCAACTACATCGCCATCGATGTGATGGACGGCACCCTGGCCAACTGCGACAAAGCCAGGTTGAAGGCCAGGCACGTCCTGAATGGGGGCATCAACGGAGTGGAGATGAGCGCCTATGCCAGCATAGACTTTCTGTCTCGCAACCTGAAAGAAGCGAGTGCTGTGAAAGGTGAGTAGCTGCGTCTGCGGCTGCTTCTGATTCCTGTTTGTGCTTAGTACTTGTTTCTCACCGCAGGTTGTGTTTTGTTGGGTAGAGTACTCTTCCTCCTCGCTTTCTTAAAAGTCTCCTTTTTTCCCCCCAATGCATGCTATAATGAACAGCCTTGGAGGAACTCACTAGCTTTGTATGAGAAAAAGTTTAATTTGGGGATATTTTTTCGCACTGGAATTCTATTACGTTGTTGTTATGAATTTATATCTCTGGGTACCTCAATAGAAAGCAATGTTTATGCAGTTACTATGAGCTGTTCTTCAGAGGTTTTTTTCATGTAAAATTTTGGAAAGTGTTTGGAAAATGTGACCAAAATAGCTTATGTTAATGCAGCTTCTAAATCCTATTTTAAAATGTAGAATGATTGAGTTAAAAAACAGGATTGTTGGACGGAGGACATTAGATTACAGAAAAATCCTTGGCTGTCTAGCTGGGTAGCTCAATCATACCAGAAATTAATAGACTAAACTCTAATATTTTGGTTTTGAAATATCTTTTCTCTTGCAAAAGTTTAAATCACGGTGAACATGGAATGTGAATTGGAAGAAAAACCAGTAATCTTTCCAAAAGTGACTCTGCCTGAGCTGTCGCGTGTTCTGTCATGCATTTCACTTCAAGGCCCACCCTGTGGTGATGTGGAAGGAGATTCCAGCTGGCGGCTCAGTCCCAGCATGAATGACCAGTTGGCTGGCTTGCTTGGGTATGGATTGCAAATGCTGGGTATTCAGAGACAGAAAACAAACCGAAGAAATCTGAAACACGAGGGTGGGAGAGAAAACCGGAGGTTTTAATTGTGTAGCTGTTCCTTTGTGGAGGTGCTAGTTATGCTGTTTGAAAAAAAAAAACCAAACAAACCAAAAAGAAATGCACCCCCCCCCCCCATAGAAATCCACCTCCTCTTAGCGAGTGAGAGTTTGTACCCGTGCACTTGGGGGCTGGTTGAGGAGGGCACAGACCAGCCAGGCTGCCAAGGGTTAATAGTTAATGACGAGATGCTGTAGGGATTCTCTTTGCTGCAGAATATATGCAAGATGGGGTACTCTAATCCCATGTGCACGTATACCTCTGATATATGTTTATGGGTCTTGCGAGGTGGAATGATGTGCCAGGTAAGCGTAGTTGCTTGGTGGTGAGTAAATATTGCTGCTCAGAGCGGTCAAACAGCGACAGGTTCGTAAGATGCACTCACAGGTTTTGTTTTCTCCTGTTTTCTTAGTAGCCAGTTGATTTTGAAGAAGACAATATTTTCTCTTTTGATAGGAAGTACAGGAAGATGGAAAAGATGAGAGAATCCACCGTTGGCAGAGCGAGCTTTGAACCTAATTAAGGCGAGAGGAGTGTTGAGTGAAATGTCAAAAGTTTGAAAGGATGAACACTTAATTCTGCGTGACGGGAAGGGTTGAGAGCAGAGTGTGATTTGTCTGTTGCCATTAGTTTTACTGGGGTCGTTTTTCAGGGTCTCTGTTTTGACCCAGACCAGTGCGGACACGGTAGTTTCTGCTTTCCTTATCATAGAATCGCTTGGTTGGAAAAGACCTTTGAAATCATCATAGAGTCCAACTGTACCTGCCCGCAACTAAATCAGATCGCGGCTGCATTCCCACCGCTCTTTGCAAACTGATTTTATTTATTTGTTTATTTTCTCCACAAAAAATGAGGAGCTTCCCACCACCCTTTGCTTTGCAAACCGATTTTTTTTTTTTTCCCAAAAATGAACATTATTTTTTTTAATTTTTCCTCAAGCCACTTACAGCCCCAACTTCAAACCAAGCCCCATGTTGGGAAAGAGTTATTTCCACAACATTCCCCAAACTGCTGAAGGGGGTGGGGGGAATAAAAGGGGGAGGGGAGCGGGCGCTAGTTAATGAGAAAACCTGGCATGGATGGGAGTGCGCTCGCAGAGCTGGAATAAGCGGAGGGAACTGACTGCTTTCCCTCCCATCCAGTAAACAAAAGGATGATAAAGTAAACATAGTCGTGTTCGTTTGGTACCCAACGTACAGAGGAGAGAGTTCAGTTCTGTGATGTATTTGTCAAAGGGTGATTGTAGGCTTGCCTTATTTTAATAGTTAATCTGCATGCGTATTTATTTTTCCGCTTTCCCGTAAGCTGTTAAACGCAGACCACACGGAGAAGCGTTCTGGAGAAGCTCATTGAGATCTAATCTCGCTGTAGGAGGGGAGGCTGTCTTCTTGGTTGCCCCCAAGGAACGTGCCCACCTGCTGCGTACGCTCAGGGTTTTGGGGCTTGGAGGTGGCTGCAGCCAATATTGGGCCAAGGTGGTAAGGCAAAAAACTCAACGCGAGCATCAAAGAAGCTGGGGAGGAACTTCTTGTGAAGGCATGGAGTGATGGGATGAGGGGGAATGGCTTTAAGTTGGAGAGGGGTAGGTTTACAGTGGACATAAGGAGGAATTTCTTCACAATGAGGGTGGGGAGGCACTGGCACAGGTTTCCCAGAGAGGTGGTGGCTGCCCCATCCCTGGAGGTGTTCAGGGCCAGGTTGGATGGGGCCTCAAGCAACCTGATCCAGTGGGATGTGTCCCTGCTCATGGCAGAGGGGTTGGAATTAAGATGCTCTTTAAGATCCCTTCCAACTCAAACCATTCTGTGATCAGCAGTCACCAGTGTGCAGGTACCAGTCCTGGGGTTTCAGTTGAATTACCCTTGTGGCAAACCAACTGGAAAAGTCATAGCATAGGGAAGGATAAATATATCACGAAGGACTTTTATCCAAGTCATTAACATTTGCAAATTCCCTGCTTTCTCTCTTGCTTTTCCCTGGGATTTCACCTTGAAGTTTGTTTATGGAACGACTTCCGCCACTGCTTAAAAAGATCACCAAGTCTTGTGCCAGTATATTTCAATTTTTAATGTTGTGATTTTGGGAGATTACTAAGAATTTCATGTTTTATAGAGAAACACATATGCAATCTAGAGAAAACTATATTTTGAGCATGAGCAGGATTATTTTGACATGGCAGTAATTCAGATAGATTTGAG
This sequence comes from Clamator glandarius, assembly GCA_033459285.1. Lineage (NCBI taxonomy): Eukaryota > Metazoa > Chordata > Aves > Cuculiformes > Cuculidae > Clamator > Clamator glandarius. The sequence continues at coordinate 993,824 of JAUNZM010000582.1, forward strand.
AGAAGCTAGTTTTGTAAAAATTAATGGTTCGCGCAAAGTTAGCTTGTATGAAATCAGCATTGTTTTACTTGTTTGCCCTTTTTCAGACTTTTGTCTTTATTAGTGAAGCAAGAAGCTTCTTCAAAACTTCAAAAACTACGAGAGATTTCTAGGGATTCCAAAACAATGGGAAATCTGTGTATATTTAATATTTAGAACCTGGTAATCTCAGAGATTGAGGAGACGCAAGCAAACTCCTTGTAATTATCTTCTCAGTAGATTAATATTGTGTAAAATACATGTAAAAAAAGCAGTTTGAGTTCTTCCTGAAGGTTGGTAGTTTTGTCATGGATACTTGTTTAAAGGAAATAATTTGTATCATTAAAAGGTGGCTGTTCTTTTACCTGTAGCTTGTCTTTTTGCTATCAGTATCTTGCCTCTGCTGTAGGGAGTGCTGTGCTTTTGGAAACCTCTGTCCATATTATCCTGTCGAGCAATCAAGAGCATCCACAGCTGCTGTCAAAACAGAAGAATTAAAAGGTTGCTTGAAATTATCAGTTAGTTGTGCTGTGTTCTGAAAGTGTGTCGATTTTTAAGAACTAGAGAAACACTTGCCTTCATCGGTGTATAAATAAAATTGTGACTGGTTGGTTAAAACTTGCTACTTGGTGATAATTAGCCTTTGTTCTTCAATTATGACTGCTTTTTTGCTTAAAAACATATGAACTGTTGATGGTTTTTATTATTTGTTGAGATATTTAACACTGATTTTTCTCATGGATTGTGAATTATTTATGTTGGTATATTTATGACAGATTACACCCTATAATAATGTGACTTTTTATGATGGATCTTAGTTCTGTTGAAGTCAAATGGGACTTTTGCCTCTGTTTTGGTGAGGTTAAGATTTCCTTGGTGTGTAACCCTGAAATTCTGAAGTTAAATTCCTATTAAATGTAATGACTTTACAATAGGGTGTTTTTCTTGATTGAAAACACTAGACTTGGGGCTGGTTATCTTGAATTTTGTTTTCTTTTTCCGCTAACAAAGTGCTCTGTAACTTGTAAATGTTTCTAGTAGTTGGTCTAGTTTTCTGGAAGTGAACAGATGCTGTGTGTAATGATGCAAAAAAAAAAAAAAAACCCTGGGGGTTGTTTTCCTCTTGTGTTAGTTTCTTTTGTCTTGATTTATTTAAAGAAGTCATCATCTGTAATGCATGTATTTGAGATCCTAGTAAGTTGATTTTTGATAATAATGACCCCTTCCTGCCTTGTGAATTAGCTTTTGCGTTTGTGAGGCTTTTATGATTGCAGCTAAACAATAAAAAAGCCTATCTTAAGAAATCTTTTCCTGTGTCTTTCTAATGGCATTTTTTAGATCATTGAAGACATAACCCTTGTTTCCTTTTTCTTTGGAATTACTTTTTCTTTGGAATTACTTTGCACAACAGAGATTTTTTTTTTTTTTTTTTTCCCTTCTAATATGCCAACTGCCATAAAGTTCTGGTTCTCAGATTGGCATGAGAATGTTTAATTGTCTCCTGTACAAAACTTGTATTAATTTTTAAATGACTTCTTAAAAGTATTAAAAAAAAAATCTTTATTCTCTGTGAGAAAAGCTACCCATCTCTTAAAATCTTTTCTGAATAAATTAGTTGTAAGTGTAGGAGTTTCTCTTACTGATAAGTTTCGTGAGAACGTCAAATTGGAAATAGAAAGAACTGAACTACTTTTAATACCTTACGTAGTTTTGCTTTTTACCTCTCATGCACAGAATTAAAAATTTAATGGTTTCTTCTAGTGCCTCTAGAAATGCACTTCTTGTCGTTCAGGTTATATTCTACACCAAAATAGGTAGGTTTGAACCTAGCATTGCCTTTTCTGAGATGTGAAATGCAAACTTGAACTTATCTTAGATTAAATTATACCTTTGATATTTTAAATTAGGTTGATTCGATGGATGTCAGCTTCTTATAAACAGATGGAATGTTAAAATGTGTAACGTGTTGGATATTTTTTTTTTCCTTTCCGCTTTAGATTATGTTCAGTTATACTGCTTATAGAAAGAATGTCATAGTTATTTTGAGTCATTTAAGATAAATTGTTATAGACCAAGTTGAATGGTGGGTTTGTTCCAAAATGAACCAGTACAGTCATTGCTTAAGGCAGAGGAAATGCTTAGGTTGATGATTGCTTCTGATTACTTGATTTCTTTCAAGATAGCAACAGAGACTAAGGTTCTCTTGTAAGTAGAGTGGATAAAGGAATGTTTGAACAGAAAGAGCATTAGGACAGGTTTTGTATGGAGGTGTTTTTAAATAAGGAGGGAATAACACAGGTTTCTTTGCACTTCATTTACTATGATTTTTAAATAGCATTATTTACACTGGAATGTTGAAGTGGTTTAAAAGTTGAAACACAGCAAGCATCTACAGAAAAAATAAGCTGCAGTTAATTGCACATAATCTAACTTTCCTCCCCGTTCAGCAATTAAATGGTGAGGTGGGTACGTCAAGTGTTTTCAGTTTATATCAGGTTTTCTTTAAGCACCATTAATAGGTGTCTTTTTAACGTAACAAGCACGTAAGAGATGATTATATCTGAGATGTTTTTTCCCCCCAGTTTGTTGAGGTACAGTATATTTTTGTACAGGGCACCCGTGTGTTTCGTCTTTGTGTGTTGTGCATTAGTCATGATAGACTTTAGCAGAGCTTGTAGAAGTTTTAATATTATGTTGTTGTGCTGCACGCAATAACAATTTAAAGTGAGTATAGCAACTGATTGGATAAATTAGGATGTGTAATGAGGAAGGTTTCACAACTCTGTTGTTGTTCTTTACAGCGTTGGCTTAGAAGCAGTCTGCATATGCATGGAAATCGGTGGTACCCTTTGAGGTTTTAAAGGAGGGTGGAGTGACCCCAAAGTTCAGATATGTTTTGCTTGTCTGTTGTCTGGTATGTAGTTATTTTTAAAGCTTTTGCGTGTATGGGTCTAGAGGGTCAAGAGTGGCAGCCTTGCAAAGCTGAGTTCAGCTCAGCAGTCCCCTTGCTGCCCGTTGTTGAAAAGTCTGGTTTTCCTTCTGCAGCTTCTCTAGAGGAAAATTTTCCTTGTGTTTTGTGAGGTGATTTGTTTGTTTGTTTGTTTATTTCACTGGTGTGTCTCATCTGCCTTTAACCATCCAGCATGTGGGCATCTTGGGCAAGTCAGTCCTCCAGGTGCTCTGAAGAGCCAGCAGCAGTAAACAGAGCCAGCAAGGATGACCGCTCCCACATCTTTTAAATCCAAGTTATAAAGTAGCACAATTTTTTCTCTACGTCTGTCAGCTGTAAAGGAAACAAGGATTATGAGTTAAGATTTGTGTTTGCAGCTTTCCACCCTGGTTTAGGTAGGAACATAGAATCATCAAATTGGAAAAGACTTCTGAGTTGGAGTCCAACTGTAATTGAATCTTAGTTGTAGAGTTGTAAGGGTTTGTATTTAAAGTGAGTTTTTGAGGCTTAGGTGTCACATGCCCGATGGAGAACACTGAGAAATTAAAATAAAACTTGCGAACATCTTTACAAAAGCTCGCCTATAAATATACTTCGTGTACTGTTGAGGTGCGAACACGTATAGTAATGTGAGACTTACTCAAAATCAGCAGCGTGCGATCTCCGTTGGGTTGCTGGTTAGACAGAAGTGAATAACTTTGAAGAATAGCCGTGATTGCAGCAACTCACCTGATCAGTGCATGGAATTGTGCTGTGGAAAAAAAAAATGGGCCACTGAACGAGCACTGTTTAGGGAAGATGCTCAATCTGATCATGAGAAATCCCTTTGAAAAATGATTTATAAGACCACACCCAACACTCGGTGTTCTGTTACTGTCCAGACATTTTTATTTAATTTTTTAATAGCATTTTCTCAATTTTTTATCGGTGATGATTGCTCAAAGTTGTGTATAAGTGTAGCAAAATTAGTAATTAGAATTCTATTTCTTGTGCACAGTGAAGAGCAATCCACTCTGGAAAGAGGCACATTACAAGTTAACAGTGGGGAAATACTTTCCAAAATAAACATACTCAGGTGTTTTTTTGTTTGTTTTCAAATCCAGATTTGCCTGTCTCTGTTAAATAAGTTATTTTAGAGTGTTTTTTTTTTTTTTTAATCTCAGTAAATGCATCGTAGAAATAGTTATGAGAAAAAAAAACAACCCAAGCCCCAGACCTAACCCCCCACCTCCGATGGCAACGTCGACGTTGCAGAAGGGGAATGCAAACGCTTGATTCCATAGATTAGGAATGATTCAGTGTTTTGTTTACATTATTTGTCAATCTCTTCAGCCTCCGAGAGGAGAACACTTCCTTCCTGGCAGATGGCAGCCCCAGGGCCATGCACCTGCCATGACAAGCACTCCGCACTCGTAATCTACCCCAGCATCGCTGTTGACAAGAGGCTAATGATTGGAGACTGTCTGCCTGACAGCCTAAACAAAATAGGAACATATTTGTCCTTCAGCAAGGGTCTGGGAGATGTTAGGAAGGACAGTCCGGGGGCTGTACTGAAGATTGATAATGGAATTTCATTTAGACCTCTCCGGTAGTGTTTACGGCGTGAGCCACTTGGAAGATAATGATGCTGCGGAAAGCAGATGTCTCGAAGAAGGGATTTTCTGTTTCTCCGGCGGAACGATAGCCGACTTGATATTAATAGCTCTGTGTCGGTGGGAGGATGCCTTGCGTGACTTAGCTAGCCGTGCTGCTGTCTTCCCATTGCTGGAAGCCTAGCGTTGGATGTACTTGCGCAGGGCTCTGTCTTGTGCTGGTAAATGGGGTCAAAGCAGTGTTAGAAGGTCTCTTCCGTTGTTAGAGTAGTGTGTGTGGTGCTGGCATAATGCATTCCCTTTCCAATAATTTGATTTGTAATATTATATGTTTTTATTATGCCAGTAGACCAGAATCTCTTGTTTTCTCCTTTATTCGTTTCTATTGCGTCTTCTCTTCTGGCTTTTCTTCTTTGAAATGAGCGTGGGGGACATTTTAAGGGGACGCTACCCAAGGCCAGGGTATAGTTGAAGTAGGCCAGGATGTTCTTTGCTAAATTTAAAAACTACCCAAATATTACCCAGAGTTTGTAGAGTATTAAGCAGGATTACATGACGCACGGATTAGACATTGTTGAGCAGCTTGTTTTTGTTTGAGGGGGTCAGAAATGGAGGCACTGGGGCTTTAACGTGATGCCAAAATAGCAAACTTGCTGATAGCAGAAACAGAAGTTTCTTAGAAACAATGGAGCACAGTGGAGAATTTTCCAAGCTTTTCTGAGTGATGCTTGGGTAAAATTTGTTTGCATGTTGTGATGATGAGCGTAAGTTGTGAAACTCATTGATCCATTGGGCCTCAATCTGTTTTAACATAAAGTAGACTAAAAGCATTGCTGGAACTGCACCTTGAGGCAGATGACTTTGCTTCTCTTCAAAGACAAATAAATAAATCATTCCAGTAACACTGGGAAAGTCATGTCAATGGAATAAGATCTTAGCAATTTTAGATTTGCCTCTTGCATCGCATCTTTCTAAGGAGTATATTGTTTAAAAACTGAGACAATCCTAATGTCCATTTTAACTCCTTGTTGGATCTATGCTTTTCATAGAATCATAGAATAACCAAGTTGGAAGAGACCCACCGGATCATCGAGTCCAACCATTCCTATCAAACACTAAACCATGCCCTTCAGCACCTCATCCACCCGTGCCTTAAACATCTCCAGGGAAGGTGAATAAACCACCTCCCTAGGCAGCCTCTGCCAGTGCCCAGTGACCCTTTCTGTGAAAAATATTTTCCTAATGTCCAGCCTGAATCTCCCCTGGCGGAACTTGAGGCCATTCCGTCTCATCCTGTCCCCCGTCACTTGGGAGAAGAGGCCAGCACCCTTCTCTCTACAACCTCCTTTCAGGTTCCAAGCCAAGATGCCTGGGCCACTGCTGGCTCATGTTCAGTCGCTGTCAACCAACACTCCCAGGTCCTTCTCCTCCTGGCAGCTTTCAAGACAGGCTTCTCCCAGTCTGTAGCTGCTCAGGGTTGTTGTGCCCCAAGTGCAGGACCCGGCATTTGGCCTTGTTAAACCTCCTGCCATTGGACTCTGCCCAGTGGTTCAGCCTGTTCAGATCCCTTTGCAGAGCCTCCCGACCCTCCAGCAGATCCACACTTCCACCCAGCTTAGTGTCACCCGCAAACTTGCTAAGGGAGCACTCAATGCCTTCATCCAGGTCATTGATAAAGACATTGAACAGGGCTGGACCCAGCACTGAGCCCTGGGGAACCCCACTTGTAACTGGCCTCCAGCTGGATTTAACACCATTTCCCACCACTCTCTGGGCCCGGCCGGCCAACCAGTTTTGCACACCAGAAGTCCCAGTATGGCTTAAACAAGACATCTCTGGGGGAAGGATTGGGCTTAACTCTTACACAGGAGGCAGTGGGGTTGCGGAGTTGCTCAAGAACAAGAAAACAATAATAGTACTGCCTTAATTTGCTTCCACTGATGGAGATAACTGGGCCTACAGAAAGCTACTTGCAATAGCTAGTACTGCTACATTTTAGCATCATTTAACAGAAATAAGAATAGAATCAACAGATGGATGCGAAGCTCATCGATTTTGTAGTTAATGCAAAACCCTTTACATCACCAAGTTCATAGAATGGTTTGGATTGGAAGAGGCTGTAAAGATCATCCAGTTCCAACCCCCCTGCCATGGGTAGGGACACCTCCCACCAGACCAGGCTGCTTGAGACCCCATCCAACCTGACCTCAAACACTTCTAGGGATGGGGCAGCCACAACCTACCTAGGCCAGTGTCTAACCGCCCTCAGCATCAAGAATTTCTTCCTCATGTCTAACCTGAATTTTCCTTTCTTCCAATCTAAAGCCATTCCCCCTCATCCTGTGACTCCATGCTCTTGTGAAAAGTCCCTCCCTAGCTTTTCTGTAGGTCCCCTTCAGATACTGGAAGGCTATTATAAAGTCTCCTCAGAGCCTTCTCTTCTCCAGGCTGAACAACCCCAACTATCTCAGTCTGTCCTCACAGCAGAGGTGCTCCAGCCTCAGATCATCTTCATGACCCTCCTCTGAACCTGTTCCAACAGTTCCATATCCTTCTTCTGTTGGTGTTTCCAGAGCTGGGCACAGGACTCCAGACTTCGACTACAGTGACTGAATTATTATGGAGTTATGGTATGGATTTTTTCTGTAGCCTTTTTGCCAGTTTCTCTTATACTGGATTTTTGTTTGGTTTGTTGTTTTTTTTTTTTTCAAAAACTCCAGTGTTTTTAGTTTACTTTAAAAGACAGACCACATGTCAGGTAATGTGTCTAGCCAAGATTTGCACTGATACCCCAAGAAGACTTGGAAGGTAACGATGAGATTTGGATCTGGAAGGTAGAGGTTAGATTGTTTTATAAGGCATTTGCACTCAGTTGTGTTGCGACCTCATGTGTTTTTACAACATAAACATTTGGAAGTGTTTATGGGGGGATGGACTTGAGTCTTTTACAACGAGTTTCAATCCTGAGCAATTATTTCTGTCAAAATCAATGAAATATAGCTATCATATTAGCATCTATTTAACATAACAAGGAGAAAAGTTCTGCTCTTGTTGTACAGAAACTTGTATACAACTTTGTATAGAAACTATTGATAAAGTCTTGTGATAATTAATATTAAAGTTGTTTGTGAACTCTGAAATGTCACGTCATAATATTATTTACAGCTATTTAGTTTTGACCTAGCATACAACTTTGAGCATTTCCGATTGGATTTGGAATCAAATTTGTATAAGAATGATGACATTACAGAATTAGTGCTCATGACTTTAACTGTAGTTACAGAGAGATGAAGACATGGAGCAGCATTAGGCATAAATATATATATATATATATATATATATATATATATATATATGTACACGTTCCTGAGGCACAGAATACTTGAAAGAATTTGCCATAGTCTTAAAATGGTTAGTATTTATGTCTATAATCCCAGTACTCTAGCAGTTACTCTCACAAGTACCAGTGAGAGATTCTGATGTGCACCAGTGAATGGTAGGATAATGTTGCTTTCTTTTGCATATCTACAGAAAAGTTAAAAATTATACCATTCTGTTTTAATCTTCAACTGTCAAGTGAAAATCCTTTCAAGATAAGCTTTTAGCTTCAACCATGACTGGTGCACTTGTAAATAAATAGTAGATTGTGTAGCTTCTGAGCAAATAAATGGATAGTACTCAGCTGTTGAATGTTAGCCAGTAGGATGATTTCCAGATTCAAATTCACTGTGAGAGTGGTGAGGCACTGGACTAGGTTTACCAGAGAAGTTGTGGCTACCCTGTCCCTGGAGGTGTTTGAGGCCAGGTTGGATGGGACCTTGGGCAACGTGATCTAGTGGGAGGTGTCCTTGGCCATGGCAGGGGGGTTGGAACTGGATGATATTTAAGGTCCCTTCCAACCCAAACTATTCTATGATTCTGTGATTTCAGCACTGGAAGTGATTGCTAGTCCAGGTCTTCTCTTTATTATTTTTTTTTCCTGTTAGTATGAATATTCAAGTGACAGAAAACTAAAAGCTTTATAAAATATGGTGGCATGAGACAGTCCATCTGTTTTGTTTTGTTTGTTTGTTTTTAAAGTCAGAACTTGATAGCATTGAAATAGCTGGACTTTTTTTTTACTGATTTTTATTAGAACTATAATTCAACCCTTGGGAAACAAATTGATGGACCTTTATTTTAATAAGTATATACTTGACTGCCCTAGGAATTGGGAACTATAGGCTTAGCTCTTGCAGCCTGAGTGAACATCATCAAACTGATGCACTATAACACAGAAGGAGCTGGACTGTCCTGTGAACGAGCTATGTGGGATGTTTAGATACCACGCTGTTGTTTGATCAAGTCATTGCAAAAGATCATTTAGAGAATCTTCCACGAGTCTGAAATTATTCCCCAAGTCTTGAGTCTGCTTTGCTGGTCAGCATGGCAAGCTTTAACTTGTGTTACCTCGTCATAATAAAAGAAAATACTGCAGCATTTTCTATTCCTCTCACTCCTCAGTAGATATTTGCCATTTTCTATAAACATTTAGATTGGCTGTTGTCACTTTTAGAAGTGATAACATTTCAACCATACTATTTAAGAAATATATTGAGAGTTTTTTACATTATATTTTTGGTTGTAGAGGCTCAGGTTTCCATTCTACTTATTTTTACTTTGCAAAAAATATGATTGTATTAATTTTTACTAATTTCCATATCGTTAGAGTGCAGCTTGCTCTGTTTTGTTAATTAAGCAAAGGAGAAGCAGAATGCTGAAAGGTTTGTTATTGTTTTGATGTTAGGACTTTAGAATGTGTAGCTGGGAAACAGTGAGCTCTTCTGAAGATGGATGTGTAGCAGATACATTTAGACTCTCCACCCAAAGTAGAATGACGTAGATACATCTTGTACTTGGGTATCTCGACTCAAAAGATGTTCTTAGTATTTCCTGGTCATTTGATAAAGGGATTGGGATCTAAAGCAGACACTGATTTTTCACTTCTCTTGATGCCTTTTCCCATAAAGGGCTACCTGAGCAGCCAAATTCTTCATTCCACTCTGGAGGTTAAGTTCTGCAGAAGATGGCAAAACAGTTGACAAATACTTTGTTTATTGGAACTGTATATTAAATTTGTTCTTTGCAATCTTAACTGTTGTTGTCATGTAAACCCATTGTTATACTGGATTGTGAAGTGACTTTATTTTACTGATTGGTGTAGCTGTGCTTTATTGCATATCTGAGCGTACTTGAGTAAGACCTTAATTTTGCTTCTGTAGCCAATGAAACATTTCACGTTTTGCTATGTCTCAAAATAAAAAATGCCCAGTGTAAGAAGGATATGGAACTGCTGGGACAGGCCCAGAGGAGGCCACAAAGATGATCAGAGGGCTGGAGCACCTTCCATATAAGGACAGACTGAAAGAGTTGGGCTTGTTCAACTTGGAGAAGAGAAGGTTCTGAGGAGATCTTAGAGCAGCCTTCCAGTACCTCAAGGGGGCCTTCAGGAAGCTGGGGAGGCATGGAGTGATAGGATGAGGGGGAGCGGCTTAAAATTGGAAGGAGGAAGGTTTAGATTACACATTAGGAAGAAATTCTTTGACATTGAGGGTGGTGAGACACTGGCACAGGTTGCCCAGGGAAGTTGTAGTTGCCCCATCCCTCGAGGTGTTAAAGACAAATTTGGATGGGGCCTTGAGCAGCCTGGTGATGGCAGGGGGTTGGAACTGGCTGATCCGTAAGGTCCCTTCCAATTCAAACCATTCTACGATTCTATGAAAATATATTAAGTCATTATTTGCATCAGATACAAAGCAAATTATTATGCTGAAGAAGGGAATAAAGTGTATTTGAGACATAAAAGCCTGTTGTCTCATCAGTTAAACAAAGCACCATGTTGAAAAGAATTACATTCAGTAACTGTCAGTTAATCCATGAGCAGGAAATACCTGTCCAAATTCTGTTTAGGAAAAACACTGGAAATAAGCGATCCTGTTAGGTACAGGTTGTAGCATAGTGGGGCTATGACTGTAGCTGTTCAATGATCGGCATTGCCATCAGTCTTTTTTAAAGGTCTGAAATTCTCTTTCTTTGTTGGATCAGATGCTGACAGAGTTACTTTTCTCCTAGTACGTGTGTTTGTCTTAGTGCATCCAGTGGCACCTTTCTTAAACTTCTCATCTGCTTCTGTGATGTCGTAACTCTTAATGTGACAGAGGTTTCCAAGATTTTTCATAGCAGCGATGAAATATTAATAGGGAGGCCTGGAACCATTGCTCTTCCTTCTCATGAGTTATCTTGGGTCTCTTTTTTGGCTATTTATGACCACATAATATCTTTCTGGAATAGTAGTAATTAATGACTTCAATTAAGTTTTTTTCTATGTACTTTCATTAACAATAGCTACTGAAAATAAGGACCTCACCCATGATATAAAGTAGTCCGGGGGCTGTAATTTGGAAAGCTGTGTTGTGGAAGAACCAATTATTTACAACGATTTCAAGACAGGATCGGGGATGATGTGATTGAGAGCTGATGTGAGGAGAAGCGCTTGGGGTGATGATTAATGAGAAGCTTGATGTGAGCCGGCAGTGTGTGCCTGAAGCCCAGAAGGCCAACAGGGTCCTGGGCTGTATCAAAAGAAGCGTGGCCAGCAGGGCAAGGGAGGGGATTCCACCCCTCTATTCCTCTCTTGTGAGACCTCATCTGGAGTATTGTGCCCAGTTCTGGAACAGCAGAAAGATAGGAAGCTGTTGGAACAGGTCCAGAGGAGGGCTACGAAGATGATCAGAGGGCTGGAGCACCTCCCATAAGAGGACAATCTGTGAGAGAATTGGGGTTGTTCAGCCTGGAGAAGAGAAGGCTCAGAGGAGACCTTAGAGCAACCTTCCAGTACCTGAAGGGGCTTCAGGAAAGCTGGGGAGGGACTGTTTACAAAGGGTGGTAGTGATAGGACCAGATGGAATGGGTAAAAACTGTAGAGGGGCAGACTTTAATTAGACCTAAGGAGGATCTTCTTGACAATAAGAGTGGTGAGGCACTGCCACAGGTTGTCCAGGAAAGTTGTGGCTGCCCCATCCCTGGAGGGGTTCGAGGCCAGGTTGGATGGGGCCTTGGACAGCCTGATCTAGTGGGATGTGTCCCTGCCCATGGCAGAGGGGTTGGAAATGCATGACCTTTAGGATCCCTTCCAACTCAAAACTCTTCTGTGATTCTATGATTGCTGCTTAGATTGCCACATAAATGGTGTTTCTTTTCACCTGCTAGTGTTCTTGCCTTTTATGTAGAACTGAGAGGTTTGGCCCAGTCTGTAGACACCTCATTTGCACCTTGCCAGGAGCCGACTGAAACGGGCGTCTTAAAATAAAGATCTGGCTTCCATAAGTAGTCACTGAAAGGATATAGGTGCCTTTTAAGTATTGAAGAGGCTGTTCAAAGCCAGACTTGGAGGTTCACACCACCCTGTCTTCCCTGACAGGGAGCCTATCTACTTGCCATAAATGGAACATTGAACTTACAGCAGGCTGTGGTTTTTCAGATTGAACTTGCTGTTTGGAGTCTATTTTAAGCAGGAGGACTTGAAATGAGACTGATATTCATATGTGGATCAGCTGGCATAGCTAAGTATTCCTGCCTGCCCTGGACTGTACTCTAGTTAGTTGATGATGTATTGTGCTTGTTCAGTAGATGTGAAATTAAAAGGGATTTGTGTTTTCTCTTGCTATGCAGCTGCTGCACTGTTGGCTGAACGCTTTTCAATGTATTTCCTGGTCAATAACAATATGTGAGATATAGTGCAGTATCAGAGCCTTAGCACTTAGAAGCTAACTTGGGCTTTAAAGGCACAGATGCCTTGGGGGGAAATACTGCTATTTTACAAAGTATTTCTTCATGCGCATTGTCTGCAATCTTTTGTTTTCCTTTCTTCTCAGAATCCTTCTAGAGCAGTATCTTGGCTTTATAAAATCTCATTTAATGCACAGCATGCTACAAGAAGTTAATAGTTCCTTAGTGTGGCGTCCTCAACACTTGTTCTCCAGCCGCTTCACCAAAAATCACGGAGGAGCGGCTGAGGGAACGGGGGTTGTTTATCCTGGAGAAAAGAAGGCTGAGGGGAGACTTTATTGCTGTCTACAACCTGTGCAAAAGGAGGTTGTAGTGAAGTGGGTGTTGGTCTCTTCTCCCAGGTGATAGGACAAGAGGGAATGGTAGCAAGTTGCACTGAAGAAGTTCAGACTGGATATCAGAAAAAATTTCTTCACAGAAGGGGTTCTCAAGCACTGGAACAGGCTTCCCAGGCTGGCAGTTGAATCCTTATCCCTGGATGTATTTAAAAGATGGGTTGATGAAGTGCTTGGGGGTACAATTTAGTAGTGGACAGGCATAGTTGGGCTTGATGATCTCAAAGGTCTTTTCCAACCTGGTGATTCTATGAAGTGTTCATTGTACCTATTTGAAGTCACCTAAGCAGCTTAAAAAGCCGGGATGCTGGCAATGGGAGAAAATACATGCAGGTCTTTATATACTGGAAAAACGGAAGTATCGGGGAATTCTCTGCTGAGCTTCTGAGACTAGAGCCAAACTCATAAGTAACAAAGATATTTTTAAATCTGTTTTATAGAAACAGGCCCAGCAACATGATACAATTTTAAAAAGATGACAGTGCCGGCTATATAGTTGTGTGGTCAGATAGTGCTGGCTATATAGGTGTGTGAGTAAAATGTGTTTTTCAAAAGTGCTTTATGAGCCCTTTTAAGAAAATTAAGACCCATTGGTTGCTTATAAACATACTTACTGGCAACAAATCGGGGGATCCATAAAAGAAAACAAAACAAAGACACCTGTGTGAGATCATCTGGGAGAGGAGGGAAAAACAGAACTGGTGAAACAGTAGAGTACACCTCTGTTTGTGTAAATATTTACTGAGAGCTCTTGTAATTACAGAACAAAGAGCATCTTGCTCTGGAGTTCGCAATATTGAGCATAAATGATGATGAGTTTTGGGGGTTTTATTCTTTAAAGTCTCTTTGAAGCTTTGAGGACAGTGCTGGGAAAGCTCACTGTGTTCTGACAGCAAAGTATTTTTCATGTTTTAACAAATATTTTGGGGTTGTTCAGCGTGGAGGAAAGAAGGCTCTGAGGAGACCTTGGAGCACCTTCCAGTACCTGAAGGGGCTACAAGAAAGCTGAGGAGGGAATTTCTGCAGGGGCTTGGAGCAATAGTATGACAGGGAATGGCTTTAAATTGGAAGGGGGAAATTTATATTAGACATTAGGAAGAAATTCTTGATAATGAGGTTGGTGAGACTCCGGCACAGGTTTCTCAGGTAAGCTGCAGATGCCTCCGCCCTGGAAGACCAGGTTGAATGGGGCCTTGAGCAGCCCAGTCTGGTGAGAGGTGTCCCTGCCCATGGCAAGAGGGTTGGAACTGGATGATCCTTAAGGTCCCTTCCAACCCAAACCATTCTATGATTCTATGAAATATTTATTTCTTGGGGCAAGTAACATTTTGTTTTACACGGCTCATGGCTGAAAAACAATGAAATAAGTGCTGTTTTCTAAGCTGAGAGTCATTGCATGTCTCATATATTCTTACTTGTTCCTTAGGGTAGGCAAAACTTGGCATTTTGCATTCACCTGCTTTTGCTGCCTTTCTTAAATACAAATCTTTAGCTTGTGTTTGGTCTTGCAGGGCTAATGAATGTGTGCTTGCTTCACTTTTTGTCTGCAGTAAACTGTTGAGTGGGGAGGATTCACGATGCATCTGGTGGAGCTGGGAACAATCTCATTCATTCTCACTTGAGAAAGAAAGCAATATACAAGTATGACAGAGGAGGTTAATTATTCTATATGCTTTCCTCTATCACACGTTATTTTGTGGCCAGCTTACAGTTTCTAAACTGGTGTTCTCAGAAGATAGATTTTAACCTACAAATTACTTCTCTGAACAGTTTACTAAGTGTTTTGCCTCTACTTTCCAATGGAGTATGACTTAGCCTCCAGGAATGATATATGATGATGTTTATGATGCTCATATGACAAAAACATAAACCAAAACATAATATACCAGCATCTGAAATATGCAATACAAGCCTCATCAGCATCTGAAAGAAAACAGCATTTCAGAAAGAAATGTTAATTCATCTTGAGATTAAATTCCAACCTGGCCTTGGACACCTCCAGGCATGGGGCAGCCACAACTTCCCTGGGCAACCTGTTCCAGTGCCTCAGCCCCCTCATAGTGAAGAAATTCCTCCTTATGTCTTCTCTAAATCTGCCCCTCTCCAATTTAAAGCCATGCCCCATTGTCCTGTCACTCCATGCCCTTGTAAACAGTCCCCCCCCAGCTTTCTTGTAGGTCCCCTTCAGGTACTGGAAGGATCTACAAATACATTCTCTGAGACATCATTTATTTTTGATTGGTAGGGGGTTGTCTGTTTATTTAAGGAATATAGGAAATATCTGTTGGAGGGTTGTGTTAGAGAAAGTGTGGCAGTTTTCAAGGAGACTTGGTGAGCTGCTGTAAGGAGTGGTGAGTTTTAAGGCTCAAATGGGCAAATGTCTTGGAAATAATAGGGGCAGGGTACCTCACTAAATTTGTTAACTTGGCTTTCAGAGAGAAAGTAACCACTGTGCCCAGCATAGCTGTAGTTGGCAAGCTTGCAGTCCCAGCAAAATTAATGAGGGGTCAGTTCCTGGTTATTAACGAGCTAGCTAGGAGCGCTTCTCTAAAAACCATCTGGAGAGATGATCATACCCTTTCCTCAGTTGCACAATGGGGCCAAGATGTTTTGATCGTTTCTCGTGGAGGTATTATAATTTATTAGCTTAAACTCAGCTGTTTTAGTTCTCAGCGGTATCTGTCTCCAAATCCCATGTCTGAGCTGTGGGACCAGGACATTTACATTTTCCAAGCCCTGGGTTCATGGCATGGGCACTCCAGTCCCCTTCTGACTGCAGTGATGGTGACAGAAAAAAGGCCCAGGTTTTCATCATCTCCCAACCCCCGTTCCGTCCCCTGATACTCATCTTAGTGGGGGAAATCCAGCCTCAGGCAGGGAACGATTCCCTGAGCACTGTGATGGGGTCTCTGGTGGCTTCCCATAATGATCTTGCTTACCACTCAGGATTTCAGGGCTATCGGTGGAGTCCAATCACCTTGTTTCAGGTGTAGCCATTTCTGAGGATCTACATTGTGACTGTTTTCTTTCTACCTAAGCCTGTGTGTTACATAGATTGCAGATGCCAGATTTAACAGGTACCGCAGAGGTAAGGAGTGTAGCTAAATACAGCAAGACACGTAGGTAATTATAAAATAGCAGCTGTAATACCTTAATGAACAGAAACAGATTGCTTAATGTTCTTGGCTGGTGATATGATAAACTTGTAATTCAGTCAGAAATAATTTTCCTGTAGAAATATTGTTAAGGCTTAAAAACAAAATATTCAGAGGAATGGGTAATTTCTCATCTTTTTATACCCATGACAGCATACTGAACCCGGTGACTGAGTGTCATGAGCAGAGTAAATACCAAGCTGTGTTGCAAACAAAGTGAAGGAGTGTGCTCAGGGGTGATGCAATGAACAATAACTTACTCTACTTGGAGGAAAACCTGCTGGGTTACAGCTGGAGCAGCAGCTGGGAGCCATGTCCCTAATGCACGATAAAACACTCTTCTTTGGGTTTAGTTCTTCACTATTGTGAAAGGTTTGTAAGTGATCTGGTGGTATGAGGAACTTTACCTTTTACACAAGGTATTGTTGTAATAGCTTTTTTTTTTTCCCCTCTTCACAAATTTAGTCTTACAAATTCTTTTTGCAGTGGTGGTTCCTAGCAATTCTCTGGAGTGGTGAAGTTTTTTTCTTTTTCTTTCAGTTCTTTTATGTGTTGCTAACGGGGACAATATGTTCATTGGGAGAGTTGGAGTCGCTCAGCCAGGAGAAGAGAAGGGTCCAGGGAGACCTTAGAGTGACCTTCAGGTACATGAACGGGGCCTCCAAGAACACTGAGGAATCTTTACATGGCCATGTCGTGGTAGAATGAGAAGGCTGCAGGGACACAAAGCTGATCAAAGGGCTGGAGCAACTCCCTTATGAGGACAGGCTGAGAGAGTTGGGCTTGTTTAACCCGGAGAAGACAAGGCTGTGGGGAGACCCTAGAGTGAACTTCAGTACCTGAAGGGGGCCTCCAAGAAGGTGGGGAGTCATGGAGGCATTTTGACAAAGGCATGGAGTGACAGGATGAGAGGAGATGACTTTAAATTGGAAGGGGGAAGGTTTAGACTAGACATTATGAAGAAATTCTTGACAATGAGGATGGTGAGGCCGTGGCCCAGGTTGTCCAGGGAAGTTGTGGCTGCCCCCTCCCTGGAAGTTGAAGGCCAGGTTGGTTGGGGCTCGGGCAGCCTGGTGTAGTGGGATGTGTACCTGCCCATCTCAGGGGGGCTGGAACTGGATGATCTTTAAGGTCCCTTCCAACCCAAAACATTCTATGATTCTGTGCTTGCTTTGGTTTTTGGAGTCTTACTTAAGCAGCAGCTTTTGACCTAATGTCAAAGAACGGAGGCTGGACTAGACAAGCGTTTAGCTCACTTTAGTGCAGCTGGTTTGTGCTGTATTGCTCGTTTCATTAATTGACTTTGAGGAGGTTTTCATGGTGAGAGTGGTGTCTTTTCATCATGGAATGTCATGTCTGAAACTTGCCGCCTAGCTCTTCATTTCCTCATTCCTTTGTTACTGACTGATTAACTCCAATAATGGTGAGAACACGAAGGATTTCTAGAAAAACATTGATAAAAATTGCAAATTATCCTTTAAAACCTTTTTTTTCTGTCCTACCAGCAGATGCTCAGAGTTCTAAGTAAGGGAGTAAAAGCAACAAGAAGCAGCAAGGAAAAGATTGCCCTACCATGCATGCCTCTTAGCCATTCTCTACCTTCCCTTTCTCTCTCTTCACTCTCCATGTGTCTCTTCTGTGAGAAGCATTTCTCTGGACATGTCTCCTGACTTGAAAGCCCAAATGGTTTAGATGCATAAATGAATGTATGTAATACCAAGGATGTTTCATTCTCCTTGGTAAGTAGTCTAAAAGTCAGTTTGCAAAACAGCAAATGGTTGACTGTGAAAGCTGAGGAGAGCCTTGTGTTTTATAACATGTTGCTCTCTGGAAGATAACTGTCTTTCTCTAGGGTGGAGGAATGCTGCAATCTCCTTAAAGACTTCATAGATCTGAAGCCTCTTCTGATATTGGGTGCCTAAGCCCATTTAGCATTGGTGGAGGCAGGGATCAGTCTTTCAAAGAGTGCCTGGACGTAGCGTTTCTGCTCCCCTGCCTGCAAGACATCCATGGCTACATCACTCATCCAGAACTGACCATCATCCAGTATCATTCTGGATCTAAATCCTCTTTCTCCACCCCCTCCCCCAATCCCTAGTGCTTCTTAGCTATATATGCTTTGGTGGAGTGCCCTCGTTCTTTCTTACTGAAGCTGTTTTCATGGACTAATTAGATATCCACTGTAGTGGAAAGGGAGAATGAACATGACATCCCACAACTTACATGAGCCCTGTTGCCATGAATATTTAAATTTCCAATATGAATAATTCTTCAATTTAATCACTGGAAAAGATTGCATTTTCTCCCAAATGAGAGAGAGAAAAAGCATGCTTTTAAGCTCTTTGGGAACATTCTAACACTGTCCGTTCACGCATGTGGATGGAGGTAAATCAGTGGGCTCAGAAGAAGCTATTGGCGTTCATATGTAGAATGACAGTCAGATTCTCACTAGTGGATTGAACCAGAAGTCTGATTGTGCTTCTGCTCCCTCATTGTTAACCTGCCTGAAATAGGTCTACTAACATCAGTGGCATTTTGATTGGTAGATAGAATCATAGAATCATAGAGTAGTTAGAGTTGGAAGGGACCTTAAAGATCATGCAGTTCCAACCCCCCTGCCATGGGCAGGGACATGTCCCACTAGATCAGGCTGCCCAAGTCCCCATCCAACCTGGTGCTGAACACCTCCAGGGATGGGGCAGCCATCTGGGAAACCTGTGCCAGTGCCTCACCACTCTCATTGTAAAGAAATTCCTCCTTATGTCTAGTCTAAACCTGCCCCTCTCCAGTTTATACCCATTGCCCCTAGTCCTATTAATATAAGCCTTTGTAAACAGTCCCTCCCAGCTTTCTTGTGGACCCCCTTAAATTGTGTGAGAATATCAAACTTTACTTATGAGAGCTCTTCTTTCTTGTCAGGCCTTTTTGCTGTTGTTGGTGACATTACTGATATGTCTTAGAAGAGGGACAAATATGCTTTTGACGTCCTAGCTGAGCAACCTTACCAACTATTGTAAAGTTGTGCGAAAGGATACAGTTTCTACTCCTAAAATTGAATACCAAGTCATATACCTCGCACTCATAGATCTTTCATCACAACTCTTATTCCTCCGAGCTTAAGATGAAATAGGGCAGAAGAATTGTTGCTTAGAAGTGCTTGGTTCTCTTCCTTGACTATAAGGAGCTGGGATGACTGGCTTCTCAGAGGGTGAGTAGGTCAGAGATGTAAAGGTACTCATTGAGGATGGCAGAAGTTAGCTGAGTATTGCAAGCGTACAAATTCGGTTGCTTTTGTTGTGTCTGCAGAGATGAGGTTGGTAGGTAATTCAGTCTATTAGTCACCAATCCCTTCCTCCCTCACCCTTCATTACTTGTAAGGTGAGCATGTTATTTTGCAAAAATTCTGTCACTCTGTACGCAAAGTGCTGTTGCTAAAGTTTGCATATTGCTCCTGGGAGGAATCATGGAATCGTAGAATAGTTTGTGTTGGAAGGGACCTTAAAGATCATCCAGTTCCAACCCCCCTGCCATGGGCAGGGACATGTCCACTAGATCAGGCTGCCCAACACCCCATCCAACCTGGCCTTCAACATCTCCAGGGATGGGGCAGCCACAACTTCCCTGGGCAACCTGTTCCAGTGCTTCACCACTCTCATGGTGAAGATATTCCTCCTTATGTCTAGTCTAAATCTGCCCCTTTCCAGTTTATACTAGTCCTGTCACTACAAGCCTTTGTGAACAGTTCCTCCCCAGCCGAACACGTGAACTGTACGTGTGAACTGTACATGTAGCTGTCCTGTATGTGTGAACTGTTGAGTAGCTTTTTGGCTGCCACAGATGAATCTTTTCAGTGACACACTCTCTACATAGTTTTCACATCTGCTTCCATGGCTGCATTTCTGTCATCTTACAAATTCCCAATGGAAGGCCAAAAAATACTAAATATTTTTCTCTGCTTGTTCATAGAAAATAGCTTGATTTGGTCTCATTTAACATGTTAATTTTGTGTAAAGCTTTTCAACAGTTGTATACCCAACTTGCAAGGAAGAGCATAACTGATTAAATTTCAGATAGTTCTATGTTGAGGTTGTTTTGACTAATTTATTTTATTCCTGATCACAGGATTAAATCACATTTATACAAACCTGTTTAATAGTACACAGTGGCTGTCGCTCTGAAATTAAGAGATAATAGCAACCGCATTAAATGAATCCTGGAAAAATGAGCATGTCTAGCTTCTTAATTTTAAATTTAAAATGCCTATTTTTATTATAATTGATATGGGAAATTTATTTCTAGACCAGCACTTTAGCCGTAAATTCATTATAATGACATTTGTGAGTTTAATCCTTTTTTTTCCACATAATTACATTTTAATGTTTAGTTATTCATACTACAAAATCTATAAGAACCTTGGCAAACTGATATGAAACACAAATTAGATCAGGTTCTGAAATCAACTGAGCATAGCCCTCGTGGTCTTCTGTACTTTTACAGGAGTTTGAGCTGCTTAAACTATAGTGTAAGATTGCAGGTAAAACAAATCTTAGTTGCATAAATATATGGTATGAAATACAGATTATTCCAATTTGTAGTGCTTTTGGATGAATATTGACACTCGCGGAGATTTCTCTGTGCCACAAGATGAATGTTTTAACCTCTTGACTGTACGCTAGGACCAAAAGGAAATCATAGAAGAGTTTGAGTTGGAAGGGACGTTAAAGATCTCCCAGTTCCAACCCTGCTGCGATGATCAGGGACACCTCCCACCAGACCAGGCTGCTCAAGGCCCAATCCAACTTGGCCTTGAAGACCTCTAGGGATGGGGCAGCCACAACTTCTCTGGGCAACCTGGGCCAGTGCCTTGGAGCCTTCTCTTCTCCAGGATGAACAACCTCAAGCCTCTCAGCCTGTCCTCATACAGGAGGTGCTCCAACCTTCTGATCATCCTTGTAGCCCTCCTCTGGACCCATTCCAACATCTCCACATCCTTCTTATGTTGCGGATTCCAGAACTGGACACAATACTCCAGATGAGGTCTCACAAGAGAGGAACAGATGGGCATAATCCTCGACCTGCTGGCCATGCTTCTTTAGGTGCAGCCCAGGACACTGTTGGCCTTGCGGGCTGTGAGCACACATTGCCAGCTCATGTCAAGCTTCTCATCAATCAGCACTTGCAGATGCTGACTTGCACCACCTTTTCCAGATAATCTAGTTTTTGTTTCCCACTCTAGAAGATAATATTTTTCCCTATGGTTATCTTCATGCAGTTCTGGATATTCTGATTTTTTAACTACTTGACATGAGAGAAGTAGTCTAAAGCATATTTTAATATAGATAACTAGCTGTAAAATCGTTACTTTAGTACTTTAAAGAAGTACGGTGAGTTTTTTTATTAACAGTCATGAAGAACCTACGTTGAGTCGTTGCTTGCTTTTCTGAATAACTATAACAGCCGAGACATATCTAAATAACACTATGTACTGTTTCTTAGTGGAATAACACACCAAAAGAGCCTTGTTACTTGGGACAGAATGTCTCCAAGTATGATCAGCTGGGACTCGATAATAACATATTTTTTTCATTTCATGGTTTAACTTGTTTTTCACATCAAGTATGGAAAATTTTTACATTGGATGGATGTTATTCATGGGCTTTGTGAACTGTTTAAGCAGATGTTTAAGCTCTGTTGAAAGCAATTCCTGTGATGGTGACTGAGCTTGGCTTTATTTGGTGTGAGCAGGCCTGCTGAGCAGCACCCAGATTCCTTGGAAGTACTTCAGGAAAGCAGACTTCCAGCTCTTCAAGGATTTACTCAGTAGGACCCCCTGGGATGTGTTCCTCTGGGACAAGGGAGCAGAACAGAGCTGGAAAATATTTAAGGATGCATTCCATAAAGTGCAAGAACGCTCAGTCTGCGTATGTAGAAAATCAGGTAGGAAAGGGAAGAGACTGGCATGGCTTAGTCTGAAACCTGCTGGTTGAACTAAAGAAGGAGAGGGAACTGCACTGGTAGGGCAAGCAGGGACTCCACCTGGAGTCCTGTGTCCAGTTTGGAATCCCCAAGATAAGAAGGATATAGAACTCTTGGAATGGGTCCAGAGGAGACAAAGCCAGGTTGGATAGGACCTTGAGCAGGCTGATCAAGTGGGAGGTGTCCCTGCCCGTGTCAGGGGGATTGGAACTGGATTATCTTTAAGGTCCCTTCCAACCCAAACCATTCTATGATTTGGCTCCTACCGTGCATCTCCCTGGTAGCATCCTGGGGAGCAGGCAAGCTGCATTTACATTGGGATGCTGCTCCAAATTTGTAACCTTACAACATGTGTAGGTCCATCCTATAATCCCTCCCATCAAAAAGCACTCCGAGATTGATGTCTGGACCACGTCCCATTGCTCTCTTTGCCAGCTTGGCACAGGTTTATCACTATCACGACCCATGCTCTCCCTCTCCACCCTCATCACCTGCCTGCCTGCTCTGCTTACCTGACTGCTCTGGGCATAGGTAAGGTCCTGCTCAAGTGCAAGGCTCCAGCCCATGCAGGTGCATCTAAGCCTTATCTCCTGTGAGGTGCCTGTCCAGGTACAAGGCATGGAGCTGGAGGGTAGGGAGGGCAGTGGAGCTGGCTGGTAGGGACACACTTGCCTTTTCTCTCTGGCCAGCTGCCTTTCTCAGAGTGCTACATCTCCTCCCAGGTGTCAGAGGGGCCAGAGACATCTCCCCGTGGGTGGGATTCGGTTCCTTGGGATGTACCATCTCATGCCCTGGTCTGATGCCCACAGATGCGCATGTTGTTAACCTCCAGATTTGTTTGTATCAATAAAATTACTCTTCCAGGAAAAGTTAGTTAGCGGGATCAGAGCCTTAATTGATTTGGCAGGCAGCATGGGGAGGGGAAACAAAGGGACAGAGCCACCGAGTGATTTGCCTGGAGTCAGGGCAGAAGCCTGTGGTGGAGCTGGGGATTCTGCATCCAATGCCTGATCCACTCTGGCAGTCCTGCTGCCAGCGGAATAAATTTACTGGTTATGATTAAGCAGCAACGTGTTTTGCCATGAGCCGCATGAATAGCTGCTTCTGTCTGCGTGCTTGTTAGCAGATGAGAATTAGTTTTAGGAATTAAGGACATTTTTATTCATTGCTTACTGACTTTGAAAATTAATAAGTAGATTAGATCTTCTTTAATTGACTAACCATTGTATTCTCTTCACAGTATACTTAACAAATCTTTGAGGTTTTGGTAGTTTCCTAGCAATTTGTGTGTGTGTTTGTGTTTATAATCTGATTCATTCCCCAAGAAGCACTGGTGGAATTAGATGACTTTACTTTCAGAAACTCAGCAAGGATCATAGAATCATAGGCTGGTTTGGGTTGGAAGGGACCTTAAAGTTCATCCAGATCCAACCTGGCCTTGAACACCTCCGGCGATGGGGCAGCCACAACTTCCCTGGCCAACCTGTGCCGGTGCCTCACCACCCTCATGGTGAAGAATTTCTTCCTAATGTCTAATCAGAATCTTCCCCCTTCCTATTTAAAGCCATTCCCCCTTGTCCCTTTACTACATGCTGCGAGTGAATAATGCCAGCTCCTGTCAAGCTTCTTATCCATCAGCACCCCCAAGTCCTTCTCCACAGGACTGCTCTCAGTCGTGTCGTCAAAGGAGATGCTTTCCTTTTGGTCTTGGCACGCCATTAATTCATCTCAAGCTGTGTCATGAAATAAAATCCTAAGTGATATCCTAAGTATCCAATCGTATAGTGGCTCCAATTGACTCCAGCAGGACTAATTCCTTAAGTAAACCTTAACTCTGAGAGATTCAATAGCGATTTAGCGATTCTCACATATATGCCAAGATCTATCAACCTTTAGTTTTGTGTCAACTTGAAGGAAAAGCCTTTGTATGGGTTTATCAGAGGCTTATATGGATTGAATCTTGCCCACTTAAACATTAGGTGTACTTTGACGTCCAGGTTTTATATATAATTATTTTGGTTTTATAGTTCCCAAAGGAATTAAAAATATACAGGAATACTGATTTCTTGTATCAATATAGTCAAAATTTATGGGTTCTAGCCTTTACAGACTTTTCTTAAGTAACAGTCTTAGTTCCCAGCTTGTTCTAAATCACTTCAATTTTTAGGTAGCTTCTGTAACGCCTTGGAGGTGTTCAAGGCCGGGTTGGATGGGGCTTTGAGTAGCCTGGTCTAGTGGGATGTATCCCTGACCACGGCAGGGGGGTTGGAACTGGATGATCTTTAAGGTCCCTTCCACCCTTCCAACCCAAAGTGTTCTATGATAATATATCTTCAAACTAAACTTTTCATCTAACTTGCAGACTTCAGGACAACAACATGCAACGAAAATAATTACTGTAAACTATTAATGAACTAGATACTATTAGTAGCACTTTTTGTGAATGTAATGTTGCAGTCTGATGTTCTATCAGGATTTACCGCTTAGCTGGCACGTTTTGGAATGAAGTGTCAATGTTTGGTGATGTAAAATATACAGTCTTGGTGTTTTTAATCACTACTGTTAGTGAATTGCTGCTTTCCAAATATTATAGCAAATGGGGAAAATCTACAAAATAAGCAATATATTAAGGAAATTTTGGGGTTTAATGACCATGTTAACAACGTTGTGAGTTGATCAGTATAATGATGTCCCTTTATGGCTGTGGCGCATTTTATCCATTAATTCTTTGCCATGAAAAAACATGAAACGAATCAGCCGCATTATTTAAAGTAGTTATGCAAACAGTGATGGTCACATTTTGAACGGGGCGGGGATTTTCCTTTGGGTTTTCTAACTGGGTCTGTTTCACGTGGTTTGCTGGTATGAAGAGCCACAGCTGAAAAGTTCTAAGAAATGAGGATGGTATCGGCTTGGGGAATCCTCCCTTGATTGCCTCTGCAGTACCTTGTATTATACACAAATATAAAAGCAGTTATTGTATTGCTTCTCCTGCCCCCCCCAAAAACCTGTTCTGAATAATCTCTATGGTATTTTTGTGTTTAAATCATAAATAGGGGTTTTTTTGCAGCTTTTATTGACTTTCTTTCGTGTGTTTTTTTTCAGAGTGAAGGAGTTAGTTTTCTCACCATGACCTCAGACAACAGAGTACAACATTCAAAGAAGCTGCTCAGCATATACCCTTTTAATTTTTTGTTGTTAGTTTGGGGTTTTTTTGTTGGTATTTTGTTTCTTTTGGTAACTGAAGCTGCTTAAGATTTACTTTTTGTTGTTGTTATTGTTGGTCCGGACAGTTACTCAAGTGTTTTGGACTAAACACTGCAACACATCTGGGAGGAAGGGAAAGCAACCTGCCTAACTCATGGCATCTACGGTATCGTTTTGCTGCTGCTTCAACAGAAGTTGGAGATGCGTTTTAGATCGTAGGAACTTTTCCGCCGGCCTCTTTAACTCCCGGCCAATGCCTTCATTTCCTTTTTCTGTGAGGACAAACACTTATTTATTCTTTGGCATCTTAGGGGATTCTGTAACACCTGCTGGAGCAGTAAGATCTGGTATAATTTCAAGCCTATCACAGTACTACCTCAGTTCAAATTAAAGCCGGATTTGCGGTATTGGTGTACGACGGGACCTCCTTTTATC
Source organism: Clamator glandarius (assembly GCA_033459285.1). Classification (NCBI taxonomy): domain Eukaryota; kingdom Metazoa; phylum Chordata; class Aves; order Cuculiformes; family Cuculidae; genus Clamator; species Clamator glandarius. The sequence continues at coordinate 1,019,319 of JAUNZM010000582.1, forward strand.
TCTATGCTGAGTCTCTCTCAAGAACGGTCATCAGCCTTACTGAACTTGCAACGCTGCTGCTGGGTTGTGAATCACTAACCGCGGGGTTTGCTTCTCAGACAAAGCCGAACCAGGGCACTGAAGAGTCTAAAATGGGATGAAACTCTGTGAGTCGGACTTGGGCGGAGGATTCGGAGTAGTTTAAAAACGAACAAAAAAAAAAAATATAAAAACGTGTAACTGAAGCAACGTAAGTTAAAAATATCAAACTGTATTGGGGGTATCTCTCTTTACCTTTGACATACTTGTTTAATCCTCTCTATGTAGGTGTTTATGTAGGTACTTCAGATTGCAAAAGCCTTTTCTCCTATTTACAAGCTCACTTTTGTCAGCTAACCTTGTTCTTAGCTGCGTTTCTTGTAACCAAAAATCCACGTAGGCATGCTAGGAATGCAGAGATGATAATGGGTGTCGGGCAGATTCAAGCGCTAATATTAACACAGTATTATCTTGCCATCTAGAACATCCTGATATTTGCCTTTTGCCAGGAAAGCACTGTTGCAGCTGCAGGCTTTATTACAGGGAAGAAGAACCATTGCAGTCACTTATCCTGAGTTCTTTTCGAGGCTACCTGTGTTATCGCATTTCCCATAGCCTGAAAATCAGAGCGATGTGGCAGCTACGGTCAACAGATGTCGTAGACAACGTTGTCTGTTGCACCAGCCTAGCAGAATGTCATGCAGCCTTTTTTTCTCCTTTGCTGAACTGGTTGAAAAGTTTATATACATTTGAAGGGTACCTCTCCAGTGCCTGCTCTGATAGACATGTAAGTTATTACTAAGTTATTTGAGTTACGTGAGACTTCTTTTTTCTTTAACTCATTGTGCTAGGTGGAACCTGTCCTTCACGATTACCAATGCATTATCTTTTTTTTTTTTTGGATATCTTTTTCTGAGGAAGACGAGTGTCAATGTCTTACAAATGTAATGAATGGCAACGTGGTCTTCCTGCTTACATGCTGAATTTTTAGAACTGAGGATTGTATCACAAGACAAAGATGAATGTAAACTAATTCCTTCCCTACCCCACGATACACTTTGTTTTTTCAGTGTAATTTTGGGGGTCTTACATCACAGCAATGCATAGGCTAATACAATATTAGGTCTAATATCAATTTAATTATCAAATCTATCTTTTTGAGGTTTTTTTAATAATAATAATAATACTATAAATGGTTCTGAGACATTCTAAAGTGCTGCTTGTTCAAGTCTGGAACTAAAAAAAAACAAATACCTTTGACATTTTCTGTCTGAATCTCTTCCCTTAGCACTGAGTGTGGTACCTGCTGAATTCAATGTTTTAAACTTCTAGTTTGAAGTAGCCCCCTGTACCGATTAAGAAATCATGCCACTAAAAAAATGGCTAAAATTTATATAGCGACTTAGAAACAAAAACTTCATGAGATAGTCAATTTGTCTCTCTCCTATATAGTTCACAAAGGCATATGCAATACTTACATTCTTAATTTAGTTTACAGAATGGAACCAAAATGTATAAATGTTATGTTTGCTAAAACTTCACAATGTATATTGGGTCTTTGTACATTTTGCCTGACTTACCTTAAATTTAAAATATTTTTTGCTATATAACCTTAATGATTATTAAGCAGTGTTTTCTTTTTGGGTACGTATTGTTTCTGGATATCAAGATGTTAAATATATTTCTTGCTATTGTGATATGACAAGAGACTTAACTTATCTTGCCGTGTCTTCCAATGTACACGCTGTATATAAGGATAAATGTGATGCTGCTGGAGACCAGAATAAATGGAACTAGAGTAGTGTATTGTATTTAGTCTGTATTGATCATGGATGCTCTCCTTAATAGCCATATGCAATAAAATACATTATTTATGAAAGGAGTAAGGTATTTTTGTGCCTCTTTTCTCTAGAGAATGGGATGGTATTTCTGGTTGTTTACATAAAGTCAGTTTATTCTCTCTTTAAAATGGAAACACGCTTTATCTGAATACATACTACTCTGCATATACTTAGCTGCTTTCTTTTTAACGTATATAACACTCCTGAAAAACCATTAAATCATTTAAAATCTTGTTTAAAGATAAAAAGATCAGTATTATAAAGGCCAAGTTTGTTTAATTAAGGAAATTATGAGGGAAATAGCAGAATTTGTTCTTAATTTTTAATTCCTATTTTAAAAGTGAATGAAAGACTATGAATAGAGTCCTTCTGGAAGCCTGTTTAGTGGGAACGAACTTGCTCTATACAAGCCTTATGGTCACTCACACCGGTACCAGGTGAACAGGAATCGAATCATAGAATGGTTTGGATTGGAAGGGACGTCAAAGATCATCCAGTTCCAGCCCCCCTGCCATGGGCAGGGACATGTCCCACTAGGCTGCTCAAGACCCCATCCAACCTGGCCTTCAGCACTTCGAGAGAGAGGGCATCTACAACTTCCCTGGGCAACCTGGGCCAGTGTCTCACCACCTTAATCTTTTGATGCAGCCCAGGACACGGTTGGCCTTCTAGGCTGTGAGCGCATATTGCTGCCTCATGTCGAGCTTCTCATCTATGAGCAAACCCAATTCCTTCTCCTCAGGGCTGCTCTCAATCACATCATCCCCCATCCTGTTTTGAAACCGGGGATTGTCCTGACCCAGCTGTAGGATCTTGTATTTGGCCCTGCTGAACCTCATGAGGTTCACACAGTCCTACTTCTCCTCCTTGCTTCTCTTTCTCAATGTAGGTATTCTCATCTGCTCTGCTGTGTGTGAATGTCCCTTATACCTGTGAACATGACCCATTTCCAGTGTTCTTTGCACTCAGGTAAATGACCTGTGTGAGGCTTGCTGACTCATGAAAGGGGTTGTGGTGATGAAGGGCAGAGGATGACAACAGTAGCTTCCTAAAAAGTTCGATGGCCATTTAACAACAGAAGGTTGCTGAGATCATCTTTACTTAAGCTGAGGCCTCAGGATCACTTGCAAGGCCTGTTGGTGCAGGAGGAGACGTGCTCTCTCTGTGCCACATTTAAAGTCATTTAGGGTGAAATTCTGTCTTGGAATATGTGTGTTATAGTCTCCTGGCCAAATTACCACTCAGTGGGCTTACACTTTCATGCTTACCTTATGTTTTGGGGATAGTTCCAGGACTGTACTCATAAAACTCTGTCTTAAAAGCACAAAACCTGGAAGTGGCTTGAATGGAAAAGAGCAATTCTGTCTGTTGCTGCAGTAGGATCATCCTGTGGTTGCTGGAGTGTCCGTATAAGCCACAGAATGCAGACATAAATCACAGATAATGTATATGCTGCCCAAGAGAGAACATACAGTTCTTTCTCTCTTCTGCCCTGACCATCTTAGTTGCAGGCTTGGCTAGGGGACATAAAATGGAATATTGTGGATCTTATGGTGCCTACATCCTTGAAGAGAAAGAGCAATTGCTTTAGTCTTTGAAATTGCTCTGGAGAAATACAGCTATCCGAAAGTATCTTCGCCTTTTCTGCTATCAACAGGCTGTGTGAGTGCTACCTTATGATACCATAGAATCACAGAGTCACAGAATAACCAGGTTGGAAGAGACCCACTGGATCTTCGAGTCCAACCATAGAAGAATGTATTAGATATGCTGTCTGGAAATCAAGTGTCAGATTCTCTGGTGGGTTCGATTTCCAATGAGCAGAGCATAGAGGAAACCTTTGGATACTTGGCCCCCACACAGCGTAGTTTAGTGTCATGTCAGAGGCTTCCAAACAGAACAACATTTGTGCTGATCTTAGAGTGGCTCATAAGTCCTTGTCCAGTGACAGTCCTTCTCAAGGACCTCAAAGCATTCCATGGCTTCCAGCCTTCTTGGGAACCTTGGTTTACTTAGAATCATGGAATCATAGAATCTCTATGTTAGAAAAGACCTTTGAGACCATCAAGTCTTACTGTACCCATCCACTACTAAATTGTATCCCTAAGCATTTCATGTTCTATCTCAGCCTTCAAAATCTCTGCTCCTAAAAATAGTTTTCCTTCTAAAAAAGTAAAGATCCAATATGAAAATGTGGGTGTACCCAACAATGTAGTTATTATTTCCCCATTCATTCTTTAGCCTGAGTAAGCTGTGTTGCAGGGGTGAACATCCAAGAATCATAGAATCGCTAGGTTGGAAAGGACCCACTGGATCATCGAGTCCAACCAGTCCCATATATTTAAATACTGAAATATTTATTCCTGATGTCCAGCCTGAATCTCCCCTGGTGCAGCTTGAGGCCATTCCCTCTCGTCGTGTCCCCTGTCACTTGGGAGAAGAGACCAGCTCCCTGCTCTCCACAACCTCCTTTCAGGGAGCTGGAGAGAGCAATGAGGTCTACCCTCAGACTCCTCCAGGCTAAACACCCCCAGCTCTCTCAGCCGTTCCTCATAAGGCCTGTTCTCCAGCCCCTTCCCCAGCTTCGTTGCTCTTCTCTAGACCCGCTCCAGAGCCTCACCATCCTTCTTGTGGTGAGGGGCCCAGAACTGAACACAGGATTCGAGGTGCGGTCTCACCAGTGCCGAGTACAGGCAGGGAATAACCTCCCTGGCCCTGCTGGTCACGCTGTTTCTGATACAAGCCAAGATGCCACTGGCCTATTATTCTACCTCAGACAAGGGCATAGAGTGATAGGATGAGGAGAAGTGGCTTTAAATTGAAAGATAGAATATTTAAATGAGACATTAGGAAGAAATTCTTCCCGATGAGGGTGGTGAGACACTGGCACAGGTTGCCCAGGGAAGTTGTGGCTGCCCCATCCCTGGAGGTGTTGAAGGCCAGATTGGATGGGGCCTTGAGTACCCTGGTCTGGTGCAAGGTGTCCTTGCCCATGGCAGGGGGGTTGGAACTGGATGATCTGTAAGGTCCCTTCCAACCATAACTATTCTGTGATTCTATGAAACTTCTTGATCAACATCATGAATCCAGAAAAAGAAAGCAACTCTGTGATTGACTTCTCTGACATTTGTGGGCAGTATTATTTCATACCAAGAAACACAAATGCTTTCCATGTGCCAGAGGAGGAACCGTCCTGCATGTTACAGAAGACTGGTAACTCTTCCCTGCTGAGGAGGCTCAGGAAGGAGCAGGGCCTCCACGCAAGGCTCCCACCACTCTTCAGGCATTAGGGTTGAAGCTGGTTGCATGACAAAGCAGCCTATACTCATCAAACCCTTCAGATAAATATTATCGTCCTGCAAAAGGACCAGAAAGTGTATTATGTCACTACTTTATAGAGTCATAGAATAACCAGGTTGGAAGAGACCCACCAGATCACCGAGTCCAACCATTCCCATCAGTCACTAAAACATGACCCTCAGCACCTCATCCACCCATCTTTTAAACCCCTCCAGGGAAGGTGACTCAACCCCCTCCCTGGGCAGCCTGTTCCAGTGTTCAATGACCCTTTCTGTGAAATTTTTTTCCTAATGTTCAGCCTAAACCTCCCCTAGCGGAGCTTGAAGCCATTCCCTCTCATCCTGTCCCTTGGGAGAAGAGGCCAGCACCCTCCTCTCCACAACCTCCTTTCAGGTAGTTGTAGAGAGACTTCAGCTGTGTGATAAACCTGTATGAAGCAGTCAAGGTTCATGAATATGTATATATAGTTAAACAAGCTGTGGAGATAGGGGAGAAATGAAGGATACAAGTGCAGCACCGTATCTATAATTTTACTTTATCTGACCCTGAGGTAACTGTGAGGTGTTTATCTGTTCCATAAGGAGTAGTGATTACCTCAAATGATCTCATGCTTGCCATAGGATCAGGGTATAAACAGAGCCTGGGAAGTAAGTTCACACCGAGCTCACCCTTAGTAGGGTCACTTGGATCACCTACAACATCGCCACCAATTGCCCTTTTACTGCTGCCAATTTGCTGTCTAAATATCACAAGCTGTTGCGCAAAGATAAACACTGGGGCCTCCATCTCAGTGGCCGCAGATTAGGAATACGCCACCACTGCCTTCACAGTGATTTACTGCCATCAAAGCTCTCACTCAGAGTTGTTTGGGAAGTTGTTTATATACTTGTGATAGTTTGTTTTTTTAAAACCTTGTATCCTCTGAAGGCTCTTCTGTGTTTTGGTATAAGATCGTGTCCAGTTCTGGAATCCTCAACATCAGAAGGAGATGGAGCTATTGGAAAGGGTCCAGAGGAGGCTACAAAGATGGTCAGAGGGCTGGAGCACCTCTTCTATGAGGACAGGCTGAGAGAGCTGGCGCTATCATAGAAGGCTCCGAGGAGACCTTATAGCAAACTTCCAGTACCTGAAGGGGGTCTCCAGGAAAGCTGGGGAGGGACTGTTTACCAACGCTTGGAGTGATAGGACTAGGATCAATGGCTATAAACTGGAGACAGGCAGCTTTTAAATAGACATAAGAAAGAATTCCTTCATCATGAGAGTGGTGAGGCACTGGCACAGGTTGCCCAGAGAAGCTGTGGCTGCCTCATCCCTGGAGGTGTTCAAGACCTCTTCAGGGGCATTGGAACTGGATGATCTTTAAGGTCCCTTCCAATGCAAACTATTCTATGATTCTGTGATTCTATATTTCTATGATTCTAAAATTGCTTTTGAGCCATAACCTCAAGAAATGTAGTTATGCTTAGTTATTAATCGTATCTATCAAGCTGTTCCATATCAATATCTTGATTCTTAAGTGGAATGCACAAAGAACATTATTTTTATTCCTAGAATGCCCAACCTCACAATGACTGCCTGTTTTCTCAAAGCTAAACTGCTTTTAAATAACATTTTTCTTCCCCCATTTAGTGTGTCAAGGCAAGCAGAGAGGAAGTTTCACAGCTAGTCTGTGCCTTTAGCTAATGAATCAATAAAGGCATCCAATATTAATTTCAGTTGCAGATAAATAAATGTTTCTCTAAGGGTTTCAGAAAAATAAAGGTTAAAATTTAATCTTATTTGTCTAAAGAATAAATACCAAAGTGTTTCTGCTTTGAGTAGTGTCTTTTCTTAGAGACTGATTTGACAAAAGAGGAATAATATTTTCCTTTTCTGCCTTTGATGCAGCATGATTAATATCCTAGTGCTGGATCCTATATTATTTTAATCAAATAATGGTTCTACTACTTGACAGGAAATACTTAGACAATATAAACATTTCATTACTTTTTGGATTGTGTCTGTATGTCTCAGAAGGTAACAGACTGAGATTTTTCTGTTCAAAAGGAATAAAGAAAATGAGATTTCTGATTGAGCAGCTGTAGGCCAGGGCCTTCAAACCCAGAAATGCTGTACTGGAGAAGAGTTCAGCAGAGACAGCATAATTTTCATTTTGGAAACCTGCTCATTTATTCTTCAGCAAGCATATTTATTATATGATGTACCTGGAGAACTCCATTACCGGCCTGTATCTGTGATCTTCACTCTTCATTCACGGACAGGCAGATTAGGAGAAACATCCAGAGGTCTTGATCAGCTATGGCTGCCCCATTCCTGGAGGTGTTCAAGACCAGGTTGGATGGGGCCTGGTTTAGTGAGAAGTGTCCCTGCCCATCTCAGTGGAGTTGGAACTAGATGATCTTTAAGGTCCCACAGAGTGTCTCGCATCATCATGGACAATATAAACGCTGCACCTCAAATACCGTGTCCAGTTTTGGGCCCCTCATTACAAGAAAGAGATGGAGGTGCTGGAGCAGGTCCAGAATAAAAAAGAGCAATGAGGATGGTGAAGGGGCTGGAGAACAAGCCTTATGGTGAGTGTTTGAGGGACCTGGGGTTGTTTAGCCTGGAGAAAAGGAGACTGAGCGGAGACTTTATCACTGTCTACAACTGCCTGAAAGGAGGTTGTAGAGAGGTGGATGATGGTCTCTTCTCCCAGCTGACCGGTGATAGGATAAGGGGGATAGCCTCAAGATGCAACAGGTGAAGTTTAGATTGGACATTAGGAAAAATTTTTTCATTGAAAGGGTTTTCAGGCACTGGCAGAGGCTGCCCAGGGAGGTGATTGAGTCCCCATCCCTGGAGGTATTTAAAAGACAGATCAATGTTGTGCTCGGGTCTGATTTAGCAGTGGAAAGGTACAGTTGGGCTTGATGATCTCCAAGGTCTTTTCCAACCTAGAGAGTCTACGATCATACAGGAAACTGCATAGTCTTTACAGCACTGTAGATGTGGACACTAGCCTCCTCCCAGGCCACTGGGACAGATCTTGCTGATGGGATGGATGCATCATCTGCCAGTCTCCTCTCCTGCTGCTCCCGCTCAAGCCAGATGAGCCAGAATCTCCCACCAGACCAGGCTGCTCAAGGCTCCATCCTACCTGGCCTTGAACACTTCCAAGGAGAAGACAGCAACATCTTCCCTGGGAAACCTGTGACAGTGTCTCACCCCCCTCACCATCAGGAATTTCTTCCTAATTTCTACTCTAATGTCACAAAACAGCAAGCTCTGGCCCCTCCACTGTGTGTCCGTGGCACAATCATCACTCAGATTGTGTCGGCTTCATTTACAGCACTAAAGTGACTTTATCAGCTGCTTCCCTTCACGTTCTGGGATCCCCAGCTTGATTGTGATGCGTGCCTCCTTGGCAAAAAGCCAGCATTTTATTTACCTCTTAAAAGAAGATTCATTAATATGTTTTTCCTGTTCTGGTTTATTTGTGTGTCATTTACCCCGCGTAGGCAATTTTGTTTTCCTAGTCCTTTTTTTTTTTTCCTCTTGGCTGGGGAGTAGGGGAGGTTTGTTTCTATCATTGATATATTGGTGAGATAAGTAATTGTTCGCAAAATGAACCACACAGTGTTTGTGGTTTAAGGATTTCTATTTTTTTTTTTAAGTTTCTGAGCCAAGTTTTGCTAACAGTTATTTTCATGCAGCCCCACTAAAGTCAATAGAATAGCTTAGTTATGACTAAACATCATATTAAGGCCCACTGTAATTTTCTTTAAGCCTTGTTTAAAAGGATAGATTTATGTGATTGAGAATCAGAGATTGGTTTGGGTTGGAAGAGACCCTAAAGATCATCCAGTTCCAACCCCTGCCATGGACAGGGATACTTCCACCTTTCTTTTAAGGTAAAGCATTAGGCAATGCTGTGTAATAAACTTCTGTTGTGTATTCTGTTTCCTCTTCTGCTAGATCAGTGAATAAGGGTCATCAATGCAAAAACATTTTCCACCAGCCCCATGACCACAGCAAGGAGATTTTTTTAAAGCCTCCTTCCACACTCCCTCCTCAGAAGAACGGCACATTCCCTCCTCAGAAGAGAGGCACATCCCAAAAAACGTAAGATCTCTTTATCATCCTGACTGCCTATGTTTCAAGTTTAAAATTGGTTTCCTTGGTAACTAGACCTGCTAGGCTAGCCTGCTCACACCATGCATGCAGAGGCCACCACATTGCATGTAATGCTCATTTAGCAAGAATGTTTAATACATTAGACTTTTGTGCTAATTTTAAAGGGCTCCTGAGAGACAAAAAATAAACTTTCTCTGCTGCTAGCCATAGAATCATAGAATAGTTTGAGTTGGAAGGGACCTTAAAGATCATCCGGTTTCAAACCACCTGCCACAGGGAGGGACACCTCCCACTAGATCAAGCTGCCCAAGGCCCTATCCAACCTGACCTTCAACACCTCCAGGGATGGGGCAGCCACAACTTCCCTGGGCAACTTGTGCAAGTGCCTCATCACTCTCATTTTGAAAAAATTCCTCCTTATGTTTGGTCTAAATCTGCCCCTCTCCAGTTTATACCCATTGCCCCTCGTCCTATCACTACAAGCCTTCGTAAACAGTCCTTTCTCAGCTTTCTTGGAGACCCCCTTAAGGTATTAGAAGGTCGCTATAAGATCTCCTCAGAGCCTTCTCTTCTCCAGGCTGAACAACCCCAACTCTCTCAGCCTGTCCTCATATGGAAGGTGCTCCAGCCCTCTGATCATCTTTGTATCTCCTCTAGACCCCTTCCAACAGCTCTATATCCTTCTTATGCTGAGGATTCCAGAACTGGACACAATACTCTAGCTGAGGTCTCACAAGAGACTTGCCCTGTATAAAAACCTTCTCCTGTGACGCCGGTAGATAACGTAACAGGGGATGGTGACAGACCCATTGTAAATGGAAGGTTGCTCTTCTGCTGTACTTGACTCTCCATCACAATTCCTTCTTGGATTCCTTCCTAACGTGGCCAGCTGCAACACCACCTTATTGTGCATTTTCTGTCTACGAATGCTGCTGTTATGGAAGACGTTCAAAGTTGGCTACTCACAGCATATCTCTTGCGCTGTCATCAAATAGCGGTGTGACAGGCAGCTACTTGGATATTCCTGACTGGCAGTTTGACTCTCCATACCCAGACAATGTGCATTCATACTGTCTTGGTTGCCTGCCACCCAGCCCATCTGCTGGGTTGACTCTTTGCCTATTTAAAAGTCAGTCAGACAGGGGCATAGGTGCCAAGAAAATGCGAATTGAGAAGGGGAGTCTGCATAACGCTGCTGGCAGATTATCTTCAGCAAGATCCTCCTCCTCTGTGGCTGCCATCACTGCCAGATGCCTCCCCACAGTAGGTTACAACTGCTGACATTTGTGTACCGAGAAAAGTGTACACGAAGCAGAGAGAAAGGGGAAAGAGTTTTCAGGGTAGCCTTGGCAACTTGCAAGGCAAGCTGTGCTGCTGCAGGTACTCGGTGCTTAGCACAACCAAGAGCCACGTGGAGCTTGCAAAGTATTAAAAATTTACTTGGTAGGAAGGAAAGCACATCAGCAGTGTGCTAGGGTGAACCTGAGGGAGCCCATTACACTTGAGAGGAGAGCCACTGACCCAACTGAAATAGCTACAAGAAGCCAGTAAAGGTATTTCTCCTTCGCTTCCATGTAGAAGATCTATACAAGATTGTTAGCCCTGCCTGGGGACCATTCCTGAATGCAGAGTAGAGATTCAAAGAGAAGATTCCTTAAGATAGATCGTCTCTCTCTCAGCCACAATCAGGTTGTGCAGTGAAGAGGATTAACTCCTCTGCATGTAACCTTTATAATCCAAATCTGGAGAGTGTCAGGCATGAGCATGCTAGCAATACCACCCATAAATGTGTGTTTCACTTCAAACCCGGCTGACTGGGATTATTTTATCTGCAATGCTAGCTTTTGTATCTGTCTTCTTTGCTTGGATAGCCCATCGTTTCTGCTGAACAGGCATTACTGCTGCTGCCCTTTGCATCACAAGAACAGGTAGCTGGTTTTCATCATCATTATTATTATGATACTTCAATGTAGGAGAGAAATATCTTCAGGGTTGTTCAGTGGGCATTTCCCATACCAGCGCTTATGAATCGTCAGTGCACTGCAAGTATTTCATGGATAATTTTCTTTTCTACTCAAAGTTGAAACTTAAATAGGTGTGGGGTCTAGTTTGGATTCCAAAACGGTTTTAAATAACTTTATAAACTGAAGAAAACAATCATCCCAAACCAGGTGAAAAGCTCTGTATGATCTGAATTGCTTTGTTATGTTTCCAGGTTTTTTTTGATTGCTTGTTTTGGGTTATTTTGTTATAAATAAAGATGTGGGTTTTCCAGCTACCTCAAGAAATGCAGTGTGACACCAAGAGCCTGTAACTAGTGCAGAGATGATACCTCTCTTCTCATGAACCTGAGGAAGAAGTTTGTGGAAAGTACTGAAAGCAAAGAGTTGCCCAGCCTTCTTTTTATGGCTTGCTGCAGTTTCAAGATGAACTTTCAGGTACTGGACAAGGTTATCTTTATGATCACCCCACATCTTTTTTATCAGGACGAGAGAGAATGGCCCCAAGCTCCACCGGGGAGGTTTAGGCTGAACATTAGGAAAAAAATTTTCATGGAATGGGTCATTGGGCACTGGAACAGGCTGCCCAGGGAGGGGGTTGAGTCACCGTCCCTGGAGGTGTTTAAGGGACGAGTGGACAAGGTGCTGAGGGACATGGTTTAGTGATTGATAGGAATGGTTGGACTCGATGATCCAGTGGGTCTTTCAACCTGGTGATTCTGTGATTCTATTATTTTCTCTTTCCGATGTCTTCTGTCCAATGTCTAATCCAAGCAGAGGACCCCAACTTCCACTAGCCTGGGTAATATACAGAAGAAGTAAAGTGATGTCTGATGCTGTGCTCTGCTTTCCCTGAGGGAGAAGTGAAGCTGAGGAATCTAGTGCTTAACATGTTGTCTCCAAGCCAACAGTTATGGACTAGTGCCTGAGGGGACAAGAAGCAGATTTAGTGTGCCTATTTGTCAGTTAATATTCAGCCTTATGTCGCACAGTAACCACTCTACTTGCTCACTACCAGGGAAAATGAAAAACAGTGAGAAGATAGTAAAAATCCCCAACTAACAACAATTCACCCCCCTTCTCCCTTTTCAAAACTGTTAGGCAGGGCACTGCAGCTCCAAACACACATGATATGAAGTAGTACCAAAATTATTAGGTGCTGATGCTTGTGCAATCAGTCTGACGCTCTGCAGTGAGCTAGCCACGTAGCCCACCCGCAGAACTTCTCCCCATCCTTATCCCTTTTGTCTTATATGTTTGTATCTGTAAGATAATAGAATCCTAGAGTGGTTTGAGTTGGAAGGAACCTTAAAGATCATCCTGTTCCAACGCCCCTGCAATGGGTAGGGACACCTCCCACCAGACCAAGCAGCTCAAGGCCCCATCCAACCTGGCCATGAACACCTCCAGGGATGGAGCAGCCACAACTTCCCTGGGCGACCTGTGCCAGTGTCTCACTGCCCTCATCGTCAAGAATTTCTTCCTAATGTCTGGTTTAAATTTTGCTCCTTCCAATTTAAAGCTGTCCCCCCTCATCCTATCATTCCATGGCCTTGTAAAAAGTCTCTCCCCAGCTTTCTCAGAGGCCCCTTCAGGTAATGAAAGGCTGCTTTAATGTCTCCTCAGAGCTTTCTCTTCTCCAGACTGAACAGCCCCAACTCTCTCAGCCTGTCCTCATAGCAGAGATGCTCCAGCCCTCTCATCATCTTTGTGGCTACCTCTGGACCCATTCCAACAGTTCATATTCTTCCTGTATTGGGGATTCCAGAACTGGACATGATATTCCAGGTGGTGTCTCACAAGGGCGCAGTAGAGGGGGATAATCCCCTCCCTCACCTTGCTGGTCACGCTTGTTTTCATGTAGCCCAGGACATGGTTGGCCTCCTAGGCTGCAAGCACACATTGTTGGCTCGTGTCAAACTTCTCACCAGTCAACACCCCCAAGTCCTTTTCTGCAGGGCTGGTCTCAAAACGATGTATCCTGCATAGTCCTCTCTGCCTTATCAGCATGACGGGGTTCATGGATGCACTTGCTTGTCCTCCAACCACGTCACTAGTCCACTCTCCAGAAAGGTGCTGTGGGGAGCTAGTGTGAGTCATGATGGGGACCAGGGCTGTAGAGAGAGAGGCACTGCTGTAGGGAAGGTGGGCCGTGCTTCCAGAAGAAAGAGAGAAGTAGAAAGCCAGGTTGGAAGACAGGACTTCAGTAAGCCACGAGTTGAGAGGAAGAAAGATAGAGGTAAGAGAAGAGAGAAGACAACACAAAGAAGAAACAGGTCTCAAGGTCCTTGCAGTCCCTGTTCTAGAGTGGATTCCAACAGGACAGTCACACTGTCTGGAAAACAAAGGTTGCAGAAGCCCCTTCCCTTGAAGTGTTGAAGGCCAGGTTGGATGGGGATCTGAGCACCCTGGTCTGGGAGGAGGTATCCCTGGCCATGGCACAGGGGTTGGAACTGGATGATCGCTAAGATCCCTTTCCACCCAAAACCATTCTATGATTCTATGTTTCTATGAAGATGTTAGTGAGGAGAAACCAAACTCTTATTCTCACCCAGACCCACTTGCCACGTGGCATTTGATGGTATCTGTATCACAAAAGAATCAAGTTGCTATGTGTAGACCCAAGAGTATGATCACATAGTTGGTCGCCAATGGATCAGTCAGTCCTGGGCAGAGGAAGAAGCACAGAACAATCAGCATCACTGAGGAAATATGTACAATTTCTTCTGACTCGTGCTGGGAAATACGAAAGTTCTAAGGACTGTAAAAACTGTCCTAGCATGAATGCGCTGCAGTCCAGTGAATAAAGTTCCAGTCACTGAGAGCAGTCTTTTAAAATAGTACAGCCTAATGCCTCACTCTTCTTCTGTGTACTCTAGAGGGACTCACGCCAAGCAGCTGAACTGCTGCTTCTTGGTCCCAGAAAAATATTGCTTTTTTTTTCCCCTTTCCTTATTAAAGCCTATCCAGAACTTAGCTGAGAAAAACAAATATTATTTATTTAAGCTGTTTGTAAAAATCAAATGGATTATTTTGGCATGTGTTTTCCACTAGGTCGTATTCAGCAGCATTTATGCTTTATTTACTGGCAGGTTTATTGGAGAATTAAACAATCAGTCCTAACCTAAGTCCATGTCCCATTCTGGATCAAGTATTGTCACGCCACTGTTTGTGAAACGCAGGCTTTTGAGTACCAGATTACTGCTTACTCTCAGCATGGTCTGTATATTTTCTTTGGGTAAGGTGTATGAGGTCACTTTAGTAAACGCTGTGTGTATGTAACATCCTCTTACTCTTTAATATAGAATCATAGAATCATAGAATGGTTCTAGTTCAGAGGGACCTTAAAGATCATCCAGTTCCAACCTCCCTGCCATGGGCAGGGACACCTCCCACCAGATCAGGCTGCTCAAGTCCCCATCCAACCTGGCCTTGAACACCTCCAGGGATGGGGCAGCCACAGCTTTCCCGGGCAACCTGGACCAGTGTCTCCCCACCCTCATCGTGGAGAATTTCTTCTTCATGTCTAATCTAAATCTTCCCCCTTCCAATTTAAAGCCATTCCCTTAGTCCTACCACTCCATGCTCTTGTAAAAAGTCCCTCCCCGGCTTTCTTGGAGCCCCCCTTCAGGTACTGGAAGGTTGTTCTGTGGTCTCCCCGAAGACTTCTCCAGTCTGAACAGCCCCAACTCTCTCAGCCTGTCCTCATAGCAGAGGTGCTCCAGCCCCCCAGATCACCTTCATGGCTGCCTCTGGATCCATTCCAAGAGTTCTGTATCCTTCTTGTGTTGAGGATTCCAGAGCTTTTCAAGTTTGCATTCTCCTTGCCCCTGTGTGTATTTCGCCCTCAACCCTCTGCCATGCCATCCTCGGTGCCACCATGAGTTCTTCTGCAGCTGCACAGTGTGCTGGGCACGCAAACTCATCCTGGAGAAAGCTTTGCCAGGAAAAGGGGCTTGGCTAGCTCAAGCATGGGTCTATTCCCTGCTCTCATTCACTGCATTCACATGCACCTCCTGATGCCAGAACAAGGAAAAGGGCAACGTTGAGTCAGAAAAATTGAAGGCGATGGGAGAATAGGACTGCTTCTTTTGGCCTCCGTGCTGGGCCAACATGTTTGTGGAACTAAAGCCCCTGAGTGCCAGGTCTGGATCTCTTGAATTAACGTAGTTAAACCATGAATAAAATCTTATTCGGGTAGAGACTTTTCTCTGGCCTACGGTAAGCAACATCCATTGTTTATTCAGTCAGATTCCTGGAATATAGGCAATAAATATACTTTTCTTTAATGTTTTTGTGGAAATTTGTTTAATAATGCTTAACTGCAGCTAGTCTTTTCCAGTCTGAGTCAGGCTGCACTTCCTTTTCTTGCATTCCAAACTGAGATATTAGGGACTGATGCATGTATTTTGCACATTTTCGGGAACCTTCATTGTCCTCATGAATTGACAGTGCCCTGCAATTGTGACTTCTGGGGTCAAGGGTATTTCCCAGCACAAAGACTAGGGAGTGGTGTACTTGCATGTGGGTAGTGGGTAGGAGACAACCAGGGAGTGGCAGAAGTGACTACTCTTCTTAAAAGAATCATAGAATCAGTAGGTTAAAAAGGATCTTTGGGATCATCAAGCCTAATTGCACCTGTCCGCTATCCCTAAGCATTTCATCTACCTATCTTTTAAATATCTCTGGGGGTGGGGACTCAACCACCTCCCTGGGCAGCCTCTGCCAGTTCCCGAGAACCATTACAGTCAAGAAATTTCTCCTGTTGTCCTGATCTGAACCTGCTCTGGTGCAACTTGAGGCCATTCCCTCTCATCCTATCGCACGTTTATTTGGAGAAGAGACCAACACCCACCTTGCTACAATCTCCTTTCAGGCAGTTGTAGACAGTGATAAGGAAAAGTGCTCTGGTTGCTGCCCTTCTCCAAGTGACTCTTCCCACAGTCTTCTACTCCAAAGAGAAAAAAGAGGTTAATGTAAGGCTCCATGGTAACAGGATGTTTTGTAAGGTATTGGGATGATTATGGGTCAGACACTCACTGGCTATGCTAGTGGCATTTATGCATGGGTAAACACAGCTTTTCATTGAATCATAGAATCACCAGGTTGGAAAAGACCCATCGGATCATTGAGTCCAACCATTCCTATCAAACACTAAACCATGTCCCTCAGCACCCTGTCCACTCGTCCCTTAAACCCCTCCGGGGAAGATGACTCAATCCCCTCCCTGGGCAGCCTCTGCCAGTGCCCAATGATCCTTTCTGTGAAAATTTTTTTCCTAATGTTCAGCCTGAACCACAGCCTTGTCCCACAAAGTTAGACTAGAGCTGAGAGCTCGCATTCTAGGCAAGGTCCAGGATGACCCATCCTGCATGGAAATATGTGCAGTTCAGCACAAAAATATAAGTCTTCCAAACATTGCACAATTGCTGACTTGGAAATCCCAAATGAAAACGCAATCCAGGTGCCCTGCAAGTAGGGATGAACCATGAGGTTTATGGGCTGGATTAAGGGTTTAAGAAAGTAACAAAGGGAGTTCCTGTTCACAAGAGCATGTAGCATAGGTGGCAATCAGGCACTCATCTTTGTTCAGCAAGATGAACTTATAGATATCTTCAGCTGGAGGAAAACAATTCTATTGACACGCAAAAATCAGTGACTTTATCAACAGGAAAAAGCAGTAAATCAGTTCTGGAATCCCCAACATAAGAAGGGCATGGAACTGTTGGATTGGGTCCAGAGGAGGGTCATGAAGGCGATCAGAGTGCTGGAGCACCTCTGCTGTCAGGACAGGCTGAGAGAGTTAGAGTTGTTCTGCCTGGAGAAGAAAAGGTTGTGGGGAGACCTTAGAGTGGCCTTCCAAGGGGGGCCTCCAAGAAAGCTCGAAAGGGGTCACTTTTTACAAGGTCATGGAGTGACAGTATGAGGGAAAATGGCTTTGTATTGGAAGAAGGAAGATTTAGATTAGACATTAAGAAGACATTCTTGATGATGAGGGTGGTGAGACACTGGCACAGGTTGCCCAGAGAAGCTGTGGCTGCCCCATCCCTGGAGGTGTCCAAGGCCATGTTGGATGGGGACTTGAGCAGCCTGATCTGGTGTGAGGTGTTCCTGCCCATGGCGAGGGGGTTGAAACTGGATGATCTTTAAGGTCCCTCTGAACTATAACCAAAACCATTTTATATTCTCTGATGCTATAAAAATAGTGGCAAGAAGATGAAAGCACAACTTCTCTTACAAACCACACCAATCAACGTGAGGGTTGTGAAACATTGCAAATGTAGCTGTGCCACCGAAATTTCAGGAAATAAATGTGATTTTCCATCTTTGCAGCCCTCCAAAAACCTCTTTTTATTTATTTGCTTTTATAGAGTCACTCATCTCCACCCTCCTCCCCCACCCCTTTTGTTTTTCAATATTCAGTTGGGAAGCGTCTCCTTTGATTGTCAGTGTTGCTTTCATTTGCAGTCCTACTTTGTTTTGCAAAGTCATTCAGGAATTCTTCTTGATCCAAAGGCAATTGTTTGAAAGCATTTCAGCAAAGCCTGTAGGAAGAAAGACATCTATTCTTCCATTATTTGCTTTCTCTATCATTTTTCTTGTTCTTTCATTGCCTTTGCTGATGACCATTAATTTGTGCATTTAGATTCCAAGGAAAAGCCTGCTTTTATATGTTCCGAAAAAGCCAGTGTTATTCTCTGTCCTTTACAAGATGCCACATGTGCAATTTGCTTCCTGCCTCGAGGTCTGAAATCACCACAACAATGCCTTCTGCCATCAAGGTCTCAGAGGCTCCTCTGCAGCAAAACACTTGAACAAACACTTCAAGTTGAGACTCTGCATTGCCTTTTAGAAGGAGGTGAAGAAGGATGAATGCACCTTGAAATGCACAGAATTTTCGTGTAAGCGTTTGAAGCTAAAAGTTGCTTTTGACTGGAAATGGCTTTTCGATTGATAGCAAAATTTCACATCATTTTACATTCCACAGGAATAAAAACAATAAACTCCTCCAAGCTAAGCTTCCAACTGGACTTTTTTAATTATTAGTCTTACAAAAACAAAAAAATTAAGCAAATTGCAGATGAGCTTTTTTTTCTTCCCCAGGAATTAAAAAAATAGGCAACCATTAACCATAAATCTGAACTAAAAAATTACATGAAAACAAAGAGAAAAAAAAGCTGTTGAGTTTTGTTTTGTTTGTTTGTTTTTCCTGCCTTACTTACGGTATCTAAAACAGCCTGAAAGGTTTAAAGATCAGATCATATAATTGTAGGAAGTAAATTACCACATAAACTTCAAAATACTGTGAAATCCACCTGAAAATTTGTTCCTTTTATCCTAAGATAGTCAGATATGTGTTAGGAATCACTGTACATCCCTAGAGGTGTTTCCAGGATCACCGTGAGGATAGGGATTCATGAAATCAGCCAAGACACCCAAGGACTGGAGCTGCCTGGTGAAGAACTGTAAATAATTACATCAGAACAATGCACTTAGAAACAGATGAGCATCCTGGTTCTAATGGACGGGATTCATCATCAAGTCTTCACACAGAGTCTGAAAATTTGGATTAAGATGTCGCTATGTTGTTATGTGTAGGATTTCTATAAACATCTTCTTTTGCTTGCTGAGGATCAGCCAATTCAAACAACTAGTAGAAGTGGTTTTCATGCTAGAGAGGACTGTGTTTACATCCCGAGCAGCTGTTGCTGCATTTTAGTGCTGTACAAAACCAAACCAAACCAAAACCTTATTTAATCTCACATTTGTTACCCTGTTTACAATCCTCTTGGGCACAGAGGCTGCTTTGTTCATCTGGCAGCATAAAAACAAGCAATTTGGTCAGAGGAAGAATATCCCTGCCTAGCAGGATCCCCAGGTTTTGGGAATGCTGTCGTGCTTCCTCTGCTATCTCCTTCCAGAGATGAGAAAGGAAAGAAAAGAGAAGGAGAAGGGATATTTTCTTCCCTTCTGAACAGGCTTTTTATGATCTAAATAGAGACATCTGACTTTGTTAATTCAACTGAGCTTATTTTCTGCCTTTCTCAGTTATATGGGGGAAGGGTTGGGCAGCCTCAGGTAGCTGGCCTCTGGATTGACCACCACTCTCTTGATATCAAATGCTGGAGTGGTTGTCAAAGATTAACTAGGCACTTCCAATATGATGCCTTGGAGAGTGTCTTTGTTCGGGAACCTGAGATTCAGGGTTCATAATCATAGTATTGTAGAATCATAGAACCGGTTGGGTTAGAAAGGACCTTAAAGACCATTCGATTCCAACCCCCTGCCATGGGCAGGAACACCTCCCACTAGATCAGGCTACTTAAGGTCCCATCCAACCTGTCCTTGGACACCTCCAGGTACTGGGCAGCCACAGCTTTCCTGGGCCAATGTCTCACCACTCTTATCATGAAGAATTACTTCCTAATGTCTACTCTAAATCTTCCCCCTTCCAATTTAAAGCCATTGCCCCTCCTCCTATCTCTACGTGCCCTTGTAAGAAGTCTCTTCTCATCTTTCTGGAAGGTCTCTGTTCTCCAGGATGCACTTCTCTTCTCCAGGATGCACAACCCCAACTCTCTGCCTCATAACAGAGGTACTCCAGTCCTCTGATCATCTTTGTGGCCACATCTGGAGCCGTTCCAACAGTTCCATATCCTTCTTCTCTTGAGGATTCCAGAACTGGTCGCAATATTCCAGGTGAGGTCTCACAGCTGCAGAGTAGAGGGGCAGAATCACCTTTCTCGCACTGCTGACCATGCTTCTTCTGATGCAGCCCAGGATAAGGTTGGCTTTCTGATCTGCGAGTGCACATTGCTGGCTCATGTCGAGCTTCTCATCAATCAGCACCCCCAAGTACTTCTTTGGGATAGTTTAAAACCGATTTCTAACCACCCTACTCAACTGCACTGAGTTTTCTGAGAGCAGATTGGTGTTTCTCCCATATGTATGAAATATTAAGTCCCATCTTTCAGAGTTTTTTCTTTCCTTACACAAATATAGAAATCCTTCCTTGTGTAACTTTGGTGATAGCCTGAGTAGCTTAAACAGATATAAACATAAGGAAGAACATAACTCTTTATATCTCAGTCATTTGACAATTCATATGGCGCTGAAAAGATTTTTTCTTTAACATTTCTAACTTGTGTATTAATGAACCTTATCTTGCCTAGTTAGTTCAAGTCAGGTCTGATGAAAGCAACCTTTGATTGAATTTTTTGTTTGCATTAAATGCCTTTTTGAACTTTGGCGTGGGTGATTGACCTTTAGAATAAAAAGCTATACTGGTGCAATGCAGCTAGAAGAATTAAACAAGGGACGGTTAAATGAGAAGTGCCTGGTTGGGCTGAGGTACACCTGTCACATTCATGGTGCTGAGGGAACATGGTGCTCACATGTTTAGGGTTTTTTTTGTTTTCCTCCTGTAAATCACAGTTATATAAATTTGCTAAGGTGATTTACATCTACAACTCTGGCTTCAGAGGCAGCCCATGTGATATTTAAAGGAACTCTGGTTCCTGTTCTCTGGAACGCAGGATCAAGTGAGGGCCTGTGCACTAAAAATGAAAAACTAAATCAAAGAGCAGTGGCTTATTCTTGAAAGTAAACAGAGCAAAGGCTATCAGTGTCAGCCACAGCAGCAGTCAGGTGTGTGCTGACAAAAGCAAGAGAAGGAAGAAATCTTTCTGAACACAGGAAATTATTGAGATTTTTTTACTTTTTCCAGGGAGAAATTTATCTTTTTAAAGCATGGAAATTGATTTTCATAATAATAATAAATAATAATAACAATCCTCCTCCTCATTATCCAGAAGGAAGACTTGTTTGCAGTTAAACCCTTTAAACAGCACCCAGCTCAGAAAAGTGCTGATCAACCCAAGTTCAACGAGGTTAGTAGAAAATGAGGTGATGCTTTCAGAATCCAACCCAGTGGAGGATGAGGTTGTGTTTTAGGGAATACCTCCTGGATTTATCATTAATAAGCTGTCGGTGTGGGACTCCAGACGCATGGGCTGTTTTGCCAATAGGTAGAGCTATTTTGCACAGTCATACTAAAAGGAGACAAGAATTTTCTGGCCCCACTGTTGTTTACTTTCCTTCTTTGTGGAAACAAAGCTTCAGTTTAATTTCTCAGCCTGCCTTCATTTTATCATCTCTTTTGGGTTTCTTATGCTTAATTACTGTGTATTTGACTGCTATTCATTCCTTTAGGGGTTAATTCCAATGCAACACAGTTCAAAAATGGAGAATACTAAGGAAAAAAATGTCTGTTCTATAAAAACAGCAAAAACCAGAAAGAATGTATTTTCATATAATGGTAGGAATGTATCTAACAGGAATTTTAGTAACTTATCAATGAGAACATCTTATCAGTGAGAAGTCAGTTATTTCAGGCTTCTTACTCCTTTTTTTTTCCTGTTCAAGGCTGTTACTATTGCAAAGGAAAAAGCTTAATCTGTCCTTATTTTGAGTCTTGTAGGTAATGCAAAGGAGTCAAACCCAGTCTGAACAGCAGCATTGCAGTGATTTTTGGCGATTTACAACAAATACTGCTGGCTTAAATGAAGGTTAGGCAGAGCTGAAAGCAATGCAGGTTGTATCTGCATTGCAGCTGGTGAAAGGGCTGGAGAACAAGCCCTATGAAAGGTGGTTGAGGGGACAGGGGTTGTTTAGCCTGGAGAAAAGGAGGCTGAGGGGAGACCTTACCACTGTCTGCAACTGTCTGAAAGGACGTTGTAATGAGATAGGTGTTGGTCCCTTCTCCCAAATGAGAGGTGACAGGATGAAAGCAAATGTTCTCAAGTTGCACCAGGGGAGGTTCTCTTCACCAAAAGGTTTCTCAGGCTGAGACTGCCCAGAGAAGTGGTTGAGTCCCCATCCCTGGTGGTATGTAAAAAATAGGTAGATGAGCTTCTCAGAAATATGGTTTAGTAGTGGACTGGTGTGGTTGGACCTAATTATCTTTGAAGGTCTTTTCCAGCAAAATGCTTCTATGATTCTATGCTGGGGAGTTCTAGAGAGAAGACGAGCCCATGAACGATGTCTCAATATCATAAAGTTGCATCTCAGATGGGTTTAAAAATCAGGTCAGACATTTACGTCTTTGTTACATCCCCTACTCCAAAGCCCAGTCTGGCCAGGTTGGGATGCAACCTCTCATGTCCACCTGCTGAAGTGCCAGCAGCGTGAACACACACACCTCTGTGAAAATAACATCACACAGAGAAGTTTTACTTAGTAACTATGCTCCATTTCTGTCTTCATAGCAAGAATGTCTGCATATGGGTATAAACTGGAGAGAGGCAGATTTAGACCAGACACAAGGAAGAATTTCTTTACTATGAGAGCACTGAGGCACAGACATAGGTTGCCCAGGGAAGCTGTGGCTGCCCCATCCTTGGAAGTGTTGAAGGCCAGGTTGGATGGGGCTTTGGGCAGCTTGATCTAGTGGGAGGTGTCCCTACCCATGGTAGGGGGGTTGGAACTGGATGGTCTTTAAGGTCTTTTCCAACCCAAAATATTCTATGGTTCTACGATTCTAGGATCAGCAAAGCCAGTATAAGAGGTTCTGATTTTTCCTATTTCTGCTCCTGCTCTCTGCCATGTTTCCCCTACTGCTTTCTTAGCTGGGCTGGTACAACAATTTGTAGAGATGGGTTGCAAACCAGATCATTCAGAGGATCAACATTTCTTTCTGTTAAAAAATGTCCCTCTGATCTTTGTGGTTACTGTGATCAGAGCACAGCCCAGAGCAGCCCTACAGCCTTTCAGTCAGCAGTGCTGAGGGTACTGAGATGCAGCTGTGAGCCAGGTGAGTTTACAAAGAGGGGAACAAAGTGTCCAAGGACATGAAAGGGACAAACTATTTTACGGTTCCTTGTCATTAGAGAAAATGAATGTCTAAATTATGTGGATTTAGTTTTTGTTTTCAGAAAAAGCTGCAGTGAACACAACCGGGTAATGTTCTGCCAAAGATGAAGCAGAACTTCTAACCACTGATATAAGTACAAATTTTCACAGTGACAACAAAAGGCTAAGGACATCAAGGTGACAGCTGTGTTTTCAGCTTTAAGCACAGAAATTGAGAACAGGTGCCAGCTGGGAACAGTTCAACCTTTCCTGGGATCCAGCTTTAACAAAGAAATAATTTTGCTGGAGTTTGTGAGCTTGATTGATCTGTAGTTAAAAAGATGTGTTTGCAGGTTTGGAGTGAAGCAAGGGCTAATCGTCATAGCCATGATTGGCACAGGAGAGTATGAAATACAGTATTATATTCTCTAAATTCCCAGTTAAGGAAAACTTCAAACCAACTGTAGAATCATAGAATCATTAGGTTGGAAAAGACCTTGGAGATCATGATCTCCAACTGTACTTGTCCACTACTAAATCATATCCCTAAGCACTTCATCTACCTGCCTTTTAAACACCTCCAGGGTTGGGGACTCAACCACCTCCCTGGGCAGCCTCTGCTAGTGCTTGATAACCTCTTCTATGAGGAATTTTTTCCGAATGTCCAACCTCAACTTACCATGATGCAGCTTAAGGCCATTCGTTCTTGTCCTATCACCTGTCAGCTGGGAGAAGAGACCATCACTCACTCCTCTACAACCTCATTTTAGGTAGTTCTAGAGAGCAATAAGGTCTCCCTTCAGCCTCCTCTTCTCCAGGCTAAACAACCCCAGTTCTCTCAGCTTCTCCTCTTAAGATTTGTTCTCCAAAGTTCTTTGTCTAGCATTATATTTGCCCACAATCAGGAACACACAATGAGCCAGCTCACACTGTAATTTTTATGCTTGTATAAAACACACTGCTTAGATGTTTACATGCAATACAGATTTTTGTTTGCAAAGGATATATACAGTGAGAGCTGAATTCTTTGAACAACAGGCAGGAGGGAACATCGTCTACCCCACGGCTTAATAACTTGTTTATATTAAACACAGAAATATTCCCTAGCAAAGTTCCTGTTTACCGGGAGATGATTCCACCTTGCTATCTCAAAGGAACGTCAGTAAGACAAAGTTAGAAGGGGAGGGCCAATAACCCCTCAGGAAAAAAATGTTTAAATTATCACTCTGATTAAATTGCAGATTGCAGGTATCTGTGCTGGGGTAAAGGTTTGAGTTTGAATACAACCTCAGCAGGAGTCTGAATACACATCTCTGCCTTCAACTAAATTTTCTTCTTGTAGTGAAAGGTAATAGTTTAATGCTAAGAACAGTGTGTATGGGAGCATCTTAGCAATATTTGAAGCAAACAAGAAGAAAAATGCCTTTAGGTGGATCTAAAATACACACATCTGTAATCATCATTCCCCTTTTATTTGTTTCAACTGGAATTTAAAACAAGTAATTAGTCTGTAACTATTTGAACTACTGTAAAGAATTGGTTTTAATAACTTTCTCCATCTACTTTGTACCTGTTTTAAATGTCTGTCTTGGGCTAATGTTAATTTGATGGTAACTCAAACACCAAGGCACTATTTCCTTTGGATGTGGTGACTCTTAAATCATGGGTTGTTTATGCCTTCTGTGCCATCACCACAATACACGTGTTTTAGAGGACTGAAGAGTTAGTGTTCCTTCTCTAATGTATTAAATCGATCTGAAATATAGAACATCACTGCAAATAAAACTTCTTTCAACAAGCAGCATTAGTCGGAGTCTGAAAGTCTTGCACTGATACAAGAGAAGGCTTGTGCTGAACCCTAGATATAGAATCATAAAATGATTTGAGTTGAAAGGGACCTTAAAAATCATCCAGTTCCAACCCCCCTGCCACAGGGACACATCCCACTGGATCAGGCTGCCCGAGGCCCCATCCAGCCTGGGCTTCAACACCTCCAGGGATGGGGCAGCTACAGCTTCCCTGGACAATCTGTGCCAGTGCCTCACCACACCCATCATGATGAAATTCATCCTTATGTCTAGTCTAAATCCAGCTATGTCTAGTCTAAATCCAGCGTCCTCTCGAGTTTAGAGCCATTGTCCCTTGTGCTATCCCTACAAGCCTTCGTAAACCATCTCTCCCCAGCATTCTTGTAGCCCCTTCAGGTACTGGAAGGTTGCTATAAGGTCTTCTTGAGCCTTCTCTTCTCCAAGCTGAACAATCCCAACTCTCTCAGCCTTATATCAGCCCGATATAGCTGGAAACAAAGATGTTTGAAAGAACTGGTTGTAGATGAACCGTATTCTCATATTAAGAGATTAAAATAATTTTGTTTAAAATGTCAGGTGTATGATTAAAGAAGCCAATGAGAGTAATGCACTGCAGGCTAGTTGTTATTAGCATATGTAACAATAACATGGAATGTATGTATGAATAAGGAACAAAAAGGAAAAACAAATATTCTAGAATTTGCTGCAAGCGTATGACATTTAGGACACATTCTAACTAAACCTCCATTCAGCATCTGAGTTTTGAGAAGGTTTTAGAGCCTTTGCAGATGGGAATCTAATCAAGAATACAGGTTTAGTGCCTGAGGGGACAGAACTCTTTGTTTACAATCAGAGCTGCTTTCTGACCTTCACCCATTGAAAGCTCTCATGAAGCTTCAAACACATGAATGTGCTCACTACTGATCCTTTTCAGACATCTTATTTCTTCTTACCATGGCTAAAGCTAAGCTCAGCTCACACTGTTTGCCATTCCTTCTCATGCTTTGCTAAGCTGGTACTGATATTGGTACTGGTATTGTTATCTCAGACATTATTTCTGTCTATGCTATCCAATATACTAAAATCTGTTAAAAGAATTAAGATTAAACTTTTGATCTGTACCTGAACTTAGCAAAACCCTTCTGGAAAGCTTCCACGGAGGTTAGAATTCATTTTCTCTCTGTTTGAGCAGGTCTGTCTAGCTCTTTCTCATAGAAACCAAGAGCTTCCAGGGAATCATCATAAGGTTTGTAAATTTTATGAGTAATAGAACCATGGTAGTGATATTGGAATGTCTAAAAAAGATCAAAGATACACAGCCTAATGCTTTAGGATCAGTGGTGTCCAGGTGGAATTCAGAAAAGTCCATGTCTGCAAGGTTATTTATTCTATTTTAGAAGTTCTTGGAAGAATTTCTTTGGCTGTTTCCAAAGACACGTATAGTGTGCTGCTTTGAAGTATTGTAGGCATTCTTGGGCTATGAAGACTTATTTTTCAAGCCCCAAGAAACATGCAAGTCGTCACCAAAAGCTAGTAAAGATATAAAGTATATGCTATCAAAACTTCAAAGCAAGGAGAAAAAAAAAAAAACCAAACAGTTGAAACTGTGTAGTTCACAGGAGATTTATTTTCCTAATGCGACTGATTTGACAAAGAGAGTGCTCAGATGCTGCCCTGATGGAAACAGCATAAAACACTAAAGCTGTTGCTGCTGACAGAGAGGTGTGGTTTTGCTGCAGAATTACCATGGCACTTTAGCCAAACCTGTTCAGAAATGTAAGAGAATCAACAGTTTGTTGTAAGGCAAGTGTAATCTTAACTATGTGGGGACACAGATTAGTTACTTCAGGTAACAACTAATTTAGGATTTTAATGAGTTTTTTTAACTGGAGGTGATTTTGTAGGGGAGGAAGTGCTAGAAAGCTTTTCTAGTGGTAACTGGGAGAGATGTTTGTTGTGAAACGTCATCTGGAGTATTGTGTCCTGTTCTGGAATCCTCAACAGAAAAAGGATATGGAGCTGTTGGAATGGGTCCAGGGGAGGATTCCAGAGATGATCAGAGGGCTGCACCACCTCCCATATGAGGACAGGCTGAGAGAGTTGGAATTGTTCTGCCTGGAGTAGAGAAAGCTCCAAGGAGACCATAAAGCAATCTTCCAGTACCTGAAGGGGGCTAAAAGAAGAGGAGCAAAATGCTACAGGAGCAAAATGAGTCTCCCATGGTCCAAGAGGAGGTGGTCAGAGCCTTGCTAGCCCGACTAGACACCCACAAGTCTATGGGGCCGGACGGGATTCACTCAAGGGTATTGAAGGAGCTGGCGGATGTGCTGGCCAAACTCCTTTCCATCGTCTTCCAACAGTCCTGGGAGACTGGGGAAGTTCCACTGGACTGGAGGCTGATGTTGTGCCCATCTACAAGAAGGGTCACAAGGAGGATCCAGGGAAGTACAGGCCTGTCAGTCTGACCTCAGTGCCAGGGAAAGTCATGGAGCAGGTGATCTGGAGTGCTATCATGGAGCACATGCAAGAGAACCGGGGGATCAGGCCCAGTCAACACGGGTTCACAAAAGGCAGGTCTTGCCAAAGTAACCTGATCGCCTTCTATGACAAAGTGACTCGGCTGCTGGATGAGGGAAAGGCTGTGGATGTATCTTCCTGAACCTCAGTAAAGCCTTTGACACAGTTTTTCACAGCATTCTACTACGGAAACTGTCACCTCTGGCCTGGACAGGCGCACACTCTCCTGGGTGGAAAACTGGTTGGATGGAGGGCCCAGAGAGTGGTGGGAAATGGTGTTAAATGCAGCTGGAGGCCAGTTACAAGTGGGGTTCCCCAGGGCTCAGTCCTGGGTCCAGCCCTGTTCAATGTCTTTATCAATGACCTGGATGAAGGCATCGAGTGTTCTTTTAGCAAGTTTGCAGATGACACCAAGCTGGGTGGAAGTGTCGATCTGCTGGAGGGTTGGGAGGCTCTGCAAAGGGATCTGAACAGGCTGGACTGCTGGGCAGAGTCCAATGGCATGAGGTTTAACACTGCAAAATGCCAGGTCCTGCACTTGGGGCACAAAAACCCCGTGCAGCTACAGACTAAGAGAAGTAGAGACCTCATTACTCTCTATAACTACCTGAAAGGAGGTTGTAGAGAGGAAGGAGCTGGCCTCTTCTCCCAAGTGGCAGAGGACAGGACGATAGGGAATGGCCGCAAGCTCTGCCAGGCAAGAAAAAAATTTTTCACAGAAAGGGTCATTGGGCACTGGAACAGGCTGCCCAGGGAGATGGTTGATTCACCTTCCCTGGAGGTGTTTAAGGCACGGGTGAACGAGGTGCTAAGGGGCATGGTTTAGTGTCTGATAGGAATGGTTGGACTCGATGATCCAGTGGGTCTCTTCCAACCTGGTTATTCTATGATTCTATGATTCTATGAAGTCTGTCTAGAAAGCTGCCTGGAGGAGAAGAACCTGTAGGTGTTGGTTGACATCCGACTGAATATGAGCCAGCAGTGGCCCAGGTGGCCAAGAAGGCCAATAGCATCCTGGCTTGTATCTGAAACGATATGACCAGTAGGTCCAGGGAGGTTATTCTCCCTCTGTACTCAGCACTGATGAGACCGCACCTCGAGTACTGTGTTCAGTTCTGGGCCCCTCACCACAAGAAGGATTTTGAGGCTCTGGAGTGAGTCCAGAGAAGAGCAACGAAGCTGGTGAAGGGGCTGGAGAACAGGCCTTATGAGGAGCGACTGAGAGAGATGGGGTTGTTTATCCTGGAGAAGAGGAGGCTGAGGGGAGACCTCATTGCTCTCTATAACTACCTGAGGGGAGGTTGTAGAGAGGAGGGAGCTGGGCTCTTCTGCCAAGTGACAGGGGACAGGACGAGAGGGAATGGCCTCAAGCTCTGCCAGGGGAGATTTAGGCTGGACATTAGGAAAATATTTTTCACAGAAAGGGTCATTGGGCATTGGCAGAGGCTTCCCAGGGAGGTGGTTGATTCACCTTCCCTGGCGGTGTTTAAGGCACAGGTGGGTGAGGTGCTAAGGGCCATGGTTTAGTGTTTGATAAGAATGGTTGGACTCGATGATCCAGTGGGTCTCTTCCAACCTGGTTATTCTATGATTCTATGAAAGCTAGAAAAGGAACTGTTTGAAGAGGCTTGTAGTGATAGGAACAAGGAGTAATGTGTATAAACTGGAGAGGTGCAGATTTAGACTAGACATAAGGAGGAATTTCTTCACCATGAGAGTGGTGAGACACTGCAACAGTTTGCCCAGGGAAGTTGTGGCTGCCCCGTCCCTGGAGGTGTTCACAGTCAAGATGGATGAGGCCTTGGTCAGCCTGATCTAGTGGAATGTGTCCTTGCCCATGGTAGAGGGCTTGGAATGGGATGCTCTTTGAGGTCCCTTCCAACCCAAACTGCTCTATGATTCTATCATTACTGGTCTAGACCGGTTTTAGAACTGCTTTCTGATTTGTTCTATCTGAGATCTCCCTGTTTATAAATATTACACATTAGGCACTTTGTTATAAGTGGAAGCCTTTGTGTTTGTGACTAGAAATCCCCTGATGGGGATAAAAAGATAAGGCTGAACGTTGAGGAAGTAAGATCAGATGAAAATGTGTGAATAGGAACTCACCAAAAATACACCCTATTTGGATGTAGAATCATAGAATAGTTTGGGTTGGAAGGGACCTTTAGGATCATCCAGTTCCAACCCACCAGACCAAGATTCTCAAGGCCTCATCCAACCTGTTCTTGAACATCTCCAGGGATGGGGCATCCACAGCTTCCCTGGGCAGCCAGTTCCAGTGCCTCAGCACCCTCACCATGAAGAAGTTCCCCCTTATGTCTTCTTGAAGGAGTTGTTCAGGAGAGAGATAGCAGGAAATCAAAATATTGCTAGGAATTTTTTTATACCAGTCAAAAAAATGAATGGATTTTGAAACTGAATTCTATGTGGAATTGAATTAATACCTATGGGATCTTGATGGCTTAATCCAGGGATGTAACCAATGCATGAAATCAATCCATCACATTTCTCCTTTAAATAAAAAGTTTGATTTCTGAGCTTGCATAACATCCTTAGCCTTTTTTTTTTTCTCCCAGAGTCTAAAGACCATATTTGAGTCAGTTTTCTATCTGTTAGTAGGACTTTGTCCTTTTTCCCTTTCCCATAACTCACAATCAACCCTGAATCAGGTTCCAAGAACAATTGGAACTGTTTATGAAATCAATAGGAACATTTTATTGCTTGTTATGCCTTGCTGGGCTGCTTTATTTCCTTGTTCCTTACTGTGCTCCTATTCTCTATTCTTTTTGTTAGTTAGTTTTTGGGTTTTTTTTCAATTGGGCAACTAGTAAACAACCATGTAAATTGTCTTGTTAGTTCCTTTTCCACCTACTCAAAGGGAAATTCAAAATACAGGTCCTCAGGAAAATTTCTTTGTGAATTTTTTATAAAAGGAACTTATTTTATTGCTCCTGGATAGAGGAGGGTAGATGGAAGAAATAAACATAGGGCATTTTCCTTCCTTTGAGGCTTTGTTCCTCTCTCTGGACTCCTAAACAATACTCTGATAAGACAGTCTTTACTGCTAGTTTCTAAAGGACCTCTTCCTACATGTGCAGAGCATCTATTCTCCTATAAGGTATGATGAAATATTTCAGATATGCCTGATCTGAAATCAATTTGTAACTCTGACAGTCATTGTGCGTAGTCACTACTTCTGGGTGTTGATCATCTTACAAAGCTGGGCTCAAGGATGCTTTAAATGAGATAAGGAAAAACCTTGGCCTTTAAAAGTCTTAAGGAGTTTTGCTACTGACTTAGCGGAGTCAGGATTTCACATTGTGTATTTAGCTTTGAACGTCTTAACTTGCACTACAGAGCAGAGGTTTTTTATTCTTTCATAGAACCATAGAATCTCTTGGTTGGAAACTACCTTTGAGTTCGTCAGGTCAAACCGTACCTGTCCAATACTAAACCAGATTTCTGAGCAATTCTTCTACTCATCTTTTAAATACCTCCAGGGATGAGGATCCAACCACCTCTCTAGGCAGCCTCTGCCAGGGCCTGAGAACACTTTCAGTCAAGAAATTCTCCTTGATGTCCAATCTGAACCTGCGCTGGTGAAACTTGAAACTGCTTCCTCTCTTCCTGACGCCTGCCACTCGGGAGAAGAGACCAAGACCCACCTTGCTACAGTCTCCTTTCAGACAGTTGCAGACAGTGATAAGGTGTCCTTTCAGCCTCTTTTTCTCCAGGCTAAATAACCCCAGATCCTTCAGCCACCTCTCATAAGGCTTGTTCTCCAGCCCCTTCACCAGCTTCGTTACCCTTCCTCTAGTGGCTAATATAACTGGATCTTGTAGATACCTGCAAGACTTTAATTCACTGTCCGTCTTTGTCAACTGTCCTACAAGCTGTTTATTTATTACTGATTAAATTAATCATCAGATCTGACAGCAAAGTGTATTTATCTTCTTAGCCTCAAGAAAAAGAAACTGGAATTCCATTTTATTATAAATTTGCCTTAGAATCATTTCTTTCAGGTTCATGAGCTTCCACTCATGTATTGACATTCAAGAGATTAATCTTATTATAGAAGATAGGTGAAAGTCTACAGATCAGGCACAAGGTACATATCTATCTGTGCAGCAACTCTCCAAATGGATTCTTCCTAGATAATTAATGGATTTCAAGGTAATGACACAGTGATAATAATTCATTCTAGAGTTCAGATACATACTTGATTTGCCTTAATTTAAATATGTTAAGATAATAATACATTCTATAATTCAGGCATTCTAAGAGCTTAAAGGCAAGTGTCACTTTCTTCTGCACCTCCTAGCAGATTAGTTTTCTAATATATCTGTTTCCTAATGAAATTGCAGTGGCAAAGCTGTAATTTGGGTTATCCGCCCAACGTTCTTTTTCCTGTTTACGTTATAAGTTTCCACTGATAGTAAAACATATCAGGTATTTCTAAAATGCACACAAGATTTGTGCAGCCCATGGAGAGAATGAGGTGTTTTCAATTTGATATGGAGACTCCTGCTCATCGTAAACCTTTCTCTGTCATTTCACTGAAATGAGCTCTTTTTAATAAGTACGAATAACTGTATTGATTAAGTAGGGTCTGAGAAGACCAAATTTCGTGCCACAAGACTGCTTGACTATTAGAAAAAAGTCCAACACCTGGCGACTGTGATTTCATAGAGTCATAGAATAGTTTGGGTTGGAAGGGACCTTAAAGATCATCTAATTCCACCCTTTGCCATGGGCAGGGACACGTCCCACTAGATCAGGCTGCCCAAAGTCCCATCCAACCTGACTTTGAACCTCCAGAGATGGGGCAGCCACAGCTTCCCTGGGCAACCTGTGCCAGTGCCTCATCACTCTCATCATGAAGAAACTCCTCCTTCTGTCTAGTCTAAATCTCCTCTCCAGTTTATACCCATTGCCTCTAGTCCTATCACTACAAGCCTTTGTGAACAGTCCCTTGCCAGCTTCCTCTTTCCCTGAGTGGTCCAGGAGGGGCATGCGAGGAGGTGTTGCGCTTGATCTCAGAGAAGAATTTAGTGCTTAGTTAAGTGATCTCCAGACAGTCTTTGATTCTCTTATTCTCTGAGTAAATGCCCTATAAAGCCTTTGGAAAGTACTTTAGGGAGGATAGATAACCAAGGTGGGGAAAACTTCCAAACTATAGTTATTTAAGATATAAACCACCTCATGACAAGAATTTTTTATACAGGGAAATATGTCAAAATTTAACTCTTGCATTTTTCAGACTTCAGGCATTAAGACAATCTTGGGTCTAAACAGTCAAAACCTTATAATGGAAAAGAAGTAGTTATTCACACTAATAACAGGAAAGACTATGATCTTAATATGTGATTCCAGCTCTGGGAACTTAGTGATGACTGTGTCTTAGGGTTTTACTTTGCATTTCCTGATACCATAGTATCATAGAATAGTTTGGATTGGAAGTGACCATGGAGATCATTCAGTTCACCCCCATTGTATGAGCCGGGACATCTTCAATAATGCGACATGACATATTTCATTGAAGAAATTTGGTCACAAAAACATTGATTAAAAAGCAATTCTGGCACTGTGAAAAGCCAGATATTTTGCTGAGGTTGGTGAATGAATTTCTGGTTCCTGATTTCTGGATGCTGGGTTAGATGTGGAGAAACTCTGTTGAGGCCATGGAATTACATTTGCATTCATGCAAAACAAGAGACATAAAAATCAATAATATTATACTTTTATGCTTTAGAAAAGATTGCTAATATTGTCAATATTTACTACAGTCATAGTTCTCAAGGAACTGTGCCTTGATCTCCTATCTCTAGTGATTAGTCCAATGAGCTCAATTAAAGCAAAGAAAGTTATTTAGCCTTGTGTTTACTAAAAATAGATCTGATCCTTATGTTCTTAGACAGATTAAACTATGCTTTAGGTGGAGAAAGTATAGACGTCTTTGTCATGATGTCATTACTGAGCTATTTCTCTCTAAAATTAAATTTACACGTGGAAAAAGGAGAAAATATTTAATTTATATAAATTAAATAAAGCAACCTTAAATAATTGCTCCAGTCACCTACCCATGCCTTCCTGTTTTTCTGTCCACCTGCCTGCAACACAGACCCAAACTATTCTATGATCCTGTGATTCTATGATTCTATGATTCTATGATTCTATGATAGATACATTTTGGTACAGTAGTTCCTATATTCAAATTAAGTCACCTTGACTTTATTTTTTTTTGCTATTAGGAAAAACCTCTGTATAATTTTATTCTTGTTTTAAATTTCTAGAAATCTTTTCCCTAAACTTTTCTGAAAAGCTGCAGTGTCTATAATGCTAGAGCTAGAAGCATCAGCTTTCTCACTGCGGCTCTGTGATTAGGGGCAGGTTATGCAATAGAACAGAAGACATTGTATGTGCTGTTTTGCTTTTCCTTTAAGGGCTGGTAGAGTAACATTTCGTGTCATCCAGGACAACAGGAGCACCTTAGTACCTCATAACAAATATAGGTCTGTGGTCCTAGAGGAAATACAATGGCCACAAATACCTTTTTTTTTCAGTATATGCGCATAATGTCTGTGCCACTTATTACTCATTCCAAAGTTTTTACAAGTGAAATCTTTTTCACTGGAAAACATTCTTGATAGCTCCTTTATATAAATATAAATTATGAAGGTGCTACCAGTACTGTGAAAAGAAATCATAGAATTCTTGAATCATTGAATCATTGAATAGTTTGGGTTGGAAGGGACTTTAAAATCATCCAGTTCCAACCCTCCTGCCATGGGCAGGGACATGTCCCACTAGATCAGGCTTCTTAAGGCCCCATCTAACCTGGCCTTGAATATCTCCAGGGATGAGGCAGCCACAACTTCCCTGGGCAACCTGTGCTAGTTCCTTGCCACTCTCATCGTGAAGAAATTCTTCCTTATGTCTAGTCTAAATCTGCCTCTCTCCAGTTTATACCCATTGCCCCTCATCCTGTCACTAGAAGCCTTTGTAAAAAGCCCCTCCCCAGCTTTCATATAGGCTGAAAATAACAATAATTAACAATCAGAAACTGGATGACACTTCATTAGGAGAAAATAGAGAGAGTACTGTTAAATTTATAGTACTAGCAAACTGTAGCTCAGGAGTAATCAGGCATTCAAATATATTTTTAAATGTTGGGACTGGGCAGGTATTGTAATGAGTTCAAGGGAAATGCAATGATCAAGGATTTAATCAAAAATTTTTACTTTGACATGTGTATTTCATCAGTAGATATTGTATTTTAGCAGTCTCATTGTACATCACAGCGTAGCGTGATTTATCAGTAGGATATGGCTTTTACACCAAACTAGAGATATTTGTATCAACATCTCTTGTTTTTCATAATGTTACTGTCACATCTTTCCTTGGGATAAACCTCGGGTGAAGTAAATCTCAATCCAGTCCAGGGTCTGCATTTAATTTTCAAAATACATTCTTAAGTACTTGGATCTCCCCTTTCTTTCATACCAAGCGGTGGCAAGGTGGCTTCAGTGACATTGCTCAGTTAACATCAGAGCAAAATTTCTCCTGTTGTGTTACTTTCTTACTCCAACATCCCTTCATCCTTCTTCTTCCACTCCTTGATCTGTCCCTCTCGGGCAAAATGTTTGTAGGTTAGTCAATGAATGAGGTAGTATTTGCTCTCTAATACTCTGTGATCTGATTCCACAAATAGCTTCCCAGGCACAGAGTCCAACTGAGATCAATGAGATCATTCACATAAGCAAATAAAGATTTGTAGGATCAGACCCTTGATCACCTCCTTTCTTCTCTTGCAACTAACCTCCTTTCCCAGCACCACCATAACCAAACTCTTTGGTATCTCTTTTCCTTATTGTTTTCTTGCCAGTTTGCCCATTCAGTCCTTTGTTTCATCCTTTAACCTCCTTGAAAGATCCATCTGTTCTTTTCCTACTCAAGGGCAGGGAAATATAAACAGCTAAAAACTCAGGTAAAATTAATTAAAGGTTGACTTGTGTTATGTTTAGTCTAGAGAAGGGGTGGCAGGAGTCAGAAGGAGATGGAATGGCCTCAGGCTCCGCCAGGGGAGGTTCAGGCTTGACATCAGGAAAAAAATTTTCACAGAAAGGGTCATTGAGCCCTGGCAGAGGCTGCCCAGGGAGGTGGTTGAGTCACCTTCCCTGGAGGTGTCTTTGAAAGACAGGTGGATGACATGCTTTAGTGATTGGTAGGAATGGTTGGATTCGATGATCCTAGTGGGTCCTTTCCAACATAGTGATTCTGTGATTCTGTCTTAAACCATCTCTGTCCACTACTAAACCATATTCCTGAGCACTTCATCTACCAATCTTATAAACACCTCCAGGGATGGGGACTGAAACACCTCCCTGGGCAGCCTCTGCCAGTGCCTGAGAACCCTTTCTATCAAGAAATTTCTCCTAATGTCCAGTGTGAGCCTGCCCTGGTGAAACTTGAAGCCATTTCCTCTTGCCTTGTCACTTAGGAGGAGAGACTAACACCCACTTCACTACAAGCTCCCTTCAGGCAATTGCAGACAGTGATAAGATCTCCCCTCAAACACTTTCTTCAGGCTAAACAGCTCCAACTCCCTCTGTGCTCCTCATAACCCTTGTTCTCCAGCCTCTTCAGCAGCTTTGTTGCTCTTCTCTGGACACACTCCGGCCCTTCAATTTCTTTCTGCTAATGGAAGATTCAAAACTGAACCCCGTATTTATGGTGCAGCCTCGCCAATGCCAAGTACAAGAGCACAACCACTTCCCTGGTTCTTCTGGTCATGCTGTTTCTGATAAAGGCCAAGATGCTCTTGGCTTTCTTGGCCATCTGGGCACAAAAGGGCACAGATATATAGGTTGTTAAAGGCCAAGATGAGACATACTGGCTTTATGGTGAACCAAAAACCAACTAGACTCGATATAACGTCAGTTTGAATAATCCAGCGAGTACCCCTATAGACCTGGCCACAGGTACTTTTGTAGACAGGCCATAGAGCTGTCATATTCAGCCTGAGATCCTTTATATAGAAAATCAAGAAAAACTGACCCACTGTACAGCCTATCGCACTTTCCCATCCTTGCTCTTGTTATTGCCTTTGACAAGTCCTGTAAGCTGTCCTTTCTCCTTGTGAATGTGATTGGATCCCATTAATGTCAATTCAATGGGGCTAAATACCATGACAGAAAAATAGAAAATCATCAGGTATAAGCCACAAGCTTTGGAAAACTACCCAAATCCAGTCCTAGAATTTACCTCAATGTATTATATTTTATTCTGCTGCATTATCTCTAAATGGCTAAGTAAGCCCATATGATGGCGTTATTTTTTACTGGCAAATTATTTGCTACACGGTCGTGTTTCAGTATGCAGAAGTCAAAAAATGTGTAAAAATTGTGAGCGAGCTGTTTCTGGGCTTACAACCATTATATTCCCAATGGTGATGTTGACAAAGATCTTGATGGTTGCAAAACAGCTATTTCTGTGCTCATGGCTATTAGAAAGTCTCCACTGAGAAGCTGAAGTAGTTTATAATGGTCATGAACCAGCTATTCCTGAGTTCATGGCTATTACAGATTCCAAAAGAACACCAGTGAAGTTTATCATGTTCATGAGCCGCGTGTTTCTGTCTCCCAATAACTATAAACTCTGCCAAGAAAGTGAAAGAGTTTGTAATGGTCACACATGAGCTATTTCTAGGCTCAGTGCTATTACAAACTCAGAGAAGAAGCCCAAAGTTCACAAAGTGATATTTCTTTCGCCGCTGGCCAATTCCATGTGTAGAAACTGATAAAGCTACTAATGTTTCTCAGAAAACCGCACCCTAATTCACAATAACACCTCTCAGAGTCCTACAGTGGTGCACTCTCTGCTCTGCTCAGAACCCTTGTGGCAACTTGCCAGGAGCCCGAGGGCTGCAACTCATTTATATATGCATTTACATAAATTTACATGAATTTTGCGTTGATTCGTATTCCGTCAATGTTGCAATGAAACCTATACTGAAGAGAAGAAATAACATATAGCTAGTCGACTGACACTAATAGTGCTTTTCTATTTTCCATTGTACTTCTTTTCACTCTCATTTTCTTCGCACATTTCTAATACCCATTTCTTAGCTGGATTGACTTCCAGTCTCAGAGAGAGTCTCTTTTGCGAGGGAAAGAAAAACCCTGTTTCATCTACAATTGATGACAGGGAAGCAGAGTTGTGGCTTTGGCAATTTGCTTGTGCTGTACACTTAGCAATCTCCCCAGTCACCGGGTGGCTAATATACATATTAAAGAGGGTAGCACTAGCACAGTCCCTTGCTGACCCCCATATGTGAAGTCATCAGAATATTAATGAGATTTTAAATATACATATTAAAAAAATCTCGAAAATCAGAAGTAATAGGTCTCTTTGTATGAAAATGACTGATAAAGCAGAGGTTTAGCGATGAAAATAACTCAGTGGACTGAATTAGTCATTTAAGAGCAGAGGTTCCCTTTGTGAAAGGATCTGTTAGGAATTAATGGGCTTTGATGCTGTTATGTACTTTTGCCTTCTCTTAAGGATGCACAGTTTATATAATGCTTCTTTATTCTTCAATGCAGCCTTTCACAAAGGTCACTATGACTTCAGATAATGATCTGTAGGAGCCACAACCTCTTATTCCACTTTCTGTCATCCTTGTGAAACCACTAGCTTTGACATGAGTTCCCCACTTGTTGCTTGAGGGCATGACTATTTTCAAGCAGAAATGATTTTTAATCTTGCTTGGTTTGGCCAAAGCCAGGCATCAACAAATAGCTTGAAAGACTCAAAATCCTTCTGCAATTACCTAGCAGAGGTGGCTGCCCCATCCCTGGAAGTGTTCAAGGCCAGGCTGGATGGGGCTGTGGTAAGCCTGATCTAGTGGGACGTGTCCCTGCTCATGGGAGGGAGGTTGGAACTAGATGATCTTAAAGCCCCTTCCAATTCAAACTGTTCTATGATTCTATAATAATACTTACTTCAGAAGACTTGATAGGGTAGGAGGAAGTCGTAGAAGAGGCTACAGCTAACCATGGTCAATGACAGTGTTTGTAGGTGCTGCAAGTGCAGTTTACACTGGCTGTTTAATACTCATTTTTAAAACATTATCAATTTTCTACTGCTATAACCTAGTCAATTTTCTACTGCTATAACCTATAACCTGGCTTTTGTTGGTGGACAGCTATAGCAATAAAAGCATTTTTTAACAGCATCGTTTATTTGAATGACCAGGCATTCACATCTAGGTCTGTAGTGCTGGTGTATTTGTAATATACTATTCTTTGGAGAATGACACAAGGGTGCAGAGTGATGAGAAGCTCGACATGAGCTGGAAATGTGGGCTTGCAGCCCTGAAAGCCAACCGTGCCCAAAAGAAGCATGGCCAGCAGGTCGAGGGAGGTGATTCTGCCCCTCTACATTGCTCTCATGAGACAGCAACTGGATTATTGTGTTCAGATCTGGAATCCCCAAAAGAAGAAGGGTATGGAACTGATGGAATAGGTCCAGAGGAGGGACGCAAAGATGGTCAGAGGGTGGAGCTCCTCTGCTATGAGGACAGGTTAAGAGAGTCGGAGTTGTTCAGCCTGGAGATGACAAGGCTGTGGGCAGGCCCTATAATGGCCTTCCAGTATCTGAAGGGGGCTACAAGAAAGGTGAGGAGGGACAAATGTCCTACAAGAGCCTGTAGTGATAGGAAGGGGGAAGAGGGCCTTTAAATTGGAAGGGGGAAGATTTAGATTAGACATTAGGAAGATATTCTTCACAATGAGGTTGGTGAGACACTGGCACAGGTTGCCCAGGGAAACTGTGACTGCCCCTTCCCTGGAAGTATTCAAGGCCAGGTTGGATGGGACCTTGAGCAGTCTGGTCTGGTGGGACGTGTTGACCCAGCATCTGGTGGCTCCAGCATCTAGTGGGACCTCCATGGAAGGGAGGTTGGAACTAGATGATTTCCCTGAGCACTTCATCTACCTATCTTTTAAATACCTCCAGAGCTGAGCACTCAACCACCTCCCTGAGCAGCCTCTGCCTGCACCTGAGAACCCTTTTGGCAAAGACATTTTCCTGATGTCTGATCTGAACCTCCCCTGGTGCAGCTTGAGGCAACTTCCCTCAGGTGCCTCTCATGAGGCTTGTTCTCTAGCTCCTTCAGCAGCTTTGTTGCTCTTCTCTGAATGTGCTCCAGGACCTCAGTGTCCTTCTTGAAGTGAGGGGCCCAAAAGTGAACACAGTATTTCAGGTACAGTCTCATCAATGCTGTGTCCATGGGCACAATCATTTAGAGTGCCTACCAGTCTTCTATGCTAAGTGACTGGCCTTTCCTCCCAAACTGGTCCCTTCAGGGGACCAGCCTTCCCTTGGTTTAAAAGATGTCCCTCAATTCAGTGTTGCGGAGGGAAAGAGAAGATTGGACTAGTCAGTCAAATGATTCACAGTATGATGCTAAGCAATATAAGTGTTGATTAAAAGTTGTTCAAAACGCAAAATTCAGCCTAGAGAAATCCTTTAAAAATCACTACTAAGCTGAAAATAAATAAAGTGTTTTCTTTTTTTCTTTCCTTTTTTTTTTTTTTTATGTTGCCTGAAGATTATACTGAGTTGAATGCTTTGGAAAAAAAAAGGACAATTAACACATTTGGCTTCATGTTTCAGATAGCATTTTCATAGACTCACAGAATCATAGAATATTTTGGGTTGGAAGGGACCTTAAAGCCCATCCAGTTCCAACCCTCCTTCAGTGAGCAGGGACATCTCCCAATAGATCAGGCTGCCCAAAGCCCCTTCCAACCTGGCCTTGAACACCTTCAGGGACGGGGCAGCCACAGCTTCCCTGGGCAACCTGTTCCCATCCCTCACCACTCTCATTGTGAAGAATTTCCTCCTTACGTCTAGTCTAAATATGCTCCTCTCCAGTTTATAGCCGTTGCCCTTAGTCCTATCATTACAAGCCTTTGTACACAGTCCCTCCCCAGCTTTCTTGGAGGCCCTTCAGGCACTGGAAGGTAACTCTAAAGTCTTCTTGGAGCCTTCTCTTCTCCAGGCTGAACAACCCCAACTCTCTCATCCTGTCCTCGTATTGGAGGTGCTCCAAGCCTCCTTGAAATTCAATATTGCTTTTCTGCTCTGCTTTGTAATCCAGACAAGAAATTTCATGGTTGTGAAGTGAGTGTGGGTCTGAGGTAGAGTTTTGATGTGTGGAGTCCAGACAGCTTCTTCTTTCAGAGCTGGGATGTTTAAAGAGAGGATCTTTACTGGAGCTCTCTGGAAATCTCTCAGTGGCTTAGCAGCTCATGGCTAGTGTGGAGCTTAGGCTCCTTGCAGGGTCTGGAGATCTGGATGCAGCTGGAGAGAGAAATGGGCTCCCACATTTCAAGGCAGTAACGCAGGAAGAGGTAACATATTCATTATAAAGAAAAATATATGATCAGAATCTCTCAGTTTCCATGCTGATATGCTGCTTGAAGGCTGAAGGATCTGTCTAGAGCAAGAAGAAATCATAGAATCCCTATGCTGGAAAAGACCTTTGAGATCAGCAGCCCAACTGTACGTGTCCACTACTAAATCATATCCCTAAGCACCTCATGTACCTGTCATTTAAATACCTCCTGGGACAGACACTCAAGCCCTCCCTGGGCAAGCTCTGCCAGTGCCTGAGAAACTTTTCCATGAAGAAATGTTTCCCAATGTCTAATCTGAACATTCCCTACTGCAACCTGAGGCTATTTCCTCTTGTCCTACCACCTGTCACTTGGGAGAAGAGACCAACACCCACCTCATTACAACCTCCTTTCAGGCAGTTGTAGACAATGATAAGGTCTCCTTTCCACTTCCTTTTCTCTACAGTAAACAACCCAAGTTCCCTCAGCTGCCTCTCACAAGACTTATTCTTCAGCCCCCTCACCAATTTTGTTGCTCTTCTCTGGACACCTCAATGTCTTTCTTATAGTGAGGGGCCCAAACTTAGCACAGTATTCAAAGTGCAGCCTCACTCGTGCCGAGTCCAGGGGCATAATCACTTCCCTGGTTGTACTCTACGTTCTCTCTAAGAATTTACGGTGTTCGGTATTTCACAAGATAGAGCCCTCTTGGCAGAGTACAATAAGCAGGATAGTTCTCTACAGTTCATTACTGATAGTGCAGTGAAGTGCTGTGTTTATTTTAGACCTCACATCACACTTGTCTACAGAGCGTCTCAGCAGCTCAGTGTTTGAACTTATCTCCCTGTGAAAAGCAAGATATTTTCTTCTGGTGCTTGTACTAGTGCTTTATCCAAAGGAGCTTGTGATGTGTCAAGATATGATATTTCCACTGCTTCCCTTAGAAGAGACTGTTTTACCCTAGCAGATCTGGAGAAGAGAAGGCTCTGAGGAGACCTTATAGTGACCTTCCAGTACCTGAATGGAGCATCCAAGAAAGCTGGGGAGGGACTATTTACAAAAGCTTGTAGTCTTAGGACTAGGTTCAGTGGCTATAAACTGGAGAGGGGCGGATTTAGACTAGATATAAGGAAGAATTTCTTCACTCTGAGGGAGGTGAGACACTGGCACAGTTTGCCCAGAGAAGTTGTGGCTGCCCCATACCTGGAGGTGTTGAAGTCCCTGTTGGATGGGGTCTTGGGCAGCCTAATGTAGTGGGAGGTGTCCCTGCCTGCTTCAGGGGTTTTGGAACTGGGTGATCTTTAAGATCCCTTCCAACTCAAAATATTCTATGATTCTTTGACTCTATGATCTTCCTGGAAAGTAGTTTTAGCCCAAGGCACATGCTGACTGATACCAACCTGGTAGTCTGAATTGTTTCTTCACTATAACTTGTCAGAAACTTCCTGGATGCATCTGGAATGCAAAAAATCGTTAATTGGAATGAGAAAAACATCTTAAGCAGCACCTTCTGCTGAATGCCCAGACAACAGTAAGAGGTCAGAAGAGTGTGGAAATTCAGTGAATGGTGACACATGTGCCTCTGAGCTCACATTCTGTCAGCAATTTCCATTCTTCTGCTTAGCTGATGTAAACAATAGGGAATCTTTGCTGATCGACAAAAGGAGAATTTGGCACTGACTTGTTTCTGTCTTCCTCAATTTAATATTAATTTTTGTTTGTTTTCTTCCGATTCTGTTACATCATTTTTCTGTTGTGGCTAAGATAAGACCCAGCATGCAGCTATCCAACAGTAACTTCCAGGCATGATAACTGCTGGTTTACTTATTCTGAAGGACAGAGACACAAGAAATATAAACATGAAGGATTAGGGAATCAGAGCTTGCTTCCCACATCATGGATCCAGGAGCAGGGTCCCAGCTCTACACCAAAGGAAGACCAAGAGTAGCATCACCTACACATTGTTAACCAAAGAAACTCCTCAAGCTGCACCAAGGGAGGTTCAGACTAGATATCAGAAAGAAATCTTTCACAGAAAAGGTCATTGGGCACTGGAACAAGCTGCCCAAGGAGGTGGTTGAGTCACCGTCCCTGGAGGGATTTAAAAGATGGGTAGACAAGGTGCTCAGGGACATGGTTTAGTGACAGATAGGAATGGTTGGACTCGACAATCCAAGAGGTCTTTTCCAACCTGATGATTCTATGATTCTATGAAACTCGGGAAGATGAGACCAGAGACCTAGGGAGCTTTGCATCCCCTCTCTCTCTCTGCCCAGCAAGCTCTGGAGCAGCCTTCCAGTCTGTCTTGCCCCCATGGGAAGTCAGAAGCAGGGAACCGTATTTTCTAGACCAGCCAGGTAAGTGTGTTGCATTGTTCTCCGAGTGCATGATTGAGCATATTCAAACGAGACTATCACTGCCCTGGCATCTCTGCTAAGAAGAGATCAGAGAGGATTACGAAGTATTTTGACATAATAATAGCTAATCAGCTGGTCAGACTCAGACTGCCCTGATCAGTAGAAAAGGTAATGAGATTATTATAAAAAAAAAAAAAAAAAAAAAAAGCACAGGCTATTCACAGTTTACGCAAAAGCAGACTTAAGGGTTTGGGAATATATGCCTCCTCCACGGTGTTTGAAGCCAGGCTGGATGGGGCCTTGGGCACCTGATCTAGTGGGACGTGTCACTGCCCATGGCAGGGGGGTTGGAACTAGATGATCTTTAAGGTCCCTTCCAACCCAAACTATTCTGTGATTCCACGATATGTTAATACTCGCCACATGGACTGATATATTAAAGACCTCACCAGCTGTTTTCCTGTAAAAGGTATGCAATGGGGGGATCAAACTTGAGAAGTTCTTGGGACCTAATAAAGTGTGCTTGTGACTAAAGAAAACCAGTGATGAGAAAGCAGTGTACAACAAACTGGTTTCAGTCTTTTGCTCTTAGTGCTTTAGCAAAGCACGAGGGAGAAGTGTTAAATATTTGGTACTGATCACCAGGACTCAATCTGATTAAAGTAATCAGAGGAGGCAGCCCCAGCACTGGCT
Source organism: Clamator glandarius (assembly GCA_033459285.1). Classification (NCBI taxonomy): domain Eukaryota; kingdom Metazoa; phylum Chordata; class Aves; order Cuculiformes; family Cuculidae; genus Clamator; species Clamator glandarius. The sequence goes on from JAUNZM010000582.1 coordinate 1,063,225, forward strand.
GGACTGGCTGACATTGGCAATGCTGCTGGCAGATGAGGATGTGATTGATTGTAGTTTATGCTGTTTACGTGTTTCTCTGAAACAGTTAATTTTAGCACAGTGGGAAAGACTGTCTAGTGACACGCAGGACAGCCAGAATGAATGGCTTCATGGAATTTTTCTTTGCTTTGTTTTATCCTGTCATCAATTAATAAATGCAGGAGGAGTTTTGCTACTATCAGAAGACACTTTTGGTGTTGCTTGAAGATGATGACTCTGAAAAGCCAATTAAAAAGAATACTTCTGTGAAGAAGGTTGTCTTCGGGATGGTGTACACATTTTTTTCTTCTTGCTTTTCAACAGGGCATATGATCTTTAGTGGTGCACTGCATGGGGTATTCCCTGCATGAGCTGAATGCACTGTAGCTCCTTAGAGCTGCATTCCTGCACCTTGTGCAACTTAAAGTCTGCTGATGCTTTTCACTATGCTATCAAGAAGCACTAAGCTGGCAGTATTGCTATTCTAAATTTTTTTACAAGGTATACTCTGTCTATTGTCAGTAGGGAGAGAATACCTTATATTTTTGGTACCTCTATCCCCCTGCTTCCCCTCCCCATTACTATTCTGTTTGAGCACCCTATGGTATTTGTTATCTGGAGGTTAAAAATGTTCCAGTGAAGTACAACAATCCCTGACAGAGAACTGAGGTGCAATCTCAGAGCGACCAAAGTCCTTATCTTCATTAGTAGTCCAGAGCCTGTTTGCCCTGCTGAATTGCTGAAGTGCTTTGTGCCCTGCTCATGGTGTAAATCAACGGGCACTCTCCTAGTCTCTGGGAATGGCTTGAGAGCTTTATGAGGCTGGGATCAGTTCCCGTGGGCAATCTAGGTGTGAGAAGGCTCTTCTGGACGCCAAGAGCACTCAGATGTATGAAGACAATCAGTTGTAGGCCAGGTGGTCTCAATGCCAGCATACATCTCATGGAATGTTTAAATCCTTGGTACAAATATTGTGCCCTGTCAAATCCCTCAGACACCTGCTCACACAAGGATTCAAGTGAAGGACTACTTGGGTAAATAAAAACCACTTTAAAGGTCTAACTACTATCAAATACTGGGACATAACGATTAACACATCTGACAATTACAAGTGACATAGTGGTATCTCTAGAACATAAAAGTGATGTAATAGTATTAGAATCATGGAATATTAGAATAACAGAATCATGGAATGGTTTGGGTTGGAAGGGACATCAAATATCGTCCAGTTCCAACCCCCTGTCATGGCCAGGTACACCATCTGCATGATCAGGTCCCCAAAGCCCCTTCCAACCTCACTTTGAACACTTCCATGGAGGGGGCATTCACGACTTCCCTGGACAACCTATGCCAGTGCCTCACCATCCTCAGCATCACGAATTTCTTCTTAATGTTTAGTCTAAATCTTCATCTTTCCAATTTAAAGACATTCCCCCTTGCCCTGTCATTGCATGCCTTTGTAGAGTGACCCTCCCCAGCTTTCTTGTAGGCCTCCTTCAGGTACTATAAGGCTGCTCTAAGGTGTCCCCACATCCTTCTCTTCTCCAGGCTGAACGGTCCCAACTCTCTCAGCCTGTTCTCATATGGGAGACTCTCCAGCCCTCTGATCATCTGTGTGGCCTCCTCTGGACCTCTTCCAACAGCTCCACATCCTTCTTATGATGAGGATTCCAGAAATGGACACAATACTCCAGATTAGGTCTCACAAGACAAGAATTGAGGGTCAGAATCGCCTCCCTCGCCCTACTGGCCACGTTTCTTTTGATGCAGCCTAGGATACAGTTGGCCGCATGGGCTGGGAGCGCACATTGCCAGCTCCTCACGTCGAGCTTCTCATCACCCAGCACCCCCATATCCCTCTCTGCAGGGCTGCTCTCAATCGCAAACATAAAGTCACTTCGGTTACAAAACCTTGTTACTAAACCTATTGCCCTGAGGAAACACAAATATGTGACCTTGTGCATACTGAGTTACCTATAGACAATGCAGGCTGTGACAATGCAGATGAATGACAGATACATTTCAATAATGTCTCTGTTCTTTCATATAATCCCACGGAAGAAGAGTGGAGATAAATACCTCCTAAAGCAACTAAGAAACCAAGAGGGTTAGGTTGCTGTGATTTAGTACGTTTTCTCCAGAACAAAGAGACTTTCTGAGGCTTCAGAGAAGTGTCATTTAGATTGCTAAGCTCTCTGGTGGCAGTTTGCAATAGGGGCTTGGCTTCCGTTCATAAAAGTGATTAAGTGAAATGGAAGGTATCAGCAGTATAGTATAAACCTCTTGTGAATAAGATCCAATAAAGCATTTTAGTCCTGCTGTGCTGACTTAGTTATGAAGTCCAATATTATTCACGGGGTTTAGTCCTCATAAACTCCTTGTCCTTAGTACAAAGGTTCATTAAAGATGGATAGCATTAGCACTCTATTTTGCAGCTGATCCACATAAATAAAATGTAAACAAAGTACAACTAGACAGAGCTTATTTTCTCAGCTGTATTCTGGTGCTTTTTAATTTCAGTGAAAATTGAGCTGAACAGGGAAATTACTAAGCTATTTTTCTTGTGAAATCTGTCAAAGTATTTATTTGGACAAAATAAAGTACATATTCAATTCGGAAGTTCTGAGGTCTCATCTTTCTTAGTTATTTTTACAGTTGCAGGAAGCTTCTTACAATGCTAGTAAACAAAAAAATCTCCGAATTATTTAAAGTAGACACAGGCTGAGCAGGATGATAAAGCAGTGAGGTATAATAATTAGTTGATTTTTGCAGATGGGATGATTTATGAGGATGTTAAATAGACTTAAATTAGTCAGTGGTTTGATTATAAATTCTGTGTTATTAGGATTTGGTTCTGTTTTCTTAGTGAAATAATATCAATACTGAATGAATATATACTTAATGCAGGGGAATTGGAACTAAATGATCTTTAAGGTCCCTTTCAACCCAGACTATTCCATGATTCTGTTATTCTAATTCAACAAACTGACCTTTGCAGATCTTAAAAGAGATTACTTAATGAAATTATTTACGAGCCCCAAGCTGTAGCTATTTCTCCTCTTGCGAAACCTCAAACTCTCAGCAAACATCTGCCTTCCTTAAAATGAAGTTTCATAGCTCCTACACATATCTTTTCCTTTGCTTTGTTGTGACTACATCATCTACCATCCTCTCATTCTCAGTGCTCACTTAGATGATCGAGCTTACTTCTTAATGGACTAGAGGCATCAAGAGCTTGTTCTTGAGCTACTTACACACTGATTGACTGCTCAGAGCTGAAGATGAAACTGGCATATAGATATATACTGAATATATGTAGTGTATATAGAGAGATATTTCTCAATATCAGAGATCTTTTGATGCTGTAAGAGGCAAAGAGCTGACTTTTTAGGTACAGCCATGCCTCCTGGTCATTCAGTGTGCAAGCAGCAGCCAATCTTTACTGGCAGAGGAGCTGGCTGGAACTGAGCTCCTGCATTGTAAATAAAGTTAATGTAAGGATGTGAGGAACAAGCTGTACTGAGGCAGACCAGAGGGGTCTAATAGATTCTATCCTCTCTCTATGATGCAGTCCAGTAACTGATGATGAGGTGGGTCTGTAAGAACAATCAGAGGATAGTGAATGCCCCTTAGCCATGCCTTTCATCAGCAGTGGGCTAGAATACACTTGGCACAAAGGCGATATCTTGCCTCTTAGTAGCTCGCGATAGATTTTCCTTCTGCAAGTCCGTGAAGGTAGTTTTAAAGATATGTATATTTTTGGCTCTACACAGCTCTACAGCAGCCAGGAGTCCTGTAGTTTAATTCTGAGCCACATGGAAAAAAACCCCACCTCACTTGTTTTGAAGAAACAATAGATTTGGTACTACAACAGTCCCTCTTCAATGTCTCTTAAGACTTCTGTCATATTCTTCTCCCTCCTTCCCAGACTGAGAGGTCATAGGCAACTTAATTCCCTCTCACAGAGCAGCCCTTCCACACCCTTGCTGGTCCCTCTCCCCCTTCGATGAGTCTTTCCTGGTCCACCTCATTGCTTCCTAAGGGGGATTGCCTGGACTTGCATGAAGCTTCCAAAATGTAGTAGTTGCATGGATTTATACCATCAAGCATGGAACATACATGGTTTTTTATAGGCAGAGATCAATTACAGAATCACAGAATAACCAGCTTGGAAGAGACCCACCGGATAATCAAGTCCAACCAGTTCTATCAAACACTAAGCCATGCCCCTCAGCACCTCGCCCACCCGTGCCTTAAACACCTCCAGGGAAGGTGACTCAACCACCTCCCTGGGAAGCCTCTGCCAGTGCCCAATGACCCTTTCTGTGAAAAATATTTTCCTAATGTCCAGCCTAAATCTCCCCTGGAGGAGCTTGTGGCCATTCCCTCTCGTCCTGTCACTTGGGAGAAGAGGCCAGCACCCTCCTCTCTACAACCTCCCTTCAGGTAGTTATAGAGAGCAATGAGGTCTCCCCTCAGGCTCCTCTTCTCCAGGCTAAACACCCCCAGCTCTCTCAGCCACTCCTCATAAGGCCTGTTCTCCAGCCCCTTCACCAGCTTCGTTGCTCTTCTCTGGACTCGCTCCAGGGCCTCAACATCCTTCTTGTGGTGAGGGGCCCAGAACTGAACACAGTACTCGAGGTGCGGTCTCACCAGTGCCGAGTACAGAGGGAGAATAACCTCCCTGGACCTGCTGGTCACGCCGTTCCTGATACAAGCCAAGATGCCATTGGCCTTCTTGGCCACCTGGGCCACTGCTGGCTCATGTTCAGTCGCTGTCAACCAACACCCCCAGGTCCCTCTCCTCCTGGCAGCTTTACAGCCAGGCTTCTCCTAGCCTGTATCTGCACATGGTTGTTGTGCTCCAAGTGCAGGACCCGGCATTTGGCCTTGTTAAATCTCATGCCATTGGGCTCTTCCCAGCGGTCCAGCCTATTCAGATCCCTTTACAGGGATGCAGATTACAAGATGCAGATTAGCCTGAGGGCATGCTTGCAACCGCTTTCTTTTCACTCATTACCCATTCTCACTTCCTGATGTGGTGTTTTCTTTCTTGTATCAAATAACATAGTGAATCAAAGCCACAACTGTCTGAATCTGGACCTGCTAGGTTTCATTCGATAGTTTATATAGGCATTTCCTTAAAGAGAGCAAGTTGTTCTTGCTGCTGACTCTGGTCAAAGAAGATTTCTGGTAAAATAGCATGAGCTCAGCAGAAATGGCAATTCAACCCATTTTTTTGCCTTTCAACAGGGTGCATTTCCATCCCCAGCTTTCTTGTAGGCTTTCTTTTCTTCTGGTCCTGGAAGGTCGCTCTAAGGTCTCCTCAGAACCTTCTCTTCTCCAGGCTGACCAACCCCAACTGTCTCAGCCTGTCCTCATAGCAGAGGCACTCCAGCCTTCTGATCATCTTCATGCCAGTCCTGTGGACCCATTTCAACAGTTCCATATCCTCCTGTTGGGGTTTCAAGAACTGGGCACAGTACTGCAGGTGGGATCTCACTATAGCTGTTTATTATTCTAAAAGCTTTAATAATATACATACAGTGTTCTGTGACAGGAAAAAAGAGGTGAAATATATAACAGAAAACACAAAAGCTCCCAAATGTATCACACAAATCACTTTTTTCTTCATTATGATTTTCAAAGCAAGCATATAAGATGCTTTACTACAGATGCTCAGCATCTTCATTCAGTACTTGGATGTGTTCAAGCTAATATGCTGCTCTGCTTTACTTATTTCATGTTTCAGAAGCAGATTTTACTCTCGGTTGATTAATATACGTGGATATGAATAGCATTTTTTTCCTGCACTGGGAGATTTTGCTGAAAATAGATGCCTCTGCCAGCTGAGGGAAAGCAGTAAGTGCTTGAAAAAACAGTCTAAAGGTAAAAATGCAGCTAGGAGTTAAATGTCTCCGCAGGGTGTTTCTGGGGCATCTACCATTCTTACTTCCTCCCTGATGGAGCTTTGAAATTCTTAGCAATTTCCTGCTCTCAGGGTAAGTAGCATAAAGCCATTAACATATGCTCTGATAAGAGGGCCAAAACAATTGTACCAGAGGAATAACACAGCAGGCCTTCTGGAGTGCAGAATAAGTGCTACCTTCGCACACTGGATTCATCAGGACACAGTGAGGTATCTAATAGCAACACATTCCTGCTCTTTGTCTCTCTCATGCGCATGTTCTCATGCACAAATACCTAGAAAAAACTCCTCAGAGTTTCCATTGATCAGCCAGTGCTTGTGAGCATGAGTCACAGCTCTCCGTAGTATTTTTAGGGGTCAACTTGCTGTAGGGTTATCCACAGAGAAGGACAGGTCAGCTTTAATGTTACTGAAACCTTGTTTTAATTTGGATTTCTATTTAAATTTACATCTGTGATGTTATATCCACGGAACAATCTATTGGGAATAAAAGGGATGCAGGAAGGAAGAAGAAAAAAATAGATACAAAGGGAGAAAACTATAGCCCTTTCCCCTCTACCATTTGCATCTTTTCCTCATCTCTTTTACTGGTCTTCCGTGACTTGTTTGAACTGCAACAAGAGTTTTTATACTTCTCCTTCTGCCAGCCTTCCTCTGTTCCAAATATGCCTCAACACCTCTTTCAATCAACAGTTTTTCTCAGCCTTACAATTCCTTTTCTTGGGCATTGGCTGCTGTGTATGTTTTCAGGGCCAGAAGATGCATTCTTCTGAGTGTCCTGCACTTGGACAAGCTGCAGAAGTGGACCTGTGTGAACCTGATGAGGTTCAACAAGGCCACGTGAGAGGTCCTACACTTGGCTCAGGGCACTTTGCAGTTTCCTTTCAGGAGAGGGGGCAATGTGTTGAGAGCAGCCCCGAGGAGAAGGACTTAGGGTTGCTCATTGACGAGAAGCTCAACATGAGCTGGCAACGTGTACTGGAAGCCCAAAAAGCCAATAGTATCCTGGACTGCATCAAAAGATATGTGGCCATTTGGTTGAGGGAGGTGATTCTTCCCCTCTGCTTTGCTCCTGTGAGACCCCACCTGGAGTATTGCATCCAGTTCTGGAATCCCCAACAAGAGAAGGATATGGAACTGTTGGAATGGGTCCAGAGGAGGGCTACAAGGATGATCAGAGCAGTAGAGCACCTCCCATATGAAGACAGGCTGAGAGAGTCGGGACTGTTCAGCCTGGAGAAGAGAAGGCTCTGAGGAGACCTTACAGCAACCTTCAGGTCCCTGAAAGGGTCCTACAAGAAAGCTGGGAGGGAAGTTCTACAAGGGAATGTAGTGGCAGGATGAGGGAGAATGGCTTTAAATTGGAAGGGGAAAGTTTTAAATTAGACATTAGGAAGAAATTCTTGACTATGAGGGTGGTGAGACACTGGACCAGGTTGCTCCAGGGAAGTTGTGGATTCTTCCACCCTGGAAGTGATGAAGGCCAGGTTGGATGGGGCCTTGAGTAGCCTGGTCCACTGAGAGGTGTCCCTGAGCTTTGAGACACCTTCCAACCCAAACCATTCTATGATTGCTCCTTCTCACAATCTGGGAATGTTTAAATGCCTTTTCAGCAGGGAAACTGAAATAATAGTAACTTTATTGAAACTTTCTGAGTGTTTTCCACTTTCAGAGAGATGACCTTACTATGTTTGTTCTCCTGTTCTTCAACCAGGTAACACTACAAATGCTGGCCAGATAAACACCTGTGACAGCAACACACATTATATCTGATGGATAAAAACCCCAAAATCCTGGTTTTACGCACAATGATCCTGGCTAAACTCACTCTGACCCGAGCTCTACTCTTCCATTGTACTACATTACTACTACATTACTGTTTACAGAAAGTTTATGTTGAGGAACCTCCTTATTTTATGTATTGACGGCCTTTTTTCACATTCCTTCACCTACTCTGGTTCAGGGTAAACACCAGGTCCATCCACTTCCAGTTGGCAGGGAATTGTAAACTGGGAATGAGTAAAAAAGTCCCAAAGCTGGCTGTCCTGGGTGGAAACACAGAACCTGTTGGTATGATTCAGCCTCCTCTTTGCTGAAACAGAGAGAGTGTTTTCTTTGTAGGCAAAGTGTGCACGGCTACGCATGATGGACTTCATGCAGAACAGTTTAACCAGACATCTAATCTCGCCTGGAGGGGAGAGTGTTTTTTACAGTGTGTGTATTCATTCTTTTATTCATTTAGCTCTGTGTTTCTGCACTAGTGGGTAGGAATAAATCTTTATATTGTATTCTTTGAATAATACTAGAAATGCCGTCACCCTGGTTTATCACGTCCCTTATCACTCTATAAAAATAAGGAATTTCAAAACCAGACATGCAACTTGTAACAATTTGGCTACCTATGTGAAAACAGGTCACTGAACATGCACTACATTGTAAAAGCAATTTTTTTTAATATATATGGTTTTCTTCTATGATTTCTTGTACTTTTTTTACATTATCCTTCTTTGGGGTGGGAGGGAGAAATGTGACAAGTCATAATTACAAACCAAGAAGACAGTGTTAGTATTTCTCATGTATGATGCTTGGCATGACCCTCTATATTCAAGCACTCCTTTGCATATATTTTATTATAGATTGAGAGATTTGTGGTTGTTCTACCTGGAGAAGAGAAGGCTTTGAGGAGACCTTAGAGAAGCTCCCAGTACCTGAAGGGGTTTATAGGAAAGCTGGGGAGGGACTTTTTAGAAGGGCATGGAGTCATAGGACAAGCAAGAATAGCTTTAAACTGGAAGAGGGAAGATTTAGATAAGACATTAGGAAGAAATTCTAGATGATGGGGGTGGTGAGACACTGGCACATGTTGCCCAGGGAAGTTGTGCATGTCCTATACAAGAAAGCGTTGAAGGCCAGGTTGGATGTGGCCTGGAGCAGCCTGGTCTAGTGCGAGGTGTCCCTGCCCATGTCAGGGGGGTTGGAACTGGATGATCTTTCAGGTTCCTTCCAACCCAATCCATTCTGTGATTCTATGTGAACCTCAATAGTCCTAATAAAAATTCTCTGGGTGTAAGTGTTCAGCCTAGAGGTGGACTAAGAAAGCAAGAGAAGTGCCTGTATTCTCTTCCAGACTAGCTATTGCTGGATTAGCACTGTTGGCTCAGGTTTTGTGGTAAGGTTGATCAGCTTCACACCATGTGGAGATGCCCTGTGGTGTGAAAATCGTAACTTCCCCTTCTGCCTACAAACTCAAACTGCAATATCTGTCTCCAGATCCAAACTTTCTCAGCATTTGTGAAGCTGGGATAAGGCTTGGTGTTTGTTTCTATTTCAGACTTCGGACTTTTTCATCCCTTCCTTTGAACTCTGCTGACCCCATCAGTTCAAAGTGGACACTTTGAACATGAAAGCCTTAAGATTCTAATTAAACTGGCTAGCGAAGGAATGTGGAAAATCTCAGCAAGACTGTGGGGCAGAGATTGATAAAACTTGGATTTAGTTTGTAATTTAAAAGGCAAGTTGTGCCAGGATTAAAAACTCAATCAAATTCTTGCTCCCTCAGAGCTTGCATTTTTATTTACTGTAGTTGTAAGGACCAAGATAACCAAACTGTAGAAAGGAAAGTTTGTGCAGTCCTCATTCAGGTGAATGCAAACCCTTTCCTGCTTATCTTACTTGCTTATCATCATGATGCGACTTGCTTGCAACTGCTTGACCATCCAGGAGATCAGGCAAGACCACTATTTTGGTGACTTTTGTCTCGGATGGAGGCAGACTTACAATTTCTCTCTTCCAAAGAGGGAATTGCTTTGTTGCACATCATGGCTTAAAGGAGATCTACCCTACCTCCTGCCATAGACCAGCTTGGCTGCCTCATTAAACCTTACCCAGATTAAATTACGGGTTAAAATCTTATATGCGTAAATGGGTCACTGCTGTAGGGATTCGAGATGCCATCTCTTCTGGGAGAGAGTGAGGGAAGGAAGGGCACGCTTGCTCACTCTCTTCCCGCTCCAAGGCTCCAACTTTGCAGGATGGAGAAGAGCAGGCAGAGGAACCTGCCCTGCTCCCTCCAGGTTAGACCCACTTGGTTCTGGTGGACAGCAGGCTGTGGGCAACTCTGAGAGGTAACCCTCAAAGTGAGTGTTTTAATTTATTTTTGGGAGGGTAATTCAGTAAACAGGGCTATGCATGTAAATAAAAACTTTTTGGCTCAAGACCAGCATTTGCAAAACACTCTTCAATATTCCCCCTAGTGTGACCCCTCGTGGAAATGGAAGTTATCTCTGATTTCTTGACTGCACTCACTTACCAAAACCCCCAGATCTGCTCAGTTTACATTAAAAATGCAGCTCCCCACATCCCTTTCAATTAAATCTTCCTGATGCATTGTGACTTACTCAAGATCTTTGAGAAGGCGTTGGACATCCCAGGAACCAAGTCCAGATGATCAAGTAGTATGAACTGGCATTGGTGAATAACTTAATTACAGCAGTGTGTTTGCATCTGTTCTGTGGTAATTATGTACCATCAAACAGTCTTTCTCTCTCCTCCCTCTGCCCCTGCCCTTTCCTAGAGTTTACTCGGACAAGGAAAACCGACTTTTGCTGAAGATTGTAATATTTGGACCCTGAGTTATGGTAGTTGCTGATTCCCCATGAGAAACCTTGGGTGGTTTTTTTCCTCTGGAACAGCTTGAAACCCTTAGTCAGTGTTCGGTTCTGACACCATTACATTTAATCTCTGGTTTTATAGCCTGATAGTGCTAAGGGCACAGCATTTGCCTCCTCTGACTGCAGATAATAGAAACTGAGCACTGAAGTCTTGTGTGCTGCAAATTGCTCTTTCCCTGCCCTATCTGATGCTATACATGACAGTCGTTATTCTCAAAGAGTTTGTGTTTGTCTTCCATGTCCTTTTTAGAGGTGGCTTGAGACGTATCAGTAAACTGCATTCTAGGTGACTTATTTTTGAAGATTCACATTCCATCACAGCTCTGATTCATTTGCTGCAGGAGATGAGCAAATCTGAAACCACTGTCTGAAGTCGTCACAGCTAAATCATGCAGGGTGGGCACGCAAAGTGCATGAGGCAGAGCTGGAGCTTCAGAGTTGAAGCAGACTAGGACTCCCAAAGGGACAGATTAATAAATTCCCTGGGCAACCTGTTCCAGTGCCTCACCATTCTCATGGTGAAGAAATTCTTCCTAATGTCTAGTCTAAATCGTCCCTTCTCCAGTTTTTATCCTATTACCCCAAGCTTTTACAAAGTCCCTCTCTAGCTTTCTTGTAGGCTCCTTTCAGGTATTGGAAGGCTGCTATAAGATCTCCTTGGAGCCTTCTCTTCTCCAGGCTGAGCAAGCCCAACTCTCTGAACCAGCAGCAAGAAGTCAGCCACTGACTTAGGCAAACTGTTTTTCCATTCAGTGCTCTTCAGAAGCACTTGCTGATCCTTCCTTGGCTGTATGGAAGGTTTAAGTTCTGGTGTCCTTCTGTTAAAATAGCAGGTGAGAGTATACTTTGGTGAGGAGCACAGGTTAGGTGCATTGTGCTTATATGCATTGGGGTGCCTAAAGGCTTCAGCCTAAAACTTTCCCCTAGGAAAGGAGTGATGGCAATGGGAGCCTTCAATGAGCTTCGAAAGTAAGTTGAGCTCTTAGCTGCTATGACTATGTAACATATTTAGGAGCTTTAAAAAAAAAAATCAATTAATTTAAGTACTTGGAATTTCTCACTGTTAATCTGGAGTAAGTTTATGGTCCAGGTATTATAACAAGAGTTCAAACCCCCTCTTTTTATCCAGGTTTCTAATTGTGTGTGCGTGACTGTTCTTGCTCTAAAGAAAACTCAAGCTGAACTGACCATCAATTATCTCCTGTTTGAAACACGGAGTTAATTTTTTTCTGAAATGGTGGTACTGTTTTCTCAGTCCATTTGCAGTCTGCAGCAAGAAAAGGCATTGATAAATCAAATTTGCATCATATATTGTTCCTTGGGAACATCATAGCATTATTATTATATTCAAACAAAATCTCTTTTCCAAAACTCATGTTTACCTTTGCCTTGAACTTCAACTATGAAAGTGGTTTTTAGGCCAAAATCTCGATTTCATTTACAACATCAATCTCTCACAAAACCTGATTCTTATGCTCACTGCACAAACAAAATATTATAGGATCATCTTCATCATCGTATTCATTCTACAGCAGTGACAAAACACAATTAGTACACTTGCCTGTGTTTCTCCTGGTCTGTTTATTTAGTATATACATTTTTTTTAAAGAGGAGGGCATTCTAGCCACGCAAAATTCCTTGAATATGAACATCACAGCTAGGCTTTGTATTAGCTTATTTTTTTTTGTGCGTGTGATGATTTTGTGGGCTGGAAACACAGGAGTTAATTGCTTAAATGTTTCATGAAGTCCAATAAGCGGTCCGACTTAAAGTAAACAACAGTCTGAGCCATAGAGTTTTCTTTTTTATTAGCTGACCTTGCAAGCTAGTAAATTCATCCTGTATTTTTCTGCTACTGCCAATTTGCAGCATACAGGAAACTAATCTTGTACAATAACTACCTTCCTGTACTCAGATCTTAAATGGAGCCAAATGGATTGGTGGCGGAAGAGCTCCCCAGCAGTTCCTGTGAAACAGTGCTGAGCGCAGCAAGACCTGACAGAGCCTGCTTGCTGTTATTGACTTTGACAATGTAATTATGTTCTCATTTACCTCCCTAGCACTTAAGGAAAAAAAAAAAACAAAGCCCAAAAAACAACAAATAAATCCCAACCGATAGAACGACTACAACAATTTTAATGTCAAATTAGCTGTGAGATATGTATTTGTAACAGGCTAAATGTATAGAAACAGATCTGATTTTTGAGAAGGTAAAACGCGCAAGCAGTGGCCATTATAGCACAAAGGTCTTTCATATGTATCCAGCTGCCACAGCAACACTTTGTTCCAGACACAAAGGCTCATGCTCGGTGGTGAGTTAATGAAGGATCTGTATTCGGATTAGAAACTGTGTGTGCTCTTTAACATTGAAGCCAGAATCACAGAATCACTAGGTTGGAAAAGACCCACCGGATCATTGAGTCCAACCATTCCTATCAATCACTAAACCATGCCCCTCAGCGCCTCATCCATCCACCCGTCTTTTAAATACTTCCAGGGATGGTGACTCAACCACCTCCCTGGGCAGCTTGTTCCAGTGCCCAATGACCCTTTCTGTGAAAAACTTTTTTCTAATGTCCAGGACAGGCTGCAAATGAATCTAGGATCACTTACTTAAGGACCCTTCCCTTCAAGTTTAGAGATGTCCATGGGTATTTTGCATACTTACAAGTGATTTCGTCTTGCAGGAAAGTGAAATCAGTTGCAAGAGCTATGGAAGACTTCACTGTTGTGAGGCCAAATGCAAGAGGGGATCCCCAATGGGCTGTAAAACCATGGACACATGCAGGTGGACAGCATCTGCCTGTACAAAACTGATGTTTTCACTTTGCCCCACATAGGAGAAAGGCTTTCCAAAGGGAGGTCTTTGACTCGGTAGAGCGAGGTAACTTTCTGGTCAGTTTGGAAATTAATCATAAAATGGTTTTGAAGTGACCTTAAAGACCTTCCAGGTAAAACCACCTGCCCTGGGCAGGGACACCTCCCACTTGATCAGGCTGCTCAAGACCCCGTCCAACCTGGTCATCAACATCTACAGGGACAGGGCAGCCACAACTTCCCTGGGCAACCTGTGCAAGTGCCTCACCACTCTCATCGAGAAGAAATTCCTACTTGCGTCTAGTCTAAATCTACCCTTTTCCAGTTTATACCCCTCTCCTCTAGTCCTATTACTACCAGCCTTTGTTACAGTCCCTCCCCAGCTTTCTTGTAGCCCCTTCATGTACTGGAAGGTCACTCTAATCTCTCCTTGGAGCCTTCTCTTCTCCAGGCTGAACAATCACAACTCTCTCAGCCTGTCCTCATATCAGAGGTGCTCCAGCCCCCTGATCATCTTTGTAGCCCTCAGGACCTGTGTGGAAAAGTTATATTTTTTTTTGATCAGCCATGAAGTCTTTTTACAATTCATGCCCTTCTCTCCACCCTCCCAGCCCCCAAGAAAAGAACATATTGAAACAAACCAGAACAAACTGTTTGAATGACAGTTTTGAAAAACATTTTTGATTATATAGTTCCTCCCCCCTCTTCTAGTTCTTGATTATGCCTGACTCCTGCTTCAGTTGCCCTCAGAAAAGGTTAAACACTAAGTATGGTTCACTTATTGCTCTCCAGAGAAAAAGACCATGATAACTTCCGAGCTGTGGCTGTCATTATTGTAAGCCATTTATGAGAAATCACACAAGCTACTCCACTAAAATGGATGCATTTCTCTGCAGCAACATTTATTTGGGCTCTGTACCAGCTACAGTTGTGAATACAGCTGGGTGGATATAAAAGGGGCAGAAAATGACTTTCTGTATTATTTCTGGGTCTTCTTTTAATGTGAGATTTCTTTTAATTTAAAAAAAAATAACTGGAAACTGAACTCAGTTTCTGGAGTTCAATATTCCATTTTAAATTAAAAATAAAATGTGTTTTACATGCAAAGTTCTTGGGCAAAGGCTTCAGGATGTGTTAGGTAAAACAGTTGGTTTGAGAGAAATGAGCAATTTGGATAGAGGTCTTCTCAATTAGTGACTTAATGGACATTTTCTATTGCGTATAATTGCATATCCTCTTAAAAACTCTCCACAGGAACAATTGCTGGCATGACTCTGGAAATGAGACAGCCAATGATGGTTAGGAAAGTGGACTGTAGATAAAACTGAAACACACACCATTAATTTAATTCAAATATGGGAATATTTGCTGCTAAGTAAAGGTGTCTACTATACACTGCTGGCTTAATCTTCACCCTTTAACCTTCATCACTGAGTAGCTTTAAGCTCCCAGAGCAAGACCATTAAATGCATCTACTTTGCTTTGCAATCAGGGTGCCCTGAATCCCTACTCAGACACTAATGGCACCATAACTCAATTCCCACACATCCCGGTTCATCCACCTATTATGTCTATCCTGACTGAGGCAAGGGGTTCTATAGAAGATGACATGTGATCCTGTAATTAAAGATATTGTAAATATCAGACTGTGTGAGCAGTGTTAGTTCTGGTCTTTGTCAACTTCTGAATTGAATTTGCAAGCTTAATATTCTTTAAGAGGCATAAGGCTTTTTCTCCTAAAAATAAGCAGAAGAAACATCCACAGGAAAGAGCAGCCCCTTTCCAACAGATATCTAATCAGATAGAACAATACTAGGTTCTGATCTGGGATTTGCTAAGCAGAGTTCAGGCTCCTGCCTCCCTAGGTTTCTGTTGTTTCATACAATGACAAAGCTGGTGGCAACTATGAGCCTTTAATGGCTGTTTAGCCAGCTGATTAGATGAGCATGTAATAGAACAAATTATTTTGCCACATGCTGCACAGACACATCATAGAATCATAAATCACAGAATTACTGAACAGTTTGGGTTGGAAGGGACCTCAAAGATCATTTAGTTCCAATCCCCCTGCCCTAGGCAGGAACGCCTCCCACTAGATCAGGCTGCTTAAGGTCCCATCCAACCTGGCCTTCAACACCTCCAGGGATGGGGCAGCCACAACTTCCCTGGGCAACCTGTTCCAGCGCCTCACCACTCTCATTGTGAAGAAATTCTTCCATATGTCTAGTCTAAATCTGCCCCTCTCCAGTTTATACCCATTGCCCCTAGTCCTGTCACTACAAGCCTTTGTGAACAGTCCCTCCCTATCTTTCTTGGAGGCCTCCTTCAGGTACTGGAATGTCCTCTGGGGTCAATTTCTAGCTCCAAAAAAGACCACGCTATAGGCAACCTTCCCTGTGTAAGCAGAGTGTCTCCATCCACGTTGTCCTCCTACCCAGTGGTCATCCAACACAGCTCTTGTTCTCATTTTCAGTTTCCTCCTCTCCAAATCAGGCTACCTTTTGCCCTGCCTCTTGCCACGTTCTTCCACTTTTCCTCTCTGACCCTCTCCTCAGCTCAGTTTTCCACCCCTAGCTCACATGTCAAGGTGCAAATCTCCTCCTGGTCTGCAACTCCCACTTGCTGCTCATCTACCCCTCACCTGGCACCATCTTCCCTCTCACTTGAAGGCCACCAGCAGAAGAAAGAATAGGAGCTCAATTTCTTTCTCATGGTCTATCCTTGCAGGTGAAAATCTAACAGCGACCCCAGAGTTTACATTGCTCTGCAAAAAAACACAAACATGCTTTGACCACATGAAGCACCTGTGATGAAAAGCTCAGTGAAAATGGAATCCTAGTCCATTTAAATCTGCTGACCTCCATCAGAGTCCTCATCAACTCAGTGCACTCCTCACAAGATCAAAATTCCCCAGGGGAGTTGTGGATGCCCCATCCTTGGAGGTGTTCAAGGCCAGATTGGATGGTGTCTTGGGCAGCCTGATCTAGTGGGAGGTGGAAATTGATGGGCTTTAAGGTCCCTTCCAACCCATATTACTTTATGATTCTCTGATTCTATTGTTCTATGATTCTTTTATCACACTGAAAGTTTTCTTGGGGATAGCAAAAGACAGCAGAACGACTCAACTCGAAAGCATTTCAAGCCTTCACTCTAAGGTACCTGAAAAAGACTAGAGATTGACAGTAAAATGACTTTAAAATTATTTTCTAAATAGAGAAAAATGTGTATTTCCATTATATTGTTCTTGGAAATTGTCAAATCCCTAGCAGAACCATGCCCCGATACCTTTATGGGGCGAGAGTATAATGTAGATCTGAAAAATAAAACCCATAAAACGGTGTATCTGAATGACTCCTTTAGTAGTTCACTGAAAACATTATCTTGTAAGGGGCATTTGGCTAACCTGGCATATAATTTGTGCTTGGTTTCTGCCTATAACATTTATAGAACTCTGCTATGGATGAGTACATTCACACGTGGCTACAGGAGCTGTATCATCACACCTGCCAGGTTTACTGTACACATGTTCGAGATGTTATCTATTTAGTTTTCCCTGAACCTCTAAGACACACATGTTTACTTGTTTTTGTACAATTCCATCTTTATAGTTCACTGCACTTTCCCCCTATACTTTTCAAAGCCTGCAATATCTCGTTTAATCTGAATTGACAAGAACAGAACACTGTGTTCTAAGTGGAACCCTACCAGGGAAATGTATTATTCTCGTCATTATCACTGTCTTAGACACAGAGAAAACCTGCCGTGAATGCTATTCTAGGGGCTTATTTAACTTCTTAGAGTTGGGAACAGAGAGGGACACCCTTCCCTGTCTATTAAACCAAATTCTGTCTCTGTGTCATCTGAATCTAGAAGCACAAGTTTCTAAATCCTTTATTTTCAATAGTTCAAGTGCTTACCGCTCTGAGTCAATCTTATTAGCTCCAATGAACATTTTGCACTGGTTCTAGCATTTCTGAGTTTCTTATGCAAACCTGTGTCTGCTTCAACTAAAAACTGATGTAACTCCCACTTATTCATCAAATAATTTTCAAGGACCCTGAAACTCATTATTATTTACCCACCAGTATGGGGATTTATTACTCCAAATAGTGCTTTATTTATTCATATTCACCAATGACAGATATAATAATTTCATTAACATTCCTTATTTTACCATGTTATCATACTGTATTAAAACTATTTTAATTGTTGGAAAAATCCTAAACTCGAGGCAGTCTGGAAAACAGTCAGAACCTTTTCATAGCACCAAGATAACACTAAGAAGATCTGAGACTTTTATAATAATGATTTCAGGTATTTAGCAAATAAACATGGACTAAAATCTTCATTTTATTTCTACTCAGTTTTGGCACCAGTGCAAAAAGAGCATAAAATGCTGCCTTTCCAATTGAGTTGAGTTTTATCCTTTTGCTGAGTTGTAGGTGATTCAGCAAAATGCAGATAATCTGGCCTCTGTACTTTTCCCGTTGACCCTGATTTGCAGGTACAGAGGCAGAAGGACAGATACGTGTTTCTTCTTCCCAGCGCAGTTATAAACAAGTCTTTCTTTGAATGCTGAAAACTGACTCTCTCTCTCTCAGACTTCGGAGACCTACTGTGAACTTAGCAAGTCATCTGTGGTGGGGAACTGATCTGTCACAACACATGAGGATAAGCCCCATCTGTGCTTCCTGAAGCCATCAGTTTAGAGTTGCTCTAAGTTAGTACATTTCTACTTCCTTCCTCTGGGATTTGTCCAAGATATTGGATAAATAAGAATTATGTGGTTGCACATTTCCAGGGTTCTCTCTTTAGTCTGTAACTGCATTTATTAAGTTTTCATTTTGCACATGGTCTGCAATGACGCTTCCTGTCCTGTCCTGTATGAATCTAATTTCCCCTTGCCCTGTAGCAAGGTGAGTGTTGATCTCTTCTCCCAAGCGATAGGTGATAAGATGAGAGAAAATGGCCTCAAGAAGCACCAGGGGAGGTTCAGACTGGATATTACGAAAAATTTCTTCACCAAAAGGGTTTATCAAGCACTGGCAGAGGCTGCCTAGGGAGGTGGTTGAGTCCCCATCCCTGGAGCTATTTAAAAGATGGGTGGATGAAGTGCTCAGGGATATGATTTGGTAGTGGACAAGTGCAGTTGGGCTTATTCTCAAAAATCTTTTCCAACTCAGTAATTCTATGATTTTATGATTTTCTTTATCTCAGAAAGGAAGTCTGAGTATTTAAAGATCTATTCTCCACTAGCTCAGTCTGTCATTATTAGACATAAAATTTTGATCCTCTAGATTGAAAAACTTCCACTTCAGAATCATTTTCTCTCCTGATTTATGCTGCCTTCTTACTTGGGTCTTTTGTTCTCTGTAGAGGTCTCCAAGGAAAGGCGACAACAGTATTTTTTGAAGTTCAATTTAGTCACAGATAGGATCTGCAAAATCTACTTCATCTACTACAGGACATGACTATTTCGTACCCTAAAGACAAAATTCCGGTAGCCCAAGAAAACTAATGGAATGACATTGAAATCATGACAAAATCCTGGGCACAGGCCATGGAGTAGCTTCAGGCTGGATGTCAAGGTTAAAAAAGATGTTTTGCTGTGGCTAACACAGAAGATTGGAAGGAAGAAAATGAATGCAAGCACCCAAGAATTTTTATTAATGTTTAACTGAACTACACTTACTCTCCAAGATATCACAACACTTTCTAGAAACAAAACAATATTCTCTTCAGTGTGGAGCACTGATATGAATGTATGATGAGGTGTTATGACTTTCTGGAATCACTGCAGTGAATTGTGAATTATTCATGAAATTACAGATCCCAACTAATTCACAGCATCAAACAGTTCTGGCAAGTGACATATAATGCTGGAAGAAAAAACACACACAACATATTAATCCAGAAAAACCTTTCTTATCCCTTAAATCCCTGGACCCATACTGTTTTTCTCACCCTCATGAATACTGGTACTTTAAGCCTTTAGAAGTGAATTTTTTTCACATATCAAGATTTAGATATTTTGGATTTGTGCTGTGAATAGCTTGCACTGTAAATGGCTCAGAAAGTAGCAATAATATAGAGATTAACACCTGCTTCTATTTTATTTTCTTCCCTAAAGAAAAGACAGATGCCATAGGAAGAGGTAGGAAAGTCACATAAACAGTTTGATCAGTAAACACACATATTTTGCAGGAAAGTCATTGCTCGGATACAGTTTCAAACCCTTCAGATGTGGAGAATACTGGCATTTGTTGCAAATCGTAAATCAATACCTCCTCTGCATAGTTTTCATCTTAAAGGTGGATCATTTCCAGTAGAGGCGTGTCAGCTCTCAAGGTAAATCATTACAACTGATTTTTTTGACTTTGCAGGGATTTGCAGGCTTTTTACTGTTTTGTGAATGTTTGGTGAAACACAAAAATACTGAAAGATGATAAACAAATCTGGGAAACTGATATGGAAACTATTCAAATCTTTACTCAACCCGACTCACTTGAAGGGTGTATATAAAGGATGTATATAAAGGATGTATTGGAACAGGTTGCCCAGGGAAGTTGTGGATGTCAGGCTGGATGAGGCTTTGAGTAACCTGATCTGATGGATGGTGTCCTTGCCCATCCTAGGGGGGTTGGAACTGGATGAACTTTACAATCCTTTCCAACCCAAACCATTCTATGGTTCTATGATCCTACAATTCTGTATTATTGTAAAACAGAGGCTCTGCAGTGGGCAGTCAGGTTCATTTTCCATGTAACACGTGGAAGTAAGACAAACAGATGTGTGCTTCCACTATATCAATCTTTATATCCATTATATCATTCTTTATGGACAAAAAGAACCACCATTATTTCAAGTAAAAGAACAGTTATGTTTACTCAACTACTCCTTTCCCCAGCTTTCTGAGCTCCTCAAGAACTTAAACATACGTCCTGAAGTTGCCCTTTCGCATCTCAATGCACCTTTTTTCATGTTCATTTTACTTCTTTTAGTCTTTTCCTCCAGAAAGAGGCACTCCTCTGGAGTGGCCCTTGTCTTTTCACCACTAGGACACTGAGCAAATGATGAGTGGTACCTGATTTGAGGACACTGTCCTTAGCAAAAGTCAAATCTCTGCGAAGAGCTTCAGCAGGCTAATACCAGCTCTCAAACCTTCAAGGTTGGCTTTTTCAAGTGTCTTCTTACTTCAATGTTCTCAATTTTGAGTAGAGATGTGAAAAAAACTACACAATGTACCAACTGCTGAGAAAGAAAAGGACTCGGAGAACTGTATAACTGCCAACTACTTCATAGAAACCCCTTTTTTGGTATAACACATAAATGAATTCACGTGTGCCTTGACCTAGGCTATTTTGGAAGTCCTGGGCTTCCAAGAATTGTTTATTCAGTCTTATGTAGGCCAGAGTTAGTGGGATGTGGATGCTGGTGTATTAAAGCAAATCTAGATGCAGAAACACTCCTGGAGCTACTTGAAATGAGAGCAAGGAAAGGCTAAAAGAGTATCAGGAAAGAAAAGGACAGAAAAGGAGCTCTGATAACATGCCTGTTTGGGAGACCTTTTTTTAGCAAACACAGTCAGCACCCCATGCAAAATGCCTGCCTTCAACAGGCTGCCCAGAGCTTTCTCAATGCTGTATAATTGATACTGAGATCTAACCGGAGAGAATTTTTCAGAGCAATCATAAACTATAGAATCATAGAATCACAGAATGGTTTTGGTTGGAAAAGACCATTGAGGCCAACCATTGATTCAATCCTGCTTAGTTCACCGTTACACCGTGTCCGCAAGTATGACATCTACTCGTCTTTTAAAAACCTCCAATAATGGTGACTCAACCACCTCCCTGGGCAGCCTGTTCCCATGCTTGACAACCCTTTCAGTGAAGAAATTCCTCCTAATATCCAACTGAAACCTCCCCTGGCACATCTTGAGGCCATTTCTCTTGTCCTGTCACTTGCTGCTAGGGAGAAAAGACAAACCCCCACCTCACTACAACCTCCTTTTAGGTAGCTGGAGAGAGTGATCAGGTCTCCCCTTAGTTGTCTTTTCTGCAGACTAAAGAACCCCAGCTCCCTCAGCTGCTGTTCATAAGGCTTCTCCACTCCTTCACCAGCTTCATTGCTCATCTATGCTCCCAGCAACTCTAGATAGTATAGAAATATTATATACAGGCAATCACACTCAACCCAGACTAGGGTTATCCTCCTTGCAGCTCAATTCCCATCGCTCCATATTCATCTCACTTCTTTTTTCCTCTTCTTCCAGAAGACATTTATATCACAGTCATTTTCACCTGTATCTTCAGTGGCAGGCTACTGGATAAATTCTACCTGACCCCTCGTTTTCATATAATGTGAATATGAAAATGCAAATTTCTGTAGAAACTGCTGCAAAGGAAAACTTAGAACATTATTTATGTGCAATTTTACAGTACAACTGCAAGGAAAACTACTTCTGTTAAGCATTCAGAGTATTTTGGGGAGAGTTGAAAGCCTTGTTTGAATCTTTTTATGTTTTCTGGGTAATAAATATCTTCCTTCAGAAAGACAACTTGTGTGTTTGTGTATGCACTTACTGTCCTGCTGCTTCCCAACTATCTCATCTACCTGAAATCAACAGAATTCCCCAAATGTTTAATCTATCCTGGGAGAATTAATATGGAAATATCACATCTGGAGTCATAGAAAATATCATTCTACATCAGTAGAAGTGAAAACTGTCATCACAGCAAAAAGATGAAGGAGACATCTGTACTGGAACAGCTCCTGTAACTTAGATAATTCAGACAAGGCTAACAGAGTGCTGTGTGTGTCAGGACAGAGTTCAGCTGAAAATCTCATTTTCACTCTGGTTAAAAGTCAGTCTTCTCCCTACACTGACTGCTGTGATGAAGTGTTTCAATGAGATTGGTACAGGTGTTAATTACTTTCATGCTCATCTATAAGTGCATCTAAATTGTAATGTAAATGTTCCCTAGGAACAGGAATTAGAATAAGTACTTCTTTATTTTCAGATTTCCTTGCCATTTTACTTGTCATTTCCTCAACCAATGCAAGAGGAGATTCATCATATAGAGAGCATCTAAAACATCCTGAACTGTTGGGTAGAGAAGGAAGGACAGAAGAAAAGCAGCTGGAGAGCTGTTTTAGGAACTTAAGTGATCACATTTGCAGACAACCGTGAAGGCAGAATCATGAAATGTATTTTTCCAGTGAACTTGGAGAAGGTGAAAAATGTTAGCATCGCTCTGGAGGCAGGAGATGTAAACAGTTGGTTTGGAGCACCTTTTCTTGCCTGTGACAAAATCTCAGGTTACTTTTCCATTAATCTGCAAGGTATAGAGTTCACACCTCATAGAACTGTCTTGTAGGATGTCTATTTTAGTATGAAGCCCAAACATTAGCCCTGTGGGTGATGGGAATGGTATATGACATAAAAGAGTTTGCAAATGCTCCTTTCATTTTCCCTGTAGTCCTCCTGTGCTTTAAACTTTAAATCCGGTTCATGTTTGTTTAGGCTAGCACTGAGAAAGCAGTACTTTACCTCTGCTTTTTGTTAGTGACAAAATCTGCTCTCAGCAGACCTAAATGCTTGATCCAATCTTGGAATCGAAGAATCATAGAATCATAAAATAGTTTGGGTTGGAAGGGACCTTAAAGATCATCCTGTTCCAACAGGGCAGGGACACCTCCCACTAGATCAGGCTGCCCAAGCCTCATCCAACCTGGTCTTCAACATATCCAGGGATGGGGCAGCAACAACATCCATGGGCAACCTGTGCCAGTGTCTCACCACTCTCATCATGAAGAAATTTGTCCTTACATCAAATCTAAATCTGCCCCTCTCCAGTTTATAGCAATGGCCCCTAGTCCTATCACTCCAAGCCTTTGTAAACAGTCCTTCCCCAGCTATCGCCTGGCACTGGAAGGTCGCTATAAGGTCTCTTTGGAGCCTTCTCTTCTCCAGGCTGAACAACAACCCCAATTCTCTCAGCTTGTCCTCATAGCAGAAATGCACCAGTTCTCTGATCATCTTCATAGCTCTTTATATGTTCCTTTCATTTCTTTCAGGACTTTACTTCTACTACAGATCAGTATGAGAAATGAACAGAAAGATGTAGGATACCTAATTTGGATTTACTCTTTTTTGCATTTGTAATTTGTATTTTCCCAGTGTAAAAAGTGTTGTCAATTGTTGATGCACTAAAATTTCTGGGCACCACTAAAGTGCTTGCGAGTTCGGATTGACACGGTGTGTGACAAACCCTGAACAGGACTCCAATGTGTCTACCAGAAAGCAGACATGGGCTAACATGACATGTAATCTGCATGTAATTTCTGCTGCTGGTTAACCTATTCACTAAGGAACTGAGCCCTGCTATGAAAGCCTATTAGTATTTACTTGAAGAGATTTCAAGTGCTTGATGTTGATGTATGGCTGTTAAAGATGAGTATTTCATTAAGTCTTTTTTCTATTCCTGTTTTGTTAGAGCCAAAATCTCACAGCTGGAGAAGGCTTTCTCCTTTTTTAAATTAAAAAACCTTATCATTTTGAACGTTAATCCAGCTATGATTGGGAATAGACAACATACCCCCTTAACCATAGGCTCAGATGTTCTGCGTGGCCTGCTGTTTTGACATTCTTGGATGGAAATCCATTGCTTAATACTCAAACATGATGCACATACTGGTTCCCTGGCATGCCTTCGCCTGTGGCCATCTGTTGGGGTGGCACTGTGCCCACTCAAAAAACTCTCTGCTGGTTTCAAGAGGGCATAGGTATCAACCAAATAGAGATTTAGAAAGATAGCTAGCAAAATGCTAAAGACGTCATTTTAGCTGCAAGACTAATCCTCTTGCTGTTAGGCAACCCCAGTCTGTGTCCATACATTTCAAAATATGCCTTGCAGGCATGCTGTAAGCTTATCGCAGACATGTCTGTTTGTACACATTTATACCAAGGTAAACAAATATTATTAACTAGAAAACATCTACTAATTATCTTTTCTTTGACATGCTGGCACAGACATAGGGAAAATATCTTTTCAAAACCCAGTGTTTGTAAATAATCAAATTACTGTCTTTCTAAATAAATGTAGCTGTATCTTATACTTATCCCCCTTTTAAATTTTCTCCATGGATATTAGACTGATACTGTAAAAAAAAAGGAAGGATTTAGGAATCTTTTGTTGAACAGCGATTAGGGAACACTTGAAAGATATCTGTGGCTGAGTTGCTCAGAAAAGTCACATTCTTTGGATTAATTTAGAACATAAAAATATTCATGACAAGGGAAACCTAAGTCAGGTTACATGTCAATGCAATTGTGGTTTGAACTTTACAAAGCCGGTATCAAAAGCTACTGTGCCATTTTAGGATTAAATCAGAATTTAAAATTGTCAGGATTTGTAGAAGAAATATTTTTATCATGAGCTCGTTTTATTTGCAGCTTCTAAGAAGAACAGGACCTACAGGTACTGCTAATACAGAAGAAATTCGCAGTGCACGTGGTGAATAAATAACAGCTAGTACTAATAAATACTTCTGTTGCTTTTGTCTCCATCTGCAAAGAGAAGTTTAAAACAATAGTTAGGTTGAAATTCCTATCAAACTGGATTTAAAATGAATTGTAACACATGAGAAAATAACATGGCCAAGCTGAAAAGTGGATGGGAAGGAGACTAAGAAAATGAAATAGAGAGGAAGGGAGAGAACAAGTAAAACTAGGCTCACCACAGGGCAGAATGATATGACATCAAAGACAGAAGCAAGGAATCTGAATCTGATGGGGAAAGAAGGAAGGTTATAAAAAGATTGGGAAATCAACCTGCTGCTTAGTATAAAAAATAGGCAAATAGGCTCCTCTGACACGAGCAACAAGACATGAATGGGAAGAGGTGAAAGAGTCTGGGACAAAATGATTGCAGAAGCACAAAGTGTGAGAAAGAACTGAAATGCCTTTCTTTTCCATCGGAGAGGAGATATGGTTTATAAAGTTTATAAGAGAGATGAAGGCAGAAAAGTGAGGGAGAGATCACTGTGAGAGAAAAACTAGTCAGAATAATAGACATATCCCAACATGATAGGTCTGAAAGTTTCATGCCTAACCAGGAATTTCAAAAGAAGGTGGAAAATGCAGAGTGGAAAAGTTTGCTCTTGTAAATCCAGGTATTTACCAAATGAGAACATTTCCAGTCAGCTACTGCAGGAGTAAAATATAAAGATTAAATGAGGATTCCTTCAAGCAGCAACTATTGTTTGGTCTGTGAAATCTTCTCTGGAAACATTCAAAAACGTAGCACACTTAAAATATTGTGCTAACTCCATGGTCACCATACCTGCTCTTACATGGCCAAGATACAATCATTATCTGCTCTTTTAACTGGCCTGTGCATCTCCTTTTCTCACTTGTTTTTCCCTCTCGGACTTGTTTTGGACTTCCTTTCTCAATAGTTAACTACTCGTGGTAACACTCCTCCTGAAAGGCTGGAGCGGCATATTAGCCTTGTATTTGCTCTGAGGAAGGTCAATGGGACAATTTGAATACTTCTCATTAAGACAATAATTACCTGTCTATCACAACAGACTGTACATCTATGGGCTCCTATTAGAGGCTGAGACCCATAAGTACGTAGAACAATGAGATTGTTCTTGTAGCACAGCAGTTACAATCTCAATGCCTCTTAAAAGCATGTGTGTGTTCCAGTATTTCACCAGTTGCTGAACTGTGCTCTACTTCTGAGTTTCTGTGTTTTACTTTCCTTAACAAGAGCCCAAAAAGTATTTGCTCTTTGGGATCTAGCTTTTCTCTGACAGAGCCTTGGAAAAGAGGCTCAGGAGTTGAGTCCCCATCCCTGGAGGATGGGTAGAGGAAGTGCTTAGGGATATAATTTAGTAGCAGACAGGTGTGGTTGGGCTCCATGATCTCAAACATCTTTTCCAACCTAGGGATTCTATGATTCTACGATTCTATGATTTGCTGCAAACTGTGAAGCACCTGATGTCTTTGAGTCAAGAGAACATACCCAATGTTAATGCTTCTCACTGTTCTCTTGAGTGCAGAGGAGTGTAAGATCTGCCAGCTGCAGATCATCCTGCTATGAAGAAGGATGGTAGACAGAAGCCCTACAAAGGCACGAAGTCTGTTGTCTGGGGGCCCAAGAATAAAGGTAATGAAGTTTTGGTAAACAGTAAGCACAAGAGCTTATTGCTGTACTTACAACTGTTCTACTGTACAGTCCTTACAGAGGGAAATATCCAGCAACAATGAAACAATTGAATATCAACAAATCTTGACTCTTGTCTTCCATTGAAAAGAATGAGTAGAAATGTCTACAGTATATGAGAGGTGAATAATTTATCTTGACCCCTGAGAGGCAAACATGGAATCCATCTATGAAAAAAGGTGCGATCAATGGAATATTATTTCTTCTTATAATCTATTTGGTTTGCCCTATCACATCCTCATAAACCTATATTGAAATAAATGTTTGTTTTAAATTCCCATTCGATATGTCTGACAAAGTTCTAAAGTTGTTAATCAACAAAGGGAATTCAAAGCTGCAGCAGAGCTGGAAAAAATGAAGAGTGTATCAAAGTTAGAATGTGTAACTTTTCCCTTTGATGGTGCTTGAAAATGTTTGCAAATGGTTTTGCACATTTTGGAAAATTTATTTCATTGTAAAAAGCATAAAGTCAATATGAATCCATATCTATACTTGGCATAGCCATGCACAAAGTTCTTTCTGATTTCATAGAATCACAGAATCATCATATGGGAGGTGCTCCAGCATAAATATATTTGATTAACATATTTTTCTAGTTTATAATTTAAAGAATTTTATAGTTTCTTAAACCTTGCAAGGGGAAACATCCTTAAGTTGAAATTCTCTCTCTGGTTTTGAAAGTTGAAATCACTTTCCAGTGGAAAAGGAAAGAAAAAAAGAGAGCCAGCTTGTCTCTAAATTAAAGATCTATGCCTTCAAACAGCTGTATAAATTCAATTTCCATTTGTAACTTATAATTGGTTATTCTATGTCAAAAAATAAAGTATTGCCTATAACTCTAGAACCATGCACTGACAAAGTTAGCAAGCTATAATTAATTAAATATGTTGCGGTTTTCCCATCTACAACAGTGTATGTCACTCAGTGTTTCATAGCGTTACAACAGTCAGCAGAGTTTTCCATGCCACGTGAGAGGGCCATAACCGTATGCAATCTTGGTCCATCAAAGACTGGGAAAATCAGGATATAAAGTTCTCTTTAAATGTGCATTCTTATATGTAATACAATCATTCCGTAATGTCACAAAAAAAAAAAACCCTCAGAAGGCAGATCAAAAATAAGTGGTTGCACTGCAAAGTGAGTGCAATTATAAAGCCCAGAAAGTATTCCATATGAATGTTCAAGTCCAGTTCTGGAATCCTCAACATAAGAAGGAGATGGAGCTGTTGGAAGAGGTCCAGAAGAGGGCTACAAAGATGATCGGAGAGCTGGAGCACCTCCCACATGAGGACAGGCTGAAAGAGTTTGGGTTGTTCAGCCTGGAGAAGAGAAGGCTCCAAGGAGACCTTATAGTGACCTTCCAGTACCTGAAGAGCCTCCAAGAAAGCTGGGGTGGGACTATTTACAAAGGCTTGTAGTGATAGGTCTAGGGGCAATGGGTATAAACTGGAGAGGGACAGATTTAGACTAGACATAAGGAAGAATTTAATCACAATGAGAGCGGTGAGACACTGGCACAGGTTGCCCAGGGAAGCTGTGGCTGCCCCATCCCTGGAGATGTTGAAGTCCCTGTTGGATGGGGTCTTGAGCAGTCTGATCTAGTGGGAGATGTCCCTGCCCGTGGCAGGGGGTTGGAACTGGATGGTCTTTAAGGTCCCTTGCAACCCAAACACTTCTATGATTCTATTTATGGTGAGCTCATCACAACTCACAGCATCTTAGACCCTGGGAACATAAAGAATCACAGAATCACAGAATCACAGAATAACCAGGTTGGAAGAGACCCACTGGATCGTAGAGTCCAACCATTCCCACCAATCCCTAAATCATGCTCCTAAGCACCTCATCCACCCTCACCTTAAACACCTCCAGGGACGGCAACTCAACCACCTCCCTTGGCAGACCGTTCCAATGCCTAACCACCCTCTCCGTGAAGAATTTTTTCCTAATCTCAAGCCTAAATCTCCCCTAGTGGAGCTTGAGGCCATTCCCTCTCGTCCTGTCCCCTGTCACTTGGGAGAAGAGGCCAGCTCCCTCCTCTCCACAACCTCCCTTCAGGTAGTTGTAGAGAGTAATAAGGTCTCCCCTCAGCCTCCTCTTCTCCAGGCTGAACAACCCCAGCTCTCTCAGCCGCTCCTCATAAGATTTGTTCTCCAGCCCCTTCACCAGCTTTGTTGCCCTTCTCTGGACTCGCTCCAGAGCCACAACATGCTTCTTGTGGTGAGGGGCCCAGAACTGAACACAGTACTCGAGGTGCGGTCTCACCAGTGCCGAGTACAGAGGGAGAATAACCTCCCTGGACCTGCTGGTCACGCCGTTTCTGATCCAAGCCAGGATGCCATTGGCCTTTTTGGCCACCTGGGCACACTGCTGGCTCATGTTCAGTCGGTTGTCAACCAACCCCCCCAGGTCCTTCTCCTCCTGCCACCTTTCCAGCCAGGTTTCTCCTAGTTTGTACCTCTGCTTAGGGTTGTTGTGCCCCAAGTGCAGGACCCGGCATTTGGTCTTGTTAAACCTCATGCCGTTGGTCTCAGCCCAGCAGTCCAGCCTGTTCAGATCCCTTTGCAGAGCCTCCCGACCCTCCAGCAGATCGACACTTCCACCCAGCTTGGTGTCATCTGCAAACTTGCTAAGGGAGGACTCAATGCCTTCATCCAGGTCGTTGATAAAGACATTAAACAGGACTGGACCCAGCACTGAGCCCTGGGGAACCCCACTTGTAACTGGCCTCCAGCTGGATTTAACTCCATTTACCACCACCCTCTGGGCCCGGTCATTCAACCAGTTTTTCACCCAGGAGAGTGTGCACCCGTCCAGGCCAGAGGCCGACAGTTTCCGAAGCAGAATGCTGTGAGAAACTGTATCAAAAGCTTTACTAAAGTCCAGGAAGATACATCCACAGCCTTTCCCTCGTCCAAGAGTTTAGTGACTCGGTCATAAAAGGTGATCAGATTACTCTAGCAAGACCTGCCTTTCATGAACCCGTGTTGACTGGGCCTGATCACTTGGTTCTCTTGCAAGTGCTTCTTGATAGCACTAAAGATCACCCGCTCCATGACTTTCCCTGGTACTGAGGTCAGACTGACAGGCCTGTAGTTCCCTCGATCCTCCCTGCGCCCCTTCTTATAGATGGGCACGACATCAGCCAGCCTCCAATCCAGCGGAACCTCTCCAATCATCCAGGACTGTTGGAAGATGATGGAAAGGGGTTTGGGCAGCACATCCGCCAGTTCCCTCAAAACTCTTGGGTGGACTCCATCCGGCCCCATAGACTTGTGGGCGTCTAGCTGGGCAAGCAAGTCTCTAACCACCTCCTCTTGGACCTTGGGAATCTCATATAAGAAGGATACACATTTCTAAAATCATCATAAATCTGAGGCGCACATGGACTCCTGTAGGAATGCTGTCAAAGAATTGTGTGTTTTTTCACTAGAATTTGGCTGCCAAGCAGGATCACTGAGTACTTAATCGCCCTTATATTAAAGCTGAGACACATGAACTGAAAGAGTTATTACAGGGAATAATTAGAGATCAAATTAAAAGCATTAGAACTGGCAACAAGATCAAAGCAAAGCATTCCCTGTGAGAAAGGGACACGATGTTGCTTAGAACAGGTAGAAGTGAAGATTTGCAGGGAAGATTGTATTCTGTAAAGTGAAAGCGCTTAAGAACAGTTACAGCGCAGCTAATGAAAACTACTCACAAAGAGATAGGGTCA
Source organism: Clamator glandarius (assembly GCA_033459285.1). NCBI lineage: Eukaryota > Metazoa > Chordata > Aves > Cuculiformes > Cuculidae > Clamator > Clamator glandarius. The sequence goes on from JAUNZM010000582.1 coordinate 1,093,612, forward strand.
GATTACAAGGGTAAATACCCGCTTGCAGCAAATGTGAGGGCAGGTGCAGAACACCACAAAGTGGGAGTGATTCTATCTTGTACTAAAACCTGAGATTTTGCAAAGCAAAACCCAGCACATCCCAAGCAAGGCAGGAAAACAAAAATAAAGACAGCAAATTATCAGAAACAGAATATCACAAAGGCCATCAGTTGAGAATCTTCTTGTGTGCAAAGAGAAAATATATGATGATTTTGTAGTGGACAGGTACAATTGGCCTTGATGATCTCAAAGGTCTTTTCCAACCTAATGATTCCATGATTTCCCATCCTTGGAGGAAAGTGGCCTCAAAAGCTTAGAGTATTATAAAGAATTGTAGAAGTCGTATCACTAGCTCAGGAAATAAAGACCAGTTTATTGTGCTTGCATGTGCCATGCAAGTACCATAATGACTGGTATTCAAGTAGTAAAAATTCAATCAATGTTTATATATCAAACTAAATTATTTCAGGGAAACAATAACTGCAGTGGCACATATCATGCTCAATACCTAACTCAATGCTATTGAGCTGAGCAAACAATAAATCAAACCTGCAGAATCAATTCCTCTACTGGAAATGACATCAATAACATTCAAATACAAAAGTACATGCCATTTACATTTTTTCTTTTGGCAATTTCTGGTTATTTGACTCTTGGATGATCACAATCTGGATTTAAGGACACTGCCCCCTTATTTATTAATGTGTTGCATGAAGAAAAGTATGGTGGATGAGGTACATTTCATAGCACTTCTGGAACAGATTATCTTGCTGTTCTGTAGGTCTGAGTTTAAGAAAGTTTGATAATGTTTCAGTACTATTAGGGCTTTAGGGTCAGAAGACATGATGGTACAGTAGGCAAGAACAGTCCAAGAATTAACCCTGAATGAGTATAAATAAATAGGCAAATTTTTGGGTGCTGAGTTTTTCCTGAAGCATCATTTGTCATTTTGCTTTGCAGTTCTCTCCACGATGAAAGACAGTACAGAGACAGGAAAGCCTAGAAAATGGCATGGGGGGGATCCTCTCACCACAATGCTTGGGGGCCAGGCACAAAATTTTGCAGTCAGGGACCCAATATCTATGGCAAGACTGGAGAGGGAGGGATATGAAGCGATGTAGACTCAAAGCCAGATGGACAGCAAGAAAATGCTTTGAACTTGGAAGAGGGAAGATTTAGATTAGGCATTAGGAAGAAATTCTTCACTGTCAGAGGATGGTGAGACACTGGAACAGATTGCTCAGGAAAGTTGTGGCTGCCCCCTCCATGGAAGGGTTCAAGGCCAGGTTGGATGGGGCCTTGAGCAGCCTGGTCCGGTGGGAGGTATCCCTGCCTATGTCAGGGGGTTTGGAACTGGATGATCCTTAAGGTCCCTTCCAACCCAAACCATTCTCTGATTATATTATTCTATGATTCTATGATTCTACGATTCCGTGAATGTAGGGTCAAAACCAGACAGACAACAAGAAAATTATACCAGTAAACAAACTCTTGTGCTTACTGCACTTAGTCTGTCAAAGGTCTCTCTCAGTATGATTGTACTGCTCATGAGGGTAATCATAGAAGCATAGAACTTCCCTGGGCAACCTGTTCTAGTGCTTCAGCACCGTCAGTGTGAAGAATTTCCTCCTCTTGTCTAGTTTAAATTTGTCCCTCTTCAGTTTACAGTCATTCCCCCCTCACCGTATCACTATAAGCCTTTGTAAAAAGTCCCTCCTCAGCATTCTTGGAGGCCCCTTCCAGGTACTGGAAGGTCTCTATAATGTCTCCTCGGAGCCTTCTCCAGGCTGAACAACTCCAACTCTCTCAGCTTGTCCTAGTATGGGAGGTGTTCCAGCCCTTGGATCACCTTTGTAGCCCTCCTCTGGACCCGTTCCAACAGCTCTATCTCCTTCTAATTTTGAGGATTCCAAAACAGGACACAATACTCCAGATGAGGTCTCACAAGAGAGGAGTAGAGGGATAGAATACCCTTCCACACCCTGCTGGCCACGCTTCTTTTGATGCAGCCCTGGCCACCTTTGGCCTTCTGGGCTGCAAGCGCACATTGCTAGTAATGACCTGATCTAACAATTCTCAAGTGTTTCTGAGAGAGATATATCCCCGAAGACTTTTCGTCTAGTCTGACCTCCAAACTCCTGGGTAACTATTGGATGGAACAATCCTTTATCAGTCCTACTACCTTCCAAACTGCTGTGATCCCATTTAAGACTGATTCCTTGTGAGAGAAAGTGGAACGTGAGGGTCATATTTCATGAGAAAGTACTCTGTGTGCAGTCAAATATCTCAGGAATACAAGAGAGCTTCATAGGACTTTTGCACTTATTTCTTCCCTGAAACTCTTTCTTCCTATAAACCCACTTATTTGTAAATGAAATGTTTACACATGAGTGGCAATATTGCTGTCAGATCCTGTGCAACTGTTTCAAATCAAAGCCTTTCTTCAGAAAACAACCTCCTTCTTCCTAATCTCAGTTCTCAAAATGATGGGACTACCTCATTTTTATGAATTAAGTGATCTCTTTTAGGCAACTTAAAGTCTGGTTTATAGTCCAGTAGATTCTCCTACTATTTCTGCAATCAGTAGAGAGAAGTGAATTGTATCTTGGACATTTTTATTTTATATATATCTTATTTTTTTTGTTGACTTTGAAGGGAGTTGATTCAACAACCTCAGATTAAATATCTAGGTTTTATTCAGATAAAAGGCAGCTTTTTAAACCATTTGACTACAAACACAGTAGGATTCACTGAAGAAACATGTGCTTTAGAGTCCCTAAAATAAACTCCTGGTAGACACAGCCACACTTCTAAAACTGTACTGGGAAAACTCTTGAAGTAAAAACAAGTGGCTTAATTAAAAAAAAGCCATTAAAAAAATTAAAGACGTTTAAGCTTAAACATTAGCTAAAAAAATGAAAAAGAAAATTGATCATCTCATATTTTTCTTTTTAAATAAGCTAAAGTGTGTTTTCTATTTCTTCACTGTGAGAAGAAATAAAGCGATGAAAGGATAAAGTGGAGCAGAGAAAGGGAGGCTTAGCATGTTTTATCTTTGATATGGGCGAGACACATTCAACACCAGTAAAAATGCAGTGGGCTGTGTGAAACCCAGCCGTACTAAACCTAGCATCAAATTATATACAAGAGCGACCTACAGTAGGCAGTTCTGGATAACAGGCTGTAGGGACTGCACTCTGCTGTCTTGAATTTATATGCTGCAGCAGTCTTGACGCATAAGGTAGGTAGGTGGTCTGAGGATGACTCCTGCAGCTTTTCTGGATGCCACCCATATCTGCACTGCTGTGTTTTTCCTAGCCGTGTTTGACCTAGTACACTTACTGCTTTACATCTTCCCTTTAGGAATGAGCAAAGAAAACCGAATACATATATTAAGACTGAATTGCAATGCAATAAAAGCCAAGAAGCAGGTATCAGGGCAAAAGCTTTACCCTTTCTCTTGTCTTTTGCTAAGTAACAAGGGACATCAGGGGCAGATATAGTTCTACTTAAGCAGGAGAATGAGGCTGGAAAAGCCTGCTACTGGGATACAAAATTAACTCTGTGCAGACCAGGATCACATACAGATATGCATGCAGATTCTCTTTCCTTTCTTCCTTTTCTCCTGCCACCTACTTGGCTGTGCATTGCTTTGGCCTCTCTCCAGCCCCAGCAGAAGTCTCTGCCTGGTAAATGCACATCTGCTGGAACTGGTTGGACAAATACTCCTGAATTTCAAGTGCCCTTTGAACTTTAAGACTTCAGACACATGTAGGAAAAGCCAAGCTGATATGGAGATTGATGGTGTTGTTCCCTAGAGTCTAACTTCTCCTCTGCAAACATCCTTGTCACAGCTGAGCCATCCCATTCTTAGTCAGACTGTTCTCTGTGGGGCGTTGCCTTGTCTCAGGAGCAATACTCATACAGACTAGATAGCCAGAGTTTGAGTTTAAGTGAAAAAATGGATGTGAAAAGAGCAGAAAAACTTAGATAGAAACCCTCAAAATATTTCTGTTTCCATGTAAGTAACCTTTGGTAACAAAATAAAATAGGGGAGAAAATATGGAAAATATATACAGAAATGAATTACAGAAGAATGTATTAAAGTAAATGTTTCCAGAGACAATAAATCCCGTGTGAGAAAGGCACAAAAAAAAGGTTACCTCATTTAGCCATAACTTTCTGCCTGTACTCTTGAGATTTGAATTCCAAACGCTTCTACCTGTCGACTACCAAAATGCCCTTCTGCCCTTCTCATTTATCTTTGTAGTTATTAAACGATATTTGATATACAGTTCCCTGCTACATAGAGATCTTGAATACATAAATTTACTGAAGCAGACCAGTTCTACCAAGAACTCATGAGGTGCTGCTAAGCCACACACTGGTTTTCTGGTGGAGGCATCGGTTTGTGGGGTCCTGGCCGCACCAGCATCGTGGTTTCCATACTACGATGAACAGAGGAGCTGAGAGAGTTGGGGTTGTTCAGACTGGAGAAGAGAAGGCTCTGAGGAGACCTAAGAGCAGCCTGCCAGTACCTGAAGGGGCCTCCAAGAAAGCTGCAGAGGGACTATTTACATTGGCATGGCATGACTGGACAAGAGGGTCCCTTCCAAACCAAACAATTCTATGATTCTATAACTCTAAGCAACATGCTGAAGGACATGTCTTTTGACCAGCTAGATGGCTTAATTGTCAGCTCACCCTCCTGCTCTGGTTTGGACCCCTCCACCTAGCTCTCCCAATGTGATAGTCGAAGTGTGTTTCAGATGCTGCTCAAAAAAGCCACTGTGGATCAGTCTGTTCCTAAGCACCATTCCAGAAATCTCAAACTCTATATGCCACACCCTGGATCATGCTACCCTGAGCTTCACTCACCCTGGCCTTCTGGCACACAACCCTCATACAGCTTTAGGAACCTGGCAAGTAGTAAATGCATTTAGAATAATATTCATGCCTTAGGATCCCAGGGACACCACTACAGAGCCAGAAAGTATGCTGAGCAATCTCCTGTGCTGTGGGGTGGGGGGAGTCAGCCTGGTTGGCAGAGAGTTCTACACAGGGGCACTAGTCAGGCATTGCTATTTGACTTTAGTGCTGTCTCTTTCATTTGGCAACATGGACATAGCCAGAGAAGACAACTACCATTCCACTTTTTCCAGTCTGAAATCCATTATAGACAGTTTCATGTCCACATGTCTTGAAACGATCATAGAATCGTTTGTACTGGAAGATCATCTAATTCCAATCCCCCTGCGATGAGCAGGGACAAGTCCCACTGCTACTCAAAGCCCAATACAACCTGGCCTTGAACACTTCCAGGGAGAGGCAGCCACAATTTCCCTGGTCTACCTCTTCCAGTGTCTCACCACCCTCACTGTGAAGAGTTTCTTCCTAATGCTTGATATAAATCTTCCCCTTCCCAATTCAAAACCATTAAAAATCAGCAGAAATACTTAGTGAAACCAGTACAGCAGCCAGGTAGCACAGCCCTGATTCACAAAAACTGTGAAGTACTCGCTTTGGTCAAGTGCTTAAATCTATTCACTTGAGGAGAATCTTAGAATAGTTTGGATTAGAAGGGACCTTAAAGATCATCCACTTCCAACTCTCCTTGTGGTGAGCAGGGACACTTCCCACTTGATCAGGCTGCCCAAGGCCCATCCAACCTGACCTTGAACACCTCCAGGGATGGGGCATCCACAGCTTCCCTGGGGAACCTCTGCCAGTGTCTCACCACTCTCATTGTGAAGAAATTCCTCCTTGTGTCTAGTATAAATCTGCCCCTTAGACTCTTCTGGAATGCTGAAGTGCTTCCTCAGTTCAGGTCCAAGGGCAGAAAAAGATTTAGCTATTTGTAGGATATTCAGATATTTCACTTCCATCTCCTCTGAAAGCAATATGTATTAGGAGTGATCACCTTGACTGAAAAATCAAGCCTGTTTGCTGATGAGAACATCTGCACTTCTTCCAAACACATCAACATCCTGCATCATATCCTCCTACATCTCAAAGTGCAGAAATTGCTGGAAAATGGATATCTGCCAGTATTTTTTCTAGCTCAGAAATAACACATGAAAATATACCCTTTCCAGGAAAGATGTCACCATTTTATAGCTTTCTTTTTTCTTTTATAGTAGCAGAATAGTTTATAGCTTAACCTACAATATTACTTTGCCTCTTAGCATTGCTGGTCACACAGGTAATTCCTGCCTAATGCACCATGGTAAAATGAAGAACTCATCTCTTGTGTTCATGTTACGCTGCTTCACTAGCAGATGTCCAGTTCCATCTGTGTATCCTCTCTGCCTTCCCTCTTTAAAAACATTGGTCTCTCCAACTACCTGAAAGGAGGTTGTGGAGAGGAGGGAGCTGGCCTCTTCTCCCAAGTGACAGGGGACAGGACGAGAGGGAATGGCCTCAAGCTCCACCAGGGGAAGTTTAGGCTGAACATTAGGAAAAAAAATTTCACAGAAAGGGTCATTGGGCACTGGCAGAGGCTGCCCAGGGAGGTGGTTGATTCACGTTCCCTAGAGGGGTTTATGGCACAGGTGGACAAAGTGCTGAGGGATATGGTTTAGTGTTTGATAGGAATGGTTGGACTCAATGACCTGGTGGGTCTCTTCCAACCTGGTGATTGTATGATTCTATGATCCCAAGCCTTTTTGTTTCTGCTACACTTCTTTCCAAACAGTGGAGCATCAAAAACCATGCGTCAGTAGACAAAGATCTCTCTATAGTCAGCTGTGAGGGATGTTACTGTGAGACAAGTTAGTGACAGCTCTCTAGCAAGTGTGCCTTCAGGTTTCCTGGTGCCAAAAGTTCTGGAAAGTGAGAAAACTGTGATCATGAATTCTGGCTATGCTCGGCTTTACATTCTGCTGCACATTAATAATCAATGATTTCCTGTAATATTTGAAATATTGCTCACTTTTGAGTACTTGAAAATGACTTTGCAAGTTCATGGGCAAATTAATACATTCCTACAAGAGACAAATAGCTACGAATAGCACTTCTGCTGTGAGGACTGGCCCAGAGAGTTGGGGTTGTTCAGCCTGAAGAAGAGAAGGTTCTAATGCGACCTTAGACCGACCTTCCAGTAGCTGAAGGGGCTAGAAGAAAGCTAGGGAGGGACTACTTACAAGGGCACGGAGTGACAGAATGAGGGGAATGGCTTTAAATCGGAAGGGGGAAGATTTAGATTAGACATTAGGAAGAAATTCTTGATGATGACAGTGGTGAGATGCTGGTGAGGTTACCGAGGGAAGTTGTGGTTGCCCCATCCCTGGAGGTGTTTAAGGCCAGGTTGGAGGGGGATTTGAGCAGCCTGGTCTGGTGGGAGCTGTCCCTGCCCATGGCAAAGGGTTTGGAACTGAATGATCTTGAAGGTCCCTTCCAACCTAAATTATTCTATGATTCTATGATTCAAATATATTGAAATAGGAAAGTTAATTTATTTAGGTAGTTCAAATATCTTTTGAACCCAAGTTCCCTCAAGGTGATCTGCTTGTATGTTCTTGAAATATGTTTTAAAATTCTCAGTGAAACACAAGAAAGTAATATTTGGTCTCTCTCTTTATCCACTGAAATCAACAAAAACTTTTATAGTCTTTAGAAATGGGGCTTGGATGTTTTTATTTTATTTGCATTGATATAAATCCCACAAATATCCAGGCATGAACACTGTATTTATTGTACAAAAAAAGGGCTATAACAAAAAGAGGGGGAATTCTGCAATCCATGCATGTATGTGTTCTGATACTAGTTTTGTTCATGGAAATGTGGAGTAATTCAATACATTAATGAGAGAGAGGCCAGAATTTACTCTGTGTTGTGTTGGTTCTTTGTCTACATGTGTTTGAAGCCTCACATAAAAGGCTCAACATTACTTTTAGCACCTGTAGACCCCACTGAAGTCAATGAACTGGTGTCTTTCCAACATAAGGTCTGAATCTGGATATCACAATCAACTTTTATTAGGCTCTTGACTGTGCATTTAGGTGATCCTGTTGGTTAACATAAAGACTAACGCATATAGTAGGCACATTCCAAACCACATGTGATCTATTTACTGTACAGCACAAACTATGCAGTCCAGGATTGTACAATACAGATAATTTAAGCCACGTGTAGATCAGTGAATGTAAAGCTTGGTGTATTTGATCTCAAAACCTAATTAGAGCAGTTAGTTGGCTTTGATCTGTGTGGAATGCTGTAGTATACACATTATAAAGCTGACTTCCAAAAGTTATTGGGGTAATAAATGCTAATAACCTGGATATTTTGTATTCCTGAGTTCTGTAAAGAATGTTAAGATTTGCAGTAGACTATTGACTTTTAAAAGAAATGGAATTCTCACAGAATCCCTTTGAGAGGAAAAATGAATAGAAGGGGGAAGACATGGGCACTCCTGGCACTGATAGCTTTGGAGATGAGCCTGCTTCCCCTGGAATTCCTCCATGACTCTTCTGGTGTCCAGTCTACAGTTTTACTTATTAATACACTTCATAAGAAACTGTGTTCTGAGACCATGCTGGTGTGAAGCAACAAGGAGCTTGACTTGGATGATGTTTTAAAGAAGGGAAAACAGAAGAAGGCAGATAGAATAATCAGGCTGACCTGATCTACATTACTCAGAAGTCTAAATTTGAGGCTTAGGTTACCTCTCCCTGAAAAGGAGGAAAGCTGCTCTTGGGTCTCAGAGAAGAAGTTTGAGTCATAAAGTGTCTCACAGAAATCATTGAAAACGTAACCTGCAGCTCATTTGGAATAGAGACATCTTGCAGGTGTGCAAGGCAGCAGCTCTCACAGAGAGAAAAGAAGACAACTTCTGCCTCCTTGCTTGATCTTGGGAGATAGCATGTTGACTCGATGAACTGGAGAGGATCCAGTGAAGCTACTGTTGATGACCTGATAGGTACCATCAGTCTCCTGATCTATGTGGAACCTTCCTTCAATCCTTTTATGAAAAAAATTCTTAGGTGAGCCCTTTTTTTATGGTTTTGGATTTGGTTCTGTGTTTTGTTTTGCCTTTTTTTTTTTATGAGGAATCGCTTCTCCTTTGACAAAAAACCAAAAACCTAATACATGTTATTCTAGATGAAGCAGCTTAGCAAGCACAGATATAATCAAGATGATGATTTAATTAAAGTACTGCAACAGCCTCCCCAATTTTTGAAAAGTTGTCTTATACAGAAAAAGATTTACAAATCTGTGTGGTAGTAAGCACCCATGGTATTCTTTTAATAGCTGGTTTGTGTAGTACTTACATGTCTGTGATATCTATATTATAAAAATGGTTCTGTGTATATGCTTGGCACTTACAAATTGTAATGGAGAGAAGATGATTAATTGCATAGCAGAACTCTTTGACAATTTGCTGAACCCGTGTATCATTGACATAATTCTTTCTCCCAAGCGCCTCAACTATTATTAACTTGAAAAATCAGCCAAGAAAAAAACCTTTATGAGTGTGTTCATGGAAACAGAGACACATATTTTGTAGCTATGGTATGCAGCAGACATCTGGGAACAGGAAAATACCTGCAGCGGGATAATGTGTTTTGCATATTTTCCAATAATGCTCCATTTCTTAGGGATGATATTTATCTGGGCCCTCATATTATCTGAGCATGTCTTCTTTAGCTGGGCAGTAGTGGCCTCCTGGGTGGATTAGTTTTCTCTCATTTGCAAGTACCTTTGAATAAAGCCTCAAACAGACCCGTGCTCTCCCTACTGCTCCTTAGGAATTCAGAACCCACAAGCTGCATTCACTTAACCATGCTTCCATCCAGCTAGCGAATTCTCACTACATTTATTTCTAGTCTTGTCCTTGCTAGAGAACCTCTGTTACACAAGATATTGGGAACTTCCAGTAAAAGAGCTGAAATGTATGTTTCGAGGTGCTGAGGGGCAATGGATTAGTGTTTGATAGGAATGGTTGGACTCGACGATCCGGTGGGTCTCTTCCAACCTGGTGATTCTAGGATTCTATGAAGAGTGTTAGAATCATAGAATGGTTTGGGTTGAAAAGGACCTTAAAGTTCATCCAGTTCCAAACCCCCTGCCATGGGAAGGGACACCTCCCACCTCCCCAGCTTTCTTGGAGGCTTCTTCAGGTACTAGAAGGCTGCTCTTAGGTCTCCTCAGAGCCTTCTCTTCTCCAGGGTGAACAACCCCAACCCTCTCAGCCTGTCTTCATATGGGAGTTGCTCCAGCCCTCTGATCATCTTCATGGTCCTCCTTTGGACCTGTTCCAGCAGTTCCATAGCCTTCTTATGTTGGAGATTCCAGAAATAGACACAACACTCCAGGTGGGGTCTCATGAGAGCTGAGTAGAGGGGCAGAATCACCTGCCTCACCCTGCTGGCAACTCTTCTTTTGATGCAGCACAGGATACACTTGACCTTCTGGTCTGTGAAGCTTTCTGAAGCAAACATCCTGTTTTAGGTGTTATACCTCTGTAAATGCTGGAATGAAGATAATTCTCTGAAAAATAGCTAATTCAATAATGGATGGCTTAATATTGAAAACCTTTTTGTTTTGGCCCAACCTGATCAAAATGAAAAGGACATTTGACATCGATAACCTTTGCAAGAAAATTGACTAATTCAAATGAGCTAAATTACATTAATAATTCAGGTGAAGGATATTTAGCTGCACCTGCATCATGTGCCCCTCATTGCTTTTCTCCATTTTTAATGTTCATAGACAAGGACACTAGCATTCAGTAGAATCATCTGTATTTTAATTCATTCCCATTTTCCCTTCTTCTGAACCATCTTACTTCAGCATAGGAAATAATTTCTGTAAAAAAGAAGTGATTTGCTGAGATGTAGAACCGAAGTTATGATATGCTTGAAGTATTCACAGAAAATCATAGAATCATAGAATAGTCTGGGTTCGAAGGGACCTTAAAGATCATCCAGTTCCAACCTACCTGCCATGGGCAGGGACAGGTCCCACTAGATCAGGCTGCCCAAGGCGCCATCCAACCTGGCCTTCAACACCTCCAGGGATGGGGCAGCCACAACATCCAGTGCCTCACCACTCATCGTGAAGAAATTCCTCCTCCTGTCTACTCTAAATTGACCCCTCGCCAGTTTTTAGCTGTTGCCTCTAGTCTTATCACTACAAGGATTTGTGAACAGTCCCTTCACAGCTTTCTTGGAGGCCCCATTCAGGTATGTGGAGGTTGCTATAAGGCATCCTCAGAGCCTTCTCTTCTCCAGGCCAAACAATCCCAACTCTCTCAGCCTGTCCTCATACGAGAGGTGCTCCAGTCCTCTGATCATCCCTGTAGCCCTTCCCTGCACCTGTTCCAGCAGCTCGATCTTCTTCTGTTGAAGATTCCAGAACTGGAAATGATACCGTAGATGAGGACTCACAAGAGAGGAACAGAGGGGAAGTATTCTTCCCTTCCCTCAACCTACTGGCCACACTACTTTTGATGCAGCCCAGGATACAGCCTTCTGAGCTGCGATCATACATTTCCAGCTCATGTTGAGCATCAGTGAGCACCCCCAACTCCTCCACAGGGCTTCACTCCGTCACATCATCTGTATTGAAACAGTGATTTAGTCTGATTTTGCAGTGAGAGGGTCCTCTGTGTATGTGCACAGGCATGCAAGGAATGAAATCCTCCCATGTGAACAATCTCCTCACCTCCTTTCAACTAGCCCCCATCATTTCCTAATGCACAATATAAGCTTTACTTTACATCTGAGGTTGATCTGCTCTGAGCTCCAGCATCCCACTGCAGATGACATCTTCGTAGGTTCTAGTCACAAACCCACTATTTACTCTGTGGGATAAAATATGGAGACTCATGAGACAAGAACTGATGCAGACAGAACATTGCTAAAGGTTAAGTATCATCTCGTGCATCTTCAAGGTCATAGCTGAGATGTTTTAGACCCTGGGAGATGTTGGCTTTTCTTCCTGCTCATGTTCTTAGACCACACATAAGGACTTCTTTTCTAGTGCCCAGTAGAGGACTCCTAGGTGACTTCATGGTCCCTGCACATAGAGGCTGGTGACTACCAGGAGGGTGGGATGAAACACATCCACTCCTCAGATGTTTCCCTCTACAGCGAGGCACCCTTTTCACCCCACCTGCCATGTGTCCTGAATTTCTGTTCCTAAATACTAGACAGTAAATGCTGTATAATCTCATGTGACCAGACAAAGACGTCAGTATCTAGAGAGAGAAACCGCGGTTTAGGAACGCTCGCACAATTGACTGCATTTTATCACATAAACGTGGAGCCTACATTGTCTACCTCAATTACAAATGTTGACAATGCAGATGTCGACTGCTCCCCACCTGTTGCCACCGTTAACAGAGGTGTGAAATCGCAAGCCCAGATTTACTGAGGAAATCCAACAAGCTGAGATACCTTGCTTCCCTCTAACACCTTTAGTCTCAACATGATATGCCTTACACTCCTTTCTCCGTGTCTTAGCCAGTCACATCTGGGCTGTCCTGTGCACAGCAGCAGGTAATAAAAAATTCCTCTTTCCCCATCTGTGCTTTGCCAGAGGCATATGCTTGTGCAGGAAAGCAAATTCCAACTGTGTTCGAGTCTGCCTACACTCATGGAGACAAGAAACATTTGTTTTACCCTTAACTACTCATCCCCCTCCTCTGCCTGTCTGGGAATCTTCTCCTTGTTTTGCTGCTGAGCCTGAGAACAGAACATGCAGCGCAGGAGTTGCTACTGTACAGGGTGGCTGTCAGCAGCATCACTAGCACTCACTGACTCTTCCCCTCTTTCAAACATGATTAGTGGGGAAAAAAAGCCTTGCTTTGCAAGGGTTTCATCTGGCTCTTCTGTCATGGCATAGTAAGAAAACCCAAGATTTCCCTCCAGTACACGGGCATGTTGGAGCTGGGTGACTGTATGTGAAAAATAGACATGGAAGGGAAAATGAAGTGATTTTCCAGAGGACAGCCAGTGGAGTTGCTCATTCCCCAATACAGTTTACCATGTGCAGCTGTGTGTAGAGATCATAGAATCATAGAAATCTTAGGTTGGAAATGACCTTTGAGGTCATCCAGCCCAACCATATCTGTCCACGCTTCTTTTGATGCAGTCAAGGACATAGTTGGCCTTCTGGGCTATGAGTGCACATCGACGGCTCATGTCAAGCTTCTCATCAATCAGCACCCCAATTCCTTCTCTGCAGGGCTGCTCTCAATCACATCATCCCCCATCCTTTATAGAAACTGTATATATACAATATATATTGTATATACAATTACATATGTATGCATATATAATTGCATATATTTGAACATGTATGCATCTCTATCTGTGTATTTCTCTGTACATAAGTACAAATAGATTTAGATAGGCATGATATTTGTGCAAAGGTGAGAGTGGATGAGGTACTTAGGAGCATGATTTAGGGATTGCTGGGAATGGTTGGACTCGACTATCCAGTGGGTCTCTTCCAATCTGGTGATTCTGTGATTCTGTGAAATCATCCTCTTTTCAAAGTCTATATTGTTGGGATTGACATTCATTTTAGAAACTTCCCTTTCAAAGGAAGGAAAATTTTTTATCTTTCAGTACTGTCTTTTCAGCCTTCTCACTTAATTACCAAACTGAAAGCTCTGTCTTTGCAGTTATTATCCTGGCAAAGAATATCTATTCATTAGTTCCGAGGTAAAAAACCCTTTGCCTGAGTCAACAAACGGGTTTGGAAGGGATGATTGTTAAGGAAAAGTGGATGTATACTTTGTCAGCAGGGTTACTGGTTTATACCTGGTTTAATTTGTTAGTCATTGAATGACATATTCCCAAAGCAGCAGTTTTCATTGGCACTAAATTTAATATTTCTGAAGAATTTTGTAAGAAGAAACAGAACTCTGAACTCTGTCATATTTTATACTGTTTCAAAGTTCTCATGACCTCAGCTTTTATTCTTTTCCATGTTTTCTCTCTCTTCCCGTAAACTCTTCATTAATGGTTCATTTTAGCTAGCATGGCAAGGCCTCTGCAAATGGAAAAGCAAAAAGGTTAAAGAAAATACTTCTGAGAAGTTATAACTAATAGAATCATAGAATAGTTTGGGTTGGAAGGGACCTCAAAGATCATCCAGTTCCAACCCCCCTGCCATGGGCAGGGGCACCTCCCACTAGATCAAGCTGCCCAAGGCCCCATCCAACCTGACCTTCAACACCTGAAGTGATGGGGCAGCCACAGCTTCCCTGGACAACTTGTGCCAGTGTCTCACCACTCTCATTGTGAAGAAATTCTTCCTTAAGTCTAGTCTAAATCTGCCTGTCTCCAGTTTGTAGCCATTGTCCCTTGCCCTGTCACTACAAGCCTTTGTAAACAGACAGGCCACACGACTGCTGCTGTGTTAAGTGACCTGAAAATCAACTCACTGATGCACATCCAGAGGAGAGCAACAAAGCTGGTGAAGGGGCTGAAGAACAAGTCTTACGAGGAGCCGCTGAGGTAACTGGTGTTGTTTATCCTGGAGAAAAGGAGGCTGAGGGGAGACCTAATCACTGTCTATACCTGCCTGAAATGAGGTTGTAGAGAGGTGGGTGTTGGTCTCTTCTCCCAAATGCAATAGGCATATGTAGGAATTTCTTCACAATGATGATGATGAGGCACTGGTACAGGTTACCCAGGGAAGTTGCTGTTGTCCCATCCCAAGAAGTGTTGAAAAGCAGGTTGGATGAGGCCTTGGGCAGCCTAATCTAGTGGGAAGTGTTGCTGCCCATGGCAGGGGGGGTGGAAGGGGATGAATTTTAAGGTCCCTTCCAACTCAAATCATTCTATTATTCCATGTGATGGGTGGTAAGACAAGGGGGAATGGCCTCAAGTTGCACTAGGGCAGGTTCAGATTGGATGTTAGAAAACATGTCACCATCAAAAGGGATATTAGGCACTGGCAGAGGCTGCTCAGGGAGGTTGTTGAGTCCCCATCCCTGGAGGTATTTAAAAGATGTGTAGATGAAGTGCTTAGGGATAAGATTTAGTAGTGGACAAGTGCGGCTGGACTTGATGATCTTAAAGGTCTTTTAAACATAGTGATTCTATTTTTCCATGATTCTATGCTCTAGTAACCTGAGGAACAACAGCAGCTCCCCTTTGAAAGGACCAGCCTGGAGAGACAAGGAAAGAGAGAACAGAGGGAGGGATAGAATATGGAACAGAAAAAGGCAGAAAGATCAGTGGCCTATTGAGGATCACAGGCCATGAGAGCACAGAAGGGAGACTGCTTTTAAGTAACTAAAACTCAGAAAGGTTAAAATAAAAACAAACAAAAAAAAGTGACTGGCCAAGTTTCAAGGAATTCTTTTTAGTCCACTCTCCAATTTAGGCGATTCAAATAATTCAAAGTTTCTTGCTCTGCTTCCCAGATTGCCCCTGCAACTGCAGGCTGATTCATCCAGAGGGCTGGTTTCTATTCTCCGGATATGAAATTTGTAGTAAACAGAAAAACCTTTTGCATAGTAAGGGCTATTTAATTGCAACATATCAGTAACAGATAAGCACCTAACGTGCTCAAAACACTGTGGAAGCAATAACTATTTGTGTTAAGAATTATTACCTCCGTTTTGCACATGAGGACATAGGGCAAAGAGAGGAAATACCACACCCAAGATGACAAAGTTCAAAGGGTTCATAAGTGTTTTCACCCTATTACATCTGCATTTTATAAGCCTGTTTACTAAAAATAAGGAACATCTTTGTGTATGAAAGATGAGGATTAATAATTTACCTGGGGCATTATGCCCTTTGTACCTGGTGTACAGTAGCATGTGTTGGAAGCATTTAAACTTTTTACAGGGAACTGACAAAGTTTAAATTGGCACACGATGCCTCAGGCCACGCTGGAGTAACACAGGACTCCATGCAACGTAAAAAACAGAGAGGAAACTTGAGTTAAAGTGTGGTTCCTGTCCCGTGTAGTAATGGTGATTGCATGCTAAGTCACTTGGTGAGCTTTGCTGTGCAAGATTTAACTCTGCAAGTTGTGTGGGAAAAGACGATTATGAACCATAGAATCATAGAATTCTAGAATCATAGAATGGTTTGGGTTGGAAAGGGACCTTAAAGATCATCCAGTTCCAACCACCCTGCCATGGGCAAGGACACCTCCCACTAGATCAGGCATCTCTGAGTTCTTTCCTTTATTACTCAGTGCTTGGACCCAGTTGTATGATTTAGGAACCTGACTTAAGACTATTGTCACAGTTTAGCCGTGGCCTGGCAGCTGAAACCATGCAGTTGGGCTCCCAATCCCCTTTCCATCTACCCCCAGGGAAAGGGAAATGAGAAGAAAAAACTTGCAGGTGGGAAACTAAAACTACAGCTTTAATGAAGTAATTATAATAATAACAGCAACAACAATAATAATGTAGAAAATAATTAGAAAATAATAAAATAAATACAAATATGTGAAAAAGCTCCCCCACTCCTTGATGACTCTACGTCACCACAAATGCTGTAGAGTAGACACTAGGGAAAGGGTCTGAGGCTACGAAGGAGCTGGGCTCAGGAACTGGATTCAGGAATGCACAGGTCCATGATCAGGGGCAAACAGACAGATGATGAGGTCCTCACTGGATATTGGCCATCAAAGAAGAGAGTGAGACCCTCGCAGCCTTCCCTGGAGGTGTTTAAGGTGCAGGTGGAAGAGATACTGAGGGGCATGGTTTAGAGATTGGTGGGAATGGTTGGACACGATGATCCGGTGGGTCTCTTCCAACCTGGTGATTCTATGATTCTATGACCTCTCAGTTTTATACCAAGTATGACATATATGGGGTGGAATCCTCTGTTACTCAGTTTGGGGTCACCTGTCCTGTCTGCCTTTCCCTGCAAGTATGACTTTTTTCACCTCTTTGACTTATGGCTCCACCAGCTCAAGGGTGGCCTTGGTTTACTATAGAGGTAAGTACAAGCAATGGCCTTTCTGCATACCAGTGCCTCATGTGATCACTTCAAGACAGAAATTTTGTCTGAAAAACATGCAATTAACTTTTAGAAAATTAAGTTACTTAGAAGAGACTGACCTGAGGTCAGAAAACTGATTCTACTTTAGCTCAAACAACTATGGGCTGTTCAGGGCCAGATATGATGGAACTACTGCTATGCCTAAAGTTACATGTATGCTTTAGGGTTTTTTTTGTTTGTTTAAATTTGTCCATAATTACCTGAAAGGAAGTTGCAGTGAGGCAGCAGTTGGTCTCTTTTCCCAAGTGAAAGGTGGTAGGGAATGGCCTCAAGTTGTGCCAGGAGAGGTTCAGATTGGACAATAGAAAAAATTTCTTCACTGAAAAGGTTCTCAGGCACTGGCAGAAGCTGCCCAGAGAGGTAGCTGAGTCCCCATCCCTGGAGGTATTTATAATTTGGTAAATTAAACAGGAGCATGATTTAGCAGTGGACAGGTGTGGTTGGGCTGGATGACCTCAAAGGTCATTTCCAACCTAAGATTTCTATGATTCTATGATCTCTACACACAGCTGCACATGGTAAACTGTATTGGGGAATAAGCAACTCCACTGGCTGTCCTCTGGAAAATCACTTCATTTCCCCTTCCATGTCTATTTTTCACATACAGTCAGCCAGCTCCAACGTGCCCGTGTACTGGAGGGAAATCTTGGGTTTTCTTACTATGCCATGACTGAAGAACCAGATGATACCCTTGCAAAGCAAGGCTTTTTTTCCCCACTAATCATGTTTGAAAGAGGGGAAGAGTCAGTGAGTGCTAGTGATGCTGCTGACAGCCACCCTGTACAGTAGCAACTCCTGCGCTGCATGTTCTGTTCTCAGGCTCAGCAGCAAAACAAGGAGAAGATTCCCAGACAGGCAGAGGAGGGGGATGAGTAGTTAAGGATAAAACAAATGTTTCTTGTCTCCATGAGTGTAGGCAGACTCGAACACAGTTGGAATTTGCTTTCCTGCACAAGCATATGCCTCTGGCAAAGCACAGATGGGGAAAGAGGAATTTTTTATTACCTGCTGCTGTGCACAGGACAGCCCAGATGTGACTGGCTAAGACACGGAGAAAGGAGTGTAAGGCATATCATGTTGAGACTAAAGGTGTTAGAGGGAAGCAAGGTATCTCAGCTTGTTGGATTTCCTCAGTAAATCTGGGCTTGCGATTTCACACCTCTGTTAATGGTGGCAACAGGTGGGGAGCAGTCGACATCTGCATTGTCAACATTTGTAATTGAGGTAGACAATGTAGGCTCCACGTTTATGTGATAAAATGCAGTCAATTGTGCGAGCGTTCCTAAACCGCGGTTTCTCTCTCTAGATACTGACGTCTTTGTCTGGTCACATGAGATTATACAGCATTTACTGTCTAGTATTTAGGAACAGAAATTCAGGACACATGGCAGGTGGGGTGAAAAGGGTGCCTCGCTGTAGAGGGAAACATCTGAGGAGTGGATGTGTTTCATCCCACCCTCCTGGTAGTCACCAGCCTCTATGTGCAGGGACCATGAAGTCACCTAGGAGTCCTCTACTGGGCACTAGAAAAGAAGTCCTTATGTGTGGTCTAAGAACATGAGCAGGAAGAAAAGCCAACATCTCCCAGGGTCTAAAACATCTCAGCTATGACCTTGAAGATGCACGAGATGATACTTAACCTTTAGCAATGTTCTGTCTGTATCAGTTCTTGTCTCATGAGTCTCCATATTTTATCCCACAGAGTAAATGGTGAGTTTGTGATTAGAACCTACGAAGATGTCATCTGCAGTGGGATGCTGGAGCTCAGAGCAGATCAACCTCAGATGTAAAGTAAAGCTTATATTGTGCATTAGGAAATGATGGGGGCTAGTAGAAAGGAGGTGAGGAGACTGGTTCCCGTGCAAGAATTTCATTCCTTGCATGCCTGCACATCCCCTCAGAGGGTCCCTCTTACTGCAAAATCAGACTATTACTGATTACAAACCAGGGACTTGTAGGTGTAGCTGATTGAATTCTGAAGTAAATGTTTGTTTGCAGTTTGCAATCGGATGAAAAAATAGTACGAAATTGCTGCCTAATTCTTGATTTGAAATGTCAAACAACACCGTCACTAAGATAGTTATAGTGCATGACTGGCTCTCATGAAAAACTGATGCGGCTGTGTGAACTTTCAGATTTGCAGATGATTTCTGTGGAAAAAAAATGGAAGTGTTTTAATGTTCATAATACTTTTCTATTATATTTACATTTTAAAATCTAAATCTAACTTATACCAGCAGAAAATAATAAAAAATAAAAACATGTACGGAATGTCTCACTTATTATAGCATGAAGTTGATTAAATTAATGCTATTTGATGATACCAAACTGGAGAGGGGCATACTTAGACTAGACATAAGGAGGAATTTCTTCATGGTGAGAGTGGTGAAGCACTGGAACAGATTGTCCAGGGAAGTTGTGGCTGTCCCATCCCTGGAGGTGTTTGAAGTCAGGTTGGATGAGGCTTTGGGCAGCCTGATCTATTGAGAGGTGTCCCTGCTCATAGCAGGGGGGTTGGAGCTGGATGATCTTTAAGGTCCCTTCGAATCCAAGCTATTATTTGATTCAATTTCTACAGACACACAAAGAAATACAAGATATCGAATACATATGTAAATATACATAATTATATATGCAGAGATATAGGTACATTTCTTTTGTAAACATCTAACATTACATATTTTATCCCTCTAAACTACGGTCATTCTTAAGTGTATAAGAAAATATGAAAAACTACAAAACATCTAGTGAAATTCTGTGTGATCTTCAGACAACTTTCAACCTTTCCTTGGTGCTTTCTGACCTTCCTATGTATTACAGTTTCTCGGTATCAGTATGCAGGTAAATAGTAAATTTAAGTGAATCTGCTTTGGCATTATATACATAAACAAACTTGCACAAAGCAGCTGTAAGGACAAACTGATCTCCTCTGTTTCTAAAACAGAGTGACAGGCACATGCAGAGTCTTGCTGCAGAGAAAGATATTATCAGTTTTAATTAAAAAAGGGGTCAAGATGTCCAAGATGGTTTTTTGGCTGACCTCACTTGCTTTTTCCTTGGCAAAATCAAAGCCATCCTAATTTTTTTTTTTTTTTTGTAGGATGTCGTATGGTCTGCCTTGAATTTCCCAGCTCCCTCTTAGGCATTTTTAACTATTTCAGACTAAATTAACGATCTCTTTCATCTTCTTTCCCCACATAATCTGACCCTATTTGTAGGAATATAAGTGGAAAGACTTGCAGATTTTAAGTGTGGAGCAAGTAACACGGAAGAAGGATGCAGAAGACCCAAGGAGAGAAGTGAAGTGTGATGGTGGTGGGTAGGAATCAAGGTGACAACTGCTGCAGGGACAGAAGGAATAAGTTGCAAACTGTTTGATGCAGTTTCTTTACCTTAGGTCCTTGCTAACTTTTAACAGTCTCTTGCCAAAAAAACAGGAGAAAGCGTAAAGCTGAGTTGTACTGTGCTTTATGCTCTGGACCCAAATATCCTCTAACATGAAGGCAAGCGTAGATTTTGAACTTGAATCTTCAGTCGGACCCACAATCTGAACTGATCCTGCTTTTTAAATGCCCTCCTTGTTTTTAATCACGTAATCGAGAAAGGGCTTAAGAAGGAGTTTGTCTAGTCCATTACAAATTTGTCTGGCGTACGATAGAACTTCTTTAGCCTAGGACTGAGATCCTAGGATCTGGGCAAATGACTTATCCGTGTATGTCCTGGCTTCTATGTCTTTTGAAACAGAGGTAATTACAGTTGCTTGACTCATGGGAACGTTGCAAGGATTAGCTTGTACTGAGCTTTGAGAATGCTAAGTGTAGTAGTTGTATTCTTTTCATGGAATAAAAGCAAAGCAGAAACAAAGCAGTTTCCTTGCTACAATCCCACGCTTGAAGCCACCACCTATCAACAAAGAGTGACTCACAAGCACAGTGAGCCAAGGATATGGTGTTTACTCCTCCAGGTTTGTTTGCAGAGAAAAAACGATCTATGCTTCCAAGTACGCCTGGCTAACCACTCTCCAGTACAGCTGAGAGAGAGATGACAGAGTCCAGAGGTGCGGTCCATGGCTAACAAGCAGCACACATTGCATCAAGTCCTTTCACTAGGGAGCAGAACTAAGCATGAAATTGAACCATGGCAAATCATAGTAGGCAATTGCAGCAACAACATTTGGAAACCACCTTCACTGTGCTCTGCTGAGGTTCAAGAGCCGTGGAAGAATATGATTATTTAGGTCTTGAGCGTGAAGTAATCGTTGCTGAAAGATGATGTTCCTCAAGTATTCCACACACAAATATTTATGGACTAGAGTAGACATCAGAGATCTCAGATTACTAGAAGAGAACTTTCAAAGCATTGTATGATGCAATCCTGGCAAGCATAGTCTAGGCAAAACTCATGACCAGCGTGCCAGAAGGATCAGCTACCATCATGAGCAGTGAGAGTAGGGCAGGTGCTGTTGTTAGGAATGACTACTGGAGAATGTTCTGTTGCTGGGACAGTGAGTGGAGGATGGTACCCGATCACTGTAGCATCCTCATGTCTTTGCACATGCTGTGTGCACATCTAGGCTTCCACTAAGTCTCCAGTCATTATCCCTCTTTTACAGACTTTCACCCACAGCCAGATTTTTGTCCTTGGGTCATTTGTACATACCCACTTCTACGACTATGGCCTTAGCCTCCCACTAATGAAGTCCATATTGCTCATAAGAATCAACCCCACGACACCGTTTGTTTGACTACCTAACAGGCTCCCTTTCCCTCATTTCATAGAATCATAGAATAACCAGGTTGGAAGAGACCCACTGGATCATTGAGTCCAACTATTCCTATCAAACACTAAACCATGCTCCTTAACACCTTGTCCACCCGTGCCTTAAACACCTCCAGGGAAGGTGAATCAACCACCTCCCTGGGCAGCCTCTGCCAGTGCCCAATGACCCTTTCCATGAAAAATTCTTTCCTGATGTCCAGCCTAAACTTCCCCTGGTGGATCTTGTGGCCATTCCCTCTTGTCCTGTCCCCTGTCACTTGGGAGAAGAGGCCAGCTCCCTCCTCTCTACAACCTCCTTTCAGGTAGTTATAGAGAGCAATGAGGTCTCCTCTCAGCCTCCTCTTTACTGCATTCCTTTTCCTCATTTGCTCCAATTCTGAATACTGAGATAATGCTACAGCCTGGTATGACCTTGGCTTGAGCACATGCTGGGAAGCAAACTAAGGAGCTAAGACCTCTATTGTATTATGCAAGAAGACATTGCTATTGCATCTTCTCCAAAGCCATACAACCCAGATATAGAGGTGCTTACCTTGGCGCAGGTCAGATCCTTGCTGTGTATCTACATAAATGCCTTTGAAACCATTTCCCACAGCATTCTTCTGGAGAAACGGGTTGCTCAGGGCTTGGGCTGGTGTACTTTTCACCTGGATGGCTGGGCCAAAGAGTGGTGGTTAATGCAAATACAGTTGCTGGCCAACTGGTTTTCCTCAAGGCTCAGTGTTGGGGCCATCTCTGTTCATAATTTTTGTCAATGATCTGGATGAGGGCATCAAGTGCAAGGTCAGTAAGTTTGCAGACAACACCAAGCTGGGCAGAAGTGTTCATCTGCTTGAGGGTAGAAAGTCTCTACAGAGGGAGCTGAACAGTCTGGGTCAAAAGGACCTGGGAATCTTGGCTGACAGCTGGCTGAATATGAGCCAGCAGTGTGCCCAGGTGGCCAAGAAGTCCAACACCATCCTGGCTTGTATCAGAAATGGCATGGCCAGCAGGAGTGATCACCCTAATGTCCACACTTAGCTCTGGTGAGGCCACACCTCAAATCCTGTGTTTTGAGCCTCTCACTACAAGAAGGACATTCAGGTTTTGGAAGGTGTGCAAAGAAGGGTAACAAAGCTGGTGAAAGGTCTGGAGCACAAGTATTGCAATAGGCTATTGAGGGAACTTGAGTTGTTTAGCCTCAAGAAAAGGAGGCTGAGGGGAGACCTTATTGCTCTTCACCACTGCCTGAAAGGAGGTGGGTGTTGGTCTGTTCTCCCAAGTAACAAGTGATAAGACGAGAGGAAATTGCCTCAGATCGTGCCAGGGGAGGTTTAGAATAGGTATCAGGAAATATTTCTTCATTTAAAGGGTTATCAAGCATTGGAACAGGCTGGCCAGGGAAGTGGTTGAGTCATCATTCCTGGAGATAATTAAAAGATGTGTAGATGAAGTGCTCAGGGACACGGCTTAGTGGTGGACTTGGCAGTATACTGTTTATGGTTGAACACGATGGCCTTAAAGGTCTTTTCCAACTTAAATGACCCTATGATTCTATATCTGGCACTAAAAATTTCCAGGCAGACTCAGGTCTCCAAACAGCTCCCTCCCCACCCCGCAGGCAGAAATGACAGCTGACATTGCTTACTTCAGTGGTACATATACAGCCAAGTATGTTTGAACATTTGCTCTGATGTCCTTGGTCAAAATATTCCTACTTCGTTCACCTCCATATCAGTTAAGGCTTAAAGGAGCCTGGAAAATTGTATGTTCTGTCCTCCTGCTTATTGCATGTTACAGACATAAACTGTTTTTTCTAGTGTTGTTGTTTGCTGATCCCTTTAAGATTTGGGGTCTGCATGAGGCTTGCTTGTTTTAGTAGCTAAACTCAAGCTGCTCAGGGGTTCTCATATGCCTGAGGAGAACAGCGAGCTCTGATCCTGAGAGTCTGTTAAAGGCAGAACTCTTCACAAGAATGACACCTCTGTAATCCCACACTGCATCATGAGAAGTGTGGCCAGCAGGGTGAGTGAAATTCTTCACGGAGAGGGTGGTTAGGCATTGGAACGGTCTGCCCAGGGAGGTGGTTGAGTCACCGTCTCTGGAGGTGTTTAAGGTTAGAGTGGATGAGGTGCTTAGGAGCATGACTTAGGCATTTGTGGGAATGGTTGGACTCGACGATCCAGTGGGTCTCTTCCAACCTGGTCATTCTGTGATTCTGTGATTCTGTGAAGGGATTCCTCTATTCCTCTCTTGTGAGATCTCACCTGGTGTCCTGTGTCCAGTTCTGGAATCCTCAACAGAAGAAGGATATGGAGCTGTTGGAACAGGTCCAGAGGAGGGTCACGAAGATGATCAGAGGGCTGGAGCACCTCCCATACAAGGACAGGCTGAGAGAGTTCAGGTTGTTCAACCTGGAGAAGCAAAGAGAAGACTCTGAGGAGACCTTAGAAAGACCTTCCAGTATGTGAAGGGGGCTACAAGAAAGCTGTGGAGGAACAGTTTACTGCACTAGTGATAGCACACTACCACTACAAGTTGTAGGAAGTTGTGGTTGCCCCATCCCTGGAGGTGTTGAAGGCCAGGTTGGCCTTTGGTAAACGGATCTAGTGGAAGGTGTCCCTGCCCATAACATAGGAGTTGGAACTAGATGGTCTCTAAGGCTCCTTCCAACCCAAACTATTCAATGATTCTATGATTCTACAAGTTACAAATATGATTTTTACTTTCAAATTAATGAAAATAATTTCTAATTAGAATTATTAAAGATCTGGGCTCTATAACACGCAATACATCTTTCCCTAGGACAAAAAAATGGCAAATGTTGGAATTTTAGGAAAAGTAATTATCCTTTTGAGTACTCTTTCTCTTTCTTTGCCTGAGAATGAGAAGTAAAATGCAAGAGCATTTGCATGCTGCTTAATGGACTCTGCAGTGTCTCTAGTTAAACAGTTTCTGTTCTAAAAAGGGGTGAGCTAGTGCACTGAAAATTGATTTTTTTTTCACCCTTGCTATTTAAACAGAGGGCAGTACTTTGTAATTAAAGTTTGCACTATGAAATACACAAAACTATAAATGAATAGTGAAAAGAAGGTTGAAGAGTGCACTGCTTTGTAGCTCATGTTGAAGTAAAGGAAGAAGAAAGACACTCCAGGCAGTTGATACAATGGAAACTGTAAAGACAATGGCAAAAAGGGAAATAATAATAATTATGCTTTAGCCTAGGGAAATACGAATGCAAGAAGAATGAGGGAAATAATGATGGTATCATTATTATGCATAAGGAAAAAAGATTTTACGTAGGCTGTACAAGCTAAGATAGGAACGGTTGGACTCGATCAATGATCAAAGACATCTTTTCCAACCTGATTCTATGATTCTATGATTATTATTATTCTATGATATCAGCTTCACTTCTTTTCCCATCACGGTTGTTCATCACAGCCTGCAAAGCAACTTTTCTTGAGCAGAAACCTGTAGAACATCTGTCATGAGGAGATGATGTTCACTGGAAACCATCAGGCTCTTTATTTTTCAAGAACCTCCCATTCTTTTTCAGCAATATTTTGAACACTTTCTCCCTTGTTACTATAACTGATAAGCAACACACCATGGGGAAAGAGTAATTAATGTACATTAATCCATTTAGAAGAAGGAAATTTCAGCTAATCAAGTGAGCTAAAAAGCAGGCAATTTTAAAAAAAAAAAACACCCAAACCCCAAAATAATTCCCTTAAATTACACTGGTTATGCAAACTGTAACTGAAGCACATCCTTTGATTCTACTTATGCTGAACACAAGGGTAAGGGTATTCATTAGTTGAATGAGATACTTTTTTATTTAAAAGTACGTTCTCTTCCATAGGTGGTAATCAATCTTCAACAGAGCAGAAAAAGAGACATCTCTGGTCTTCCAAAGAATAGTTGTTATCCATAAAAAAAATATATCATTTACCAGCTGGTATTTTTTAGTGTTCTCTGTCTGGACACAGCTGTTCTATGTCAAGTCAGTGACATGTAACATATTTTTTAAAAGCCTATTAATTCAGTTGTCAGTTGGGTGTAGATGGCTGTGCACTATTGTCTGCCAAGCCTTCCCCCTCCTGCAAATTAACTTCCTTATTGAGAAGACGGAAACAAAAATAGGGAATCATGATGCAAAACATATTTTAATGTTTACCTCGAAGTATAGGGGCAGGATTTCTTAAAGATGGACACAGTTCTAGAAACTAATCAAAACCATTAAGTTATGTGTAGTCTCACACAAACATAGAATCATAGAGTCACGGAATCATAGAATCACTAGATTGGAAAAGACCTTTGAGATCATTGAGTTCAACCACACCTGTCCACAACTAAACCATATCCCTAAGCACCTCATCTACCTTTCTTTTAAACACCTCCAGGGATGGGGACACAACCACCTCCCCTTGGCAGCCTGTGCCAGTGCCTCAGAACCCTTTTCATAAAGAAATCTTTCCTGATGTCCAGTCTAAACATCCCCTGGCTCCAACTTGGCACATTGGAGAAGTGACCAACACCCACCTCACTATATCCTCCTTTCAGGCAGTTGTAGGCAGTGATAAGGTCTCCCCTCAGCCTCCTTTTTTCCAGGCTAAACAACCTCAGTTCCCTCCGTCGCCTCTTATAAGGCTTGTTCTTCAACCCCTTCACCAGCATCGTTGCTCTTCTCTGGACACGCTCCAGTATGTGACACAAAGGAAAACTGGTTTACAGAGGAATTGCATGTCCTGAAACATCCAAACTTTTTTTAGAACAGGTGGGAAGTAGATTGTTATTATATTTAGAGATAGTCTACACCAGTTCTCAGGAATCCTGTGTAAACAATATTAGCAACCTTCATTTGGAACAGTGTCAAGCACAACAGGATGCAGAAAGACAAAATGGGTTTGCATATTTAATGTTTATTGACTTTGTTTGCTGGGTTGGTTTGTAAGATGAATTGCTTCAAGATGAGCCTACAGATTTGAAAGAATTATTTGAGAATCCTGCTTGTGTCACTTTAGCCCCCTTCTTTTGTCCACAATGCAGTGCATCCCCTATTTTTAAACAAACAAGTGCCTGAAGAGCAAATTCATCTGGAATCAAAACACCATAGATACAGCTGATGCAGTAATGAGCAGATTTTTCATAAACAAACCTGTTTATCCACAAGTCTGTCTGGAAGAGATCTGAGGATCCAAGCGAAGAGAAAAACAAACAACTTAGCTGTTGCTTGCTTTGGGCAAGCCTTTGTTTTTATTTAACAGGAAAATACAAAGAATTACATTTTATTGATTTGAAATGGCAATTGCCTCCTTTAGTTCAACGTTATTATTTTTTTTTCACTGAATGTGCTGTCTTTGATTATTTATTTGTTACTGGAAAATTACTGCAGATTTAGCAATTGTAATCAGTGCCTGGCTTCTTGGAAAAGCATCATTTTTCCGTGTACATTTAACACCTTCTTACATAACTGGGTTAGCTTTTGTCTGAACAGGAAGTTTCTCACAGACACAGGTTTTTTAAATCTCACAGAGGCTCCTTGTAACACGAGCAGAGCATGTTCTGAACAGTGGGGTCTGTGCCTGCCTGTGCTGGTGCCCAAGACTTGTCCCCTTGACCCTCCCAACTAACCTGAAATGCACTTTGTGGCTAGCATGGTCCAAAATGCAAAGTGCTTTCTCTATTATCATGCAGAAACCTGTGAGACAGTCAGATTTCAAAAGGGGCAGCGAGATTCTTTGTTGAATACCTAAAAGGAGGTCGTAGGTGTAAGAGGAGAAAGGATCACAGAATCATAGAATAGTTTGGGTTGGAAGGGACCTTAAAGATCACCAAGTTCCAACCCCCCTGCCATGGGCAGGGACACATCCCACTAGACCAACATGCCCAAGGCCCCATAGCTGGATTAAGAAATTATCTTCAATGCATTCCAGGAGTCTTCTGGATTGCCTACATCTCACCGTGCTACTTTTCCAGCATAGTCCTATCACTACAAGCCTTTGTAAACAGTCCTTCTCCGGCTTTCTTGAGTTGCTAGCTCTTCCCTCAGGAAAGGGAGTGAAGGGATGTAGTCTGAAGGAGAAAATCTGTCTTGATAGACTTTGGATAAACATTCAGATGTCTGAATATATTCCTAAATTGAATGCAATGGCTGGAGAGAAGATGGTTTTGAGGTTAAATTCCAGACTATGATTTAACAGATTTGCATCCCATCTCTGGCTCATCGCCATAGATGTTCTACATGGCCACATATAAGTCACTTTCTGTTTATATAGCTTGATTTCCCATCTATCAAACATGAGTAATAAAGCTTTTGATTCACACACTTTATTCCTCCTAGTGTTTCTTGTATCAAAAGAATACAGTACTCAAAACAATCTCAACAGGTCTTTAAGTATTCCCCCCTTTGGAGCAGCAAGTACCAAAACACTCCCTGAAAGATGTTTGTTGAACTAGGCATTAAAATCAGAATAAGAGCTGTCTTTTCTGCAGGTATCATAAATTCAGTTTATGAATCATACTTATTTTCTTTTTGCAGCGGAACAATTAAACACATTTCTTACTTTGTATTTGTGGAACAGAGTTATGTTTCCTCAGAATAGCCTTTACACTTATATTTATTGAATTTCATCTAGTGATTTGAATTAATTTCTGTTAATTAATTTAGACCATTCATCTTCCATTCCTCCAAGTGCTTTGCAACTCTTACTTTTGCAGATATCAGAGAAATCTACAATGCCTTTAAATTGGAGGTGGGATGATTTAGATTAGACATTAGGAAATTTGTCATGATGAGGATGGTGAGGCACTGGAAGAGGTTGACCAGGGAAGTTGTGGCTGCCCCATCCCTGGAGGTGTTGAAGGCCAGGTTGGATGGCGCCTTGGGCACCTGATCTAGTGGGGGGTGTCCCTGCCCTTGGCAGGAACTAGATGATCTTTAAGGTCCCTTCGAACCCAAACCATCCTATGATTCTATGATCTAGAAGCATACTCAGTCTCCTTATCAAGAGATTGAATCCAGTTTTCTTGATTTAAACATCTGCAATTCAGACACTTAGTAAAATTGTCCTCCTAAAATAAGTGCCTATATTACTAATTAGCCAATAATGAAAAACAGCTGCCTTTGAAAAGTATTTGGAAGAAAGTATTCTGTACCAAGTGCTCAAGGTCTTGTTCTTCAGAGCTTTTCAAGCAGGAGATCCCAGTGTATATCTTATAACTACTTTACTAGACAGCAAAAATGATAACACAAGAAACCTGGGCACTCCCAAAGCAGTACATTAAAATACCGAATGTAACTAGGCTCAGAACACTTGGAAGAGGGCACTACATCTATGCCCTTCAGAAAACTGTTTGACTAGGAGGCTTTTTGTAACTACTCGAAAGTCTGTTTTCTCCCCAGGTGGTGTGCACCAGTCCTATGACATGGGTATAATCAAAGCCATATTTCCCAGTCTTCTTCCTGCAGGGTAGTTTGAAATTAAAGACAAGATAAATCATATACAATGCCTTCTGTAATTAATTCTGAATTAATTCCTTATCTGGTGAAGAAGAAAATTAGACTAGTGTATTACAGTTTGTACTGACGAAGTGATATTGGTTTATCACTTGATTATTTTTCATTCATTAAAAATAAATTGAGCAATAATGTATTTTGATATTTCAGAAGTGTTAAAGCAATTTAACTGATCCATTTCCCTTGAAATTCCTTCCATTTTTCCCCAGCAGTTCATGCTCTGCTTGCCTTTCTTCACTTCTTTGGAGCATCTTTCACTTTCTGTAAATTCAGAAGGACTTTGCTAACAGTTCAGAAATCACTTTGTCTGAAGGGCTTTGTCAACATGAATACATCCAGTGTATCACTTCATTAAAAATAAATATTTTAATTAGTTGTTTACCATCTCCTCTTAATTAGTTGTTTACCATCTCCTCTTTTGGGTTTTTTTGTCATAAGGGATGAGGCAGAGGCACAGATTGCCCAAGGAAGCTGTGGATGCCCCATCCCTGGAAGCTTTCAAGTCCAGGTTGGACAACGGTTGGAACTAGATGATCTTTATTGTCCCTTCCAACTCAAACCATATGATTCTATGATTCTATGACTCTATGAAATCAGCTGCTATTTGCCTACTTAAGATTCTAACTATATTCTTTTCCTTGCATCTCATATTTCCCACTGCTTGTTGTCCCCTCAACCTTAACAAGAGCTTCTGTAAAAACTGTATATTTATACCTCTAATATTCCTTTACACTGGTTCTCAGTCATATCTTCTTATGTTTCTGAAAAAAGAACTCAACAGATTCCTAACAGCATGTTATGTGACTTCACTTGATCTCAGATTATCCATCTCTTAGTCTTTTAGGACAGGAAACATTTCTCTTTCTGATTTGGATTTTCTGTAGGTTACTGCAATATAAAGAACAAGCTTGTGAAGTTAACTCCTCTGTACCTGAATCTTTGTTAAAACCATTAAACTAGGGTTGGGGTTTTTTGTTTCTTTCTTTCCCCCCCCCAATAAAGATTCCTTTGGCTTCACTGGAAGTATTGTAAGGAATATGAAGTTTGGCAGGGTTCAGCCTCTGACTTCCTAGTCTGGATTTCAGTCTTCTGTACATCCTCATTCATTTTATCCTATACTCGGCTTCTTTGAAAGAGAAGGTATTTCTCATTAAAATCACATAATCATAGAATGGTTTAGGTTGGAATGGACCTTAAAGATCATCCAGTTCCAACACCCCTGTGATGGGCAGGGACATGTTCCACTAGATCAGGCTGCCCAAGGGATGGAACATCCACAACTTCCCTGGGCAAACTGTGCCAGTGCCTCACCAGCCTCATTGCGAAGAATTTCTTCCTTATGTCTAGTGTAAATCTGCCCTCTCCAGTTTATAGTCATTGCTCCTAGTCTTATCACTACAAGCCTTTGTAAACTGTTCCTCCACAGCTTTCTTGTAGCCCCCTTCACATACTGGAAGGTCTTTCTAAGGTCTCCTCAGAGTCTTCTCTTTGCTTCTCCAGGCTGAAAAACCTGAACTCTTTCAGCCTGTCCTTGAATGGGAGGTGCTCCAGCCCTCTGATCATCTTCGTGACCCTTCTCTGGACCTGTTCCAACAGCTCCATATCCTTCTTCTGTTGAGAATTCCAGAACTGGACACAATACTCCAGATGAGGTCTCACAAGAGAGGAATAGAGGGGCAGAATCCCCTCCCTTGCCCTGCTGGCCACGCTTCTTTTGATGCAGCCCAGGATACAGTTGGCCTTCTGGGCTGCAAAGGCATTGATATATGACTTTTTTTTTTTTTTTCACAAAGAAATTATTTTTTTGCAATGTGAGAGTTCATTTGAGTTAAGACAAACCACCAGTTTAAAGGAGGTTTCATTGGTATGGGTTTTAGGTGGAGTGTAGGTGTTTGTGTATATCAAATTTCTTAATGCAGTGATAAACAAGGATGTTTACTTATGCTTCTCAAAAGAGAGTCTAATGTTGTTTTCTGCTATACTCTGAGCCATAATGTCATTATCCTTGGCACCGAACTACTAGAAAATTTTGTCAGCCTGTCCACAAAAATTAGCTCTGCAATTGCTTCAAATTCTAGGGGCTAAATCAATGCTTTGGCCTGACACAAGGCATCTCTGTTCTTGCAGCCACCAGAGAAAGTTCTCTTAGAAAAACAACAACAACAACAACATAAGTTTATGATTCACTGTCAGACTTTGTTCACCTAAATGACTTGTTTGTGCACTATGGAAGAGATTCCAGAAGCCTGCACACACAACGTACCCTTGTTTATGCCTTTTAACTATATAATAAATGCATACATAAATATGTAAGGGGAGGGATGGGCAATCTTTCAGTGAGGCTTTTCAAGTTAACCGTCTTCTGCTCTGAAGAAACACAGTCTGCTATAAATGAAGGCTTACTATCTGAATTTAATATTAAACTGTGCAAGAGACCGTGCAAGTCTAATGGGGGTTGTTGAGTTTTGGTTTTGTTTTTAAATCCTGAAACCTGATCTGAACTGAAAGGATGACTACAACTTTGAGTTGGTTTGGGGAAAAAAAGAAAGGCTAGGAATTCAGTATGTTGTTTTTCCCTTAGAGGTTTCCAATTTAAGGAGATTGCACAGCTTATCAAAGTTTCAAATGAAGTTTAGATATTTGTTTATCTTGTTTCCCACCTACTATGTACAGAAAGCCTCAGGTTTGCGTCAAGGTGTTCTGTAAATCTATATAACCTTTTAAAATTCATATTAGTCCTGTGTTGTATTGATTCTCCCTCTGCCATACTTCTGGGTCTACGTTCCCTTCCTTGCCACATAACTTATCAGCAGGGACAGAATGAGAAGGAATGGTTTTAAGGTGAAAGAGGGGAGATTTTGATGAGGTATTAGGGAGGCATTCTTTTCCTATGAGGGTAGTGTGGAACTGGCTGTCTATGGCTCCCTTGTGAGGCCTCTCCCAGGGTCTTATGTCCAGTTCTGGAATCCTCAACAGAAGAAGGAGCTGTTAGAATGGGTCCAGAGGAGGCTACAAAGGTGATCAGAGGGCTGGAGCACATACTATAGGAGGACAGGGTGAGAAAGTTGTGGTTGTTAAGCCTGGAGAAGAGAAGGCTCCGAGGAGACCTTAGGAAGACCTTCCAGTATGTGAAGGGGGCTACGAGAAAGCTGGGGAAGGACTGTTTGTAAAGGCTTGTAGTGATAGGACCAGGGGCAGTGGCTATTAAACTGGAGAGGGACAGATTTAGACTAGACATAAGGAGGAATTTCTTCACAATAAGAGTGGTGAGGCACTGGAACAGGTTGCCCAGGAAAATTGTGGCTGCCCCATCCCTGGAGGTGTTCAAGGCCAGGCTGGATGGGGCCTTGGGCAGCCTGGTCTAGTGGGAGGTGTCCCTGCCCATCCCAGTGGAGATGGAACTGGAAGGTCATTTCCAAGCCAAATTATTCTATGATTCTGTGATTCTAGGATTAGATCAGAGCAGACCAAGCCCTAGAGAACTTTGTATTTTTTTGAACTTTAACATTCACCCCTATACGATCACATCTATACAACCCTCAGCTCATGGCCTTGGGTGTGTGCCTCAACCATGTAAACAAGACCAAAAAGAAAGCAGAGCCAGGTTTATGAGTCAGATGCACTGTGGCATGCCTCACCTGGTAAGTCTAGACATAACCCGTGTGCCTAATAGCCCCAAGATAAAACTAGCAGATAGAAGCAGCCCTGTAATTGGAGCTGCTTTTATTTGGACTCAAACCTTGATTTGATATTTAAAATATATTCCTCAAATAAGGCTTCCTTTATGAGGCTGTTGAGTCATAGAGACCTAAAATCAATTCACCTTTCTCTTACAGAACTTGTGTGGCCTTGGGCAAATTACTTAATCTCTCCATCCTTATCGACAGTTACTGAACGTTAAGCCTTCCTCTTACTCAGCACTTTTTAAAAATAAGGATAAGCAGGGAGTGGAAAAAAGATGGCAGATTAGAACAGACAGAGAAGATGGGAAGATGAAGAAGGGAAGTAAATGGAAAAGAGAGTGACGTGCATTGGATATAGGTAGTGAACAAGTATGAAAATATACAGTAGGAAGAAGTGTACAGGAGAACCTCAGAGGTGGCTAGATCATACGGAGCAGATCATGGAATCATAGAATGGGTTGGGTTGGAAGGAACATTAAAGATCATCCAGTTCCAACCCACCTGCCATGGATAGGGACACCTCCTTAGTGGAGACCAGGCTGCTCAAAACCCCATCCAACCTGGCCTTGAACACTTGCAGGGACAGGACATCCACAAATTCCCTGGGCAACCTTTGCCGCTACCTCACCACCCTCAGTGTGAAGAATTTCTTCCTAATGGCTAATCTAAATCTTCTGCCTTCCAATTTAATGCCAATTTAAAGATGTGGTTCTGCGAGTCATTTGAGAAGGAAAGTGGCAGATGCACTAGCTAATGTCTGCTTAGAAATGTCTGCATGTGTGTGAGAGGCGAACATGGGAAAGGGGGAGGATGGCTAGTGATACCTGAGAAAAACAGCTCTCCAGTGATCAAAGGGTGTTGATTTTCTCACAGTACAAGGACCCTTTGATCAGTAACTCTTCTAATAGGCAACTAGGATGTAGGATTCAGGGGTTAAAAGCAAATAAAGTGACCGAACAGCACAGTGTGTCCAAAGACTTCAGTGTTTTCAGACTAGTTTGGGAAATCTAGATACAAATCTCCCATGTAAATTAATAGCAAAAGGAGGAATTTTGCCAAGGTATTCCAGAGACAAATGAAACAATCGAGACTGAGTGTGTATAAGTGCAGAGCCTAAGTAACTTCTGATGTACAAAACTCTAGTTTTGAAAATAAGTTACCAATTGTGCAGGTTAAAAAGTCATGAGTTGTTCCTGCAAAAGTAATGGAGTGGATTAAATATCTGAAGATTTAAATAAAGAAATGCTTTATTCTTTGCATTTTCTTTCTGGATTTGTAAATCCTGAGAAATAACATGGTTCCAGTTTCAGAATTCTTCTGTAATCATCATTTCTAGGAAGTCACTTATTTACAGAATTGTTTTGCATGGAAAAAAAAACTTTAAGATCGTGAGGTCTAGCCATTGCTCCAGCCCTGCTAAGTCTGACACTAGTCCATGTCCCCTAGTATGACATCTACTCATCTTTTAAACACCCCCCTGGGAAATCTATTCCAATGCTTTACAGCCCTTTCTATAAAGAAATTCCTCCTAATATCCAATCAAAATCTCCTGTGGTGCACCTTGAGGCTGTCGTCTCTAGCTACTAGAGAGAAAAGACCAAATCCCACCTTGTTATAACCTCCATATAGATAGTTGTAGAGAGCAATAAGGTCTTCCCTCAGTCTCCTTTTCTCCAGACTAAACAACCCCAACTGCCTCAGCTGATCCTCATAAGGCTTGTGCTCTAAACCCTTCATGAGTTTTTTTGCCCTTCTCTGGACACGCTCCAGCATCTCAACAACCTTCCTGTAGTGAAGGGCCCAAAACTAAACACAATATTCAATGTGTGGCTTGGCCAGCACCAAGTACAGGGGAAAGATCTCTTCCCTGGTCCTGCTGGCCACACTATTCCTCATGCAGGCCAAGATGCTGTTGACCTTCTTGCCGTTGACCACCTGGGCACACCACTGGCTCATATTGAGTTGACTATCAGAAAACACACACAGGTCTTTCTTCTCCAGGCAGCCCTCCAGCCACTCCTCTCTAAGCCTGTAGCACTGCATGGGGTTGTTGTGTCCCAAGTGCAGAAGTGGGAGCTTTAAAATGGAAGGTAAGATTCACAGAATCACACAGAATCACAGAATAACCAGGTTGGAAGAGACCCACCGGATCATCGAGTCCAACCATTCCCACCAATCCCTAAACCATGCCCCTAAGTACCTCATCCACCCTCACCTTAAACACCTCCAGGGAAGGCGAGTCAACCACCTCCCTGGGCAGCCTGTTCCAATGCCTAACCACCCTTTCCATGAAGAACCTTCTCCTTATCTCAAGCCTAAATCTCCCCTGGCGGAGCTTGAGGCCATTCCCTCTCGTCCTGTCCCCTGTCACTTGGGAGAAGAGCCCAGCTCCCTCCTCTCCACAACCTCCCTTCAGGTAGTTGTAGAGAGTTATAAGGTCTCCCCTCAGCCTCCTCTTCTCCAGGCTAAACAACCCCAGCTCTCTCAGCCACTCCTCATAAGATTTGTTCCCCAGCCCCTTCACCAGCTTCGTTGCTCTTCTCTGGACTCACTCCAGAGCCTCAACATCCCTCTTGTGGTGAGGGGCCCAGAACTGAACACAGTACTCGAGGTGCGGTCTCACCAGTGCCAAGTACAGGGGGAGAATAACCTCCCTGGACCTGCTGGTCACACCATTTCTGATCCAAGCCAAGATGCCATTGGCCTTCTTGGCCACCTGGGCACACTGCTGGCTCATGTTCAGTCGGCTGTCAACCAACACCCCCAGGTCGTTCTCCTCCTGGCAGCTTTCTAGCCAGGCTTCTCCTAAACATAAGATTCTTATGCATCCCTATAGCTCTCCATTCCAGGAGCTGAGACTTGGGGGAAAAAAAATGTCATTTACTATAAAACTTGCCATAAGATATCCTACGAGTTATCCTCTTTGGAGACTTCCATCCTAAACCCATTGCTCTTCTCTAGATTCCTTTCCATATTGTGAAAGCTGTGATGCAATCTTGTCCCTCAAAAAGCAAGAGACTTTTATTCCAATGGGGATTCCTGATGTTAATTTTTTATGGTCATACAAATCCCATAATAGTTAAAAGGTGCATTAAAAAATACTCTGCACTATTTGGTCATGTAAGATTCTTACTTCAAAGGTTCAAATATGGTTTCTCACCCATATTTAAGGATAAGAATAATTTCAGCCTTACAAATGGTCTGAAAGTCAAAATACCGAACCTTTTAATGAGATTTCCAGGATTTAGCTAATCTCCAGAGCATTATTAGTTGGTCTGCAATTCCATTGTGCAAATGAAATTGTAACAGCAATAAAATCTGGAACTATCAAGAATCAACTGGTCTCTATAACTTGTGAAGTCTTGAATTAAGGTAATAGAACATAGACTTTAACAAATGTCAGTGTCGTAAGACGCTGTCTTGGTATGGGAAGCATGAAGAAACACCCTTTCCTCAAATACCATATTCATAGAATCAGAATCATAGAATGCTTTGTGTTGGAAGGGACCTTCATAGATCGTCTATTCCAACTCCCCTGCTGGACCAGGGACAACTTGAACCAGATCAGGTTGTTCAGAGCCCCATCCAACCTGTCCTTGACTGCACCGAGGGAGAATCCATTCTTCTGAAGATTGTGATTACAACCCAGAAGCCGGTTTCCACTTTGAAACAAGCAGTTCTTTGCCTCAAACCTTGTTGCTTTCCATTGTTGTTGAAAGCATGAGCTTTAAATCTCTTGACACAAAGAATTATGCTAGTGCCTGTCCCTGACGTTGTCTCTTGTCCTTGAGAATATAGACGTTTAGAAATCTTCTGCTGCTTGGAAGTTCTCTGAAGTCCTCATACATGTAAGGGAAACAGTAAGAGAATGGTATAACATTCAACAAAGCCAAGTGCTGTGTCTTGCACCTGGCACAAAGAAAAAAACTTGTGCAATGCTACAAGCTTGGGGAAGACTGGCTAGAAAGCTGCCTGGCAGAGAAGGACCTGGGGGTGCTGGTTGACAGTTGACTGAATATGAGCCAGCAGTGTGTCCAAGCGGCCAAGAAGGCCAGTGGCATCTTGGCTTGTATCAGTGTGGCCATCAGGACCAGGGGAAAGATTGTGCCCCTGTACTCAACTCTGGTAAGGCCGCACCCAAATCCTGTGTTCAGTTTTAGGCCACTCCCTACAAGAACATTGAGGGGCTGGAACACTTCCAGAGAAGGACAGCGAAGAAGGAAGAAGCCGGTGAAGGGACTGGAGAACAAGCTTTATGAGACAACTGGTGTTGTTTAGCCTGGGGGAAAGGAGGCTGAGGGGAGACCTTATCACTCTCTACAACTACCTGAAAAGAGATTGTAGTGAGGTGGGTGTTGGTCTCTTCTCCCAAGTGACAGGAGATAGGATGAGAGGAAATGGTCTCTAGCTACACCAGGGGAGGTTCAGAATGGACATCAGGAGAAAATTCTTCACTAAAATGCTTCTCAGGTGCTGGCAGAGGCTGCCCAGGAAGGTGGTTGAGTCCCCACCCCTGGAGGTATTTAGAAGGCACGTAGATGAAGTGTTCAGGGATATAGTTTAGTAGTGGACAGGTATGGTTGGACTTGATGATCTCAAAGGTCTTTTCCAACCAAACAATTCTATGATTCTCATGCTGTAAAAAGGAGCATGTGAGTTGAACTTGGGAAAATGGCATTTACTGTCATGCAAATTCCACAGACATGAATTCTGTAGATTTCTATAAATCAAGTACTATTCCTCCTTCTCTGCAGTCATGGGGCCTCTAATGGATTTGCAAAGGGCATCCCATTTGAAGGAATATACAGCAAAGCTTAACAGAACTGCAAAAGCGGCATTTTTTCTTCTCCCCAGACTCCTACAAAACCAAGGAAATGACAAACAGAAAAAGAGTTAATCAATCATATTCAAACTTAAGTGATTCGGGAAACATTCCATTAATTTATTGGTAGAATTCACCAAGTTGATATATCTATGGAATTTAATTTCATATTTATCTGAAGACAACCTTATACTTTGGAGAAGTAAGTCAAATTTTCAGTGCTTCTATCTTATCATATGTCAAGCTTGACTTGCAAATATGATCACTAGAAGATGGGAGAGAGGGCGTGAGCTACCATATTCAAGACATCCTTCATCTAAAAAGTCCAGACACTGGAAAAAAAAAAAAGAAGGCATTTTTACTGATTAAAGTGCTGGCTTTTCCCCCCTACTCCTCCTGCGCCTTGTGTATTTCTGGTTGTATACTCTGGGGATGCCTAGAACAATAGAAAACCAACTGATGCCATTTGTTCTGAAAGTCAATAAGAGATTAAGAGGAGACACAGCTTTTGTCCCAAGGCAATCTGAAGCTGTTCTGAAGGAGAGAAGCCTGACTAGCAAACAAATCAAGTGATTTTAGAGCATGTGTGTAGTACGAGAATGTTCATGAGGGACCACAGGTCCCTCACTTGATTTCTCCTTGAAAATGCATGTTTGGGATTGTACAGATACAACAGTTTCAGATGGTGGGGAACTTGGTTGGACCACCTGGTATGATGCCCTGAACCACCCTATGCTAATGATTATCTGTACCACAGTTGAAATTCTAGATGTTCCTCACTCAGATTCACAGAATCACCAGGTTGGAAAAGACCCCCAGGATCATTGAGTCCAACCATCCCTATCAGTCACTAAACCATGCCCCTGAGCACCTCATCCGCTTGTCTTTTAAATACCTCCAAGAATGGTGACTCAACCACCTCCCTGGGCAGCCCCTGCCAGAGCCCAATGACTCTTTCTGTGGAAAAAGTCCAGCTTGAACCTCCCCTGGTGGAGCCATTCCCTCAGCCGCTCCTCATTAGACTTCTTCGCCAGTCCCTTCAACAGCTTCATTGCTCTTCTCTGGACTCGCTCCAGAGCCTCAACATCCCTCTTGTGGTGAGGGGTCCAGAATTGAACACAGGATTCGAGGTGCGGTCTCACCAGTGCCGAGTACAGAGGGAGAATAACCTCCCTGGACCTGCTGGTCACACCATTTCTGATCCAAGCCAAGATGCCATTGGCCTTCTTGGCCACCTGGGCACACTGCTGACTCATGTTCAGTCGCTGTCAACCAATACCCCCAAGTCTTTCTCCTCCAGGCAGCTCTGTAGCCACTCTTCCCCTAGTCTGTAGCTTCTCAGGGTTGTTGTGCCCCAAGTGCAGGACCTGGCATTTGGTCTTGTTAAACCTCATCCCATTGGACTCTGCCCAGCAGTCCAGCCTGTTCAGATCCCTTTGGAGCCTCCCTACCCTCCAGCAGATACACACTTCCACCCAGCTTGGTGTCATCTGCAAACTTGCTAAGGGTGCACTCAATGCCTTCATCCAGATCATTGATAAAGACATTGAACAGGGCTGGACCCAGCACTGAGCCCTGGGGAACCCCACTTGGATCTGTCCTCCAGCTGGAGTTAACTCCATTTACCACCACTGGGCCCGGCCATCCAACCAGGTTTCAACCCAGGAGACTTGACCAATCTGAGCTCTAGTTGGACCTTAGCCCTCCTTATTTTTTTTCTACACAATCTCACTTCCTCCCTGTAGTCCACCCAAGACACCTATCAAAACATTCAAAACATATCTAAATTCAAAACATTGATCATAAGGGAGTCATTAATGTTGTTTTACTGTCATCAGCTTCTCCAAGGTTTTTGAGGTAGTGTGTGTTTGAAGGATTTTGATAGCAACAGAGAGATGCGTGACACTTGCAAGTGCTGCCGGCCAGTGGGTCAACATGTTTGTTTCGTAACTGAAATAAGTAATTTTTAATTGTTCAGTGTGTGCGGCCTGGCATCAAATGTTTTGTTATACAAGCTGAGAGTATGTAACAGGACATTAATGGATTGGTGAATATGTCATGTTGTTATGTTTGAACTCCAGATGTTTTGAAGATATTTCAGAGGATCTTTTTCCTTTTTCTCTTGAAATTTCTGTGTGAGTTAAAAAGGAAGCTCTGGGAAGAAGTACTCAGAGGTCTAAAGGGATCTCTGGAGGCAGCTGAGGGACCTGGGATTGTTTAGCCTGGATAAAATGAGGCTGAGGGGAGACCTCATCACTGTCTACAACTATCTGAAAGGAGGATCTAGAGAGGTGGGTGTTGGTCTCTTCTCCCAAGTGACAGGTGATAGGGTGAGAGGAAAAGTTCTCAAGTTGCACAAGGGAAGGTTCAAATTAGACATCAGGGAAATTTTCTTCATAGAAATGGTTCTTAGGCCCTGGCAGAGGCTGCCCAAGGAGGTGGTTGAGTGCCCATCCCTGGAGGTTTTTAAAAGATGAGTAGATGAAGTGCATAGAGATCAGGTTTAGCAGTTGACAGGGACAGTCGGACTTGATCTCAAAGTTTTTTTCCAACCTAGTGATTCTATGATTCTCTACAAGAATTTATAAGCATGCCTGACACTTGAACCAGAGATGGATTTTGAAATTAAGCATTCTCCTTCTTCTCTTGCCTCTAGGACGTATGGCAGATGGTGTTTTTATGATAAGTTTACCAACATAAGCATCATTTAAAGAAGCGGTACCTTCATTGGATTCCACATCTGACACGTTCTTTTGACTGCTAGTTTCATTCTCCAGACAGGGAGATGGCTATAAAATCTGTGGTGAAACTATAAGTAACTAAACATTGCCTCAAGGAATCACCTGTGACAGCCATACTTGCAGTTCTAACAGTGTCAGTCATGAAGTGTTTCG
This sequence comes from Clamator glandarius, assembly GCA_033459285.1. NCBI lineage: Eukaryota > Metazoa > Chordata > Aves > Cuculiformes > Cuculidae > Clamator > Clamator glandarius. The sequence continues at coordinate 1,134,294 of JAUNZM010000582.1, forward strand.
AGCACACGTGTTCTCACCACTCAGCTCTTGAAACAAGTCTCTGCTAGAAAGATATTTACCTTAAAAATATGGCCATGGTTTCTTATGACCCCTTGATTGTCTTTGTTTCCCTGTGAATTCTTCATGCACTACCTTGCCCCCTGTGACCTTGAATGTTACTTCAATCAAAGCTGGTTGGTTTTGTTACAAAATCCTGCTTTTACTTTTTCTTTCTAGTTTTGAAATTTGCTGTAGTTTTTATTTGTCCTAATTTCAACACTTTGAGGAAAAACTTCATTTCCAACATTATTTCTCTCTCAGTAGACCACTTCTAAAGGTTTGACATCTTTCATTTCCAGTCTCTAGTGCATGTGCTGAATCTCCATTAAGAAAGTGGAAAGTGCATTAAAGGAGGCAGAATTTCAGAGCTACAATTCCACAACCCTTATTATCGGATCCAATTTTGAGGTCACACTCATAGCTCGTATAGTTGCCATATTTGATTTTTTTGCACTTCCTGCGAATGCTTTTTCTATGACATGGTGAATCCAGCCATTTATAAAGGAAAGAGCTGTGAAGGAAATCGTGTTGCATTTTCAAAAGCTGTTGACTTTGACGTGTGCCCTGGGACAGCAGAAATCATCACGCTTAAGGGGAAACTGGAGATTGTGCTCAGAGATGACAGATGATGTTTCCATAACTAGCATTACTGCAAGCTTTAGTCCTACACTTCTGTCACTGTCCATTTAATATTGATGTGTTACTAAGCTTAATGACTCAGTGGCAAAGCAGTACGTAATCCATGGGCGATTTTGGTCAGAAAATGATTCTCTCTTCATGTCTTCAGGCTGACAAGGACTGTAATTCTTACGTGAATCATGCTGTTGTAGCCAGAGAGAGGTCACAGCCTTGTGCTGCTGCTAAGGCGTCCTTAGATGCTGTGGATACCATGTGGGAAGTAACAGAAAAATAAGGGAAGAATGAGAGGTCACAGATAGGGATGGTGGAAGTTAGGCCTAAAAGAAAAACATCAAAGACAATTCCTAGACTGTATTTCTTCAGGGCTGCTTCTTGTCTATTCATTTGCGGTATTCTAATATGCATAATAAGGGAGCGTGCCAGCAGTGTTTGTTGTTTAAATATAGAAAAGAGAAATGAAAATACAGAATACCTTTTTACTGCTCCTTAAATCACATCTACTGGCAACAAAGACACCCATTCCATTTCTGAGCTCAAGAGAGAAACCAATAGATCACATCAATCAATAAACCCAAATCCACTGTAACTTTTAACAGATGACAAATAACTGTAGCAGTAATCCTTACTTGATAAACTTGTTGCGAAATATCATCCATTAGTCTTCAGAAAGTGCACTGAGATCCTCAAATTTAAAGGTACTACCTGCTGCATGTGAAAACCATGAGTCTGAGCATGGTGGAAAAATGACCAATACAGCTGAAATTCCACATATCTGCAAGTGGTGATCTTGTGTTGGTCTGATTTTCATTTAATCTGGATCAGTGTTAATAAAAAATTACTTACGTGGAGTCACAGAAGTTACAGTGCTATGATATATGTGAGGTTGCAATTAAATGTGATACATTTTTTAATGTTTTAAATTTATAATACCTATTTCAGGATGCCATAAATCTATAACTAGTTCTTCTATAGGACATTTGCAAATCTAATATAGACATAGATCTGATCCTTTAACAGAATTAAACCCACTGGCATAAGCTGAGGATCTGTCATGAAAGGAAATTGGGTACAGAGTATAATGAGATTATTCATTGCGATACAGATAGAGACTGTGATGAGATATCATGACTATATTTCATTCTGCTGAGAAAAGACTTGATCTATAAGGAAATTAATCTAGTGGAGTAATTACAATCTGCTTACCTAAACCCCAGTCCTTGTGAAAGCACTTTCAGCCTAATTCAGAAAACAAAAGAAGAAATCCAACTAAAGAATGGCAGAAACATTTTCAAGAGTTTTTATTCCTTTCTTGAGAGATCTCTCCTAGAATATTGTGTCCAGTTCTGGAATTCTCAACAGAAGAAGGATCTGGAGCTGTTGTAATGGGTCCAGAGGAGGCTACAAAGATGATCAGAGGGCTGGAGAACCTCCTGTATTAGGACAGACTGAAAGAGTTGGGGTTGTTCAGCCTGGAGAACAGAAGGCTCTGAGGAGACCTAAGAGCAGCCGTCCAGTACCTGAAGGGGCCTTCAAGAAAGATGGAGAGGGACTGTTTAGAAAGGCTTGTGGTGATAGGACTAGGAGCAACGGGTATAAAATGGATGGGGGCAGATTTAGATTTAGATTAGACATAAGGAGTAATTTCTTCATAATGAGAGTGGTGAGGCACTGGCAGAGGTTACCCATGGATGGTGTTGCTGCCCCATCCCTGGAGGTATTCAAGGCTAGGTTGGATGGGCTCTTGGGCAGCCTGATCTAGTGGGAGGTGTCCCTGCCCATGGCAGGGGTGTTGGAACTAGATGATCTTTAAGGTCCTTTCCAACCCAAACCACTCTATGACTCTATGATTCTATATTCTGCCGACTGCTTATTTAGTTGACGGCAATATGTCAATGTACAATTAGTCAAATGAAAATCACACATATTACTTCAAATTCATACTATTTTCTTCTTTGTTTCTCCATCCTTCCTACCTTTTCTTTTTGCCTTCCCTCTTTCTCCTGTGCTACCTTTTCTCTTTCATTCACAGCTGTCTCTCTTGCCCTTTTTGTAGACTCACAGAATCATAGAATAGTTTGGATTGGAAGGGACTGTGAAGATCATCCTGTCTACCACCCCTGCGTACACCAAGGACACCTTCAATTACATCAGGTTCCTCAGAACCCCATCCAACCTAACCTTGAACACTTCCATGGACCAGGCATCTACCACCACTCTAGGCAATCTGTTCCAGTGTTCCACCACACTCAATGAAATAATTACTTACTTATATCTAGTCAAAACTTCTCCTCTTTCAGTTTAAAACTGTTACCCCTTGTCCTAGTGCGACAGGCACTGCGAAACAAACTTTTCCTCATCTTTCTTTTAAGCCCCCTTAAGTACTGAAAGACTGAAAAATGCCTTTTTTTAGCCTAGAGGGAAGGATGTTGAGGGGAGACCTTATCACTGTCTGTAACTACCTGAAAGGAGGTTGTAGTGAGGTAGGTGTTGGTCTCCCTAGTGACAGACGGTAGGATGAGAGGAAATGGCCTCAAGCTGTACCAGGGCAGGTTCAGATTGGAAATCAGGAAAAATGCCTTCACCTAGAGAGCTGGGGTTGTTTAGTCTGGAGAAGAGGAGGCTGAGAAGAGACCTCATTGCTCTCTATAACTACCTGAAAGGAGGTTGTAGAGAGGAGGGAGCTGGCCTCTTCTCCCAAGGGGCCAGGGACAGAACGAGAGGGAATGGCCACAAGCACCGCCAGGGGAGATTTAGGCTGGAGAATAGGAAAAAAATTTCACACAAAGGGTCATTGGGCACTGGCAGAGGCTGTCCAGGGAGGTAGTTGATTCACCTTACCTGGAGTGGTTTAAGGCACAGGTGGACGAGGTGCTAAGGGGCATGGTTTAGTGTTTGATAGGAATGGTTGGACTCGATGATCCAGTGGGTCTCTTCCAACCTGGTTATTCTATGATTCTAAAGAGTTCTCAGGCACTGGCAGAGGCTGTCCAGGGAGGTAGTTGGGTCATCATCACTGGTAAATGAAGTGCTAAGGGATATGGCTTAGTGGTGGACAGGTATGGTTGGAGTTGATGACCTCAAAGGTCATGTCTGAGCAAACTATTTATTCCATGATTCTGTGGTTCCCCATTCACAACATCTGCAAGAAGAGCAAGAGAATAACTCATTAAGAGCATAAACAGGTTATGGATTACTGTACTGTTGAGCTCTGCAAAATGTTTCTATTGACTTAGAAAGCAGAAGTGTCAGTAGTTTGAAAGGCAGATAGAGCCTGTTTCCATAACACCGTTTATTACTCTCTCTTCTGTTTTGAAAGGTTTAATGAGCGTTGGCAGTTGGCATATGTAATGCATTGAAGAGGACAGGAAAGTTGACCTGAAGATTTGACCACAAAAGCATACCCTGGATTAAAAGTGGATCCAACATGTTAGGCTCTCTTGCAAAGCTGAGCACCATTTACTGAGGTCAAACTAAGCATTTTATTTTCTAAGTTAACTGCTGAATACTTGGCAAAATACATCGGTTTCTTTGACCAGATGCTCCTCTCTAAAACAGTTTGTACAGACCTGGAAAATCATTAAGTCTGTTATCTGCAAGTACACATAATGAACATGTTGTAAGAACACCTAGAAATGAACATATCACAGCAATTTAATAAAAAGACATCTAAATCCTGGTGCTTTGAAATAAGAAATAGGTGTTGGCAGCACATTTTATTTTCTATCTTTCTTTTCAGAAACAAGTTTCAACCTTACATCATTTTTTGTTCCCAGTGTAAGAGCCCCATCTGAACTTTTAGATTTAAATGACTTTATAAGTAACTGAATAATGCTATTGTTTGCCTCACGCTTCATGCTTGACCTTCACTATGTAGGTGTTGATGTTCGAAGTAGAAAGCATTTTCCATATAAGAGAGACAAAACATATTCCACTGAAAAAGGTTTTGGATTTCAGAAGAGCAAATTTTAGTTTGCGTAGAGCTCAGCTGAGATTCCATGGGAAGCTTCCACAGGAAGCTTCCAAGTAGGATAGAAGAGTTAACGAGTGCTGGGAGTTGTTTGGGAATGTTCACCTGGAAGCAATGAAACAGTTCATCCTCTTTAAATGTAAGGGAAATGGGCAAAGCAAGAGACCCCTTGGATTAACTGTGAGCTTCGAAGTCTGCACAGATCTAAAAAATAAGCATCCCAGAGATGAAAAAGCAGACATAAACCCATTGAGAACTATAAGGGCATTGCAGAAGTGTGCAGAGAGGCAGTCAAAAAACCAAAAGCTCAGCTCAAATTGAAATTGGCCAGAGTTATCAAAAACTACAAGAAGAGTTCTTCTATTATGTAAACAACAAGCAGAAAGGGAAGGAAAATATTAGCTCGGTGTTAAACAGGAGAGGTGAATTAAATGCCAACAGCAATGAAAAGGCAGAGCTTCTCAGTGTTTGCTTCACGTCTCTCTTTTTACCAGCATCACTGGGAGCAAAGTCTCAGGTTGATGCAAATGACCCACCGTGAGTGAAGGAAGAGTTGGTATGAGAATCGCTATAGGAGCTTAGCCCCTGTAAATCAATGGGCCCTGACACCTGAGGGTGTTAAAAGCTGGATGGCTTCATTGGAAGGCTGCTCTCCATAATCTGATAAGCTGGGGGGACTGTGAGATGCTCCAGAAGGCTGTAAGAAGGCTAATGTCACACCTATCTAACAGAAGGTCTGGAAGGAGGAGAAAAAAATAATATCAGCCAACAAGGTGCTTCTGTGGCAAAGAAAGCCAACAGGATGCTGAGTTGCATCAACAAGAGCATCACCAGCAGAGATAAAGAAGTCATTATTCCACTCTATTTAGGTCTTGCCAGGCCACACGTGGAATACTGTGTTCAGTTTCAGTCCCTGCTACAAAAAAAAAAGATGTGGACAAGCTGAAGAGGGTTCAGAGAAGGGCCACAAAGATGATCCAAAGACTGGGAAGCCTGTTGTATGAGGAAAAGCTGAGACAACTGGGTTTGTTCAGCCTTGAGAAAAGAAAGCTTAGGGGAGACCTCATTACCATGCTCCAGTGTCTAAAGGGTGGCTACAGAGAAGATGGAGACACCCTTTTCAGAGAGAAAAAATGTGGGGTAATGGATACAAGTTACTCCTGGAGAGATTCCAATAGGAAACAAGAGGAATGTTTTGCAGAATGAGAGGAACCAGCCATCGGAATACTCTCCCTAAGGAAGTGGTGCCAACATTGGGCATTTTTAAAATCCAGCTGAACAGGCCACTGGATCATCTTTTCCAGACTGTGGTTTTGTCAGGATTGGGCTAGATGATCCTTGAGGTCCCTTCTGTCCTGGTATTCTGTGATTCTACCATTTAATCTGTTTCTGGCCAAAGCCTTTGAGTTCTTTCCTACCTTATTGTCTTACTAATTTTAAGAAGACAGTGATTCCTGGAGCAAAACCCGAATAAACCTAAGAAAATACGATCATCTTGATATTTAGTAGTGTTTAGAGTACTCTTCAATAGAACAGTAGGAAAATATATTAAGTCTTTACCTTCAAAACACATAAAAGAACGTTGATCTCATAATGAGAAAGAAAATGTGTGTAACTTCTGGCCTTGCATGTTCATCTTTGAATACTGTTTTGTTTTCCAATAGAATTAACAGAGTTTACATATCACACTAAGTATCTAATTACATGCACATATATATAATAACTAATTACCTCCTCTCTAATTTCTTTTCCCTAGGGCAACTGAGATAATAATAGCATTTTTTGATATATTTTTTTCAAGCTTTGTTGAGAGTTGAAAGGCCCTTGGGCTGCATGAATATTGGAGAATTACATTAATTTATTTCTGTCAAATTAAGAGTATTTGAAAAGACCCAAGCATGACATATAAGATCGCCCTCCATGTATCTTTATTTTAATAAATGAGGGCTTAATTTTTTTGTCCCTTGTGAAATGCATTAAAAAGTTTTTACTAGTGTCATGTATCTCCTGGGATACAGCTGTGAAAGCTCATGATTCTTAGTTGAATTTTTGCTGTAGTAGGGACTAAACTTGCCTTACTGGTGAATGAAGAGAGTATAGCAGTCACTTTCAGCTTCTTTATGGGTGGGGACGGTTGGTCTGTTGCTCTCAGTTTCCACAAGGAAAAGAGAAAATGCCGGTTTGGAAGGACTTATGGAAGAAAAGTCAATGGGGGGCTGTGAAAGTGCTCCTGCTGTCTTATTGTGGTCCTGTTCAAACACAGTGATTGGTGTGCAGAAATGGAAAAAAACCCCAAACTTTCTTCCTCTCTGCAGTCTGACTCATCTAAAATACATGCAAGATGAGACTAAAACCAAACAGGTTTTTCCCTTTCACTAAGGCCTCAGCATTATGTCTGGAATTACAGTTCTAGGGTGTTGATAGAGTTGTCTAATTCGAATCACACATCTCCTATCTGTTTTTCCTCGTGGGAAAACGATGTATTTTCTGATGCCCTAAGTCAAATTATATTCCTTAGAAAATGATGATTTTTACAAGAAAATTTTAAGGGAGCTTTGCAGATGAAAATGAATATAACAAATTAATTCTTTCCTGCAGATTTTGTCTTGTTTCCTGCACAGCTGGAGCTGGTGATGCCATTGTTTCAGAGCTGGAAGTAAAAAGCGTGCCTGGGGCAATGTGATCCTCACTGTGTGTGCTGTTGCTTCAGTCAAGTAACCGTAATCTGCTCTTTGAAGTCACTGGTCTGCAGGGGAAAAAACAACACATGCAGTTCTGAAAAACGCAAGTCCATGACATTCACATTTGTGACATCCAGATATATGGAGGGAGAAGAATGAACCATACATGAAACATTTTTTTGTTTTAATAGACTACCACCTGCAAATATGGAGGAGTCTCTATCCACTTGTGAGAATGCTGATGTTGAGAAATCTTTTATATTTTGTGGGAAAGCTCATGTTTGTACATAAGACTTCTAAATTCAGGATCAATTCTGCCTTGTGGGGGAGTGGGTAGCAAAACATTCAGTGATGATACCAAACTGAGTGGTGCAGTTGACACACCAGAAGGACGGGATGTCATCCTGAGGGACCTGGACAAGTTGGAGAAGTGGGTCTGTGTGAACCTCATGAGGTTCAGCAGGGCCAAGTGCAGGATTCTACACTTGGGTTGGGGCAATCCCTGCTTTCAGTACAGGATGGGGGATGATGTGATGGAGAGCAGCCCTGCAGAGAAGGACTTGGGGGTGATGGTTGATGAGAAGCATGATATGAGCCAGCAATGTGTGCTCACAGCCCAGAAGGCCAACTGTGTCCTGGGCTGCATCAAAAGAAGTGTGGCCAGCAGGGTGAGGGAGGGGATCTGCCCCTCTATTTCTCTCTTGTGAGACCTCAGCTGGAGTATTGTGTCCAGTTCTGGAATCCTCAACAGAAGAAGGATATGGAGCTGTTAGAAGAGGTCCAGAGGAGGGCTACAAAGATGATCAGGGAGTTGGAGCACCTCTGATATGAGGACAGGCTGAGAGAGGTGGGGCTGTTCAGCCTGGAGAAGGCTCCCAGGAGACCCCATAGCAGCCTTCCTGTACCAGAAGGTGGCCTAGAAGAACGATGGGGAGGGACTGTTTACAAAACTTGGAGTGATAGGACGAGGGGCAATGGGTATAAACTGGAGAGGGGCAGATTTAGACTAGACACAAGGAGGAATTTCTTCAGTAAGAGAGTGGTGAGGCACTGGCAGAGGTTGCCCATGGAAGTCGTGGATGCCCCCTCCCTGGAGGTGTTGAAGACCAGGTTGGACGGGGGCTTGGGCAGCCTGATCTTGTGGGACGTGTTCAAGGATTCTATTATTCTGTGATTCTAAAGCAAAGATTCATAAGCAAAGGCTTGTGACCCATGTGCTTTATTTCAACACAGGTCAACACATTCAGACACATATTACAATAATCTAATTTCAGTGTAATTCCTTCTAACCACCAAGTGTTACTTTAACATATATCTCATATGTTCTGTTTGCTACAGGGCCTTAATTTCCTTTAGATCTGTGACTTTCAGAGTGACAAGGTTATTGTTTCTGTGTGCCAGTACACCTACCATGAAAGAAATGGCCCTTTATTTTTCTGGCAAAATGGCAATACCTTGCCAAACCAACTGTTTCAAAGAAAAATTGTTAAGATGGCCCAAGAGCTGCTGGCTTATATTCTTGGTTGAGGAAAATTAATCTCCCTATTCTGATATAGGAGACATTGGCTTAACAAACAACTTGAAATAGCAAATGTCCATTCACTGCTGATCCTAGCAGACGAAAACAATAAAAATACTGCAAATGAACCAAGCACTCAATCTCTATAAATAACCTTTTGTATTCAAAGATAAAAGCTTAAGGAACTGGCCAGTTGCCAAACAAAAAAGCCCCAGAACTGCAGCTGAAAATGTATATACTCCTTTCAAGCTCTGTAGTCAGGGTCACACCATTAATTATAGATGACAGCATGAGGTTTAAAAACAAATGGTTTCAGCCTCACCTTTAGGCTGAAGTGAAGCAAATGTTTTGCTCTCAGAGAGCACCACTCTGTATGTTCTAGAAGGATTAAAACAATCAAAAACTGAAAGCAGGTGGCCTTTAAGGGCAAAGGTGGGTTTTGACACTTCATTAGCACAAGAAATAGTCTTCAGGCTTAATAATATCCCATTGGCATCATTATTCCTGTTGTTAATGGCTCTTTATTTAACGGTAAGCAGGATGGGCAGTAGTGTTTTTATTTAAATTAAATACAGTAAATATTCAGAACATGCTTCTTCTGCACCCTATTTCCTTACATAGCTATTTACATTTAAATTACTAGTAGCGGATAAAACAAAAAGACCTGACTTTGTTTTGTGTTATATGCCTTCTTTCTCTAAACCTTAGAGTCTGACTCAGTTGCCTAAGCACAGGACATAGTGCCCTTTGAGCTAAAGTATCTGCCTGGGCTAAAGGATACAGGACCCGTGGAAGTCTCATGTCAGTCTGATCTGGCAGGCCATGTAGACACCAGGCAGGATGACTCTGGATATCTCAACTGCCACCAGATGCTTGTGTTTAGACCTCTGAAGCAAGCCCTAGCAACCTCCGTGAGGCCCAAAGAAATGCAAAATCAGGTCTAGTGTGTGTACTCACTGAAAATGATGTAGAATCATACAATCATAGAATAGTTTGGGTTGGAAAGGACCTTAAAGATCATCCAGTTCCAACCCCCCCGACATGGGCAGGGACATGTCTCATCAGATCAGGCTGCCTGAGGCACCGTCCAATCTGACATTAAACACCTCCAGGAATGGGGCAGCCACAATTTCCCTGGGCAACCTGTTCCAGTGCCTCACCACCTGCAGCGTGAAGAAATTCCTCCTTATGCCTAGTCTAAATCTGCCCCTCTCCAGTTTATCCCCATTGCCCCTCATCCTATCACTCCAAGCCTTTGTAAACAGTCCCTTTCTTGGAGGCCCCCTTCTGGTACTGGGAGGTGCTATGGGGTCTCCTTGGAGTCTTCTCCAGGCTGAACAAACCCAACTCTCTCAGCCTGTCAAGCCTGACTTGGAAGTGCAATTCAGATTCTGCTCTCAAAGGAACAGTACAAAGAGATTTATGTCTTTAAGACATTCTTTGAAGTATCAATTCTGAAACAGTTGTTTTAGAGAAGTACATGGCTCTCATTCATTACAGGCTATTGCTTCCCCGGAGTATTAATTCTTACAAAATATGAATTCAGCATTGGGAGTGGACGTATTCTATACTTCTCGCCCTCAGTCCTATGGAATTGCTCCCAAGGTACACAATAAAACACCTAGGAGAAATTAGCCAAAAAGAGGATGGTAAAACCCTTCTGAAAGTTCCATAATTCTCTTTCTTTCTGGAACCATTGTGTTGTTTTTTTTTAATATCCCTAAACAATCAACATTCGTGAGTAAACAGTTTGCACTCTCAACTTTGTTTTCAGGTATGCTGAGTAACTGCAGCCTGTCCATTCACTATTGAGACATACCTTCTCCATGTGAAAACTTGCAGTTCTAGATTCTAATCAAGGGCCTGTTCAGATGAGCGTGTGCAGTGTTATTAAAATGCCTCTGAAGTTTTACTGTTCCTTGGGGAATTTTTAATGGCCTCACATGATTATTGTTCCTCACTGCGTGAAACGAAATGCAAGGACTTGACTTTTGCTTTCCACAGAGTGCAGAAAATAAAAGATTTCTTTCCCATTGCTCTGTAAAACATTAGTAGATTTATTAACATGAAGACAAAACAGACAGGAAGACATCCTAATAGTAGAGTAGTGCACTTTCTAGGAATCTGATGAGGAAAAAGTGGTTAAAAATGTGAACATCATAGACATCATCATCCTTTTCTTTCCTCATCTGGGAAACTCCCTTTAACATTGAGCCAGCAGTGTGCCTAGGTGGCCAAGAAGGCCAATGGCATCTTGGCTTGGATCAGAAACGGTGTGTCCAGCAGGGCCAGGGAGGTTCTTCTCCCTCTGTACTCGGCCCTGGTGAGACCGCACCTTGAGTACTGTGTTTGGTTCTGAGCCCTTTGCTATAAGGAGGATGTTGAGGCTCTGGAGTGAGTCCAGAGAAGAGCCATGAGGCTGGAGAAGGGGATAGAGAACAAGTCTTATGAGGAACAAGGAGCGGCTGAGAGAGCTGGGGTTGTTTATCCTAGAGAAGAGAAGGCTGAGAGGAGACCTTATTGCTTTCTACAACTACCTGAAAGGAGGTTGTGGAGAGGAGGGAGCTGGCCTCTTCTCCCAAGGGACAGGACGAGAGGGAATGGCTTCAAGCTCTGCCAGGGGAGGTTCAGGCTGGACATTCATAGAATCATAGAATCACCAGGTTGGAAGAGACCCACTGGATCATCGAGTCCAACCACTCCTATCAAACACTAAACCATGCCCCTTAACACCTCGTCCACCCGTGCTTTAAACACCTCCAGGGAAGGTGAATCAACCACCTCTCTGGGCAGCCGGTTCCAGTGCCCAATGACCCTTTCTGTGAAAAATTTTTTCCTAATGTTTTTCATGGGAAGAGTCATTAGGCACTGGCAGAGGTTGCCCAGGGTGGTGGTTGAGTCATCATCCTTGAAGGTATTTAAAAGACAGATGGATGAGGTGCTGAGGGGCATGGTTTAGTGATTGATAGGAGTGGTTGGACTCGATGATCCTGGAGGTCTTTTGTAACCTAGTGATTCTGTGATTCTGTGATCTACCACTGGAGGTGAAGAACTTCTTACTGGAGGGTTTTCCTTAAGAAAGTGCTACTTCCATCTACACTATAGGCAGAGGTGGCATGAGAGTGGAGGGTACCTTTAAAAATTCAGAAGTAGATGGCTGACAGTTGCCTTCAGATAGCTGAAAAACACCAGCTTCAAATGATTACTGTTTGTTTTCTACACAGCAGCTGTGAGAACAAGGAAAGGAAAGGCTGCCAAAGACTTGCAAGCAGGGAAAGAGAATCTATCAAGTAGTATTTTGGTTGCCAGGACATAGCACGAAGAACTTCTTTTTCACCTGAGGGTGGTGAGGCACTGACACAGGTTGCCCAGGGAAGCTGCAGAAGCCCCATCACTGGGAATGTTCAAGGCCAGGTTGGATGTGGCCTTGAGAAGCATATTCTAGTGGGATGTCTCCCTCCCCATGACAAGGGGCTTGAAAATATATGAACTTCAGGGTCCCTTCCAACCCAAGCCATTCTATGATTCTCTGACCTGTTTTGAGGAAGGGTAGGAAGCTTTGTTCTATGCTGTATTCTGATATTTTTGGCTCTAGAAGAAGGTATCAGTCTATAGGAGGCACTCAACATGGTCTGTGTGCCCCTCACGAATTCTAAATGTTGTGGATCATTAGATAAAGGCACAGGACATTTCAGCACCTGAGCCTGCAGGAGTGAATGTTTGTCTGGCATTGAGTATGTATTTACTGTATGCGGTTTGTGGATACCACAGCAGGGCTTTAGTTGATAGGCACAAATTAAAGTGCTCTGTAATTTCACAAAACATGACTTTATTGTCCTTAAAGTGCAATCAGTACAAGCAGTGCCAAAACTGCAAACACTGAGAACATTTAGAACACTGTGAACTGCAAACAATAGGATTTTAAATTAAAGGATGTGGGAGATTTAACTCAATAGCTTGCAGCCAAGAAAAGGTTCAGAGCTGCAGTGAACAAACACATTTCCTCCTGGTAGGCCACTTGAAAACTAGGATGGTGAAGCACATCATCACCACGGAGGTCTGGAGGATCCTAAATGCTATCCCAAGGGTCTTCTTGGAAAACACTCACTCTAGTCAGGCAATTTCTCCAACATATATAAGATGAAGCCAATGAATCCATCTCATCCTTTGCTTTGGAAAATTTTTTATCCCTGAGACACACAGTCGTGTTTCACAGATCTTTAGACATTGCACAAATGCTTCCTTGTAATACTCATGTTACAGGTAGACAAAGGCTGACTCCGGTGATTTACATAGGCTGAATGTTTTAAGTACAGATCCTGTAAGACAGGAAAATCAGTAGATATTTATTCTTATTTGGATGGTTTTCACATTATCAAACACACTATCTTTATTTGACAGTTCAGGCTTGTCTTCAGAGGCTTGGAAGGTCCTAAAGTTGGTAGGGTCATTAATCTTGTATTCACAGAACCACAGAATCACTTGGTTAGAAAAGACTCACAGGATCATCGAGTCGAACCATTCCTTTCAACCACTAAACTAACCCCCTGAGCACCTCATCCACCCATCTTTTAAATAAGTCCAAGGATGGTGACTCAACTACCTCCCTGGGCAGCGTGTTCAAATGCCTGATGACCCTTTCTGTGAAAAATTTTTTTCTGATGTCCAGTCTGACCCTCCTCTGTCAGAGCTTGAGGCCATTCCATCTTGCCCTGTCACTGGCCACTTGGGAGAAGAGCCCAGCTCCCTCCTCTCTACAACCTCCTTTCAGGTAGTTGTGGAGAGCAATGAGGTCTCCCCTCAGGCTCCTCTTCTCCAGGCTAAACAACCCCAGCTCCCTCAGTCACTCTCATAAGGCCTGTGCTCCAGCCCCCTCACCAGCTTCGTTGCTCTTCTCTGGACTCGCTCCAGAGCCTCAACATCCTTCTTGTGGTGAGGGGCCCAGAACTGAACACAGGATTCGAGGTGCGGTCTCACCAGTGCCAAGTACAGGGGGAGAATAACCTCCCTGGACCTGCTGGTCACGCCATTTCTGATCCAAGCCAAGATGCCATTGGCCTTCTTGGCCACCTGGGCCACTGCTGGCTCATGTTCAGTCGCTGTTAACCAACACCCTCAGGTCCTTCTCCTCCTGGCAGCTTTCCAGCCAGGCTTCTCCTAGTCTGTAACTGCACAGGGTTGTTTTGCCCCAAGTACAGGACCCGGCATAGAATAGTTTTGATTGGAAGGGACCTTGAAGATTTTTATTTCCAATCACCTGCAATAGGCAGGAACACGTCGCACCAGATCAGGCTGCCCAAAGCCACATCCAACCTGGCTTTCAACACCTCAATGGATGGGGCAGCCACAGCTTCCCTGGGCAACCTGTACCAGTGCCTCACCACTCTCATCATGAAGAAATTCCTCCTTATGCCTCGTCTAAGTCTGCCCCTCATCAGTTTATACCCATTGTCCCTTATCCTATCACTACAAGCCTTTATAAACAGTCTGTAAGAAGAAAATCTTGAAGAATGCAGCTACTTTTTTGGAATAAGAGAGGAGACAGCTAGCCCTGTCTGCAATAGTGGCATCCTACCAGAGATCTTTTTATGCCTCGTTCCCTTCTGTGTCAACTATTAGCAGCCCAGAGTTCAAGGAGTCAATAATGCTGGTTTTTAATTAGTTTTAGGCAGCATGTCAACTCTGTGTGTGTGTATTTCTATACTGGTGTGTGTATAATTACAATGTTTGTGACTTGCATGCTGCACTGGGCAATACGTTGACTCTTTACATATTCCTGAAATAAAACTTGTAGAGAATGTAAAAATCACATTGTTATAGATTTTAACTCATAATAAAAAAGAACCTAATTAGGATTTATGGTAAACATAAACACATTGGATAAGATTTTACTGAAATAAACATGGATGAGACATATAATGAAAAGAAAATACTATTCTAGGATCTGTCCTGGTAGCAATCTCACACTAATACTCTGAAGTCATTCTCACAGTGTGCATTCTGTCCATGGTACCATGTAAGACATTCTCAGCTCAGAGATGTTCTCCTTTGATAAGGATTTAGAAACTTCTGCAATGTGGAGGTGAAAAAAAAATGAGGTGGCACCAAGAAGGCAGGGACACCTGGAACTGGAGAAAGAAGGGTAAGGAACTGAACAACAACTCAGCAACATACTCAACAACAACTCAGAACAGGTTGCCCAGGGATGTTGTGGCTGCCCCCTCCCTGGAGGTGTTGAAGGCCAGAAGTGATGGGACCTTGGGCAGCCTCGTCTAGTGGGAGGTGTCCCTGCCCATGTCAAAGGGTTTGGAAATAGATGATTTTTAAGGTCCCTTCCAGCCCAAACTGTTCTAGATTCTACAATACAACATGCACATTTTGCAGTTGTGCTGAAATGCTCCTAATGGACAGCCATGATAATTTCATACAGAGTGTGATTTACTCCTGAAAAAGCACAGTGAGTCTCAGAGGAACCCACATGAAAAAACAACTATTATGCTCATGCATACAGGTGAAAGAACCCACCTCTGTTCTTTCTTGTATCAAATGGTAACATGCAGTCCAGTCTGAACTGTTGAAGAAATAGTGTGTTGGAGCAGATTACCAGAAAGGACAATAAATATGCTGAAAAGAGTTTGGGAAATATCTTAATGAACCAGCAAAGCATGTAGAAGAGTCAGGAGTATAAGATCATAGAATCATAGAATACATCTGGTTGAAACGTCCCTTAACGATTATCCAGTTCCCACCCCCCTGCCATAGGCAGAGACACATCCCACTACACTTGGCTACTCAAGGCCCCATCCAACCTGGTCTTCAACACCTCCAGGGAGGAGTTAGCCATAACTTACCCAGGCAACCTGTTCCACTGTCTCACCACACTCAGCATAAAGAATTACTTCCTAATGTCTAATCTAAATCTCCCCCCTTCCAATTTAAAGCCATTCTCCCTCATCCTATGACTCCAGGCTCCTGTAAAAAGTCCCTCCCCAGCTTTCTTGGAGCCCTTTTCAAGTACTGGAAGGCTGCTTTTAGAGACCCTCCTCTTCTTCAGGCTGAACAACCCCAACTCTCTCAGCTTCATACGTGAGGTCCTCCAGCCCTCTGATCATCTTCATGGCCTCCTCTAGACCTGTTTCAACAGTGCCGTGGAAGTGTATTCACTTTATGAAAACCTCAATCTCTTCGTTAGCTGGAGATGTTAACGGAGTTATTAATAGCAAGTCATCAATAAAAGAGTGATCTAGTGCTGGCTGGCTTGATTACAACATTTCCATTGAATAATGATTATTAGAGAGTGGATTTTTGTGTTTTGATTAGGCGTTTAAATTTAACCCATTGACACCGATCTTGACAAACGCGGTGAAATAAGTATGGACCTTTTAGTAGGGAGATAATCTTTAAATTATGACTGGCAAGGGCAATATACTTAAAAATGGCCAACATGTTGTCAACATAGAATACATGATACATAGCACCACAGAAACATGTACGTCTAATGAACAGAACTGGGTATTTTAACATCTCTTGCATTCAGTCCTACCAATTTTAGGCTCAAATCTTTTCCTTGCCTTTCTGAAGATTTCAAAGGAATTGTGAAAAATTAGTCTGTCCAGAAATATTCGGCCTAATTCTTCATTAGATTTTGGTGCTGAATGGTAACTGTCAAATTACTTGTGACACATTCTTATTTTAAGTACCATTTCACAGCATAGCAAACTTGAGCAGAGTACATCTGAGCCCTGTACAAAGAAAAACATCCAACTTCCTGCCTTATTCCAGCTGGGACTGTAGCTTTACACCATTTCTGTTAAAGATCAGAGCGCTAGTCTTTAAACCGAAGAATCAAAGAATCATAAAATAGTTTGGGTTGCAAGAGACCTTAAAGATCATCCAGTTCCAACATTCGTGTAATGGGTAGGGATGCTTCCCACTAGATCAAGCTCTCCAAAGTCCCATCCAACCTGCCCTTCAGCATCTCCAGGGATGGGGCAGCCACAACCTCCCTGGGCAACCTGTGCCAGGGCCTCACCACTCTCATGGTGAAGAAATTCTTCCTAATGTCTAATCTGAATCTGCCTCTCTCCAGCTTATACCCATTGCCCCCAGTCCTACCCCTACAAGCCTTTATAAACAGTCCATCCCCAACCTCTTTCTTATAGCTCCCTTCGTGTATTAGAAGGTCACTCTATGGTCTCCTCAGAGCCTTCTCTTCTCCAGGCTGAACAACTCCAACTCCCTCAGCCTGTCCTCATAGCAGAGGTGCTCCAGCCCTTTGATTGTTTTGTAGCCCTCCTATGGACCGATTGCAACAAGTCCACGTCCTTATTATGTTGGGGATTCCAGAACTGGACACAATACTCCAGATGAGGTCTCACAAAAGAGGAATACAGAGGCAGAATCCCTCCCTTGCCCTGCTGGCCACACTTCTTTTGATGCAGCCCAGGATACTGTTGGATTTCTGGGCTGTAAGTGCCCATTGCTGGCTCATACCAAGCTTCTCATCAGTCAGCACCTCCAAGTGCTTCTCTGTAGGGCTGCTCTCAATCACCTAATAAATAAGTGATTTAAGAATAATGATTGAGTACTTTAGCGAAGTACCCGATATGGAAACAGGTTTCTCTCTGTTTCCTGGTGAAAACAAATAATACTTAAATTTCTGTTCTGTATATTACAACAAACACAATTCCCATAGAGATATTTATTATTTAAGTTCTGATTTCAAACAGAGATTTCATAATCAGTGAAAACCCTAGATTTCTGTAGATAGATCTTTTGTGCTGTTTTTTACATCATGAAGCAAAATCCATTACAGTCACTGTAAGATTAACAGCTCAAGTGTCACTGGCACTGCTGACACGTTTTCACTTGGAGCTTGGCTGAATGCCCCAGCTCATTTCACAAAACCCTCTTTTAACAGCTTTCACCTTCTATCCATCTGGACGAGATGATGAATAAGCAACCAGGAAGTTAAAAGCCCCCAAAAGTTTAAAAAAATCCCATTTTTGATCCTCTAAGCTGTTTGGCCCACTGAGGGCTCTTCCTGAGTACGCAAGGACATACCCAGTAGGCGCAGCCCACTCATGATTTTAGAATAAGAGAGGCGTTTTCTTATGTAATTGCTTTGCTATCCAACTGCTGTTTCTTTGCTGTAAGCAAGCCTGTTTCTAGACACACCAGATGGGAATAATGCCAGAGAACACTCACAAGGAGCCATGCCTTGAATAAAATGGAGCAATGCTTCCACGGGCATGCTCTAGGCAGCCCTATATGAATATCAGGCAGCTGTGCAAGTTGCTGGCAGATTAGATATTGGGTATTAAACTCATCACAAAAACCATAGATGCTCAGGCTGAAGCACACCACACTGTATTTGGCAAATTTTAATCACTTGTAGTTTAGTCATTCAGCTTCTTTCCTCCACCTCCTCACTGTGAATATTCATGTGTAGTCTTAGGCTTGCTTACTGCCTTTTCACGTTCTTCGTGGTGGGTGCTGTGACTCACGTTGCCTGCCTCAGATTCCTTTCTTGTTGCTCCCCCAGAACTCCTCACATAACCTCCCACGCACCAAACACACCTCCCTCCATTCATTTCTTCTAGAGTTCTGTGAGGAGTTGCTCGGCTTTTTCTTTCGCAGGAGATGCAGCGCCCTACAAAACCATCCAAATTTGCTGTCCTCATTCCCTGCTGAGCCATCGGCAACGGGGAGCTCCTCCCCTGCTCACCTTAGTCACCCTCTGCTATGACACAGCCATCTCTGACTTCACTTCTCTCCGTAATGACACCTACAACACCTACCTACAGAAGCTGACACAGCACTCCTGACTCCTTCCTGCGACACAGTCATCCCATGCTTCATCCCTTTTGAGTTAATTTTGTCATTAGGTGCTGCTGGTGCTCCTTACTCAGAAAAGAAAGACTATTTTCTCAAACAGGGCTCTTGCTCCTTGTTTAGTCTCCCAGTTTACAGGAGGTTTGTTGCAGGCTGGGGTGCAATAGATGTTCAGAGTGATGCTGAGCTCCTGACCATGAGTGGCATTCAGAAATGGTGTTGGAGCATCTGCTACAAGATCCTTTTCAAACGGTGTTGACGTGTGCCAGTAGCAATCTAGATCAGAGAATTAAGACATAGTCCTAAACATGTGTAAAGCCAAATGCAAAGCCCTAAACCTGGGTCAAGGCAATCCATGGTTTCAATGCAGTATTGAGGACAACACGATTGAGAGCAGCCCTGGGGAGAAGAACCTGGGGGTGCTGATTAATGAGAATCATCATATCATAGAATCATGGAATGGTTTCAGTTGGAAGGGACCATAAAGATTATCTAGTTCCAACACCCCTGCCATGGGCTGGGACATCCCACTAGATCAGGCTGCCCAAGGCCCCATCCAACCTGGCCTACAACATCTCCAGGGATGGAGGGGCCACAGCTTCCCTGGGTAATCTGTGCCAGTGTCTCACCACTCTCATAGAGTAGAAATTCCTCCTTATGTCTAGTCTAAATCTGCCCCTGTCCAGTTTATATCCATTGTCCCTAGACCTATGACTACAAGACTTTATAAACAATCCCTCCCCAGCTTTCTTGTAATCACCTTCATGTACTGGGAAATCACTCTAAGGTCTCCTTGGAGCCTTTTCTCCTCCACATGAACAACCCCAACTCTCTCTTTCTTCACACTGAGGAGGGTGAGGCACTGGCACAGGTTGCCCAGGGAAGCTGTGGCTGCCCCATCCCTGGAGATGTTGAAGGCCAAGTTGAATGGGGCCTTGAGCAGCCTGATCTAGTGGGAAGTGTCCCTCCCCATGTCAGGAGGGTTGGAACTGGATGATCTTTAAGGTGTCTTCCTACCCAAAGTATTCTAAGATTCCATGATTCTGTGCTCTTATTTTTAGTTTGAAATCTTCAGTAGTAAAGATTTGTACATTTTCCTTTCTACATTTTGGTAAGACTTTGATTGACCTTCACTAATAAAAGATGCAGCTTTTGTTCAGGAGAAAGAAAACAGAAAGAGCCAAATGAATAATAAGGCCATATTTCCTCTGATTAAGCCAGTAGATTTTATAGCTTGTATCATCAGAGACAGGTGCCTCTTTCTGCTGCATTATGAGACAGCTATGCTCTGAATGAGGGGTTTCTGCTGGGTGCCCATGGTTACACATGGAGGTTTAGGCATTTCAGATTAGAAATTAGAAGAAAAAATAGTGCTTTGAACAGGTAACTGCTTAAAGCCAATGCTTCGCTTCCATCAGAAGTTAAAAAGCATGTTAATGTGAAAAAAATCATGGAAAATGGATAAATCCTTTAGCTGTCAGGGCAACCGGTGATAGAGTTTAGGATCAGATAAAGTAGGTCTCAGAAAAATTTATCACATGTACAAGATATAAATTGCTGAAGCAGTCTAATCACTCAAGAAATGTCTGCAGAGCTACTAGCTTCTGTAAGAGTTGCAAAAAGAGCTATTCCAGTCCTCTGAGTCCATTTACAGTCAAAAACAATTACTTAACTACATGTATTCCCTTAAAAGGTTGGCTACCTTCCATCTTTCAGGTAAATTTGTACTTTATTATAGCTGTGTCACAGTCTACTAACACCAAATCAGCTTATATGGATGTTCTCAAGCAGTATTCTTTTTTTCTCCCCCCCAACTTTGTTTTTAAACACTTTAAGTAATGTATTAGTGTGTGAAAAAGGAAAGTTTAAGCAGTGCCTCTTCCATGGATTGTGTAAACCAAATCAGCTCAAAATGTTGTTATATGATCACGTTATGTGGTTTTTCTTTATAAGCAGACACAGTCTGTGGTGTGTATGATGACTGGGCTGTTTGTTAAGTTCAGCCAGTGTTCATCTGTTTAGGGATGGTTGATGTTATTGGCTTTCCAGTAAGCTCTTGTTGCATCCCTCTGAATGCCATTTATGGGAAGACTCACAGCGTAAAATATGAATAGTGTTTTTACACAGAAAATATTTAGTTTATTCCTATTCAAATAGATCTGTTTTCCAGGACAAAAATCCTCTATCTAGCTCCTGCCGCTGCTGTCCTATAGACTCAGCTAATGCAATCAGGAGAGTAAAGGAGACCTCGTGTACCAATTAGCTTGTGCTTTAAAAGCAAAATCACTCACTCCAACTTGTCACACAAATGGATGCATCAAGATTCCAAAAAGATTCTTATAAAATCAATAGCTTTTCAGGATAGATAAGGAATTTTAGGGAAAGATCAAAAAAAAAGGTTTATAGGCCTTCAAGTTTTGGCATGAAAGAAGTGTTGTCTAAGCCTTGGAGAACATTCCAGGGAGAATTTGTGAAGAATTGAGGAGCTAAGGGCAGCCTGTGCTTAGAAATCACAATAAGCACCTAATAGTAGGTCAGAAATGGCTTTTAAATCTTGCCTCTCCAGTGCTCTCTCCCTGTGTACGTGAGCTTAGAAGACACCATCCATAGAGTTTCTTTCAAAACTCAAGCTGAAGTCTTCATCTTCTCTCAGAACACATCTGACGAGGCAGCAGATTGACAGGAAAAATAGATGTGGTGAGTCGACCCTGGCCAGATGCCAGGTACCCACCAAAGCTACTCCATCCTTCCCCTTCCTCAAGTGATCAGGGAAGAGAAAATATAACAAAAAGGCTCATGCGTTGAGATAAGGACAGGGAGTTGTCACTCACCAAACAGGCAAAACAGACTTGACTTGGAGCAATCAGTTTAATTTATTATTATTTATAAATTATTATTATTTAATTTAAACAAATCAGAGTAGGACAATAAGAAATAAAACCAAGTCTTAAATCCACTTCCCCCACCCCTCCCTTTTTCCTAGACTTACATTTAGAAACTTTGCTCCTGGTTTTCTCTACCTCCACCCCACCAGGAGAACAGTGGGATAGGGAATAGGTGCTGCAGGCAGTTCATCATACGTTATCTCTGCCACTCCTTCCTCCTCAGGAGGAGGACTCCTCACATTCTTCCCTTGCTCACACACATGGTCTCTGTCATAGGAGACATCCCTCCATGAGCTGTTCCAGTGTGATTCCTCCCCATGGTCTGCAGTTCTTCATGAACTGCTCCAGTGTGGATCCCTTTATTGAGTTTAGCCTTTCAGGAACAGACTTCTGTGTGGGTCCCCTCTGGGGTCATAAACCTGCCTGCAAACCTGCTCTAGCATGGGTTCCCCCCACCATGGGTTCATGGGTTCTTCCAGAAGCCTGTTTCAATGCAGGCATCCCATGGGGTCACAGCCTCCTTCAGACATCCATGTGCTCTGTGTAGGGTTCTCCATGGGCTGTAGATGAATATCTGTTCTACTGTTAATCTCCATATACTGCAGGGGACAACCTGAATCACCACAATCTTCACCACAACTGCAGGGTTATCTCTATTCTAGTGTCTGGAGTACCTCCTCCCTCTCCTTCTTCACTGACATTGGCGTCTGCAGAGTTGCTTCTCTTGAATGTTCTCACTCCTCTCTATAATTTTTGTTGCACAGGTTTTTTCTCCTTCTTCAATAGGTCGAGGCCCTACAACCATCGCTAATGGGCTCAGCCTTGGCCATCAATAGATCCATCTTCAAGCTGATCGTCATTGGTTCTATTGGACGTCAAGGAAACTTAGGAAACTTCTAGCTGCTTCTCAAAGAAGCCAGCCCCTGAACCTAAACCTTGCCACACGAATCCAATACAATGGGAACCTTGATAACTGTGGA
Source organism: Clamator glandarius (assembly GCA_033459285.1). Lineage (NCBI taxonomy): Eukaryota > Metazoa > Chordata > Aves > Cuculiformes > Cuculidae > Clamator > Clamator glandarius. The sequence goes on from JAUNZM010000582.1 coordinate 1,156,838, forward strand.
ACAAGACAGAAAATGCAAGAGAGACTATCTGCCAGGACTAGCTAGGGAGAAGGTGTGATGTAGTATGGTTGTAGCAGGCTTGTTCCAAGACATCTGCTGAGTCTGTGCCCTCAAGGGAGGTGAGTAAGGCTGCATAACTTCAGCCACAGTACCAGTCTGGACTCCCAAGATCTCAAAAGTAGTTTTGAATTCCAGTCAGCCCTCCTTCTGGAGCCCAAGTTTCGGTCTTTGTTGTTGGAAAGTGGGGTGAATCAGCTTGTTCAAAGATCAATGGTACTTCAAGAAGTTTATTGGAGCTAGATGATAAGGTGCTTCAGTCATTGCAGTGGCTGCACTGTAGGTGTGTTTTGGGCTGTCACTTAAAATTAGAGTTAATCAGAAGTTACTAGAGTGAACAAGGGATGTTTGCAAGTATGTGTGTAAGGGATTGTTGAAATGAGGAACCCTTTGCTGTGTAATACCAGAAGAAAGGGTGAAATTTCACTGACTAGCTGGTTTTTTTCTTGTTTCTTGTTTTTTGAGTCTGCCATGCAATCAAAATGTTTCTTTCATTCAGCTTTTGATGGATTAGCAAGGAAGTTTGGTGTCCTACTAGCATATGTTAGGTCAGCAGTAATAAGCAACATTTAAGAATATTGATCTAGCTTTATCTATTCTTTAGATTCCATTTATATTACTTTCGGTATTTAAAAATAAAGTATTTCTGCATGTATCAATTATGGGAAATGCAGAGACTCTGTGCTTATATCTGGACATCACATGCCTGCATGAAAGAAATGATAACATTCTCCACTCCCAGAATTAACTAGAAATGGCTCTGAATCACACATCTGGCATAAACACAAATGTTCCCCAATTTAGGAAATATTCAGACTCAGAGTTTTTGTTCAGCTTGATATAAAACTGTGAGCTGGCTGTGAATCTCAGAAGTGGATCCAAATTTTATCAAGTTCTAGGAGTGTTTGACCCCAAGATATGGAGGTTATGTTCGAGTTCACATTTACAATTATTAAATATCTAATCTGACTTCCTAAGGAAACCAAACAGTTATTACACTACCTGTCAGTCTCTACTTCATAAGTTGTGAATGAATTGCCACATTACAATCAATCTGGAAAGAATGGTAGATATCTCAGAAATAAACGCATACCTAGAAGTGTTGTAAATGCTGGATTGATGGGTTGAGACCAGTGGGATGAGGTTTAACAATGCCACGTGCTGAGTCCTGCACTTGGGATGCAACATCCAGGGCAGTACTACAGGTTTGGGGAAGAGCAGCTGGAAAACTGCCTGGCAGAGAAGGACCTGGGGTGTCGGTCAATGGTGGCTGAACATGAGCCAGCTGTGGCCCAGCTGGCCAAGAAAGTCAGTGGCATCCAGGCCTGTATCAGAAATAACGTGGCCAGCAGGACCAGGGAAGCGACTGTGCCCCAGACTCATCATTGGTGAGGCCACACCTCGAATACTGTGTTCAGGTTTTGACCCCTCATTACGAGAAAGACATTGAGATCCTGGAGCTCATCCAGAGAATAGCAATGAAACTGGTGAAAGGTCTGGATAACTGGAAGGGTCTCTCTTATGAGAGAAAGCTGAGGGAACTAGGGTTGTTTACCCTAGAGAAAAGGAGGCTGAGGGGAGACCTTATCATCGTCTACAACTGCCTGAAAGGAGGTTGTAATGAGGTGGGTGTTGCTCTCTTCTCCCAAGTGATAAGTGATAGGATGAGAGGAAATGGCTTCAAGTTGCAGCAGGAGAGGTTCAAATTGGACATCAGGAAAAATTTCTGCACTGAAAGGGTTCTCAGGGACTGGCAGAGGCTGCCCAGGAGGTGGTTGAGTCCTCATCCCTGGACGAATTTAAATGACAGGTTGATGAGGTGCTTAGAGATATGACAAGTACAATTGGGCTTGATGATCTCAAAAGTCTTTTACAACCTAGTTATTCTGTGATAGAACATTCCCTGTACTCTTTGTGTTTTGTTCTTCCTTGCTTTATGTCAAGAGGCCTAGATTCCTACCTATGCGCATAAGGGATTTATTGCATTTAAGTGCCTAGAGAATTTTTCTATTAAAAATCTACCTATTTAGAAGGGTGAGCACTAGCATGAGGTGGGAGCATAAAAGGAGCTCAAAGTAACTTTTGAGGTGAAGTTACACTCATGTGGAAAACTTGTATATTCAGTGGATGTAATCTGAATTTAAGTATTAGCCCCCAAGCACAAAATATATTCCAAGCACCTGCTTCTTATAGAAGAGAAAACAATCCCTACCTGACCACTGGATATCTTGCATGAGGTTACATATGTTAGAAGTAGAGTATAGGTCTTTGAAGTGATACAAATATAAGTTTACATAGTACTGGATTTCCAGAAAGCTGTAAAGCTGGACAAGAACTCAATAATTTGATGAGATCATCATTTCTATCTCTGAACAGCCTATACCCTCAGCACACAAGTATTGGAACTCAAATGTTCTTCAGGTACACAATCATCATTATCACACATTAATTTGTTCCAGTGAAGTAAACTCCACAAAAATTCTAATCATGGAGAAATATAAGAGAAGTCAGAAAGGGGAAAGTCCTGTGTGAGAACCCACCTAGAGTACTACATCCAGTTCTGGAAACCCCAGCATAAGAACGATATGGATCTGTTGGAATGGGTTGAGAGGAGGGCACAAAGATGATCAGAGGGCTGGAGCACCTGTGCTACGAGGACAGGCTGAAAGAGTTGGGGTTGTTCAGCCTGGAGAAGAGAAGGCTGCTGGAAGACCCAAGAGTGGCCTTTCAGTACCTGAAGGGACCTCCAAGCAAGCTGGGAAGGAATTATTTTACAGTGTCATGAAGTGATAGGATGAGGGGGAATGGCTTTAAAATGTAAGGGAGAAGATTTAGATTAGACGTTAGGAAGAAATTCTTGATGATGGGGAAGGTAAGACACTGGCACAGGTTGCCCAGGGAAATTTTGACTACCCCATCCCTCGAGGTGTTCAAGGCCACCTTGGGTCATAGAATCATAGAATCATAGAATCATAGAATAACCAGGTTGGAAGAGACCCACCCTATCATCGAGTCCAACCATTCCTATCAAACACTAAACCATGCCCCTTAGCACCTCATCCACCCGTGCCTTAAACACCTCCAGGGAAGGTGAATCAACCACCTCCCTGGGCAGCCTGTTCCAGTGCCCAATGACCCTTTCTGTGAAAATTTTTTTCCTAATGTCCAGCCTAAATCTCCCATGGTGGAGCTTGAGGCCATTCCCTCTCGTCCTGCCCCCTGTCACTTGGGAGAAGAGGCCAGCACCCTCCTCATTACAACCTCCCCTCAGGTAATTATAGAGAGCAATGAGGTCTTCTCTCAGCCTCCTCTTCTCCAGACTAAACACACCCAGCTCTCTCAGCCACTCCTCATAAAGTCTGTTCTCCAGCCCCTTCCCCAGCTTTGAATGGTGATGGTGACTTGAGCAGCCTGGTCTAGTGGGAGGTGTCCCTGCCCATGGCAGAGGAGCTGGAATCAGAAGATCTTTGAGGTTCCTTCCTACCCAAACCATTCTATGATTTTCTGTTAGCTGTCCTGTACTTTAGTATGGACACCACAGGTTAAAAAAAACCCACCTTATATAACACGCTCATCTACAGGTGATTAATCTATTGCCTGCAGACTGGTTCCTGCCTGCCTAAACAACATATCCAGCATCTAAGCCACTAAGCATTTATTGGGAGGGATAGATTAAGAATTGGCTTAGAAGATGGATTCTAGACATTTTTTTCTCAAAAGTCCTTTATCCATATTCCTAGTCTGTGTCTAGCTACTTTCCAAAGAAAGAACAAATTACCTTGGCATGTGGCAGTGGTCAGTGGCATTTTAATATTAGGCAATACAGGCCCCGGGAATATGTTTCTACCTGACAAGAACAACCTCATATTTGCAAAACCTTCCCATCAAACTCATGATTCTTTGAAAGATTTCTGCATTACTCCTTCCAGATTGATCTGATTTTGGAAGCAGCACTAGTAGCAATATGGCTTTTCTAGAACTGTCTACTCTGGACCTCTCAGTAATGTGAATATTACAATAGATTGGTGAATTAGATGGCTGAATAATTACTCCTGAAAAACCTTCCCTACAGGAAACTAACTGCAGCACAAAGGTTTTCCAAAAAATGTCAGAAGCATTCCCAGTCATGTTTTTCACCAGACTTTTAGCCTAACAATTACAGTGTCAGAAAAACATCAACAGTAGTTTCTTTTTCACTTTCTCAGAAGGCATATGGTTGGCACAAAAAGCTGTTACATCATAGAATCATAAAACTGCTTGGTTGGAAAGGACCTTTGAGATCAAGTCCAACTGTACCTGTCCACTGCTGAACCATATCCCTGAGCACATCATCTACCCATCTTTAAATACCTCCAGGGATGGGCACTCAACCACCTCCCTGGGCAGCCTCTGCCAGTGCCCAGGAACCCTTTCACTGAAGAAACTTTTCCTGATGTCTTCTCTGAAGCTGCCCTGGTGCAAGTTGAGGCCATTCCCTCTCATTCCATTGCCTGTCACTTGGGAGAAGAGACCAACACCCACCTCACTACATTCTCCTTTCAAGTAGTTGTAGACAATGATAAGGTCTCTCCTCAGCCTCCTCCTCCCCATGCTAAATAATCCCAGTTCCCTCAGCTTCTTCTCATAAGGCTCATCACCCAGACATGTTTCTAACAGGGTCTGCTGTAGAGGGTTGGGCCATACAGTCCTGTTGAATGTACTTTCAAAACAGAAAGTGTCTAATTATACTTCCCAATTGGATAGTGTTTTATGAGGATTTATCAAGATTAATTATCACGATTGTAAACAATTAGTCTCTGAATAGCATGAATGTGAAGTGAATTCTTGAAATTCGCATACTATATTAAGTAGAGATGGTCAGCGCCAGTTTTTGTTTGTATATTTGGAGCATTCATTAGTCACGTTACTGACATGTAGTCAGTCCTCTGAAACACAACACAGCAAGTTCAGTTAAATTCAGACTGACAGCGTGAAAAGAAAGTTGGCAGAACACAGGGTCCCGTTGCTAAGCAGTGCTTGGCAATACAACACATGCACATTATGGTTCTTCTGATGACACTGTGAGGAGAGGAGATGGTTTCAATTTAATGAAAATCCATCATTTCAGGGAAGATGAGGTGGAGCAGTAGCAAGCAGGATGAATGGATGGAAGATAGTCATGGAGAACCAAATTTTGCTATGAGTTACATCAGCATGAATATATTAACTTCATCAAAGATACTCAGCATTAACTGTGGAGCCACTGTAAAATATTCCAGGCACTCTGCTGAAATTGTTTGTAAGATTTTGTTAAAAACCAGTCTGCATCTTTCATAGAATCATAGAATCATAGAATCACAGAATCACAGAATCACAGAATCATAGAGTCATAGAATCATAGAATCATAGAATCATAGAATCATAGAATAGTTTGGGTTGGAGATCATCTAGTTCCAACCTCCTTGCCATGGGCAGGGGCATCCTGCTAGTTCTGGAGTCTTGTACATCTTCTGCATATATCTTGACAAAAATTCCCCATCCATCATCCATATCATAGAATCATAGAATAGAATTGTTAGATTGGAAAAGACCTTTGAGATCATAAATTCCAACAGCACCTGTCCACTACTAAATCTTATACCTAAGCACATCACCTACCTGTCTTTTGAACACCTTCAGGGATGAGGACTCAACCACCTCCCTAGGCAGCCTCTGGCAGTGCCTCAGAATTCTTTTGGTGAAGAAATTTTTCCTGATGTCCAATATAAACTTCCCCTGATGCAGCTTGAGGCCATTCCCTCTTGTCCTATCACCTGTCACTTGGGAGACGAGACCAACATCCACCTCTCTAAAATCTCCTGTCACGGGGAGTAAACCCAAATATAAAACAGAAAGGAGACAGGGGTGGCAAAGCACTGCTCTAATGTTAAGAGATTACAACGAAGGTCAATTTTTCATCCACATCTCCTGTGTCGTAGGCTCATAAAACAAACAGGGAGGATACCCAGGAGGGAAACATTTACCAATCACCAAATCTGTGTTTCCCAGTGGTAGAAGGCATGTCCATTGTGAAGTTATTATCTGAAATACAGTCAAATCAGTGTGAAAATTTCAAAACCATCTATTGTTCCACATTCTAATGGCTGTAGGAGGACACATTTTAAATTCACTCAAGATCTGCACTTGTAGGTGCTGAAAGCTCTGGAACACACCAAACAAGTCTTGAAGAGTGTAACTGAAGTACAAAAGAAAACCCAGTTAAGGTCAGGAATGCACGCCAGTGCTTTGCTGGATCTACTGTGTCACAAGACACAGGCCTTATGAGGAATGGCTGAGTGAGCTGGGGTTGTTTAGCCTGGAGAAGAGGAGGCTGAGAGGAGACCTCATTGCTCTCTACAACTACCTGAAAGGAGATTGTGGAGAGGAGGGAGCTGGGCTCTTCTCCCAAGTGACAGGGGACAGGATGAGAGGGAATGGCCTCAAGCTCCACCAGAGGAGGTTTGGGCTGCACATTAGGAAAAAAAAATTTCACAGAAAGGGTCATTGAGCACTGGATCAGGCTGCCCAAGGAGGTGTTTAAGGGACGGGTGGACGAGATGCTAAGGGACATGGTTTAGTGCTTGATAGGAATGGTTGGACGTGATGATCTGATGGATCTCTTCCAACCTGTTCTCTTCTATGATTCTAAGACAGAGCCAGACGTCTGTATTATAAAATGCGCTAAAATCTATGTTTCTATAAAAAAGGCTTTACCAAGAGCTGGAGAAGATAGCTGTCAATAGAGAAACAGGTCTTATTCAGTATTATTTGTTATCTTTGCTTCACTCCCTTTTGTTTTAAAGATATTTTACAAGCACCTATTAACTCTCTCTGTATTACAACATCTTGTCAGGATAGAATGTCCTTTCCACCTGGAGTATTGTCTCCAGTTCTGGAATCCCCAACAGAAGAACAATATGGGATTTCTGGAACAGGTCCAGAGGAGGACCATGAAGATGATCAGAGGTCTGGGGCACCTCTGCTAAGAGAGAGAGTTGGGGTTGTTAAGCCTGGAGAAGAGAAGGCTGCGGGGAGAACTTTGCTGCCCTTCTTTAGGCACCATCCCCTCAATGTCCTTGTAGTGAGAGGCCCCAAACTGACCACAGGATTCAAGGTGTGTCCTCATCAATGTGGAGTCCAGGGACATAATCCCTCCCCTGGTCCTACTGGTCGCTCTGTTTCTGATACAGGCCAAGATGCCACTGGCCACCTCGGACACTTGGGCAACATTAGGGAGCAAGTATTCCTGTTAATGAACATTCCTAATATGAGGGTGTCATGTGGCCTTTGGCTAAATAATTTCAAGAGCAACTTCATCTGAAATCCTACTTTTAATATCAGATTTGTTATGATGTTATACTATTAAAAGTCATAGCAGTGACTTTCAAACCAGGCTAAGAAAGTACTTTCTACATATGTTTGAACTAATCATTTTAAAACATCATTTATTTCCTGCATTTTTCTGGAAGAACATACCTCAGAATCATAGAATTATAGAATAGTTTTGGTTGGAAGGTATCTTAAAGATCATCTAATTACTAGCTTCTTGCCATAGGCAAGGATGTGTCCCACTGGACCAGACTGCCCAACGTCCCATCCGACTTGGACTTGAATACCTCCAACGTCCCCAGGCAACCTGTTCCAGTGCCTCACCACCCTCATCATGATGAAGTTCCTCCTTAAAATACAACTTCTATTCAAAGCAATCTTTAAATAAAACAGTAGTGAATTTTTCCTGTTGTTTTGACAGCTAAATACGGAATACAGTAAAACTGAATTAATATTCCTGCAATTTTGATGCCTCTTTAACTTTCAGTAAAACAGAGGAAAGGCATGTGTATTATTTTCTACAATTAATTTTCTGTGACTACTTAATTAATTAATTAATTTGGATTGCTGTATTTAAAGAGCGTATAACTGGACTAATAGAAAGCTTTTGCGTTCTTACATTTTATAATCAATCTCGCTTACAGGATAGAAAGTCGTAGCTCAAAGGTAGCAAGTTCCAATTGGAATGGTCAAGCACTGTTGTAGGATTCTGCTTTTCTTTCAGAGACAAATGTGCTATTTTTTTCACTTCCAACCACTCTTCCCTTATCCCTTCCAGTCTACTATTACCTTTCCTTTACTTTCCTTTCATTAAACTCCTTTATTTGTGCCTTCTGCCATAGTCTTCCCACCCTCCACCCTCCTCATCATACTCTACTGGTATATTTCTATTCATTCTTTTAAAACTTCATACAGCCTCTAGTCAATAATTAGCATATCAGTTTTAAAATGAAGATGGAAAACAGAGAAATGGACAAGATATTCAGATTCAAAGAAAAGCTGGAAAAAAAATTGAAAGTTCTTTGTAAGCAAACTGAGGGTTTTTTTAGTGTCCTGGTCAGTATTATCTGTGTTGTTAGTGATGACCGAATGAATAATGGTTATCTTTGAACAGAGATAAATCCTTTTTTATTTATATATTTTCAAGAATCCTGCTTATGAGACAAAATATTTGTTAAGAAATCCTAGTTTTATAGTAAGCCCTCTGGGAAGGGCCAGGTTTGGATATGTTTTCTTTCTTTGTCTGGTGAAAATGTGCCCAAAGGAAGTGCCAAAGTTCACAATGCTGCTAGTAGAGATAGAAAAAAGGTCCTTCTTTAACTGATTAATTAAAACCAAAATTCAAATCATGGAATTGTCGAATCATGAAGTCTTAGAATCATAGAATTTCTTGGTTCAAAAAGACCTTTGAGATCGTCAAGCTAAACTGTATCCGTCCACTACTAAACCTGAGCACTTCATCTACTCGTCTTTTAAATAGCTCCAGGGATGGGGACTCTACTCCCTTGCTGGGCAGCCTCTGCCAGGGACTCAACAGCTTCCCTGGGCAACCTGTGTCAGTGTCTCACCACCCTCAGTGACAAGAATTTCTTCCTAGTGTCTAATCTACATCTTCCCCCTTCCAATTTAAAGTCATTCCCCCTCATCCTATCACTCCAGGCCCTTGTCAAACGTCCCTCTGCAGTTTTCTTATAGCTCCCTTCAGGAACTAGAATGCTGCTTTAAGGTCTCCCCACAGCCTTCTTTTCTCCAGGCTGAACAACACCAACTCTCTCAGCCTGTCCTCATAACAGAGATGCTCCAGCCCTCAGATCACCTTCATAGCCTCCTCTGGACCCATTCCAGCAGTTCCATATCGTTCTTCTGTTGGGGATTCCAGAACTGAACAATAAATCATTATTTTGAGCCAAAAGTGAACAGCAGTAAACCATAAGGAACAAAAGTAAATATACTCTGAAAATCCAAGAGCAGTCAGTCTCCGAACGCAAATGTGTCTTTTAATCTTTATGGATAATTTATTTATTCCACATCTTACGGTAAAATCTGATTTCTAGGAAAATATACAAAATACTGCTTCAATACACTCTAAGACTGCCGTCACAAGGAATCCTGATTATTACCCATTGAGTAATAAGGATAAAGGTTCCCCACACAATTGATTTTGGTCAGTAATGAGTCTGACCTGATCATGTGGACAGAGATACCAGACACCATCTGAATAAAAAAACCACTGCCTTCCATATTCTGATTTTTTTAGATGGATTATGTAAATGCTACAGCTTTTGTAAGGCCCTTTGAGGCAGATTGCGTTCTTTCAAGACTAAAGTAGAATTAAAACAAACCAGAAAGTGATATGATAAGTAGTCACTGTGAAGGCAAGCGCTATTTGTCCTTTACAAAGTGCTAGGATGAGGGGGAATGGTTTTAAATTGGAAGGAAAGGTTTAGATTAGCCATTAGGAAGATATTGTTGACTCTGCAGGTGGTGAGACGCAGTGAGGACAGGTTGCCCAGGGAAGTTGTGGCTGCCCCATCCACGGAGGTGTTCAAGGCCAGATTGGATGGGACCTTGGGCAACCTGGTCTAGTGGGAGGTCTCCCTGCCCATGGCAGGAGGGTTGGAACTTAAAAAGCTTAAAATTGAAAGCTTAATCTTAGCAATATGGACCAGATTTTCATCTGATGATCTTAGTGTCTTGTGCTTTTACCATTATTTAGGATGGGAGAGGGGGGATGCATCTACCTAGTATAATAATAATAATAATGATGATGATGATGATGATGCAGTGAAGCATGTGAGTAACAGATGTTTCATCGTCAAAAAGGGTAGATGCAAGAAAGATGCCGGGTAAAGCCAGGTGAAGAATCAAGCCCCGATATAATTGGATGTTATAGGGATGAAGTGGAAAGCCACATGAAAGCAGTAAAGGGTTCAGCCTGCAGCAACTTGCCTCCTGAAAGGATTAGATGGTAGACAGAACATCACACCAGAGCTCTGCTCCTTTCCCTGGCTCCTGCTGGTAGCTCAAAACTGCTTCAAGATGTTAGTTCTAAAACTTCAACAAATCCTTTTCCTGTGCCCCTCAAGGCAGCTAGGATTAATGGGGATGTTGCAGCCGAAGGAGCTCCCAGGGGAAACTCTCCACCACACATGGCACAGAACCCTCAGCTGCTTAATCCCAGAGCTCAAGGCACATTTGCAGTTTGCCACCATTCAGACAACATGTCAGGTTTTTTTCATTTTGAAATGCCTTGTAATAGCTGTGATTGTTTACAGAAGGGCTTGGCACTATTTCAACCAGGGGTAATGCAAGGCATGAACTGGCATAAACAAGTGAGGCATAAACAGACTGCTCCAGTTCTTACATGTGGTGCTGAGACCCCATCTTGAAGAAACTGTTATGGATGCCAAGCTGAATCAGATTAGAGAAACAACAAAGCTTTGATTACAAAGAATCAGAATCATAGAATCACCAGGTTGGAAGAGACCCATCAGATCATTGAGTCCAGCCATTCCCATCAAACACTAAACCATGTCCCTCAGCACCTCATCCACCCGTCCCTTAAACCCCTCCAGGGATGGTGACTCAACCACCTCCTGGGCAGCCTCTGCGAGTGCCCAATGACCCTTTCTGTGAAAATTTTTTTCCTAATGTTCAGCCTAAACCTCCCCTGGCAGAGCTTGAGGCCATTCCTGTCCCTTGGGAGAAGAGGTCAGCTCCCTCCTCTCCACAACCTCCTTTCAGGTAGTTGTAGAGAGCAATGAGGTCTCCCCTCGGCCTCCTCTTCTCCAGGCTAAACAACCCCAGCTCTCTCAGCCACTCCTTATAAGGCCTGTAAAGAGATGGGAACATCCCAGCTGTGTGTGCACTTGTACTTTGGAGCTGGCCTGTGTCAAGGGAGGGGGGACACCTGCACTCTTCCACTCTTTCTGGGCTTGACCTTCAAAGAATCCGGAATGATGTCTGTCTTGGTCAGCTTGGAATGAGTCGTGAAGGCAGCATCCCTTCAACCTACTGGCACAGACCAATAATTTGGAGAGCGGGATGAAAATAAAGGTTTCTTTAACATATTTCTCCAGTACTGTAACAACACCCCTCGCCACCAGCAGGAAAGGATTAAAATTCTGCATTAGTGCGGGTGGGATGGAATTTAGAAGGAATAAACAAAAATAATCCTGGGCACGTTTCCAAAGGAGTTCATAAGAAGAATGCCACAGGAATAAGTGTCTGTCAAAAAAAAACCAAGAGTCTAAAAACAAATTGATTGAGCTTCTGGTGCCAAGAAGTTCTGACTATAGAGGAGTCTTCATCTTCTTGAGTGAAGTGGCAACCATAGACTGTAAATAGTGAACAAGACTTTCAAAGAGCCTCTCTCTGGCAGTGACAGAAGTGACAATACCTCTGCAGCTAGCAGAACAGAGTTATTTCAGGCTAGATAAAAAGAAGTCAGTATTGAACTCCCTTCCCCGTGATATTTTGAAACATCCCTCAAAGCAAAAGCCTCAGGCTAATCCCACCAGGTAAATGTGGTACAGAAAGTATAGCTTAAAAAAAGGGAAGAGTACAACACAGAACCAAGAGCAAAAGACAATGTCAAACTGGTCAGAAGCTGGTGGAGATCATTATGGATTAAGATTTTAATATTTAGGGTGTGTAAGTGGTTGTGAAGATGGGAATAACTCATGTGCCTTTCCAGAGAGTTTCTTGTTGAAAAAAAACCCAAGCCCAAAACACCCAAATCAACAAAAATCCCCCCAAACCCTCACAAAATTGTCAATGTGTAAGTCATTAGAACTGAATTAAAAAAAAAAAAAAGAGAAAGAAATATAGTATGTGTTTTATTTTATTAGGGACTCAACAAATACTGCAATAAATTTTAAAGAGATACAGATGTGGCAGCAATTAACAGATAAAAGCTTGCTATGAGAACACACAAAAGTATGGATTGGAGTATGATCCAATGGACTTGGATGAGGCCCCAAATATCTGCAGGAAAAAAACATGAGAGTTTTACACTAGCACTCAAGGGCATCAAAATCTCAGAAGAGCCTTCAGCAAAATGGGAGATCCTAATCCCATTAGTGAAATAATACTGAATGCAAAATGATCAGCTCTCCTGCAAATCTTTTCTTTATTGGATGTGAGACAACAAGGACAATCCATGGTTTCAGTACAAAATTGAGGACGATGTGATTGAGAGCAGCCCTGCAGAGAAGGACTTGGGGTTGCTTATCAATGAGAAACTTGTCGTGAGACAGCTATTTGTGCTCACAGCCCAGAAGGTCAACTGTGTCCAGGGCTGCATCAAAAGAAGCGCGGCCAGCAGGGTGAGTGAGAGGATTCTGTTCTTCTACTCCACTCTCATGAGACCCTACCTGGAGTGCTGTGTCAAGTTCTGGAAGCTCCAGGATAAGAAGGATGTCGATCTTGAAGAACACATCCAAAGGAGAGCCATAAAGGTGATCAGAGGGCTGGAGCATCTCTGCTATAATGACAGGCTGAGAGGGTTGGGGTTGTTCAGCCTGGAAAAAAGAAGGCTCTGAGGAGACCTTATAGTGACATTCCAGTACCTGAAGGGGGCCTGTAAGGAAGCTGGGGAGGGACTTTTTAGAAAGGCTTGTAGAGATAGGAAGAGGGGCAATGGGTATAAACTGGAAAGGGGCAGATTTAGATGAGACATAAGGAGGAATTTCTTCACTATGAGAGTGGAATGGTTGGATTCCGTGATCCAGTGGGTCTTTTCCAACCTAGTGATTCTATGATTCTATGATGAGGCGCTGGCAACAGGTTGCCCTGGGAAGTTGTGGCTGCCCCATCCCTGGAGGGGTTCAAGGCCATGTTGGATGGAGCCTTGGGCAGCCTGATCTAGTGGGAGGTGTCCCCGCCTGTGGCAGGGGGGTTGGAACTGGATGATCTTTAAGGTCCTTCCAACTCAAACTGTTCTCTGATTCAATGATTAGATATCAAGTTTACCACTGCTCGACGTGTATTTTTTGGTTAAATCCATAGAAATCCTTTTTAGCACCAGTGTATTAAGCCACAGAATCTCTTTTCATGGGATGCCTTTAGGACTAAAGAATATGTTAAGTGCAGTCAATTCTTTTCAGCTGCCCCCAAATCCTTCTTAGCTTTGACCATCTTGTGCCAGAATGCAGAGCCTGGAGAAGCTCTCTCATCCTTCAGTATTCTTAGCCACCCCCTCTCACAATCTCCCACATTTCTGCTTTGCCACCAGAGCTGTGTGGGCAGGCAATTAGTGTGTGGCTTGTGAGTGGGTTTCTAAAGCTTCATGTGTCTCATCTACTTCATTCTGCAATCCACCCCAAACCACCCACCAGCCCAAAACCATACAGCTTTACTTAATTCTTTCCACACACCTCCTTCAGGCAGACTAATGATCTGATGTCACTTGTTTCTTGGTAGGACATAGCTCCTCCAACACAGTAATCATTTGATTATATCGAGTAGGGCCTCTCAGATCCCAAACCTTTCACTGCCTGAACTCCTTGTGAATTGTTTTTCATTGCTGGCAAGCAAATCTGTCCATGTAAAAGCTGAAAATAACGCCAAGCTTTTATTTTCTCTGTGCCTGTTTATGTCAGGTATTTTGTTTTACAGAGGGTCTTGGGATCAAGAAAGTTTTGACTGTAAACAGATAAGATATATTAAAAGTGCCTTGCTGAGATTATAGGTCCCTTGTATATTAAGTCTGACCAAACTATGTTTTGGAATGTCCAGAACATTGCATTCTGTAAGAAGTGATTGTGAGTGGAAATTTTGAGCAACTTGTAATAAGAATAGCACTGCTGAGCTCCGTTATGTATCAGGATATTTTCAAAAGCAATCCTTTAAGTGGCTATTGTTTTTATCAGGGTTTCTTTGTTTCCCATTTCTTCAAGAACTTACAATTTCTGAAATGATAGCCTGAAACCAATGCAAACATTATTTCTGAAGGAGCTGTTTCTAAGGACAACCACAAACATTTTTATCCATGCTGGGATTATTCCATGGGTAAAATTGGAGTGGTATCAAACCCAGCACATCTGTGTGGAAAAAGGCCACTCCTTTGCAGAGGTTTAGCACAGATCCTGACCACCATCTAAGTTCCCCTCCTACTATCAGTAGACGTAGCTCGAAGTCTCTCTTTCATGCACACATGGACACATACACATAGTAGTGACAATGCTTTGCTGGGATCATATGAGACTGTGGGAATCATAGAATAAGACACTTGATGAATAATAGAATCATGAGAGTGGAAAAGACCAAGCCCAACCATACCTGTCCACTACTAAACCATGGCCCCAAGCACTTCACCAACCCATCTTTTAAACACCTTCAGCAATAGTGCCTCAACCACCTCCCTGGGCAGCCTCCACCAGTGTCTGAGAACCCTTTCGGTGAAGAAATTTTTCCTGATGTCCAATCTGAACCTCCCCTGGTGCAATTTGAGGCTGTTTCCTCTCGTCACGTCACCTGTCACTTGGGAGAAGAGACCAACATCCACCTCACTAATAACCTCCTTTCAGGTAGCTGTAGACAGTGATAAAATACTTGTAACATATGTAGATAGAAAACATTTTCAGATGCAGATGATCCACAGAAAACTATATCAGACTCACTCTCCACTCCATCCTTAGTCATTATTCTACGCGAAGAAGCATCTTTCCAGCAACATGCATATTAGCAATGAATGCAGGTCTAAACAGGATCCACCAATTTTGTTGTTGGCTTTTAAAATATGTATTCAGCGGTATATTCTGTCCGTGAGCTTCCTGACAGTCATCCAGAAATCTAAAAATGTATATGGTAGGAAATACTGAGGGTTTCTACTGTGCCATAGCATTTTAAAATAAATATTGGTGTCTTATGATCCATATGAAAGATAATGGCATAAAATAGATTATGACTGTACGTTAATGGCAGTTGAGATTGACTCACCCATAGGCTTTGCACGCTTGGGCGCTGATATGTGTGTGGGCTGCTTAGCAGGAACAATTCCTTCCCCATACATGAAATATAGATGTCAAAGGACCAGAGCGTGAAAATCCTCACACCTATGAACAACGTTTTGCCTAATAAGACCACTGCTGTGGTCCAGCTGTGGGTGGACTAAATGATTATTTAGTAATAGGATTACTAAGGAGAACAATTGCTCAATGATCATAGTGAAGAGTTCACCAATGGCCTAGAGGGACTGATCATCTTCTGACTAAACAAAAGCTGACGTCTTCTTTTGGGGGTAAATCTGAATACAGTCATTTACTTAATTTGTTCCATGACACAGTCATGTCATTGGGAATTAACTTGTGTGTCTTCATTAAAAAGAAAACATTTGCTTATATTAACAAGTCTTTTTTTTTGCAGAAAGAGAAATCTACTCTGCTGATTGGCTTAGTAAAGATTCAGAACAGAGTGTTGGTGTTTTTGTATAAACAGGATCCAAAGGTGATAAAAAGTGCTATCAGCAACATTTGATAACTGATGTAAAGCTGAGGGCTTGGCTGCATGGTCCACTCATACTTTTGCAGAATGGCCTGTTACTCATGGCCAAATTACATTTTTGGAGCTGTTCAAGCGAATTATTATACATTGCTACTTCAAACATCCTCTGCATTTATAACTTGATATAATTTTCTATACTTCCTGGACTAAGTTGTTGGAGTGAGTTACTGGGCACTGCTCTGCAGCTACTAGTTTTCATCTTGCAAGAGATGAATTTGAGTCTTGGCCAAAAATTTTGTGGATGAACATATGGCCAAATTCCAAGGCTGTTCTGCAGCTTTCTATAGTACTTCCTTCTCAGACATAAGTATAGATAGGTTCATAGTTATATGCTGTTTTGTCCTGTACTGGTAAATGAAAATGCTGTCCTTTCTCCAATATTTCACATATAACTCTAGCTGATGGAGTGATGGTATGTGTCACCACAGCCTGAGAAGGAGTCCATTCTTGAAGGCTTCGGTAGGATCAGGGCAAGGCAGGAATGAGGTTCAGAGCTCTGGGCAGCAGCGTGTCCTATTTGAGCTCATCCCAAGGAAAGGAGCATCTGTAGAGTTGTTGTTGTTTTATTGGTGTACTAGACCCTGGGGCAGAGGAGGTCACATCTTTCTGGTCCTCTGGGCATAAACTCGCCCTCCCCGTGGTCTTCTGCCAGTGGATCTCACTGTTGCTCTAAGCATGTGAATGAAGCTATAGGAAGCATGAGAGGACAGTAAGGGTTAGAGGGACATGGAGTCATCAGTGTGAAACCTATTCCTCAGTTTTGAATCATGTAAGAAACACACAATGACAGTGGGAATAAAGGTATCCTGGAAGTTTTTTGTATGGATGGGAGTGAAACACCCCTACCTGAAAGGAGGTTATAGAGAGGAGGGAGCTGGCCTCTTCTCCCGAGTAACAGGGGACAAGGAGAAATGGCCTCAAGCTCCACCAGGGGAGGCTCAGGTTGGACATCAGAAAAAATATTTTTCACAGAAAGGGTCATCGGGCACTGGCAAAGGCTGCCCAGGGAGGTGGTTGAGTCACCATCCCTGTAGGTATTTAAAAGACAGGTGGATGAGGTACTCGGGGACATGGTCTAGTGGTTGGTAGGAATGGTGGGACTCAATGATCCAAGAGGTAGTTTCCAAAGTAGTGATTCTGTGAAACTAACACTAACAACAAATTCTGAGTTAATTCTGAGTGGATTCATACATGTAGAATCTGATCAAGTAATGGAAGAGAAAACATCTGTATCTTACTTCAGAATAGCCTTCTAACGAAGTTCTTAATTCTACAGATGATGTTATTCTTCTCTAAAAAGATATTTCCTTCTAGTCTGACTGCAGCTCTAGAAATCCCCAAATTCTAGTGCTACTTTTGGCACTGATGGTATCTACCAAATGCTTAAGAGCATCTTGGTTTTGCCATAGGGTAATAAGTGTGGGAAAGGGTATCCAAAGATTTGATTAGTAAAAACACATGGGTGGTTTGCAGCTGGACAGCTTCCTGTAGTTGTTACGCAAAGTGTTCGAATTTTTGCGGGCAGAAGGTGAATCTGTGCACCTTGAGACTCTTGAGAAAAAGTGCTTGAGATAGTGTGGCCAGCAGGTCGAGGGAATTGATTCTGCCCCTCTCTTGCGAGACCTCATCTGGAGTATTGTGTCCAGTTCTGGAAGCCTCAAAGTAAGAAGGAGATGGAGCTGTTGGAACAGGTCCAGAGGAGGCTACAAAGATGATCAGAGGGCTGGAGCCCCTCCCATATGAGGACAGGCTGAGAGAATTGGGGTTGTTCAGCCTGGAGAAGAGAAGGCTCTGAGGAGATCTTATTGCAACCTTCCAGTATCTGAAAGGAGCCTAAAAGAAAGCTGGAGAAGGACTGTTCATAAAAGCTTGTGGTGATAGGATGAGGGAGAGTGGGTATAAACTGAAGAAAGGCAGATTCAGACTAGAGATTAAGAAGACTTTCTTCACCATGAGAGTGGTGAGGCACTGGAACAGGTTGCCCAGGGAGGTTGTGGCTGCCCCATCCCTGGAGGTGTTGAAGACCAGATTGGATGGAGCCTTGGGCAGCCTGATCTAGTGGGATGTTGGTGTTGGAATTTGATGACCTTTAAGGTCCCTTCCAACCCAAACTATTCTATGATTCTATGATTCCACAATTTCTAGAGGTGTAGAGACCTTCCAGGTTCTGTTAGCTCCAGACAGAGATTTGGTGATTGAACACAACTGGAAAACAGTCAAGGAGATAAAGATGTAGCTTCTTAACTCTAATAATGGAAATATGCATACCTAGTAGTAATCTGAGTACACAATAAAAACCATGAATATTTATTTTATCCTGAATTAAGATAGCATGTACTTTTCTGCCTTCTTTTGTACTTGAAAACAGCCCAATACCAACAATAGTGGACAACATTCATGACTGAATTAACGGGAATGATGATTCTTCATTAGTCACCTGAAGAAACGCCCAAAGAATTGCCGTGTCCACACTTTTCCTGGCTTAAGAACCAGAAACGTAGTATGATTACATAGATCACTGCCATGTCCCTGTTGTATATTTTACCCTAGGCACAAACTAAGTTAATATTTTATTGGGCACTTATCAAACTGAAGAATAGTAGTGGTGGATGCAAAGTGATGGAACAGTCATTTACATTCCTATGAGAATCTTACGAGTAAATAAAGTCACTTTAAAAGAAAAAAGAAATGGAGAGAGTGAAGCTCTGCATTCCTGGAGTTATTCCCAGGGTACTCTATCTACCAAAGCACATGCTGTTATTAGTTAGATTTAATAGATATGTAGGTTTTGGCCAGCAACTGGTTGCTCATTTCACAGAACAGAAAAAACATACCTTTCATCCCATCATAAAATGAGAAATTAGTAGAATGCTGTTAAAATCATTGCCTACAAATGTACACCAAAAAAAAAGTATATAATTAGCAAATTGAAATGCATGTTTTAATTGAAAAAAAAACATTTGTGTAAAATCTATAAAACATTTAAAACAACTGTTTTCCTAGCATGAAATTTTGGTTTTTAAATCTCACATGGAGTCTTCTGTGGTAGACTTCCACCTCTACTCCACTCTCATGAGACCCTACCTGGAGTACTATGTCCAGTTCTGGAATTCTGAACAGAAGAACAGCATGGAACTATTGGGATGGGTCCAGAGGAGGCCACAAAGATGATCAGAGGGCTGGAGCACCTCTGCTATGAGGACAGGTTGAGACAGTTGGGGTTGTTCAGCCTGGAGAAGAGAAGGCTGCAGGAGACCTTAGAGCAACCTTTCAGTATGGAGGCATGGAACACAGAGGAATGAGGGGGAGTGGTTTTAAAGTGGAAGGAGAAAATTTAGATTAGATACTAGGAGGGAACTTTTAGGGTTGGAAATGAGCCTTTGTTTTTTAGTCTAGGAGTTAGATCCATAGCTCTAATTTTGTATAGTATTTGCTTGTGCTGAAATGGACTGGGCTTTGAGCAACCTGATTTACTGAAAGCTGCAGGCTTGTGGCACTAGATGTTCCTTGATGGTCCTTTCCAACCCAAACTATTCCATGGTTCTGTGGAAATTAATTATGAAATACAATATTGGATTATATGGTGCCCATCTTAGTTTCTCACCTCTAACATGCATCCCATGAACTTTGATATCTACAACTCATCTACAAGTGGTGTGAATTTGATAGGAAACTTATTTGTCAGAAAGAAATCCATGCTGACACAACCTTTGTATGGTCTTTTAAATGCCTGCAGCTTTGTGATACGAATTTTAGTCCAGGTGGCTTTTAAACAAGGAAACCTGAACAACCATAACGTTTTGGAAACCAAATGCAGCAACAGGATGTCAGAGTGCTCTGACAAAAGCAGAGGTGAATAACAGCAAGGACAGTTGTATTTTATGACACAGAAAGAATATAAGATTAGCTATGAGTCTAACTGCAAAAGGTAACAAACATGTTCCGTTGTAAGATGTGGATGTGGTCACTGTGGATGTGGTCTTCCCGGACTTCAGTAAAGCCTTTGATACAGTTTCTCATAGCATTCTGCTTCGGAAACTGTCGGCCTCTGGCCTGGACGGGTGCACACTCTCCTGGGTGAAAAACTGGTTGAATGACCGGGCCCAGAGAGTGGTGGTAAATGGAGTTAACTCCAGCTGGAGGCCAGTTACAAGTGGGGTTCCCCAGGGCTCAGTCCTGGGTCCAGTCCTGTTTAATGTCTTTATCAACGACCTGGATGAAGGCATTGAGTCCTCCCTTAGCAAGTTTGCAGATGACACCAAGCTGGGAGGAAGTGTGGATCTGCTGGAGGGTCGGGAGGCTCTGCAAAGGGACCTGAACAGGCTGGACTGCTGGGCTGAGACCAAGAGCATGAGGTTTAACACGGCCAAATGCCGGGTCCTGCACTTGGGGCAAAACAACCCTAAACAGAGGTACAAACTAGGAGAAGCTTGGCTGGAAAGGTGCCAGGAGGAGAAGGACGTGGGGGTGCTGGTTGACAGCGACTGAACATGATCCAGCAGTGGCCCAGGTGGCCAAGAAGGCCAATGGCATCTTGGCTTGTATCAGGAACTGCGTAACCAGCAGGTCCAGGGAGGTTATTCTCCCCATGTACTCGGCACTGGTGAGACTGCACCTCGAGTACTGTGTTCAGTTCTGGGCCCCTCACCACAAGAAGGATGTTGAGGCTCTGGAGCGAGTCCAGAGAAGGGCAACGAAGCTGGTGAAGGGGCTGGAGAACAAATCTTATGAGGAGCGGCTGAGAGAGCTGGGGGTGTTTAGCCTGGAGAAGAGGAGGCTGAGGGGAGACCTTATTACTCTCTACAACTACCTGAAGGGAGGTTGTGGAGAGGAGGGAGTTGGCCTCTTCTCCCAAGTGACAGGGGACAGGACGAGAGGGAATGGCCTCAAGCTCCGCCAGGGGAGATTTAGGCTTGAGATTAGGAAAAAGTTCTTCACAGAGAGGGTGGTTAGGCATTGGAACAGGCTGGTTGAGTCACCGTCCCTGGAGGTGTTTAAGGTTAGGGTAGACGAGGTGCTTAGGAGCATGATTTAGGGATTGGTGGGAATGGTTGGACTCGACGATCCAGTGGGTCTCTTCCAACCTGGTCATTCTGTGATTCTGTGTGATTCTGTAATTTGGTGCAAAGATTGTATAGAATTTATAGGCTATTTGAGGTTCCTGGTCAATCTGACAGATGGGTGATACTTCTGCTTATAGAACTACTGCAATTGTCTACCTTGGGATATAAAAGTAAGCAGAAAAGGAAATTATTCTGTGATATTTAGCAGTCAACTAATTTTTGAAGTTTCAGTGACAGGTAAGTTTAGCTTTACAAATTCCCAACAGGAATTTGGCCTCATGGAAGCAACTCATCAGCTGACTTGTAGCTATTGATTTCCTCACTGTTTCTATGAGAACAGGCATCCTTCACATTAGACATTTGTGATATAAAACCTATTATGACCAGAGAATTCTGCTGTTCATAGGATCATAGATTTTCCTGATTGGAAAACACCTTTGAGAACATCAAGTCCAACCATACCTGTCCACTACTTAACCATATCCCTCAGCCCCTTACCTACACGTCTTTCAAACCCCTCCAGGGATGGGGACTCCACCATTTCCCTGGGCAGCCTCTGCCAGCACCTGAGAACCCTTTTGTGAGAAGAAATTTCTCCTGATGTCCATTCTGAACCTCCCCTAGTGCACCTAGAGGCCATTTCCTCTTGTCCTATCACCTGTCACTTGGGAGAAGTGACCAACACCCACCTCACTACAACCTCCTTTCAACTGGTTGTAGACAGTGATAAGGTCTCCCCTCACCCTCCTTTTCTCCAGACTAAACAATCCTAGGTCCCCAGATGTCTCTCATAAGACTCCAGCCTCCTCACCAGCTTCATTGCCCTTCTCCAGTTTGATGAGTCTGTTTGAGGACTCGGTTTCTACTTATTTTTCTCTGCATCCTCTGATGACAATGGCATCAATTATCTTGACATCCTTCTTGGCCTCGACCTGGATTTCACAAAGAAGCTGAGCTTCTGAAGCACTGTGTTCGCAGTTGTGGTTCACTCACGACCTGAACTGCTATGATTTTACCCATCATTCACAGTTTTAGAGGATGGTAGGAAACTTTTGATGCTAGATTTTACAACAAAAATGATTTCCTACCTACAAAATCCCAGTAAGCACTTCTAAACATTTGGAGGTAGAGGCCAGGACTGATTCATGCACCATGCAAACGTACGTCAGACTCTCATGCTCAGTTTACAGATGACCTGTCGTAGAGTGAGAAAGGGAAAGAATAATCAAAACACCTTCCCATCTATTTGAATCCTTGTTGGTCTCAGCTTGGAATTAAGCTCTCCAAGCTGTTTCCCATCTCATTTATATGCCTCATTCAGCTTCTATCGCAGTCAATGGAGAGACTCCCATTGAGTTTGATGGAATGTAGATCAAGCTCTTATGCTATCATAAATCAAAAGTTCAAGGCTTATTTATTGCTGATGTGAGCACCACAGCAAAAGTCTGTGTCAGCAGACCTGTTAAAACCTAACATATTACATGGCTTATAAATTTGCCGCAAAAGTTTGGAGACTAAATCTTGGCAACAAAGCATATGTTCTTGGTGAACATTTAGTTTTTCTTCTGTTTTTTGGGGGAAAATACAAAATAATTTGGTGTAACTATTTGTTAAATTTAAAGCTGCAACAGAATAAACAGTTAGATTTGATGAGTTCTTTTTGTTTTCTATTTTCTACTTTATTTGAATCTGAACAAAGAGGTTTTCTTCAATTTTAAGGCAGTTCTGTAGTACCATTTCTCTTTCAAATGTCTTGACAGAAATGAGATGATTCTTTACAGAAGTGCAATGAAGCCAGTAAAGGGTCTGGAGAAGAAGCCTTATGAGAGGTGGCTAAAGGAACTGGGGTTGTTTAACCTGGAGAAAAGAATGTTCAGGGGCAACCTTATCACTGTCTACAACTGCCTGAAAGAAGATTGTAGCAGGGTGGCGGTCAGACTCTTCTCCAAAGTGACAGGCGATACAATGAAAGGTTGCATCAGAGGAGCTTCAAATTAGACATCAGGAAAAATTTCTTCACTGAGAGGGTTCCCAGGCACAGACAGAGGCTTCCCAGGGAGGTGGTTGAGTCTCCACCCCTGGAAGTGTTTAAAAGACATGTAGATGAAGTGCATAGGGATGTGGTTTAGTAGTGGACAGGTACGATTGGACTCAGCGATGTCAAAGTTCTTTTCCAACCAAGCAATTCTATGGTTCTATGAGTCTATGATTCAAATTTGCCTGCCTGAAGAATCCATTTTAGTTCCTCATGAGAGAGTTTGTAAGACTGGTTGATAGGCAGTTATGGAAAGGCAGTTCTCGACACTGCTCGTGAGTGTATTCACTGCACTGTCTTACATTCAAGTTTACCTTGTCCACAAAAATGTGATCAGGAGCTATTAGATTGTGCCAAATATGTTTCAGCTGTGGATGTGATTGTATGATTATGCCCTGAGCATGTGCACTGATCAGGCACTCCAGGTTGGTAGGAATCTGTTGGTGAACTCGTTCAATATTCCCTCCCATTTGTGAGAACATGCTTCATTCCTTTGTATCCTAACATTTGCTTATAACTCAGTCTGAGATAACATATTTACAAGTTGTATTTATTTTTCTTTTTGAGGTCCTCTGTGAAAGATTTTGAGGGAAGATCTTATCACTCTTAAAAGGAGATTGTAGCAAGGTGGGGGTTCATCTGTTCTCCCTGGTAGCTAGTGACAAGCCAAAGGGAAATGGCCTCAAGATGCACCAGGGGAGATTTAGGCTGGATATTCAGAGAAATATCTTTATTGAAAGGGTTGTCAAGCATTGGAATAGGTTGCCCGTAGTGATGGTGGAGTCATCATCCCTGGAGCTGTTTAAAAGATGAGTAGATGTCATTCCTGGGGATGTGGTCCGGTGATGGACTTAGCAGGGCTGAATTGATGGTTGGATTCAATGACCTTAAAGGTCTTTTCCAACTAAAACCATTCTGTGATTCTATGATTCTGTGATTCTCTTTCCTGCACAAAGACTTGTGTCTCGTAGTAAATTAATAGGCAATATGCACGAAGAAAGGCAAATCAAGCCTTCTGCGCAGGCCTATGTAAAAAAAACCTTGGTTTGATGCATTTATTTCTATGTACTATGTATTTATGACGTCACGACAAACTCAGCTACCTTTCAGGATTATTTCACCTTGTTAGAAGGTGTAGAATGAACACTGTCAAGGATCACCAAGAGATGTTGCTTGTGAGGGAAGAGCAATGCCCTTCAGATTTCCTATATGAGCTCGGCATTTCTTTCCTACAGTCTCCTAATGAATGGGACACACACTCCTCCCCTCAGCAAACCACACACAGTGCCTGTTGGAAGGCAGAAGCCAAAGAGCAATAGTTTTTCCTATTGCCCTCCCTCCCCACACCATTTTTCTTCTGAGGCACT
Source organism: Clamator glandarius (assembly GCA_033459285.1). Taxonomy (NCBI): domain Eukaryota; kingdom Metazoa; phylum Chordata; class Aves; order Cuculiformes; family Cuculidae; genus Clamator; species Clamator glandarius. The sequence goes on from JAUNZM010000582.1 coordinate 1,181,212, forward strand.
TTGCAGGGGAAACAATCTTTCCACACATGAAGGCAAGGACTGTTCCCACTATCCCCTTTTGTGATGACCGTGTAATAGCATGAAGAAGGGACTGTATAGTTCTTCCTTCCCTGCATGTCCAGCCCTCAACATATATCTGCATGAAACTATTTTCACTTAAATGGAAGTCTAATTGATCATCTATCTAAACACAAGCCAGACTTACTGAAGGCTGTAGGAGGTCAGTACTTTCCTGGCAGCTAAAACCAAAATAGTAAAAGCTCAACTCACACTGAAATTCTCTTCTGTTCACTATAAATACTATGGGAAAGAACACTAGCCACAGTGAAAACAAATGTGAAAAATTCAGCCTGCTATATAACTTTGATATATGCTTTCAGGTTTCACCCTGCAATCATCTGAAAACCCAGTGACACCAGGTGGATAGAACAGAGGTCTTTCATCACTGCAACACATGCAGATTATTTCAGAGGAAGTCAGACTTTCACTCTGAATGTCCCTAAAAATGCTTTTGTCTGAGCTTCCCTTCCCTTCCCTTCCCTTCCCTTCCCTTCCCTTCCCTTCCCTTCCCTTCCCTTCCCTTCCCTTCCCTTCCCTTCCCTTCCCTTCCCTTCCCTTCCCTTCCCTTCCCTTCCCTTCCCTTCCCTTCCCTTCCCTTCCCTTCCCTTCCCTTCCCTTCCCTTCCTTCCCTTCCCTTCCCTTCCCTTCCCTTCCCTTCCCTTCCCTTCCCTTCCCTTCCCTTCCCTTCCCTTCCCTTCCCTTCCCTTCCCTTCCCTTCCCTTCCCTTCCCTTCCCTTCCCTTCCCTTCCCTTCCCTTCCCTTCCCTTCCCTTCCCAATACTGGTTATTTTTTGTCATCTTTACAGTTTTCAAGTGAAAACTAAGAAGGAAGGAAGGAAGGAAGGAAGGAAGGAAGGAAGGAAGGAAGGAAGGAAGGAAGGAAGGAAGGAAGGAAGGAAGGAAGGAAGGAAGGAAGGAAGGAAGGAAGGAAGGAAGGAAGGAAGGAAGGAAGGAAGGAAGGAGAAAATGTTAACTCCCTAAAGGCATGTTTAATCCTTTTATTTGCTTGTTTTATATTTCACAAGCTAACCAGTGTTATTTTATGCGAGAACTGACACAAATGCTACTGTTCCACTTTGAAATGGATCATGCATTGAACAACTTCCATTACACAACTGATGTATTTGAATCTCATGAATACATGCTATATGCTGCATATATGTCTATATTCATAGCAGAGCACAGCAGTAACACAGTGAAGATAATGATCAATTATACACTCTGTGTCTTAATCTCTATTATGTTAATTTAAATGAAGAGTGCCTCATTTGAAGAAAAAGAGCATAAAATTTTACAGTTTTACACAACTGTAAAAGTTAGATAGGAGGATTTGTATTGTCTGGGTACATTTATGTTGCCAAACAAAGTCTCTGCGGGTGAATGAAAGTATTGGACCACTCATCACCCCTAGATTTGCTTTCCTTGCCTTACATCATCATCTAACACTGTTGGATTTTGTGTCTTCTTCTCTGCTTCCATGCATCCCAAAGCTGGAGCACATACTCTTGGTTTCATCTTATAAAAACATTCTTCCAGGAGTCTATGGCAAAATCTTCATGCTATTTTTGTGAGTTTGAACAGAACTTCCTCATTCTTAATACCCCAAAATAATAATTGCATTGAAGGATAGAAGGGCAAGAGAAGATCAAAAGATAAGCCATATATTGAAGATGTAGCCATTCTCTCTGGATGAGATAACCACGATCAGTAGAGAACTGAGCCCAAACACTTCAGCTAGGCTGGAATCTATGGACTAGAGGTCCATAACTTAGTGGATGGCTTTAAATTGGAGGGGGGACTATTTAGATTAGACATTAGGAAGAAATTTTTCATGATGAGGGTGTTGAGACACTGGCACAGGTTGCCCAGGGAAGTTGTGGCTGCCCCATCCCTGGAGGTGTTGAAGGCCAGGCTGGAAGGGGTTTTGAGCAGCCTGATCTGGTGGGAGGTGTCCCTGCCTGTGTCAGGGGGGTTGGAACTGGATGATCTCTAATGTCCCTTCAAATTCAAACCATTCTATGATCTTATGGCATGGACAGTTCAGTCAGAAGAAAAAAAATTCAATATAGCAACCCTGGGACACACAAAACATAGCACATGCCAGCCTGAAAGAGCGAGCAGCAGTAGAAAAGTGAAGAAAAGATTCATACAAATTGAAGGGATATGTTTATAGCAGTGAGAAATCTTTACATTACCAGAGGAGGAGGGAAGCAGATTGCAAAGTGGGGGCAGACACACACCGTAATTATGGAAAGGACTCACAGAAAGGAAGAGGGATTATAAGTTCCTGACTGAGCACAGAATTTGTGTAAATTATTGTTAAGAATATTGAAACTAGGGTAAGAAAATGCATGCCAGTATTTTAACTGCATTGTGTATAATGACATATTTCTTGTATCAGCTTAAGTAAAGGCTTGGCTAGAAGCAGATTTTGGGATCTTTATATGTGTAGTGACTGCATTTGCTGGTGCTTGATCCCTGATCTTACAGGTCTGGGAGTGGGTAGGCTTAAACTCTTTGTAAATCAGCCACACAAAATTATTGTGATGGTCTAGGGCAGCTGTGTTGTGACATCTCATTACAGGAAAGGCCAAAAAAAAGAGGAAAAGTGTCAGAGAGACTAGTGGAAGGCTAACCATATCTTGGGCTGAATCAAAAGAAGTGAGGCCAGCAGGGTGAGGGAGGGGATTCTCCTCTCTTCTGAGACCTCATCTGGAGTATTGTGTCCCATTCTGGAATCCTTAAAGTAAGAAGGATATGGAGCTGTTTGAACAGGTCCAGAGGAGGGCTAGAAAGATGATCCGAGGGCTGGAGCCCCTCCCATACGAGGACAGGCTGAAAGAGACGGGGTTGTTCAACCTGGAGAAGAGAAGGCTCTGAAGAGACCTTAGAGTGACCTTCCAGTATCTGCAGGAGGCTACAAGCAAGCTGGGGAGGGACTGTTTACAAAAGCTTGTGGTGATAGGACTAGAAGCAAAGGGTATAAACTGGAGAGGGGCAGATTTAGAGTAGACATGAGGAGGAATTTCTTCACCATGAGAGAGATGAGGCTCTGGAAGAGGTTAGGTTGCCCAGGGAAGTTGTGGCTGCCCCATCCCTGGAGGTGTGGAAGGCCAGGTTGGATGGGGCCTTGGGCAACCTGATCCAGTGGGAGGTGTCCCTGCCCATTGCAGGAGGGTTGGAACTGGATGATCTTTAAGGTCCTTTCCAACCCAAACTATTCTACGATTCTGTGATTTTAGAATTCTATGATCAGAGACTTGTGCAGCCAAAGGAGGCTTCAGAGCATAAAATTCAAAGGCAGACAAGGCCAGACATATTAATAAATTAATATGTAAATTATACATATAAATCAATTTATTAATCATTAGCTCTTGAAAGCTAAGTATTTATTATGAAATTCCATTGTTTATTGCATTAAGCTTGAAATACTACAATGGTTCGCAATATGCAAAGGAAGTATCAATGCTTGTTTTTGTTTAATGAGGAAATGAAGCCAGAAGAGATAAAACAATATGAGACAAAGAGCTCTATAGAGTCAAATTTTAAAGAGCCACACGGAAAGAGATACTTTTCAGTTTCTGAGTGCATCAAACCCCATAGATTCAATAAAAAGTGCATGTTGAATATCTCTGCATCCTCAGGAATACAATTATCTTGAAGATGTGATGCCTAGTACACATACACGCAACAAAGAAGTCTAACAAGAGATTCTGAAAGTCACCCTCTCTAATCTTCATCAGAAGAATGTCAATAAATTAAGACCTTGGATTGTCAGGCTTATGAGCAATGCAAAGGTTTTTTTTGTATCTGCACAACTGCCTCCAGGCAGAAACACTCGTGCAAACCACACACAAGCGTCAATGCCAACACAGCCTTACAAGACTTACCTTTGCTTACATATCAGAATTTACCAGAAGATACCAGAATATTCCCTACTGATTATTGCAAGATTTATTAATGCAATTACAATGGCTTGAACACTTCGGTACTTTCCAAGGACCTATTTATATGGAAGTCTATTACTAAACTCTGTCAACAGCAGCCCAAATTATGATGCACTTACTCGCTCTGGAGAGTACTTTGCACCATGAGCTGTCTCACTTTGAATAAGGCATTCACAATCTGGCCCATCATCTTTTAATTATAGATGTTTCAGAGAAGAGTGAGCATCAGGGTTTACTGTACTACTTATAAAACAAGCAATCGGCCGAACATTGTAGGGCTTCTGCTCCAAAAATCAACTTTCCTGCCTTTATGAGCTCTTCCACTGTGCAATTTAGGCTCATTTGAATGTATCAAGAGCATCTCTGTAGTGAAAGAGGCATCTGCATATCATAGAATCGCAGAATAACAGAATGGTTTGGGTTGGAAGGGACGTTAAAGATCATCCAGTTCTAACCCCCCTGCCATGGGCAGGGACACCTCCCACTAGATCAGGTTGCCCAAGGCCCCATCCAACCTGGCTTTCAAAACCTCCAGGGATGGAGCACCCACAATCTCCCAGGGCAACCTGTTTCCAGTGCCTCAGCACCCTCATCATGAAGAAGTTCCTCCTTATGTCTAGTCTAAATCTGCCCCTCCCCAGTTTATACCCTTTGACACCCCCCAGTCCTATCACTACAAGCTTTTGTAAACAGTCCTTCCTCAGATGAGAAATAATCCCACGCCTGGAAAAAATCCAGGAGTTAATTCAAACTGCTGATTTACAGTGTCTGTTTTGGAAATTAAATACAATGCATTTATTAATACTGGCAACAAAGAATTCTGCAATCATAGTGTGTCATCCTACTGTAAAGCATTTTAGGTTACACTACAATAGCCTTCATTGTGTGAGCTGAATACCCTCTGAAGCACACACAAATCTGTCTGCATCATTCTTTATACAAATAAGACTGCATCAAAACACTAATCAACAGAAAACTGCCACTAGCTGGCAAAAACTAGGAGGAAGCACTTTATCTCTGTCTTTCCATTAAAGGAATGTTAGAGATTTCCTTTGGAATTTCTATCACTAAAAATTGACTGAGGTGTAGCTTCTACAAATACCTGAAAGGAGGTTGTGGAGAGGAGGGAGCTGGCCTCTTCTCCCAGGGGACAGGGGACAGGACAAGAGGAAATGGCCTCAAGCTCCACCAGGGGAGATTTAGGCGGAACAGCAGGAAAAAAATTTTCACAGAAAGGGTCATTGGGCACTGGAACAGGCTACCCAGTGAGGTGATTGATTCACCTTCCCTGGAGGGATTTAAGGCATGGGTGGATGAGGCGCTGAGGGACATGGTTTAGTGTTTGATAGGAATGGTTGGACTCTATGATCCGGTGGGTCTCTTCCAGCCTGGTTATTCTATGATTCTATGATAGGATATAGGACGGTTTGGGTTGGAAGAGACCATGAGGCCACCTAGTCTAACCCATCCCTGCAGTGAGCAGGGACATCTTCAACTAGATCAGGCTGCTCAGAGCCCCATCCAGCCTAGCCTTGAACACCTCCAGGGGTGAAGCACCTACCATCAATCTGGGCAACCTGTTTCAGTGTTCCACCACCCTCAACATAAAAAAAAAAAAAAGTCTTCCTAATATCTAGTCTATACTTCTCCCTTTTTAGTTTAAAACCATTGCCCCTTGTCCTATTGCTACAGGCCTTGCAAAAAGTTTTTCCATATCTTTCTTCCAAGCCCACTTCAAGTACAGAAAAGCCACGACAACGTTTCCTCAGAGTCTTCTCCAAGATGAAACACAGAAACATAAAATTATTGAATTATAGAATGGTTTGGGTTAGAAGGGACCTTAAAGATGATCCAGTTCCAACTTCCCTGCCGTGGGCAGGGACACCTCTCACCAGACTAGGCTGCTCAAGGACCCATCCAACCTGGCCTTCAACACTTCCAGGGAGGGGGCAGCCACAACTTCCCTGGGCAACCTGTGCCAGTGTCTCCTAATGTCTAGTCTAAATCTTCCCCCCTCCAGTTTCAAGCCATTCCTCTTGTCCTATCTCTATCACTATGAACCCCAGCTCTCTTCACAGGGAAGGTGTTCCAGTCCTCTGCTGGACTGTGAAGGTAGGACACAACTCTGAAGTAAGCAGTGTCTGGATGAATCCAGGTGGGATTTTCTTAGGATTTAAGGGGAAACATCCAGGGTATTCCTTGGTAGCACTGGGAGAATACAGGAGGAGTTTCAGTATTCCACATACAGGCAGAAGTAAAGTAAAAGTAGCAGAGAAGATCCCCACCTTTCACTCAGACGATGTTCAAACCCTGTGTCTTTCTTTTCCTATACCCTCTTCTGACCTTACTCAGCAGCTCTTTGTTCTCTGCCACTACATCATAATGTAAATTTTGCTGATTTCCATCTATGCACTGTTCTAAAATTCATGGGGGATTTGCCTTCCCTCTTAAATTTATTTTTTTGTGGTTCAGAAATAGTACTGATTTTGCTGGATTGTCAGTGCTTTTGTGAATTATATGGAGGCTGCAGATTATATACAGTTATTAAGATACATACATACCTTATGCACTTTTGCCTCCATAAAAGCTATTTTCAGCTTTTATCCAATAAGCATTCCTCTGGATGAGAGTTCCTGCTCTCTAGATAGAGATATGGCCTTTTTCATTGTGGTTTGTGAATGTCTAATTATCTAAAATGTTCTCTGCATCTTTATTTAGCATAACAGTAGACTAATGGGCTGACAATGATTACCTTCCATCCAGCAGAAAAGACATGGAAGGCTTGTCAGTCCCCCTAAGGTTTGTGTGGTATAAGTCTCCAGACCGTTATCTTCCTCCCCTACACCTAGAGGAAGCTCTTCATAGAGGGAAAAGGATTCTTCTGCAGAGGTAGCTTCAACAGTCATCTCCAAATGAAGGAACATCTATTCTCTAAAGACTTTTTTTTCTGATTTAATTGCTTTTATGTGAAAGTATTTCAGCCTAGATCTATTTCAGAGAATCATCGAAGTATCTGGGTTGGAAGGGACATTAAATATCATTTAGTTCCACCCCACCCTGTCGTGGGCAGAGACATCTCCCACTAGTCCATCCAACTTGGTCTTCAGCACCTCCAGGGATGAGGCAGTCACAACTTCCCTGGGAGCCTGTGCCAGTACCTCACCACCCTCAGGGTCAAGAATTTCTTCCTAATGTCTAATCTAAATTTTCCCCCTTCCAATTTAAAATCATTCCCCAATTCTAGCACTCCATGCCCTTGTAAGAAGTCCCTCCCCAGGTTTATTATAGCCCCTTTCAGGTACTGTAAGTTTGCTCTGAGACCTCCCCACAGCCTTCTCTTCTCCAGGCTTAATAACATCAACTTTCTCAGCCTGTCCTCGTACTGGAGGTGCTCGAGCCCTCTGATTGTCTTCATGGCCCTCCTCTGGACCCATTTCAACAGTTCCATATCCATCTTATATTAGGGATTGCGAAAGTAGACAGGGTCCTCCAGGTTGGGTCTCACAAGAGTTGAATAGAGGGGAGGAATCATAGAATCATAGAATAACCAGGTGGGAAGACACCCACTGGATCATCGAATCCAACCATTCCTATCAAACACTAAACCATGTCCCTTAACACCATGTCCACCCTGCCTTAAACCCTCCAGGAAAGGTGAATCAACCCCCTTCCTGGGTAGCCTGTTCCAGTGCCCAATGACCCTTTCTGTGACAAATTTTTTCCTGCTGTTCAGCCTAAACCTCCCCAGGTGGAGCTTGTGGCCATTCCCTCTCGTTCTGTCCCCTGTCACTTGGGAGAAGAGGCCATCACCCTCCTCTCTACAACCTCCCCTCAGGTAGATATAGAGAGCAATGAGGTCTCCCCTCAGCCTCCTCTTCTCCAGGCTAAACACCCCCAGCTCTCTCAGCCGCTCCTCATAAGGCCTGTTCTCCAGACCTTTCACCAGCTTTGTTGCTCTTCTCCGGACTCACTCCAACATCCTTCTTGTGGTGAGGGACCCAGAACTGACCCCAGAATTCAAGGAGCGGTCTCACCAGTGCCGAGTACAGAGGGAGAAGAACCTCCCTGGACCTACTGGTCACGCCGTTTCTCATCCAAGCCAAGATGCCATTGGTCTTCTTGGCCACCTGGGCCACTGCTGGCTCATGTTCAGTCAGCCGTCAACCAACACCCCCAGGTCCTTCTCCTCCAGGCAGCTTTCTAGACAGACTTCTCCTAGTCTGTAGCACTTCACAGGGTTGTTGTGCTCCAAGTGCAGGAATCACCTCCCTCGATCTGCTGGCCAAGCTTCATTTCATGCAGCCCAGGACACCATTGGCTGTAAGTGCTCACTGCTGGCTCACATCAAGCTTCTTATCAATAAGTACCCCTAAATCCTTCTCTCCATCCTGCTCTCAATAACATTGTTCCCCAGCCTGTATTGAAATCGTGGGCTCCCCTGACTCAGATGTACTTGACCTTCTTGAACCACATGTTTATAAAGGACTGTTTTTTTCACCCCATATTTCTCAACAGTAGAGTTTAACTGGCAGAACTTTTAAATATACAAACAACAAAGTCAGAGAGAGTTTTCTGTGGATACAAAGAAAGGGCATGAGAAAACAGAGGATTGTTCCTCTGGGTATAAAGGGTATTTGCTTTGTGGTCTAAAGCAAAGCGCTGTATCAGCTCAGTTGTTGCTGTCAGCCTTTATCAGATACTACTGACAAGTTTTGGGGAGATGTGAGAATTTCTTGGAGAAATAGTTGGAGAAATTAATGGTGAAATGAAAGGGGAGAATCACTCTTGTATTCAACATGATCCTACTGCTTAGGAGGAGAGGTGCATGGAAAAATCTCTTCTCACTCGTGCCAAGGTTTCGTTTTAAATGGAAGTTCTTTTGCTCCAGGTACTCTTCGTGGAGCAGAGTAAATTGCTCTACAAGGTCATAATATAGGGATCAGAGACCTTGTAATACATGGTAAATATCTCTTTACGTCAAAGATGAGAGTCCCAGACACAATGCTATGCTTTCTGGACTCTGTATGCAAGGACACATCGCACTGTAATATGACGTGGAATTCAGAAAGCCTAACTAAGGTGCTAAGAGAATATCAACCTAGTGTCATCTAACACGAAATATTAGGTACAGGGTCTTAGAGGAATTTAGGTCATCTGACTCAGATGCTCAGTTCACTGAGTGCGTCATAAATGCTGCCTTTTAAACACCCTGTTTTGGAGAAGAGCTTAGAGTGTGTGATAGAAATGGCTTGATTTCTAATAATAGTCAATTAAAAGTTCTCTGTAATTGTATTTGGAAATGTAGTGTAAGTGCTTCTGCTGGAAAAAGTTAATTCCTCTTTGTTTTCCTATGATATCTAAAAATAGATTAGAAGTAAATGTCATGTACCTTTGGAATGTGTATGTTTGGTAACTAACAAACTCACTTTGTCACTGTTTATGATCTCAGGATTCTTTCCATGGAAACTATTATAAGGTCACTATTATCATCAAGCAGCAATGAATGCTGTTCATATTTTAGAGAGTCATTAGGATTAGGAAAAGGACAATACTAAGGCCTTAAAACCCATTTGTGTGTTCAGAAAGTAAGGAATGTATAGTTCTATTTTTGGTGTATATGTATTTTATGTGTTTATAGACAGCCAGTTTTGGTTCAAAGACTCACAATCACACATTTTACCTCTTGCAGAAAGCTCTGTCAATCAGGTAAAATTTGTTGGGTTCCTAAAGAACATCCTCATAAATAGTGGGCATTTAGATGAAGACAAAATGTATAAAGTACTATGGCTTCAATTTCACGCAGGTGTATCTCAGGGCAGAAGAGGATGACTTCCATTAGTCAAGGCATTTGTTCTCACTTTTCTACTATTAATCTTCTTGCAGGTTTTCACATTGATTCCAACCCTTCTCTTGCATTTGAGGCGATTTAATTAGAATAAGGAAACAAACTGTAATTTTCAAGATTTGTGTTAAACCAAAATAAACATGGGGATGGATTTGTGCATGCAAGTTGAACATGGAAGTTTTAAACTGTTTTACAAAGAGCTGAAACTGAAAAAATAATGGATCAACAAAGGTGCTTGAAACCTTGATTTGTTAATCGAATAGATAAAAATCTAGATGGAAATACTTGCAGCTGTTTGCTAATAAAGTTTCTAGGTGTTATTTTTTTGGCAAAGATAATGGTTTTACACATAAGTATGACATAACCTTCACTTTAGGATACCAGAATACCTCAACTTACTATAGCAAAAAGTCTACGTGCTCTCTTTCCCCTCCCTTTGCTTTTCTCTTTCCCCACCAAACAGTCTTTTCTAGTCTTACCAAACTTACCTAATAACTGTGAGTTTTCTGATGGTTTTGTTCTACATAAGACGAGCTTTTTAATAATTTCTTTCTCTATACAGCTTGAGAGGCACAGGAATTTTCTGCGTGCAACACTTCATGTTACAAATATGTGTGTCTCCTAGCCATGGATACTTTAGTGATGAGGATCTTATGTCAGCAATTTAATCCCTTCAATGTTTCGTATGCATTCCATCTATTCATTAATTCATGTATCTTTTTGGAAAAAGGGTTTCCCATTTTTGTAAGTGACAATGAAAAATTGTACTTATGTGCCTCATTTCACAGACAGAATCATAGAATCATTATTCAAGATTGAATAATTCAATCATTATTCAATATCAAGACGTTTGAGATCAACCCCAACCATACCTGTCCACTATAAAATCATATCCCTAAGCACTTCATCTACCTGTCTTTTGAACACCTCCAGGAATGGGGACTCAGCCACCTCCCCAGGCAGCCTCTGCCAATGCTTGAGAACCCTATTGGTGAAGAATTTTTCCTAATGTCCAGTCTGAACCTCTCCTGGCACAGACTGAGGTCATTCCTTCAGGTGTTTTGCTTTCTTGTAGGCCCCCTTCAGTTACTGGCAAGTGGCTATAAGGTCTCCTCAGAGCCTTCTCTTCTCTAGGCTGAACAACCTCAACTTTCTCAGCCTGTCAAAAGAAGAAAGTGCCCATAAGAGTTTTCAACCAACAGCAAGGCTCCCATGCCGAGGATCCTGAGATTTGCCAGTTTCAGAGCTCACCAGACAGATTCCTTCATGAGATTCTGGAGGTTCTGGATCTCTCTGAGATTCTGAGCCAGTGCAAGACCACTGCAGAAAGCCAAAGCATCCCTCAAGTGACCCCCCTTTAAAACAGGTGTAAAATAAGAAGGCAAAGAGTACCTTGGCAGTTAGCCAGCAAGAACAGACTTTTCTTAATAGTCTTGTCCATCATCCTGTCTTCAGGCTTTATTTTGGGGGGCCTTAATTTTGGAATTTTCCCCAAATGAAGCAATCATTCAGACTACTCCTTCAGAATAATCAATTTGTGATGCTTCTGTGTTAGAGCTTTCCATTCACATTTATCTTTCAGAGTCTCTCTCCCACTCCTAGAAAAAAGCTATGGGTGGTTGCTCTTTAAGCAACTAATGAAAAGTCGCTTCAGCAAGCAACATCGGTTAAGTTGAATTGACCACTAGCAAGCACTATTCTCTGCATTTCACATGATGTTTATTAAGCCTTGTCTTGAGCAGGTACCAGCCCCATCCTGCCTGCCTTTGCTTCCTTCTTCTCCTCCTCCCCAGCCCTTCATCTCACGTGGGCTTTGAGTCGAGCTCTGCTCCAGACCTGCCTCCTCACAGCCATTCCTTGAGACCTGGATGGTATTTCTTGGTAGCATACCCATGGCAAGTTGGGGTGGGGGGAGGTGGTGGGTGATTAATTCACTTAATTGGCAACCTGACAGACTGCCTTACTGGCAGTTGTGTTTTCATTTTGCAGTAATGGCCGATAAGGATTTCATTGAAACCTCCCTGGTATGCCTCTCCAGAGCTTTGACTGAACTTTGTGTGATGCTGGAGTTTCTCTTCAAGCCAATTTTCATTGGTAGCTCCGCAGAAGAAAACTGTTTCATCCCTTTTGTGGGAAAAGTAAGTACTGCCATATGACCCTTCTGCTTCCAGCCTGATTTCCTTTCATTAGTGTGTCCTAAGTGACAGGCACAGTGACAATTATGTGGTCATTTATGCTTTTGAGACAGACTGTAATTCCAAGGTGTGTGCTTTACCATGACCAGAACAGTCTGTATATACGGGTCATGGGACATATAAGACAGCATCTGATTTGTGAATCTTGCCAAATAGTAGGGACATTAGGTTGCTTCTCTGGCAATATTTGAGCATCCCTCATTATTCACATGGCCCCGTGACCTTGCCAGTGTACATATGGTCTTCCAAGAACACAAAACAGTGCTCTCAAAGAGATGTCTACAGCTACAAGAAGTCATCTTAGACTTCCACTGAAGTCAGTGGAGCTAATGAATGTTTTGCACATGATTCATCTGATTTTTTTAGATGTCTTCTTCGAAATGAGATGAATGACTTCCTAGAAATACTCATTTTTTCTCTACTGATGGACACTGACCAACTCAGATGCTGATGTCTCCATCACAGACATCTTTGTCCAGATGAATGCCCCCTCACTGGTTTTATAGATTAGGTGAATGAGATTTTTCACAGAATCACAGAATAACCAGGTTGGAAGAGACCCACTGGATCGTCGAGTCCAACCATTCCCACCAATCCCTAAATCATGCCCCTAAGCACCTCGTCTACCCTAACCTTAAACACCTCCAGGGACGGTGACTCAACCACCTCCCTGGGCAGACCGTTCCAATGCCTAACCACCCTCTCTGTGAAGAACTTTTTCCTAATCTCAAGCCTAAATCTCCCCTGGCGGAGCTTGAGGCCATTCCCTCTCGTCCTGTCCCCTGTCACTTGGGAGAAGAGGCCAGCTCCCTCCTCTCCACAACCTCCCTTCAGGTAGTTGTAGAGAGTAATAAGGTCTCCCCTCAGCCTCCTCTTCTCCAGGCTGAACAACCCCAGCTCTCTCAGCCGCTCCTCATAAGATTTGTTCTCCTGCCCCTTCACCAGCTTCGTTGCTCTTCTCTGGACTCGCTCCAGAGCCACAATATCCCTCTTGTGGTGAGGGGCCCAGAACTGAACACAGTACTCGAGGTGCAGTCTCACCAGTGCCGAGTACATGGGGAGAATAACCTCCCTGGACCTGCTGATTACGCCGTTTCTGATACAAGCCAAGATGCCATTGGCCTTCTTGGCCACCTGGGCCACTACTGGATCATGTTCAGTCGGTTGTCAACCAGCACCCCCAGGTCCTTCTCCTCCTGGCATTTCCAGCCAAGCTTCTCCTAGTTTGTACCTCTGCTTAGGGTTGTTGTGCCCCAAGTGCAGGACCCAGCATTTGGCCTTATTAAACCTCATGCCATTGGTCTCAGCCGTTTTATGAGTGTCCTGGTGGGTACTGAAACATGGGATAGGATAAGAGGCAATGGGCTCCACCTAAAAGCTCAGGAGGTTCCCACTGAACATCAGGAAACACTCATTCATTTTAAGGGTGACCAAGCACTGGCACAGATTTCCCAGGGAGGTAGTGGAGTATCCATCCTTTGAAATATTCAAAAGCCATCTGGACATGGTCCTAGTAAATGAGCTGTAGGTGGTCCTGCTTGAGCAGGGGAGTTGGGCAAGTTGACCTCCAGAGATCCCTTCCAAATCCAACTGCTTTGTGATCCTATGAACTGTCTGTTTAAGCATCTCAGTCCCCTTTATAAATCTAGTACCAATTGTCAATTCTACAGGTGAGAAACTGTCCAAGAAAAAGTAGTATTAAACCATCAACATCATTTCAAAGAAATTAGTAGTAAAACCTTTGTTATTATGTGGCCAGCTTTTAATCATTTCTCCTCAAACAAAAATATGCGGAGCACCTGAGAAGGTCAATCCTTCTGAGTTTGCCATATTTGAGTGAATTAGTACCCCCGAGTGACCTTGATTGGCACTTTAAGAATCTTAACAGCTTTGATAGTCTTTACTAATTGCTGTGCTTATCAATTCTGGGAATACTGGAGACCCATTTGTGCCTTTATTAATGTGTATATTTATTACAGGTTTGTTTCCTACACTATAATGTTGAGAGAACATCCATGAAACTGTCCTGGGGGATCATCTTTTGAGAATAATTCTCACTGAGGAAAGTGTGTTCTGTGCTCCACATTGGATTTTCTGCCTTCACAGAGAAAATGCGTCAGGGGAGGTGAGGGTGGTGAAAGAAGAGGGTACCTTGCTTTCGTCTGGAAAAATCCAAACTAGCAACCTTTGAAGATGTTTTGTTTGAATTTTTTTATCTGAGTAAGGTTAGTTCAGTAAGTAATAACAGGCTGTCTTGACAACAAAAGGGCTGAATCAACACAGAACATGATTGGAATTAGGCATGTCAATTATAATGAATCTCATTATGTGACACGAACATCTAATTCCATTGTAAAGGCCTGCAGTCTTAAGGCTGATGTCAATGCTGAACAAAAACTGCCCTCTCCCCCACGTCATAGCCATAAAGAATAAATATAAACCTCATTTATGTAGCTTTTTAATATGCAAATTTCATTGGGATAGGAGAAAAGAGTTGGGTTTTTTTAATTAGAAACAGAAAACTGCTCTGGTCTTAAAGCAGTCAGTCATATCCAGGGCTTCTTTAGCTTTAACATTTTGCTTTCTATAGGATAAACTGAAGTAGTATTATTAAGTTCTCTCATTGTATCAAAATGAAATCTGAGAATGAGAATAACCCTTATTGTACTAGCCCAGTATTGTGTATATTAAAATAAAATAAAAATTTGAAAAGTTATAGTGATTAGGATCTAATTTCTAGCAATAAGTTTACAGTAATAAATGTGATCAGCAACACCTTTATGGAATTACAGGGTAGTAGGGGTGTTGCCCTGTGTTTTGTTACAATTTGCTATTTTCCCGCATTACTTAGTGTATTTTGACACTTGCCATTGGAATTCCTAGATTTCAGAGCAATGAACACAAAGGGGGATTCTCCTTTGTGAGCACGTGACTGGAATGGCACTTGAGCTCTTAAATACTGTTCCATAATTCATTGTTAAATAGTTGGTAACTTCAGCTGGAAGCAGGCAGGCAACAAGCATTTTCATTTGCTGAAGGAAAACACCGTTGTGATCCTATGTGACTCCAGTGATGGGGTTGATACAACCCAAGCTGTCAGCAAATTATTGTCAAAGAGAGTCTACTAGAAAGCTGTCAAGGAACTTTTTACAAAGACATGGAGTGACACGATGAAGGGGAATGGCTTTAAGTTAGAAGAGGGAAGGTTTAGACTAGACATGAGGAAGAAATTTTTGATGTTGAGGGTGGTGAAACACCGGCCCAGGTTGCCCAGGGAAGTTGTGGCTGCCCCATCCCTGGAAGTCTTCAAGGCAAAGCTGGATGGGGCCTTGAGTAGCCTGGTCTGGTGGGAGGTGTCCCTGTCTAAGGCAGGGGGGTTGGGATTGGATGATCTTTAAGGTCCCCTCCAAGCCAAATCATTCGGTGATTCTAAATAAAATTCAAGACGTAGGAGTCTTCACACTGAAGCATGAACATGTGAACACATTGCAGTAGGAAAGCAACATCTACATGCCTTGCATGGCCTCATGGCATCAATACTTTGCAAAAGGCAATAAGACCAGTCAGTATCCTCGACAAACATTATAAAGCAGCACTACAGTTGACAGCTTATCACTGAATTATAGAATCATAGAATAGTTTGAGTTGGAAGGGACCTTAAAGATCATCCAGTTCAAACCCCCCTGCCATGGGCAAGGACACTTCCCACTGAATCAGGCTGCCCAAGGCCCCATCCAACCTGGCCTTGAGCACCTGTGCCAGTGCCTCACCACCCTCACTATGAAGAATTTCCTCTTAATGTCTAGTCTAAATCTTCCCCCTTCCCATTTAAAACCATTTCCCCTTGTATTATCACTACACACCCTTGCGATATTTCAGAGGTATCATTTGTGTATGCAGTATTGCATATGCTTTCTTTTCTAATCTCTGCTTTTTTTTCCCACTCTCTTCCCACGGGGAGCTGCTGGACTGCACGCTGCCTGTCTGTCCTGAATTTCAGCCTCTGCACACCACCACTCACTGAATGCAGACATGGAAAAAATGAGCCACTCTGTTTACTGGTAATCTCATTAATAGATCTGTGGCCCAGTGTGGGTGAGGACTTCACCTCACAGCTGGCATCAGTGTGTGTGACGCACTCTATTGCAGACCATAGTGAGTGTGCATGGGGAGAGAGGGTCAAGGACAGCAGCAAACACTTTCCTTTTTCTCATGCTTTGTCTCTCTCTGTAATACAAAATAGAAATATCAGAGACAGCTACTGAGTCACTTCCACTTATAGCTAATAGACTGCAGGGCTAGAAAACCAATTTGAGTTCAGCATGTTCCTAGATGTAGCGCCGCAGACATGCATTGTCCACAGATTCTGAAACTGTGACAGCTTCCAAAAGCAGAAGGAGCTTGGAGGAATACTAAGAAAGCTCTGGAAGGTTGTGCTGGTCCATGCAACAAGTAGGTTCATGTTTAAAGGCAGCAAAGTCCTGATATTCCTTAGATCATAGAATCATTGAATGGTTTGGGTTGGAAGGGACCTTAAAGCCCGTCCAGTTCCAACTCCCCTGCCATAGGCAGAGACACCTTCTATCAGACCAGGATGCTCAAGGCCCCATCCAACCTGGCCTTCAACACTTCCAGGCAAGAATTTCTTCCTAATGTCTACTCTAAGTCTCCCTCCCTCCAGTTTATAGCCATAGATAAGATGACGTGAATGTTGCCTCAAGACCTGGTTGGGTTTGCCACCAAACAGCACTGCTGCATGACAAGATTTGGCCCATGCCCACGTTTGAAGTGTAAATAATGATCTAGTCAAAGTACAGAGAGTGGATTCGAGTGCAAGAGCATGCTTGGAGGTTTGGTTTGGTTTTTCTTATTTCTGTATATCAAAAACCAGCTAAAATAATGACGTCTTCTAATTGTCTGGGATTACCATACTGTGATATCTCACTTTGGAATCTAGAAACCCATTAACACGCAAATTGTTAGGGAACCACGATGTGCACTTGGAGACATATGTGCTCTCCTAGAAAGGGTAACTACTACTTGAAAAAGCCATTATAATTTCCTGAGAAATCACAGAATCACAGAATCACCAGGTTGGAAGAGACCCATTGAATCATCAAGTCCAATCATTCCTATCAAATACTAAACCATGCCACTCAGCACCTCATCCACCCGTGCCTTAAATATCTCCAGGGAAGGTGACTTAACCACCTTCCTGGGCAAGTAGATAGAAAAGTAATAGAAATAGAAATAGAAAAACAGAAAAGTAAAGAGCTATAAACTAATATTACCAACCAGTGAATGCTTACAGGTGTCAGTTACTGTACAACCAGATATTTGGTTGCTTTCCCAGGGCTGTCTTCTCCTAGGGAATTTATTTTATGCACATATTGTTGCAATAGAAATAAAACTAGACTGCAGGTTTCACTGGTCTGTGAAGATTTTCTTCTTCTGTATAGACAAAATAAAGCATAGGCCAGGCAACTGAGCATCTGCTCAACAGAGGGTTCCCTAGAGAAGACCTTGTGCATGGAGACTCTGCCAAAGTCAGGCTCCTAGGACTCATGGTTTCTTGTATACAGCTTGTAGAAACAAGTTGAAGGTACCTGCAGCTGCAAAGAGTGAAGCAAAGACAAGCTGCGAGAAAGCAGCAGTGCAGACAGTTCTCCTTGGTGCAAAGAGCCATCAGACTTTTGGGTAGAATAAACTTGCTGTCCCTGTGGAACCAGTATTTAAGAAGCCCCACACTTTGGAGATCTGTGTCCATACTTGTTCTGCCACAGATCACCTCTGTGACCTCTGTTGTGTCATTTAAGGACAAAACGCTCCAAGTTTTTTATATACTTTACCTTCACTGAACTCCAGTTCTGGCTGGTCCATCAGGTAAACAGAGTTGGTATTTTGGAAGCCTGGCAGGTCGCATGAGTAGTCTTAGCTCTAATAAAAGATCTTGGCCAGTCCACAGGGAAGCAGAGGGTGTCTGACACTATCTAAAGAGGCAGCACTTCAACAGAGAGTTGCATGCAGTCAAGAAGAAGGGAGGTGGGTGGGTTTGGACTGTAGGGTAGCTCTGCTGCTTCCTTCCCCTGGGATTGAAGACCCCAAGGTGAGCAGTGGTAATGGGGAGGAGAAGGGAGAGGGAAGGGCAGTAGCATACAACAATTTCCTTCTCCAAGAATGCCTAGCTCATGTATTTAAAATATGGTTCACGTGAGGATGAAGAATATATTTGCCTCTCTGAGAGTCCTCTTAATTTATAGTGAGCTAACTAGGTTTATCAGTCTCATTTTTCTATCAGTCAGACATGTAGTGCATTGCATTTCTATTCAGAAAAGCCTGTTACTTTTGCAATATTTACATATATGCCTGTGGACTCTTCAGTGTGCAGTGATCTTTTTCACTTTAATAAATACACAACACAAGAATTATCTACTCTTTGAGTTTTAATATGTGAAATGCAGTTGGCAGAAGTGCTTAGCACAGGATTTTGTTTTCAGTTTTATGGATATTTGATTATAGGCAAATGAAGACCGTGCAGTACATCAAGGATATATGTATGGTAATTACGGAGATGAAAGCATTTAATTAAAGAAAATAATCTTTGGTGACAAAAAAATGCAACTTTAACATTCTGATGAGGCAAAATGGCCATGTGGTGAAGCTCTTGGTGTCCATTTTATAGAGATGGAAGAAAGTGTAGGTCCTTAAGAAATAGTAATTAAGAAGACTCTGAGCTGAGGTGT